>CM053568.1:2794488-2850611 GCA_028646485.1 Cryptoprocta ferox
CCCCCCCAGGCCTCTTGTTTGTGAATAGGGGAGGGCTTGGGTTTCACGCGTGCCCCCACCCCACCCAGACCCCCGGCCGGCAGGTGCAGGCTTGACCCGACTGCCCCAGGGCCGGCTCCACGTCTGGGCAGTAGGTGCTGTGATGGGCGGGGGTGGGGGCACAGCTCCCCGGGACGCTGACCTGCTTCTCTAACCAGAGCCCACACAGTTCAGGCTCCCCAGGAGCGCCGTCCACCCCACCACCAACCGTGACCCCGTTCCCGTGGCGGGGCGAGCGTGGCAGGCCTCTCCATCATGGGGGACCCACCGAGGGCGGGGGCGCTGGCTCCGGGGGCCTGCAGAGCCCTTCCTAGGCTTCCCAGCTTCCATCTCCCAGGAGACAGGCAGGAAGCAGGAGAGGCTCAAGAGTGCCCCCAGCTCTGTGTCATCCTGTTGTCCCCACCCCCCACAGTTTGTTCTTGGTGAGGAGAGAATGGTGGCCGAGAGGGGGGAGGGGCCTCGAGTGAAGTCCCACAGCGACTGGGCCGCTCAGATTCCCCAGGAGAGTCCCCCTCTGGTCTCCCAACTCCTGTGTGTTTCCTAAGGGGACCTGCTCTGCCGCCCCCTCCGCCTGGTCCCCTTCTGGCGCCAGTGCATGGATAAGCTGCCATTCCCTGTGTGCCAGCACCACCGGGTCATGCGATGCGGGAGCAGAGGGGGATCGGGGAGGGCCTGAACTTCACCCTGTCATGACGGACTTGTGCCAGGCCCGGAAGGGTCATTTCAGACAGCCACGTCCATGTTCAGCTGTGGACGTGGAAAAGGAGGAAAGGGAAGAGTCTCTAGTTCCGGTAGCTTCCAGAGGGTTCCACGGGGTGTGCATGTCAACCCGTGTCCCCAGCTGCCCTGGTGGCAGCAGTCTGGTGTCCCCAGCTGCCCTGGTGGGAGCGGTCTGGTGTGGTAAAGGCGCCACCAGAGCAGGGGCTTCGGGCCTGGAGCCTTCGAACGGCTGCCCCGCCCAGCCTGCTTGCTCCTTGGGAGTCGGGCCTGTCATGCATCTGTCCTTCCCTGAGCTACAGTCCTCATCAGTCGGCCCCGTGTCCCTCCCACTGCCCGGCGTGTCCCAGCCGGGCACGGTTTCCCCAGCCAAGGCCAGAGGACGTTTGGGGGCTCTGGCCCATCAGTTCCCAGTTTGGAAACATTGTGCAGAGTGTGAACGTCGGTTTTCTGTTGGCAAAAATGGGGATGCGCAGAGGCCATAGGCCGCAGAGTGGGAACAGGGGGCCCTGCAGGCGATGGCTTTGGGAACCCCCTGTCTGCGGGTCTGCGGCCAGTTCCATGACACTTCCCGTCTCCTGCTGGACATGGCCAGAGTGTCCCGTTCGGGCAGGGCACGGGGCCGAGGGGATTTCCTGCCCTGCTACCCCCAACCCCTCAGGGCATGGGAGGAAACGCGGTGGCTGTGGGGGCCGGGCCCCGCCGACCCACTGGCCTTTCCGCTCTAACTGCTGCCGTTCCGAGAAGTGTGCCGGAAAATCAAGACTACGTGGGGCTTCGCGGCTGCTGAGCAGCGGCCCGGCCGCTCCAGGCCCCTCCCTCCCTACGACGGGGTGGCCCGGCGGGGACCATCCTGCTCCACCCCGAGCTCAGTGTCCACCTCCGCCTCGCCAGGGTTCTGGACGCCAGGGCAGAAACAGCCTGGCGGGGGTTTGGGGATCACTTGGGTTTCCTCTGGGGGAGCACTCGCCGCCTCCCCGGCTCGCCCAGCAGCCGGCCACGCTGCCCGCCCCGGCCCGGCGTCTGCCAGGCCTGCGTCGGCTGCGGCTTCACCTTGGTGTGTGCCTGCTTTCCGAGAGGGGGGATTAATCTCCATTTGACAGATGAGTTCACCGAGGCCGGGGCTCAGGGCCGCTGGCAAGCTCACGGGCTAGGAAACTGCGGCCACTTCCGACCCCCACCCTGCACGGGACTGGCCTCTGCACTCAGCGTCAGACTGTGCTCTCCAAGCCACCCCCACCCCCGCCACCTCCTGTGAGAAGCCCTCCTGATTTCCCCCAGGCCAGGACTGCCCTTCCACCCGGATTCCCTCCTGCTCTCTGCGCCCTTCAACCTTGCGCGGCCCTCTTGCTGGGCGTGGGCCACACTTGTCTCCGACTGGGTGTGTGGGTGGGGTGCCCGGGCCGGCGCTGCCCCCTGACGTGAGGGCCCCCGTCTGTGCTAGGCGGGGCGGCTGGCTTCGAGAAGAAACCGGATCCGTCGGCTTGTTTTGACAATCGCACTGCGTGGCGGGAGAGCCGTTTTTAATAAGGAGCCCTGGGCGCCCCCAGGCCTCACAGCCAATTAGCAGATGGCACCCAGGCGACTCTCTCAATAATTAAACGGGGCTGTCGGGTCCTCCAGCCGCTGTTCCTGACGTGCCTTTCAAGTGTGCCCGGCCGCCACTGCCCTGGCAAGCTGGTGCCAAGGGAGGTGTTGCCCCCCGCCCCTCCCCCCATGCTGGCCGCTTCCTTCTCGCCGGCCCCTGGCCCACCCGGGCACACCTGGGCACACCAGGGGCGATGCGGCCGAACCTCGTGGTGTCCTGGTGTCAGGCTCTCCCACACACCCAAGTCGGAGGCCAGTTGCAGAATAGGAAACCGAGGCCTGGCCAGAGAGGTGGGCTGTCCAGGACCCCTCCGCAGTGCCCGCGCCCTAAACTGAAGCACTGTCGTTGCCCACGTGCGGGACTGGGAGGCGAGCACCCAAACTCCCCGGTTCCCAGCACACTGGACGGCGGTCACCCCTGCGGGGCAGTGCTGGGTGCTGGGTACCCCTGGGCCTCCGGGGCCCCAGCTGGCGGTCTCACCCTCCGGGGTGTGGGCTCAGGGCTCTGTCCCCGACCCCTCTCGGGCTCACCGGGCCGGCCAAGGAGGACGGAGCCGTCCGCGGCCCTGCCAGTAAACATGGCCCTTGGGGGTCACTCGCAGGGAGAGCCTTCTTCTGGGAGTCAGAATTGGGTTTTCTTCCCGGACGCGCCCAATGAGAGATGAAGTGCGGCCGTGTCTCAGGCCCCGGGTCCCTTTCGTCTGAGCGCCTGCAGAACGTGGGAAAACGAACGCTGTGTCCTACATTCTCTGAACGGCACCGAGTGCCCCCGAAGGCCCATGTCGGAGCCAAGCGCCGACCTGGAGCGTTCGTACCTTCCCGAGTGTGAACTTTTGTTTCCGGGTAATGTTCTTCCGAGGCACAGGGGGTGGAGTCGGGGTGGGGGAGCTCTGGGGGTTGGGGGGGGCAGGACCCAGTGATGGTGTTGCCCGTGTGTCCCCTGGGTGAGGGGCTGCCCGCCAGGCTGGCTCCAGGAGTCGGCACCTGGGGCTGTTGGTCAGGAGGCCACAGGCGCCTTGGGGACTGTCTGAGCTCTGGACTGGGCACATGGGTTCTTGGGGTGGGCCACCCAGAGGGGAGGAAGGGCCACCCACGCTGTCATATACTCGCCAGGCACTCGCTGGGCAGACGGGCCTGAGCTTAGAGGCTCACTGTGTTAACTCCTTTAGGTGACTGCTGCTCCCATTCTACAGTTGGGGAAACTGAGGCGGAGAGCGATCGTGCCCAGCTCAGGGCCACATAGTGAGTCTGCAGCAGAGCCAGGATTCAAACCTGGATCTTAGTTCTTAGCTCTGCCCTCAAGGCCTCCTCTAAAACGAAGGTGACAGAGGTGGGGGTCTCTGTTTTGTCTTCCGGGGTGTTGGGTACAGAGCGGGGGGTGGGTGGTGGGGGGCAGCACGGGGGGCCGGGCCATCTGCACACACGGCTCAGTGAGGAGTCGTGCACCTGCCACGCTCCCGGGCTTCCTGGTCTGGGGTGGAGGACGCACCCCGGGAAGCAGGCCCAGGAGCCCCCGCGTGGCCCTGCGCAGCAGAGCGTGGAGTAGATGCAATGATGTGAAGGAGGCACCGCCGGACGCCAGACAGGCCGCGGGCGCGTGATGTGCGTGTGGAGAAGTCGGGCAGCGGGGGGCTCATCCGCCCTGGGCGCAGCCCTGCCTTCCCTCCCATTGGCTGCTGCCTGGAGAAGTACTCAGCCAACAAGGACAGAAGGATCACTTCCCCGAGTCCCACGGCCCAGGTCCCATGGCCCAAGCCCAATGGCCCAGGCCCCACGGCCCGGGTCCCACAGCCCAAGTCCCACGACCCACGGCCCAGGCCCCACGGCCCAAGCCCAATGGCCCAGGCCCCACGGCCCGGGTCCCACAGCCCAAGTCCCACGACCCACGGCCCAGGCCCCACGGCCCAGGCCCCACAGCCCGGGTCCCAGGGCCCAGATCCCACGAGCCAGGTCCCACGGTCCAAGCCCCACGGCCTGGGTCCCACAGCCTGGGTCCCATGGCCCAAGTCCCACACCCCGGGTCCCACGGCCCAGGCCCCACGACCCGGGTCCCACGGCCCGGGTCCCACGGCCCTCACCACAACACAGGACGCTGAGCGAACTGACCCTCCCGTGTCGGAGACCCGTAAGCTGCCTCTCAGGGAGGGAGCTGTGTCTGGACGTCCGCTCCTTGGCTGCTTCAGCCTTTGTCTTCTAAAGCGAATCTGGCTGCCCGCTGCTCAGGTCCTTCCGAGAAAGAAACCCAAACCGCTCCCCGTCTGCATGGGCTCCCGGAGTCCAAGCTGGCATGGACCCGAGCCCTTCAGCTCCAGGACCCCCAGAGCGTCTGGTCTGCTGCCTTCCGGACCGCGCATCGTCTCCCCATGTCCCCGTAGGCACACGGGGGACGCATGTAGCGCCCTTAGAGGCCATAGTTTTTTAGCAGACTCGCGGGAAAGTCCTGAGGACGAAGACCAGACCCCGCGCTAGATTCAAGCTGCGCCTTCTCCTCGGAGCAGTGACGGGTGCGGCCCGGAGCAGGTGCCCAGGAAATACCAGGAGAACGAAGGAGTGACTTGGAAGCACGGGTGGGGCCCTCGTCTCTTCTTTGTTCAGGGCTTTAGGCTCAGGCCCCCTTAGGGTTTCTCTAGCTGGTGACCCCTCGTGCTCCTGGCACTGGGGCTGTGATGGTCCTGGGCGCGAGGTGGCCATGCTGGACGCTGACGTTGTCCTTGGGTGGGGGGAAGGTGTCATCTGAGGGGGCTCCTGGAGAAGCAGTGGTGCGCCCCTGTCACCGCCTATCCCCGGGAGGAGGCTGTGCCGGTGGGGAAGCCTGGTGTGGGGAGGAGACGTTGCCTGACGCTTCTGGACCTGCCATGCCCTCAATTCCCTTGGCGGTCCAGGCGGGCAGCTTGGCTTCCTGGAAGCTGGGCACCAGGCAGCCGAGGTCTCAGGAAGGGCTGATGGGACAAGAGGAGGCCTGCCTGCCCGGGGGCACCTGCCATCGTTGCTGTGCAGATGGCTTTGCCCTGCTTCCGTCTCACCCCCTCCTCTTAAAGTGCACATTCGCTCGGCTATTAACGTCCGGGGGTCTCGTTGAGCCGGGAGGGGGCATGGGGGGGGTAGATGCGCCACAGAGGGGAGTCCGGAGCGTCAGCGGGTACCCGAGACAGAAGGGACGGAGGCAGGACCTGGTGCAGAGTGCCCACAGAGCTCTCCAGCCCCGCCCGAGCTTCAAGGCACCGCTGGGAGGCAGCCCAGAAACGGCTCAGGGGCCCCCTGAGCCAACGGGTGTCCCCGGTGCTAAACCAGGGTCCGTTCTGCGAGGTCACAGCTCTGGGTGACCCGAACGTCTGTGCGTGTTCCTCATACGCTCTTCCAGGGGCTTTCTCGCCTCTAATTCACGGCTGCCATTTGTTGTTGTTTCCGGGGCGAAGGACAGCTTGAGACCACGTGGCATCCGTCCATCATCCACCCATTTATCCGTCTGTCCATCCGTCTGTCCATGCCTTTCTAGCGCCAGGCTCCGTGCCGGGCGGCCGTGGACCCAGGCTGAGAGCGTGGTCAGGTCTTTCCTGCGTGAGGTGGGGCTTGAATTGAACCTTGAAGGGAGCTCGGCTTGGGGGCACGGGCTGGGGCAGGGGACGGAGGGCACAGGGGCACACATAAGGGCCGGGGGCAGGGTGGACGGGGGAAGGCCGCCACCCTGCGTGCTCCTGTCTCTTCTCGGGGCCAGGCCCCAGCGGCCAGGGTGGCCGCCCCGCCCTCGCCTGCTCTGGCTCACCCTGGCCGTCACCCGTCTTCGGCTGTGGCAGAAATGAAGTTCTGCGGCCCTGTTCTTGAGGGGGTTTGTGGCCCGGGACGGGGACGTTAGAATAAAAGGAGCAGATTCTGTTCTGCCCAAGTGGACACCTGTTTGCTGAGGACCTCAGCCGGCCCCGCCCCCCACTTCTCTCCTAGATGCAGTTTGGGCAAACAGAGTTGGCAGGGACCCCGGGGGTCCTCCCCCACAATGCAGAGCTATGAGATTTTCATGGAAAACAAGGGGCCGAAAGTCCAGATAAGCTTGGGACTCATGGCCCACTCTGTCTGCTAGATGGTCTCAAGTAGCATGAAGATATGAAAGGCCCTGACAAGGCCTGCAGCAGAGAAGCACCTCTACCTGCCCCGAGTATGCTACGTCCTGCCCAGCTGGCAGAGCTGCACCCCCTCCCCCCCAGGAACTCTGTCCCGCACCCCCTCTGCAGCTCACCACCTCCAAAATCAGCCTTCAGATTCGACAGTGTCAAGGTCGCTGTCACCCTTGTCAGGAGCAGTGTCATTGGGGGAGTGGACGCAAGTTCAAGGGACAGAGAGGAGGTGATGGGGGAGAGATGTCGGTAGAGACAAATGCTCCCGATGCACAAGGCCGAGGGAGGGGAGCGTGGCAGGTGCCGGGGGGGCCGGGGTGTGGCACCAAGGGGCTGCTTACCCAGGGGGTGACCCAGGAGGGAGGGCACATCGGTGTGGCCGTCGAGTGGACATTAAAGAGACTGCCTGCTCCTTTCGGGCCTCATCCCCTGTGGCTCCCTTTCCAGAAGGAGGCAGGGCCTTAGGGAAGGCGGCCGGAGACAGGAGCACACGCTCTGACCCCGAGCCAGGCCCTGGGGCATGGCCGCCTCCCACACTGCATGCTCATCCCTGTCCCTGTCCCAGAAGCTCCGCCGTCCCCGCCAGAATCCTGTCCTGCGTCCTGTCCTCCAGGAGGATGGCGCTGGCAGTCCTCTGGCCAGAGCTAACCACGAGGGCGCCCAGGGAGCCCCGGCGCTGTCACACCGGTGAAGGCTCCCTGCTGTCCCTGACCCTCACTTGCCAACAGGGCCTCAGGGGCCCATGGAGAGTGACCATCAGTGTCGCAGGGCCAAGCTGGGCACGGCCGTCCTCACCCCTGACACCTGGGGTCCTGGCTGGTCCTGATGCACGGGCCACTGTCGTGCGGACCCGCGGGGGGTGTGAGGCTGGGCGCCTGGCCGGGCCGTAGCGACCTGCTCACCCCCCTCTCGTCTCTCCACAGGCCTTTTCCCTCGGAGGAGACCGCGGAAAACGACGATGATGTCTATCGCAGCCTGGAGGAGCTGGCGGAGTAAGGAACCGGCGGGGTGGGGGTGCTGGGGTTGGGGACAGGGACGGGATCGGGGACCGGGAAGTCTTGGCAGAGCCTCTCCGCTAGGACTCCCCAGGCCAGAGGGAGAACTCGGGCCTCCGTGAGATCTCAGACGGATGAGCGCGTCTTCACTTTGCGCCTCCCTCCGTGTTCTGGAAGCCTCCCAGCCCCTGCTGGCCATGGGGAGAGCTGGGGTTTCCAGAAGCAGGGGCCCCTGGAGCACAGGCTGCAGGCAGAGGCAGTGTGTGGGTTCAGGGCTGTCTCGTGGCCCGACGGGGTGGGTGAGGGGCTGAGACCAGGCCACCTGAAGCCGCAGGGGGCGCCCACCCCCTTCTCCGTGGCCCCGCCCTTGCATCGCTCTGTGTCTGCTTCCTTCCTGTGTCTGAGGACGTCCTCTCCACCCTCACGCAGCCCAGGCCTGGCCTCAGTGTCCTGGGGCCCCAGGGACCAACTAGGAGCCCGGGAAGGTGGCCCTTCGCGAGGCGGTGGTCCGGCCCTGCAGGGCCAGCTGTGGCTGACGGTCACTCGGCGGCTGCTGCTCAGAGAAGGGGGCCGGCAGCTTCCCCGAGGAGGGGTCGTGGGACGGGGGAGCTGGGGTGCCCGTGACTGCCCTTCCCTGCTCATTCCCACTGTCCCCCGACCTCCAGAACTAAACACGGGACGCGGTCCCTCTAACACGGAGAAGCCAGTGCAGGGGACGCCGGGCCTTGTGCCGTTCAGCAGCGTGACCCCGTGACATCAAGAGCGCGCCTCCTTGTGAATGCGGTCACTGCGAACGCAAATCCTAGACCCGCAGGGACGGGGGATGAATCTGCGCCTTTCACTTGCGATTTGGTCCCAGCTTCTAGTTAAAAAAATTTTTCATGCTTTTTTCCGTTTCTCCTTTCACCGAGAAGCACGTTTCCCTCGCCTCGTGTCTCTGCGGGCTCGGGATTGACATTTATCCACGATGGCAACGTACACCACCTGCCGCTTCCTGCCTGGCCCTGCCGGGGGACGGGAGGTGGCCGTGAGTCCTCCAGGCTGGAGCCCGGGCCGTGGCTCCGGGCTGGCGTCCCGCAGCGGCGGGGAGCAGGCAGTGACATCTGAGGGGAGCGGCCGATTCCCAGCCCTGGGCTCTTGGCCGGACGTCTAAAGCGACGACCGCCTTGTGCTTCGGAAGGTGCTCCCTCCCAGCCACCCGGACCTCAGACACTTAGCAGCTGTCTGAGGTTGTCGGGCGCCGGCTCCCCGCGGGGACCTGGCGTGGTTCTTGGGGCGCAGGTGAGCGTGGCCCTGGGGACACCTTTCATTCCATCGGTCAACCGTGTATGTGTTCAGTTACCCCTGAACAGAAGGGCTTTCTGTGTGTCAGCTCGGGGCCAGGGGCGGGAAGTCGGGGAGGGAGACCCATCCCTGCGTCCCAGGACCCGGGCTCAGCAGGGGGAGGGGTCGCGTACGAGCACACGGGCCACTTTCAGGGCAGTGTGGTGAGGAGTGCAGGAGGGGTGAAGCTGCCTCTGGCGTTGCTCGAGGAGAGATGGGGGTCCCCCATGTGCGGCCTGTTGGGAATACCCCTTAGAGAGGTCATTCTCCCTGGGGGCATCTAGAACCTTCGCTGTTCTCCAGAAGGTCACTGAGAACCTTGCAGCGTCAGCCCACAGGACACTGTTCTACAGGGGGACCCCCCTCCAGGCCGCCGCGAGCAGGAGAGTCTGTCCGCAGCAGCCGGCGGCAAAGGCTGTCCCGTCCGGCGGGCCTGGGAGCCTCGGCTCCATCACTTCCTACTCGCGTGGTCTCTTCAAGTTACCCACCTCTGTGCCTCGGTTTCTCTCTCTGTACTCCGTGCCGTCAGGATCTGCTTTGGGAAGACCGTCAGTGAAGGTCCGGGTGGCACAGCGCCCTGTGGGCACACCTGGGCCCCCGTCTGCCTGGTTCACCCGGGTTGTGGCTTTTCCCCCCAGTTTCCAAAGGGCTGGGCAGTGCCGCCGGGCAGAACGAGGACACAGGCGCACGCGCGACTAGATTTTCCAGCAGTCGCATCAAAACACAGACAAATAGGTGACGTTAATTGTGGGAACGCGATTTTACCCCCACGTGCCCAGAGTGTGCGGTCAGCGAGACCTGCCACTGGCTCTGCCGTTTTCTCGTGTTGCACAACCGGCACAGCTCAGCTCGCCCGGCCACGTCTGCGAGCTCGCGGCCACGTGTGGCTGGTGGCCCCTGTGTGGGCAGCACGGGTCTCGGATCCAGAACGTGGTTCCAGGAGCCGGTGCGGGGCCCTCCGCACGTTGGGACGGATGGTGCTCTCACGCGCTCCGAGCTCACTTTCGAGATCCCTGAATAATGTATGACCGGATAATAGAGCAGCCGCTTGAAAACATTAACAGGAAATATTGCCACTTAAGTGGCCCGTGTCCAGCTCCTGGGGCACCATCACTGACCGCGGGGCTGGGGAGAGAGGCCCTTGGCTTCTTACTGGTCCTCCCCCCTGCGCAGGGCTGGGGGCTGTGCTCCCGGGGTCGTCTCTCCCCCACCCCTACCCCTGCAGGGCTGGGGGCTGTGCTCTCGGGGTGTCCCCGCCCCCCGCCCGGACACGGCAGCTCTGGGACTTGAAAGTGCACATTCCCCACTTTGGAACTAGGAGCGTGTGGAGGGTTTTCTTGCCCCAAATGAGGCCAGGGGTCACGGCTGGGTCACAACCACAGGACACCCCAGCTCTGCTCAGCGGCCCTGCCTGGGGGAACGGGGGTGGGAGGCAGGGACGGGGTGTCAAGCACCACGGTGACAGATGGAGGGCCAGCCACTCAGGAGCTTTGTGGGAGGGCGAGGAGGCCTCGGTGCCCTGACACGTGCGGCTCCGACTGGAAGGGCTGTCCTCCCGAGACCCCGGGGCATGTGGCCTTGGGCTCCTAGTCTGCTGTCCATGCTGGTGACCTGGGCTCTGGCTTTGCTCTGTGACATTCCCTGTCCTTTCCAGGGGCCTCTGTTGCCCGGGTGACAGTGCCGTTGACTCCGGCGTGTTGGCAGGCGCCGGCTTGTTCCAGCCTGAGGAGCAGCGAAGGCGCCGTTCCGTCTTACTCGGACTTGTGAAATCCTTCTCAGGGCCTCAGTTTCCCCACCTCTGAAAGGAAAGCAGCAGCTGGCTGATGTGCGGGTCCCTTGCAGCTTGAAGGACCCACGGCTTTATGACCGAGGAGCCCCTGCTGCTCTGCCCCCTCCTCACTCCCCCACAATGTGACCGTGGCGCGGCAGGGGACAGGATTTATCCGAAAACGTATAGCTGCGCGCTTTGCCGAGTCCTGAAATCACTTTGCGGCTTTCAACGTGTCATGTTCACATTGTTGGGGTAGTTTTTTTAATGTTAACTTATTTATTTTTGAGAGAGAGACAGAGTGCAAGTGGGGGAGGGGCAGAGAGAGAGGGAGACACAGAATCTGAAGCAGGTTCCAGGCTCCGAGCTGTCAGCACAGAGCCCGACGCGGGGCTCGAACCCACAGAGCTGAGATCATGACCTGAGCCGAAGTCAAATGTGTAACCAACTAAGCCACCCAGGTGCCCCCAGGGATAATTTTTTTTATGTTTATTTATTTATCTTGAGAGAGAGAGAGAGCAAGCGGGGCCGGGGCAGAGAGGGAGAGAGAATCCCAAGCAGGCCCCACACTGTCAGCACAGAGCCCGACTCGGGGCTCAAACTCATGAACCGTGAGATCATGACCTGAGCCCGAAACCAAGAGTCAGATACTCGACCGACTGAGCCACCCAGGTGCCCTTGGGGTAATTTTTTAAGATGCATAAAATGTCCCAAGCTGATGCTCCTTCAAGGGCACGAGGACGCCTTCGTGCAGCGGGGTCTTTCCCGTCCTTGGGAGGCAGGTGGGGCGCACAGGGGTGGGGGGGCAGACGCTGCGCTTCCCCTGCCCCCCCTCAGGTGCCCCTTACGGGTAGGGGATGAAGAACAGTCACTGCACGACTGTGACCTTCACCCGAGTGACAGCACACCCCCACCCCCCGTCCTTCCCCGCCTGCCTTTCCCAGCCGCAAAGGAAGCTTGTCCGAATACTGTCCCGAGTTCACGGATGTTCAGGCCGCTTGCACGAAGGCTCCGTGTCTCCGGGACACACCTGCACGTGTGAGGACGCCCACCTTGTGTCGGGGGTGGGGGGGGCGGGCTTGGGGACGTCTGCTGTTCACCCCAAAGGATTGCTTTTCCGGAGGGGACAAGCTTGGAAACTGTGCAGGAACCGTCCTGTTAAAAACAAACACAGCCCCCCGCACGCCAGGCAGCCCCTCCCCGGCCCCTGCCGAGGACCCGGAAAAGCAGCCCCGCAGTCTGGGGGAGGTGGAGGCAGAGCCCCCAGAGCGGAGGTGTGGGAGGCCGCCGTCCTCAGGCTCACGACAGAAGGAGGCTGGCGGGGGCGGTGGGGGGCTGGGGAGGACTCCGCGCAGGTGTCTCACTGCTCCAGGGCACCTCCCGGAACTCAGGGCCTGGCTCTGGGCTGGGGAGGTGGTGACAGTCGGGCATGGCCCTCTCGACAAGGCCACCTTCTGTGCTGCCTGAGCCTCGTCTCCCTGGCCGTTCAGGCCTCCGTTGTGCACCCGTGTGCCAGGCACGTGCGGCCCCCAGCCGGGCTCTCCTTGGCGGCACGTGGCCCTCACACCCTGCGGAGGGTCTCACCCTCCCGTGCACTCCGTGAGGCCAAATGGCGGGAGGCCATCATCCGCGGAGGCCACGCAGAGCCCTGCAGGTGGGTCCTGGAGCCCCCCCACCCCCGGGACGCAGAGGAGAGGGGCACAGGTGCCCATACACACAGCGACCACGGAGCAGAGGTTCGATTTGAACCAGGTCCGACTCAGAGGCCCACGGGCCTCACCACCCTCCCTGCCCCGGGGCGTCTGACAGAGCCCGCCTTGGACCTGCTCCTGTAACCCCTGCAGGAGCTACCCAGGTTCCAGTCCCCCGGGGGCCAGGAGACCGGGAGGGTTTCCTGGGGGAGGTGTTGCTGGAAGTGCACTTTGAGGGAGGGAGCATAGGATTTGCTGAAGTGTGATTTAGGAAGCCGTCCCTCACCCCTGCCAGGCTGGTTACTGCCGCATATTGGGCCAGGGTCCTGGGAGCGTCCGGGTGTCAGCTGTGTCTCTCTGTCACTCTGGAATTGAGGGCTGGCAGTCCTGTCCCCAGAGTCGTCCTGTCCGGATGTGCGGCCCAGTGGTGGGGAAGGCAGCGCTGGAGCCCTGGCCTCTCTCTCCTGCCCCTGTGGTCTGGACAGGCCGCCTGATGCCCCCCGCACCCCCACCCTTCCAGAGCTGGCCTCGGGACAGGCTGGGCAGAGGACAGGCCATCTGGGTCCCGCCTGGTAAACAGGCTCTAGCGCCTTCCTGTCGTTCTGGTGATGGAGACAGCTGGCCACAGCTGGCGAGCCTGGCCGCCCGGCGCTGTGCTCCGAGATTGCTGCTCTGCCCCTGCCCCCCTCCCCCCCGCCCTGGGAACATCTCGGTCTCTCCGTGCATGGGGCCTGGGCCACCCCTGCCGGCCTGGGGCTTCGGTGACCTTGCAGCCCTGCTCCCTGACCCCAGCGCCGCCGGAAAGAAGTCCGCCCCTTCTCTGGCCCCGCGCAGGGGCCCTGATCAGTGGGTGTGTTCCCGCCACCCCGTTGCCGCTCCGCGCGGCTAGATATTCGTGTCTGCAGCCCGGCAGATGGAGCACAGGCTGCTGCGAATTTTTATTTCTGATACCTCAGTACGGTCTTGGCAGGAGCACGGCGGTCCCAGCGACTCTGCGGCCTGACCTAACGGTCTCTGCGGGGTGGGGCGGCCAGCGTGGAAGGGCCGCTCTCAAGATGTGCACGTTCAGCCTGGCCCAGAGGGAGGCGGGGACCCGCTGGGCTCGGCCGGAAGGAGAGGTTCACCTTCGTCCAACAAGGGCTTCTCTAAATCGCTCGCTTGACCCTGTCCCCTTGGAGGCTGAGTATAAAGCCGAGGCCTCGTTAACATTCTTTCGCTAGTTCTCAGTCACACCTGATGCGGCCGCGCTTAAACCGAGCAGGCGTAGCATCGTGGGTCGCATCATAAAAAGTCCTGTCCTGTGCCGTCGCCTGCTGTAACCAATTACAAAACTGCGTCCTACAAAACCCCGCCTAGAGGTCACCTCCTCCAAGAAGCCACCCTCCCTTTACTCCGCGGAATGAAGTCCTTCTTCCCTAGAAGATTAAAAAGCAGCCCGGGATGATCTTTGTCACTGTGTCATCGTTGGCTCCCTGGGTTTGTCCCCCACCCGCGGAGGTGAGCTCCCCTTTAAGGGCGGGCAGCTTGACCTGAGCCCTGCACACTGGCACAGAGAACGTGCCCGGTGGTCATGGGGAGGCCCCTAGCTTTTGCTCTTTCGTTCTGAGCAGCAGGGCGGCAGTGTCCGAGTGCCAGGCCCTGTTCTTTCGCAATGCTGCAAGGTGGGTGGTCCTGCCCCCGTTCTGCAGTTGAAGAGATTAAGGCTCAGAGAGGGGTAGGTGACTTGCCCGTGGTCACACAGCACACTTGACAGGAACAGAGTGGAGATTGAAACGCTGAGCCGGCTGACGCTGTGGCCCAGGACCTTCCTCTGGGCCTTAACCCTTATGACCCAGCTCAGGGGGTGGGGATGCCCTTCTACCGCTTAGAAAGTATCCCCGGAAAAGAGAGGGAGCGTCGGTCGGGAGCACAGTTCCAGGTGAACTGGGCTTCCCCTGTGCTCCTACGTAGCTTTGCAACCTTGGGGACTGTCTTGCCCTCTCTGGGTCCTGGCTTCCCCACCTGCGGGAAGGGCAGCCGCCCCCTCGCAGGCTGGGGTGAGGCTCTGCTGAAGGCGCATGAGGCCGGCCTTCCTCGCGTGGAAGCAGGTGCCCGTCCCTTGTCTGTCTGTCCCTACAAGCGGTCGTCCAGCCCACAGCTCGGAGGCCCCCTCTCTCTGCGGCTCGGCGCAAACCGGGTCAGGAGGTGTCTGATTCGGTTTCCAAGTCACAAGTTCATGGTGGCTCGGGCTCCCGCTTCCCAGCCTCAGGCAGCCCGGGGCCAGCGCGCACCTCCGCGCCTGTCAGCAGCGATGTTCTGTGTTTCATGTCCTCTGTAAGCGCACGGGCTCGCCCGGGGCTGGACGCGGAGAGTTTGTTCTCTGTTCTTTGATTTTCCTCAGGCGGCCAGGGGAGCAGCTGATGTTCTATAACAAAATCGGGGCGGGCAGGGCAGGCCTCGGGGGCCCCGGGGTCTGCGGTGGGCGGGGAGGCGGGTTCGGCCCCCTCTGAGGGGCAGTGGGCCATTGTGAAGACGAAAATAATTGTCGGGATTTAGCATCTGTCAGAGCAGCTGTCCGCTGGAGAACTGCAGGAGCAGAACGACAGGAGGGAGGGGAGAGGGGAGACAGGGAGGGGGCGGGAGGGTGCCGGTCACTGGCCCCAGCGGGGTGGGGGCTGGGGAGGCTGAGGGGAACCGGGCAGGTTGGGGCGAGGGGCTGGTCCCAGCCCCGAGGTCACCTGCCCTTTCCGACTCGGTCCAGGATATTCGCCCCCCCCCCCCGTCCTGTTCGCACCGTCCTTGGGCTCACTTGTAGGTGGGGGGGCAGAGAAGGGCCATCTCTGAAACCCGTGAGGCCCAGGTCAGCGCTGGTGCCTGGGCTCCTGGCTCCCAGCCTCTATGTTTCAAAACCTGGGGGTATTTAATGCTGATGGCGTCCGTTTATGGAGTGCCGGCCCCTGTGCTAAATATGGGCCCCCATCGAACCTCCCCTCCCACCCCCTGCAGGTGCAGGCAGGCCGCAGCCACCACTTACGGAGCACCTGCTGGAGGCTAGGCCTCAGCTAGCCGTTTGCATCGTTGCTGATCTTCCAACAGGGGTTTAGGGTTATTCCCACTTCCCGGGTGAGGAAACTGAGGCTTAGGCCCTTCTGCCCGGAGTGACAGAGCCAGGAACTGGCAGGGCTGAGGATCCAGCTGGGACTCGCCTGACTGCTTCACCTTGGGGTCGGGTGCCTGAAGTATGGAGGCCCGGCGTGCCCCTGTCTGGCCTGAGGGGGCGGGGGCCCGTCAGCTCTGGTCCGGTGCTGACCAAGTGCTGTTGGTCCCAGCGTGGCAGGGACGTTGAGTCTTTCCATGAAGCGTAACGTACAACCTCCACAGGGCACTGCTCTGTTGGCCCGAGGGGCTGGTGGGCACACAATCAGGGAGCAGTTGGAACAGCATGAGACACGAAAGCTAAACGGAGCGCGGTGGATGGGCCTTTGCTGATGCACAAGGCGCCGTTGGATTTTGCAGGACCGGGGGCGGTTGGGCCGGGGTTGGGTCAAGTGCGCCAGGCCTGGATGGGAGGCCCCCTCCCCTGTGGGACCGTGTGCAAGCCCTGGGTCATAGCCAGACACTCGGGGAGCTGTGTCACCGGCGAACAGAGACCAGGATCCTCCCACGGGTGGGCCTACCGCCCAGACGCTCAGACCCTCGGGGGGCCTGCTGCCCCCTCCCCAACCCCACATCTGTCGTTTCCTTTTCCTCCCCTCCGACCACGGCCGTCAGGTGCACTGACACAAACATCTGTTTCAACAGATGCCTGAGACGCGTAATCTGGCCCCTACACTGTTCAGGAAACTCACTCTTGGAGACGATGCCTTTGCTAAAACGCAAGGTGATAGTGGGACGTCCATGCCAGTGTTGGCCCGAGGAACACAACTGTTGGGAACCAGAGCTTGTCACCTCATGCAGATGACACTACTGCATTCTAGAAGCATCTGTATCTCAGACGTAACTGCTGTCCTGTCAGTCTTCCCACCTGGGTGGTGAGGTCCATGGCACAGAGTCGATGCCTTCAAGTTGCTGGCGCAGGATCAGTCTTAGGATAGGTATTGGTTTAACCAATCAAATCTGATAGGTGTTTTCTTAGTTGCCGAGCTAAACAGATGTTTGATTTTACTTTCATGATTTTTTTTAATGTTTATTTAAGTAATTTCTATACCCAACATGGGGCTCGAACTCGTGACCCCGAGATCGAGAGTCACATGCTCTTCCGACGGAGCCAGCCAGGTGCCCTCATAATTTTGTGTCAATTAAGAAGAAACCCACTTCTTTGCTGTTGCGTTCGTTCCCCTCCCTTCTCCCATAGCATGGAGCACGCTCGCACGGAGCGTCTAGTGCCGCTATTTTGTGATTTCAGATAACACACACGAACCTGTATTTCTTAGTGCTCATTGGCCTGAATTAAACAGCGTTTGGGAGAGTTTTGGCGTGAGTGAAGGCAAGATAAATGTAGACAGCCTGGGGCTGCGAGTGGTCACGCTGTGTGATGAGGCCCCCGGAGGAGGGAAACTGAGGCCATTATGGCAGGTGACTGAGGGTTCCCTTCCCCAGCCCTCAGCAGGCTTTGGGTAACAGACAGTTTGCACAGCAGAGACAAGGGGCGGTGTCTGCATTTTTTAGATTTTTCTGCAGAATACAGCTCTTCTTCTCTGGTTTCTGGGGGCCTATTTTCAGCCACAGAGCCCTGAGTGAATCAGAAGAGGGGGATGGGAAGGGGTGTGGAAAGAGGGGTCCCCATATGAATGGATTCTCCTCTTTATTGATTTTGAGAAAGGAAATAGGCTGGGAACCAGGTAGTGGACATGTGTTGGTGTAACCTCCCTGGGTGTGTTCCCAAGGCCCTTGTCTGTGATGTCCTGACCCTTCTGAGTACTGGGAGGGGGGAAGGGACGGTGTCATGTCACTGTCCCCTGCAGGAACCCCAGGGTCTTCAAGGTGTGCTCACTGTGGGAGGGACTGGGGAGTCTGTAACCTTTACCCAAGGGCACTTCCCAGCCCAAGAAGAAAGCTGCAGTCCCACCGGCTTGAGGTGTCAGAGGAAAGACATTGAGGCTGGTAGAGTGGCCGGAAAGTTAGGAGGAGAATGCTGGAAGGGAGGGACCCAGGAGAACAGGAGCCCCAAAATCTGATACTCCACTAGAAGCCTTGGCTGGCCATTAAACCTCATCACACAAGAAAGACCCTAAGGTTTCCAGTAAAAAAAAGAAAAAAAGCAGCAGGTAGAAGCTGAATTCAGCATCCATTTGGGCTGGCCGCTCGCTGCTGGGAAGACAGGGTTTGAAGTTTGAGTCCAGTTAACTGTCTGCTAGAACATGTATTCAGTAGAAATAATGGAACCTCTGTAATGTGTCATTTGTCAGGTCTGATGTGCAATAAAAAGTCATCAAACTTGCAAAGAAATAGACAAGAGTCCTATTCGGGAAGAAAAAGTCAATAAGGAACCAACCTTGAGATGACTCCGATGTTACCATTAGTGGTTTTGTAAACATGGTCAGGGACTTAGAGGAAAATATGTGCCAAGTGAGTGAACAGATGGGGGAGGCCTCAGCAGAGAAGTAGACACTATAAAAAGGGCCAAGTGGAAACGTTAAAACTGAAAAGCATGATCGCTGAAATGAACAGTCCCTGGATCTGCTTTAATAGAAGATGGCAGACGGCAGGGGAGGGAGTCACCGGCTTGAAGATCGTTCAGTGGAAGTAATACACCTTAAGTACAGAGAAAAGAAGATTGGAAAATACCAGCAGAGCCTCTGACGTGTGGGACCGTACCGAAGGGTCCAACATAGGTGTAACCGGAGTCCTAGAAGGAGAAGAGAGAGAGAATGAGGCAGGAAAAAAGTTGACAAAACCTAAGAAATGGCAGCGTACATACCATGTTCATGGATTGGAAGAGGATATTGTCCAGATGCTCATTCTCCCAGCGGGCTTTTTGTTTTTATTTTTTTTGCTGATAAGATGATTATAAAGTTTATACAGAAACACAGAGGACCTTAGAATAGCCCTAAACAATCTCATAAAAGAACAAAGCTAGGGACTTAAAGCACCTGGTTTCAAGACTTTCTATAAAAAAAACTAATCAAAACAGAGTGCTGTTGCCATGAGCACAGGTGAATAGGTTCACGGGATAGATTATAAAATTCCAAAGTAGACCCGCATTCGTGTGGTCAGTTGGTCTTAGTCAAACAGATCTAAGCGATCCAGGGGGAAGAAGAAAGTTTTCAACAAATTGTCTTGAAAACTCCTGGGTAACCCTGAGGAGTCACGGACCTCGATCTCTATCCCATGCCATACATGAAAATCTGAGCTGGATCAGAGGCCTGTAAGCCGAAATTATATAGCTCTTAGAAGAAAAAATAAGCTTTGCAGCTTAGAAAACAAAGATTTTGGGGCGCCTGGGTGGCTCAGTCGGTTAAGCGTCTAACTTCGGCTCAGGTCATGAGCTCACAGTTCGTGGGTTCGAGCCCCCGTCGGGCTCTGTGCTGACAGCTCAGACCCTGGAGCCTGCTTCGAATTCTGTGTCTCCCTCCCTCTCTGACCCTCCCCCACTCACACTCTGTCTCTGTCTCTCTCTCAAAAATAAACATTAAAAAAAAAAAAGTTGGAGGCAACCCAAGCGTTCATCAAAAGGAGTGGCTGGTACTCGGCCATGAGCAGGGATGAGCCGCCGTGCAGGCAACATCATGGATGAATTGCAGAGACGTGATGTCGGGGGCAACGAAGCCACAAAAGTGACCATGACACGGGCTGCCATGGATGTCCAGTTCAAGAAGAGGAAAGAGTCTCTGGGGAAGCATAGTCTGAAGGATGGTCACGGGGAAGGAGGAGGGGACTGATCAGGAACAGGAGGGACTTTTCGGGGCAGATGGGAATGCTCTCTGAAGGGACGGGTGTGAGTTACACAGTGGTGTCCGTTTGTACGGTAAGGGTGCGTCTTGGTCTGTGGAAAGCGTGGCAGACACCTGGCGGAAACCCGCTGTGGGGCGCTGCGGCCGTGCTCCGTAGACGTGAGGTGTGCCTGCGTGGATGAGTGAGCTCACGCTTGCGGCGGGCAGGGAAGGGGGAGGCGGAGAAAGGCGCCTTTTCTGGGACCCAGCTGCTCGAAGCATCCTCTGGTCCAGCCAGTGCAGGAAGCTTCTCCAGCCTTCACCATCGTTTTTCTCCTTAAAGTACTACAGCCCTTCTTAGGGCTTATAGTGGGGCTGATGCCTGCTTCACCCCGAGATCCGCAGATCCGCCCTCATTTCCTCTGAAGGCCCCTCGGCGCCGTGTCCAGAGCTTGGCACGTCATCAGGCACTCGGGGTATGAAAGTGTGGTGACTGGTCCACGTGGCCAGGAGGCCGCAGAACAGGACGATCGCCTCCAGAAGATCTGGAAGGTCTTGACAAGGTCCCTGGCACGGCGCACCCCAGCTTTCTCGTCTCTACCACAGAGAAGCTTGGGCTCGTTGGCAAAAGCGAAGAAATTGCGTCTGGAGCTCGGGTTGTGGCTGACCCGAGGTGGGACTGGGCCGAGGTCTTCCCTTCTGAGTGGGGTGGGACGGAGTCCTGGGTTCTGTTGGGATGTCCCCCGCAAACGTGGGCCAAGGAGGGGGACCCCTGTGCTGGCAGGTGGCTGTCCCCGGACCAGGTGACCTCGAGGCCCCTCTCCAGGCCTATTTTCAGTCTTTGTTATCATTTCATCAGCTCTTAGCGTATTTAACTGGCACGGCCCCCCCACCTCCTTCCCCGAGCCCATCAGAGCAGAGCCGAGGTCTGTCTCCACACGGTGTGAATGGCCTCATCCGCCTTTGAACTTGTCTAATCTAGCAGCCCACGAGCTTCCCTGTCTCTGCTCCGTTCTACGCCGTCAGAATTCTCGACAGTGGCTTTGTCACCAGCCTGTCTCTGCTGTGGGACAAGCGTCTGGGGTGGCGGGCACCCACCCAGGAGAACCCCGGGCAGGTGCTTGCCTGGAGAGGCAGGGGAGGTGATTTGTGTCTACTCGAGGGACCCTTCCCCGGGCCCCCCAGGGGAACGGGCCTCGGAGTCGGTGGGTTCTTACCCGTGAGTTGCAAACACCCTTCCCGGCTTCGCGCCCTGTCACCGTCTGGGCGCTGCGCTGCCGTGTGAGGCCTCGGGACGGCCGTCCAGACCCACGCAGAGGGTCGGCGGAGCGGGGAGCTCGCCCGGGCGCATGGGCGAGCTCTCCGCTCCTGGCCTGCGTGGGGCCTCAGTGTGTGTCTGTCATCTGTGAAATGGCCACGGTGGTCTCTGCCTCTCAGGGTTTGTGAGGTTAAAAGGCATAAATGTTTTTCAAGCGCCTCGCGGGGCTCACCAGGGGGCAGGGGGCTGTGGTTAGCGGGCCCAGGGCCGAGTCCCCGGCCGGCTTCTGCCCCGTGTCCAGCTTCGGGCTTCCTCACACCCGGAGTGAAACGAGGTACCCAGAGCCACAGCCTCCTCCCCTCCCCTCGCCAATCGGCTGCCCGTGGGGGGTCTCATCCAGTCCGGAGCTGATTCACAGCCCCCCAGGCCCCCCAGAGGGAAGCCCAGACGCGTGGCCCGGTCATGCCCAGTCTCACGGGGAGGCTCCCGGGGCCTTGGCTGCAGAGGCCTTTCCCAAAGACAGGCTCTCCCTCCCTAATTCAGGCCTCCCCAGCCTGTCCGATGACAGCTAACATTCACCAGCCGGGTTCGAGACGAGGCGAGAAACCCGTTCGTACGAGTCGCTGGGTGTCATTTCTGCTCTCTCTGTCCCTTGCCGTTCGGTCGCCTTGAATTCTGGCTGCCCGGTGCCGTGGGGGAGGGGAGGTGCTTTACTGAATCTCTGTGCCTTCCGGAAGCTGACTTTGCCAGGTGCCGCTTTGAGCCCAGGCTTTGCGACTCAGGTGTCCCGGCACACGGAGGGATGGTACGGGCTTCCAGGGCGAGCTGGCCTCTGAGCACGGCCTGCCCTGAGGACGGGCCCCACCGCAGACGGAAGGGCTGGTCAGCCCTGGCCCAGGACAGAGTGGCCCCGCCACACGTGCTTGGGTTGGCTCATTTGCCGATACGGTGGAATATTTGCCAAGCACCCACCGCCTACCAGGAAGGGCGATGCGAAGGGGTCAGGCAGCTGGGCGTCGTCCAGGGAAGAGGTGGGCTCATCCTCAGGCACTTACAAAATAACTAATGGGAGATGCAGCAGGAGGGATGTACTTCGTATGAGAGCACCGGGGGCATCCCCGAAGGCCTCCGGGAGGAGGTGTCCCATGACCTGCGTCTGGCAGGGCTGGGGGGGTGGGAGAGGACAGCTTGTTAGAGGAGCATCAGCACGGTCAGGCGCTGAAACAAAGTTGGGGTGGATTATAAAGTGAGCGGTGATTTCCTGGCGCTGGTTCGGGAAGCTGCACCCCAAACTCTGTGTCCGTCTCCACTCGCTCTGCTTCCTTTTAGCACCTGGCAGGTGTGGGCTCTGCTCCTTGACCCCCACACGTCGGCTGACGGGGGGAGAGGCCCGGGGACAGGCCCCAGAGCAGGGCACTCCGGGTGACTAGCCGCTCGAGAATTCCCCTTCAGGCAGTGACTCGCCCCGGGCCTCCAGCGCGAGTCCCTGGTGCTGACAAAAGGGTGGAGAAGTTGGGGTGTGATCACGGCGGGTCCTTCTAGAAGAATGGCAGGCACAGCACGAGGGGATGCTCTCTACGCTGCTTGGTTCAGTCTCCGAGAAACCCCGGGGAGACCGGCCCCCCACGCCCGTCCCTCCCCTGCGCAGCCCCTTGTACTGCGTCCCCGCGCAGACATGGCCGGAAACTGCCTTCCGTCTCCCTGACCCCCCTCTTTCCCACGCAGCGAGCATGACCTGGGGGAAGACATCTACGACTGCGTCCCGTGTGAGGACGAGGGGGATGACATCTATGAGGACATCATCAAGGTGGAGGTGCAGCAGCCCATGGTGAGCCGTCCGCCGCCCGCAGCCCAGCCCAGCCCCCTCTCTCAGAGCTCCGAGCCGCCAGAGGTGGGGTGGGGGCGCTGCAGGGCAGAGGGAGCCCCAGAGGCTGCACCCCGGTCCTTCCCGGCCCCCGCGGGGTTCCTCCCCTTCCTTGGGCCCAGTCCTCCCTCCGGAACGTTCTCAGAGACCGGGGCGTGACACCACTGCCCCCGAGACCTCCGGACGTGCTGTCTCGCAGCTCTCCCAGGGCCGTGCGGGATTCCAGGTCCTTCCCACCTGGCGGGTCTGGGTGTTGGGGTGCGCCCTGCACGCCTCCTCTTACTCCTTTGTGCGGAGAGCGAGGAGCCCACTGCTGGCTCAGGTAGCCAGCTGTGCGCCTTCTTTATGGCTGTTTATCTCCGACGGGTGCTGGCTGACACTCTCTGGGCACCAGTTTGCCGAGGGGCGGGTTCATGGTCGGCAGCTGCCGTGCAGAGGATGGGGCTCCCTGCAGGGCTGGGACGGGGACGGGGAGGGCCTTGGAGGGGACAAGCCGCAGCCCCCTGCGTCCCCGCGCTCCCAGGGGCTGGCCAAGATGCCACTTGCCAACTGTGGGGGGCTTTTTGATGCTTTCACTGAAGAAATGGGGGGAATTTCTCAAAAGGCAAATCTCAGTGTTTTCCTCCAATGTGGGAGTGACCCGCTGGTGGTGGGGGGACACAAAGCGGGGGAGACGGCTCCCCTCCGAGGCCTTTCAGAGAGGCCTTTCCCACGGTGGCGGCCCCTGCCCTCCCCCAGCCTCACGCCAGGAGTCACGGAGAAATGAGGCTGTGGTCCTCACAGCCCCCAGACGCTGCTCTTCAGAATGGGGTTCTCCTTCTGCCCCTGAAGGGTCCCCGCCTTTACTAGGGGTCTCTCTCTGTGACCTCAGGTCTGCCCAGGGCCAATTCTGCCCTTCCCCCAGACAGCCTTGCAGTGGGGCAGCTCTGCCCTGAACCTTCTCGGGGGGGGGTCATTTACGGGGCTGGAAGGCCAAGCGGTTGCCCCGCTGGTGGACATCGTCGGCCTTGCCCGGAAACCCGGCTGGCATTCTGGACCCGGGGCCAGCTCGCTCCCAAGCCCTTAGGAGTTGAGGCTCCAGTCTGTGCCATCGCCTGGAGGATCCCCGCCTTCAGGCCGGAGACGCCCCTGAGAGGCCCCAGAGTGGGCAGTCCCCAGCGCCTGCTGCTGTCCCTGGTCCTGACGCGTGCAGGGCAGGCCCCCGGCTGCCTGCGGGACCTGTGGGGGGCGGGGGCTGTGGGGAGACGAGCCGGCCTCCCGCCTGCCCTCCTCTGTTCGGTGTCCCAACAGCGCTCGGCGCTGCTGCCCACGAGCCGTCCTGTCGCTCCGGCGGGGTGGGCCTCCTGCCCGCTGCCCGTCCTCTGAGATAGAACAGCTGGTTTTGTCTCCTCCTCGGTCACGTCTGGAGCTATCTCAACAGTCTAAGTGGAAGGTAGATGGAGACCTTTCCAAAGGACGATAAAGCGAGGGGATGGCAGGTGTCCCGCTCAGAGCCCACACGTGAGGGAGACCCTGGCGACGTGCTGTCCCCCGGTGCTGTCCCCCACCACCCGGCCAGGCTGACAGTGGGCGGGCAGGCGTTTGTGATGTGTCCCTGGGGCCGTTGGCTCGCCCCTGACCTCCCAAGCGCGGCCCGGCTGACGAGCTGACCCTGCTAACTGGTTCTGTCTGTGATTTGCTTCTCCATGCTTGCAGATCAGATACATGCAGGTAAGTGGCAGGTGGAGGGGGCCCGGGGTAAATTCTGCCAGCGCCGTCTTCCTCCACCTTTCGGGGAGGTCTCAGACCTCTTGGGAAAAGCCTCCCTGTCCCCAGAGAGATGCCGTCAGGCGCTGCGTTTTTACAGCTAGTTTTAGGGGGATCGTGGGCCCCCAGTATCCTCCTGAAGACCCCAGAGTAGCAGTGTGGCACCCAGGCTGAGTGGGGCAGTGGGCTTGGGAAGGACCCCCTGGCTGACGTGCCCCGTCTGGATGAGGGATGACGGCATAAGGACAGATAGGAGTCCAAACGGAAAGTCATGTGGCCTGGTGCTGTGTCCCCAGAGCCTCACTTAGGGACAGATATGGCCCGCTCAGCCTGTTAGAATGCCAGGGGGTGTCTGGTAATGCACAGTGGGGGTGTCTGGCAATGCACAGTGAGGGTGTCTGACAATGCACAGTGCCTCAGAACAGTCCCCCCACCTGCGGCCTCTTCCCCCTGTGGCCGCACGGACTCCTGGTCAATCCCACCTCCAGCCACGTTCCCTCTGGAGCTGTGGAGCAGGCCCTGCCCCGAAGCGTGTCCCCAGTGACCCCTGCAATGAGCGGAGTGGAGGCCAGGGGACACTGGGAAGGCCCAGGCATCTTTGTCGGAGTCCCTCACGGGTCGGTGCTGGGCCGGCCGCTCAGCTGGTGGGCATGGGTCCTCGGGGAGCTGGTCAGAGCCTTTCCCTGTTGGCACAGTGGGTGCTTTAAGCCATGTCACCCCGACTGTATTTGCCGGAGGGGCTGCAGCGTGCTTGGTCTGCTAGAATTCAGAAGAGGGCAGCAGGAGCCCACATCCCAGAAGCCCACGTGCCTTCGAGCTGTCGCCAGCCCTGGGGCATGTGCCCATCCCCTCCCCGTGCCTCAGTATCCCCATCTGCAAACAGGAGGGGAAGGGCTCGGGCCCCCTTCTGTCTCCCGTCGGCCCCTCCTTTTCACACTTGGTGAGCCCGCGGCCAGGCCCGGGCGGTCAGCAGGCGGTGGGCCCGGCGGGAACCTGGCCCATGTCTCGTGTCCTTCCTTTAGAAGATGGGCATGTCCGAGGATGACAAGAGAAACTGCTGCCTGCTGGAGATTCAGGAGACCGAGGCCAAGTACTACCGGACCCTGGAGGACATTGAGAAGGTGGGCGTGGGCCTCGGCGCTGTCCGGGGCCGCTGGTCCCCTGGGGAGGTGACGTCACTGGGAGGGGACCCAGGGTGGCAGTGACAGGTGCAGCGGCTTCATGCCCCTCTTGGCTTCGGCGTCAGGCACCCCTTGCCCTCTGCTCCCCACACAGGCCAGGGTCCTCGTCGGCTGTCACCCTTGTCCCTGGTCCCACCTTGCCCCCTTGGCCCTGGACTGCTCTTTCTCACCAAAACTGGGCATCATTATGGCTTCTGTTGCGGATTGCCCTGGGCTGAGCTCCTTCTGGAGCTCAGTCATGCAGGCTGGGCACTGGGTTTAGTGCTTTCTGTTTCCTTCTCACCCAAGATATTCTCTGCGCTCAGCTTCCCACTCTGTGAGTTGGGGTCACAGCCGCGCCACCCCATAGGTGGCTGTGCGTGTCCTGCCCTGGGGGCGTGCTCAGGCCCGCTGATGGGAGCCTGCAGAGCCCCCACGGCACACCCTGTGCTCCCCTGAACGGCCGGTCAGTCCTCTCTGCCCCGCTGGCCTCCTGAGCTCCTAGGGGACCACGGATGGGCCCCCTTCCCCCGCCCTGCTCTGGCCTCCCGTGCACACTGGCTCAGTGACATTTCCCCATCACTCGAGGGTCCTTGTTGCCAACTGCCGGTGCTTCCTGGGTGAAAACCCGACATTGTGTTTAAGTGGATCCTCTGTGGCTCTTTGCTTGCAGTTCAGGGCAAGTGTGGCCACGACGGTGGGGCTTCCAGCCAGGAGTCCTGCGAGGCCCCAGACCCCTGCCTCCCACCTCAGCCAGCCCTGTGCGCCCACCCTCCCACCCCACTGGGCCACCGACCTTGCTGCAAACACACCAGCCCCATCCCTGCCGCACGCCCTGGCCCTGCTTTCCATCTGCCCCTCCCCGGGCAGTCTGCTCCCCCTGCCAGTCCCAGCTCCCAGGTCAGCTCCCTCCAGGGCCCAGCAGGCCTCCGCCCTCCCTCCGCACGGCCCAAGTGCTAAGCCGAGGCCGTCTGTCTCCACCCTGGGACGGGGCCAGCCTTCCTGGGCAGATGCTGCTGGTCCTGGAGATGATGCACGTGACGGGTTAAGCAGGGAATGTGCTTGGCCAGGGCACGCAGTGTGCTGGCACTTGCGGGGACAGTCACATTTTAATCTTCCCCTAACCATCGAGGTCGCTATTGCTCCCCATGTCACAGGGGAGAAAACCGAGTGCCAGCCCATCCTCGGTGCAAGGAAAGCTGCTCGGCCACGTCCGGCGGCACCCCTGCTTGTGCGCTTGGGTGGTTCTCTCCTGCTCTGCCGGTGGCCGGCAGGACCCCATGGGGAGAATGGTGGCAGGTCCCGACCCGAAGGGCCTCTGGAGCACAACCTGACAGTCTCCCCGTGCACATGCTCGGAGGCCAGGCCTGGAGGTCTCTGGGAGAACCGCTCCTGCCCCCACGGGACTTCTGGGTCGGGGACATCTCTTTCGGTGGCAGGTTTAGGGCGTACGTAGGCTCAGGTGGGAAGCGCGGCCCCGTTGCCGTCCAGAGGTGTACCCTTGGGTGATGCCCTCACCTCTCTGGCCTCGGTTTCTGGAAGTGTCTCAAACAGCGGCAGCAGCACCCACCCCGGGTTGCAGCAGGGTTGAAGTGCATTCTGCTGGACTCCATGGAGCTCTACCTGGCTGGTGGGCGTGGGTGCTTAGGTCAGTCCCGCGCGGCCCCGCACATTCCTGTCGTGCAGTCGCCCTGCGGGACGGAGCCCACACCGCTCAGAATGCACGCATTCTCCAGCAGCACTGAGCGGCAGACCCGCACAACCACCCCGAAACCCCGTCCCCTGGACCCTGGGCCTTGGCGAGGTTGTCTGAGCCCCTCCCATTGGTGGCTCTGGCCTCAGACGGGGCTGGCCTCCCCCACCCCCAGGCGAGCTGACAGCGATGGGCTTCTCTGTTCCAGAACTATATGGCCCCGCTGAGGCCGGTGCTGAGCCCGGCAGACATGATGGCCATCTTCATCAACCTGGAGGTAAGGGTCCCGGCCTGCGGCTCACCGGCTGGTCTCTAGCCTGAATCAGGGACCATAGGGAGCCCCGGAGTGCCGGGAGCCTGGATTGGGGGCTGTGGGGAGCCCTGGGTGCTGTGTGCCGGTTGCCCAACTGCTCTGAAACGTGGAGGAGCTCTGCCCCCACGGAGGGACTCCATCCTGCAGAACCTAAGAGCAGGGCAGAGAGGGTGCAAGGATGCTGGGTGGGATCAGCCCCCAGGGACATCGCTGTCCTATCCTGGTGCCAGGCCCTGCCGTGAGTGGGCCACCCAGGGTCCAAGCAGACTCAGAGGTACCTTCACACGCCTGGCGCTGCAGCACCTTCTAGTGTTTGCGGGGTGCACGCCCAGGGCCCGGGCCTCTCTAAGTCCTCCAGTGCAGCCGAAGAGACTGGCCCGGCGTGCGCGTTCACACACTCACTGCTTCGTCTTCCCAGGACCTAATTAAAGTACATCACAGCTTCCTGCGGGCCATCGACGTGTCCATGATGGCCGGGGGCAGCACCCTGGCCAAGGTCTTCCTCGACTTCAAGGAGAGGTGAGTGGCAGGCCCTCCTTCTAGCCCCTCCCTGTCCGAGGGGCTTCGGGAGCTTGTGGGGCCTGTGGGGGGAGGCGGCGTGCAGAGCCTTGGGGGTCCGTGGGGCCTTGGGAGCATCCGCAGGGCCGGGGGACTGTTTGGGGCCTTGGGGGTGTCTGGGGCCTGGGCTCGGGTGGGGTGTGCAGGGCCTTGGGGGCAGAGCGTGCGGGGCCTCCAGTTCGGGCCTGGGGGTGGGGCAGGGCTGGCAGGTGCCGGTACTCGGTACTCAGGTGGGAATCTCAGGTGAGGCCCTCCAGGCCGGCGGCTGTGCCCCTGTGAACCCCCATCCTCATTGGGAAATGGAGAGCGCCGCCCCCCCTTCCTGCCATCACAGCCCAGAGGGGTGGCCTCCCCCAGCAGGGTCGGGGGTTGAGGCCACTTCCCTGCTTCCTTGCCTGTGTGTGTCACAGGGTTGGGACTCCCTATTCTGTCCCTGAGGGGCGCCGATGGTGTCTGAGCCACGCGGTGCCCTGAGGGTGAACTGAGGCCAGGCCTGTATCGCCGACACGGCTCGTCTGTGTCCACTGAAGGGCTCCGGTGGCCGGGCAGGCGGAGAGGCCGGACCCGGTGAGGGGGTGGGTACGCAGCAGCAGCAGCTATGGACACGGGCGCCCGGCCATCCTGGCATGAGCCCGCTGCAGCCCCCAGCGTGGGAACCGTGCTTCTGGTGCCAACAAGTGCCGTCCTGGACCCTCCGACGGTGCCCTGGTTCCATCCCAGTCTCCGCGGCGTCAGGGCAAGTGCCCTCGAGGCCCAGGGGCATAGCTGTTACCCTTCTCTCCCCCTGGCGCCCGCATGGTCGGGCTGAGTCTAGACGCGCAGATGGTGCTGGCCTCCCCCACGGCCAGAAACATGCCCCTGACCGTGGCTCCTCCGACCGTCCGGGCCCCTCGTCCGGACCCGGCATCGTCGGTGGTTAGAAACCAGCGCGGGAATCTTTCCAGAGAATTACGTTGCTGTCAGGAGGCCTCCCTGAATCTGTTTGTTACACTCCTTTGTCTGTAACCTCGTGGACGGGGGAGTGCAGAGACGCCTTCCGAGCCCCAGACCGTCCTGCTGGAGCCCGGCAGGGGAGGACTGGGATTCTGGAAGCTTCTATGGCTCTGCCATCTCAGCGAAGGTCTTGGACCCCGCCTTTCTTCACGGAGCCTGGGCAGCCGCGTCTTTAAAGCCGGGCACGAAACGAGATGACGCAAGGACGCACCAGATGCCCGGCGCCACGGGAGCCCCGGAGGACGCTGCTCTGGTCTCTGAAGTCCCAGGAGACCCCTCGGGAGACAGTGCCCTGGCGCCTGCCCCTCGGACTCTGAGAAGGCACCAGAAGCTTCTGTGTGTGACGGCTCCTCTGCCCGCCTGTCATCAGAGCCACCTGGGAGCTTTAGGACGCCAGTTCCGGGGTCCCCTCTGCAGGATCTGAGCGGGGCCTGCGGCGGCTGGTGAGCACCCTGGGTCCATCTCGTCCTCGCCCACCACGTGACGATCAGCTCAGCTCATGCATCCTCCTGGCCAGGCGGCCCATCCCAGAGCTGGATTCCTGGGCCTTCACCCACAAGCCCCTGAAGCGGATTTCCCAGCATGCTCTGTGACTCTGGGCAGGGAGCTCTCTCCCCTCCGAGTGGACAGGGATCCCTGAGCCGATTTTCTTCCAGGGGCCATGGGTTAGGCCCCGGGCAGGCACGAGGGAGCAGGCAGTGCCGGAGGGCAGATGCGCTTTCTCCAGGCAGTGACGGACGTGGGCACGCTGGCGGGCCACTGGGGTAGGGGACAGACCGGCTCCCTTACCCGCCGCCTGTCCCCAGCAGGGCCCTCATCTCACCTGGCTGCAAGCCTGTGTGCCAGGGGGGCCGACTTAGGCTGGAGCTGTCAGACCCGCCCCTCATCCTTGTGCGGGGACGGAGGCCGCGGACCTGCTGGACCACGCCTCTGGGACCCATTGGGCCACCTCCAGGGCAGGAATGGCCGGCTGCGTGGCCGAGGGACAGACCACCCGTCCCTGGTAACCTCCTCGTCTCTGGGCCGAGGGCCCGGGGGCCTGGCCTGCCCCACGGTGGTGGCCCTTTACAAGGCTGCCATCCTGTGCGCTCAGCCTTGGGCCTCACTGTGCTCTCGGGCCACTTTACGCCTGGATGACCATTGTGTCTACGGCCAGAGAGGCTGCAGGGACTGGATCGTGTCCCAGCACCAGGAGCTCCACGGTCAGGCTGTCTGTCACTGCCCAGCCAGGCTCCAGGGGCCGGGCCCTTGAGTCTGGGCTGTTTGGGGAGGGGCCGGCTGCATCTCATCAGAGCTCATTTTCCAATCCCCATGATCTGTCCCAGCGTCGGTCTTTTCTGCCCCTTCCCTTCCGTGTTTCTGAGTTAGCACCTGAGGTCCTGACATTCGATTCGGCAAGCATTTATAGAGTGCCTGCTGTGTACCAGACGGGACAGGCTCTGCTCTCACTGGGAGGGGAGGTCAGGAAGCAAGTTCACAGGCAAAGGACTTGAGAGCATGGGAGGAGGGAGAGAGTGGGGGCAGTAGGGTGCTCGTAGCAGAGGAGGTGGCATGAGGACCTGGGCGAGAGACAACCAACCCTGGGGGGTGGGGGGCTGCGGAGCTGCAGGGAAGGCCCTGGAGGGGCAGGAGCAGGCCTGAAGCGAGCAAAGCAGAGATTGTCCAAGGAGTGACTAGTGGTTTCTGCAAGAGTCTAGAAGTTCAAGATAGGGATTTAGATTTTTTTTTTTTTTTTTTTTTTTTTTTTTTGCGAGGGCAGGAGAAAGCCGCTCATCATGCATGAAGGATAGACTAGCATCCAAATGTGGTGTGACCAGTGCCAAGTGGCAGAGGACAATCCCCTCCTTCTTCTTGTAGCTAATGCTTCCATTCATATAGCCTTGGTCCTCCGACAAAGCAAGCAGACATTTCTCTTAGCCTTGCCTTGTGGACCTGAGGGGATAAACCCACCAGTGGGACCTGGGCCTTGGGAAAAGTTTGCATTTTGCAGATGTGGATGGAACAAAAAGCCACATGGTTGTTGTTTTCTTTTTATCTGTGGCTGGGGGTGGCCACACCGGATTGGCAGGCGGAAGGACTACAAAGGGAACCAGCCACAGGGAGTTTGGGGCCCAGAGAGAAGGTGGGGATCCGGCTCTTAGGAGGAACTCTCTGGAGCTTTGCACAGGTGCTTTTCGAAGGGGCGCCCAACAGAATAAGATTGAAGACATCTCCACCCGCCCAGGGCACCTGGGCATTTCCAGGGAAAGGCTGTGCCACCAGTGGGCAGTTTGTGCCCTGCGGCTTCTGGCTGCCTCGGATGGAGGGCTGGGCCGTGCTGCCCTCTGGCTGTGGTCGCCGCCCACAGGCCGGGGTCTCAGGAGGCTGGGTGGTCCCCGTCAGCGCTTGCAGGGAGAGAGCCCACCCGTGGCCAAGCTCCTCGAGCCCCCGCGGCAGGGCTGCCTGGGACCCTGGGACCTGGAGAGGCCTTTGGCCCCCCTCCTTCTGGTCCTCCTTTCCCAGGTGGGGAAGTTGAGGTTGGGAGAGCGGTGGCCACCTGGCCATGTCCTGACTTGTTCCTGGGTCTTCAGTGTACGCCTGGGACCCCTGTGTCCGGGGCCTGCGCTGGTCTTGTCCCTGGGCCCTGCGGGAGTTTGGGGTTCTGTGACAAGGGACCGAGTGATGCAGTCGCTCAGGGGGCAGGTCAGGGCCCCCCTGATAGATGCGTTTACTCCCCCCGTGTAGCGGGGTCTGAGTTGTGTGTTCAGGAAGTTACATGACGTAGTCCTCGAACAGACACGCACCCAGCTGCACACCCTGCACACCCGGCTTGTGTCAAACATCTACCAACCGTGCATGAGGCCGGCGAGCGAGGCGCCAGTGTGCCGAGTCAGCAGGGAAGGAGGCAGAAACGAGGCAGCAACGCCAGCCGCACACCGTTGGGGTGTCCTCTCCCACGGGGCAGAGAGCATCTGCACCCCAGCAGTCTCCTGCCAGGTCACGGGACGCCGCCTGGCCCGGGGCCTCGGTGGCCGAGGCCAGCTGCTGTGTCCAGGTGCCCCACGGAGCCCTTGGACCGTGAATGAGGCCCTTGTCCGTGTGTCGCATGACTTCCAAGCGCTGGATAATTTTTCTCAACAGCAGAAGATGCTCAGGCTTAAGACAAAGGCCTGTCAGCTTTCGCTTCCTTAAGTGACTTCCTGCGCTAGGCTCAGAGCGAAAGGTCGGCGGCCCATGGCGCCCGGCACGGGGCAGGGCAGGGCCGGAGGCCGGAGGTCTGTGTGTGTGGGGGACGGAAATGTATTCTCTCAGTTTCATGGGGCCCAGATCCAGGTGTGGGCAGGGCGGTGCTCCCTCCGGAGGCTCTGGGGAGGAGCCTTCCCGCCCTCCCGCTGCGGGCGGCCCTGGGCGTCCCTTGGCTTGTGGCCTGCCCCTCCGGTCTCTGCTCCGTCCTCCTGCAGCCCCTCCCTATGTCCCTGTGTCCTTTTCTCTCTCACAAGGACACTCCTGGTGGGTTTGGGGCCAACCCTCATCTGGTGTGATCTCTTCTACATCCTTGCTGCAGCTGTGAAGACCCTATTTCCAAATGTGCTCACGTCCGGAGGCTGATGCGCCTGCGTTTCGGGCTCACTCTTCAGCCCGACCCTTCCACAGCTCCTTTCTCGTCTTGGGTGGGCGGAGGTGAAGGAGGGCTCGGCCCTGGGGTGGGCTGGGTCTCCAGCATGGGGACTCGGAAGACTGGTCTGGGGGCCGCGCGGATACGCTTTGGGGTCTGGCTGCTGCTCCTCGCTGGGCACCTTGGGAAGTCACGTCGCCTCTCAGAGCCTCGGGGCCGCTGTTTTAGAGGTGGTGTTTCGTGAGCTCGGGTGGGAGGGCCACCCACGTCCCAGCCTCTTTAGGCCCTTAAAGGTTTGCTCTCTTCCCCGCAGTGGCTCCCCTGTCCGCCGGAATCGGCTACGGCTGCGCTGCCTGGGGTCAGGCTGTCAGGCCACTCGTGACCAGGCCTCCGGGCTCAATGCTGCGGCATGGGGACACATGAGACCTGTCTCTGGAGCTCAGAGCCAGTGCAGAGGGTGGACTCGCACTGGACCTCAGACAGGCCTCTCCCCAGAGGCTCCCTGCCTGTCTCCTTGCTTTTCTGTCTCGCCTCCCTGAGCCCGGGGACAGGGTTGGGAGGGGAAAAGTCACAGAGCTAGAAATGATGGGGCAGGGTTTTGAGGGATGAGTAGAAGTTTGCCGGCCAGAGGAGGTTGCAGGTAGTGCAGTGTGCGGTCTGGGGGGGTGGGGTGCAGTGAGGAAAGCAGGGTTGGGACCTGCTCTCCATACACCCTGTCCAACACCTGGGGCCAAGAGGAGCCAGGGGAGTTCTGAAGTTAAGCAGGGGGGTCCCTGGGGCTGGCTTGGCCCACCCCAGAGCTGTGAGTGCCCGGCGCATAGGAGAGGCGCTCTCACTGCCCACACAGACCTCCCTGCACGGGAGCGGCTGGGCCGTCGCCAGGTCTGCCCGCTGAAAACAATTTGGCAGAAACCTTGGAGTCTCCAGCCCCCTGGACAGTTGCAGAGATGATGAGTTTTAATCCGCTTTTACACCAGAATTCTCAGTTTAATAACAGACTCGTTTCAGCAGAAACCAGGGCCCAGGTTCTCCTGCCAAGTGGTGTTGGGTCCGTGGGTCGCAGGGCGCAGCCAGGGCTGGGTGCCCCGTGGGGCGGCGGACACGGTCCCGGCCGTGGCGCGTTCTCCTTTACGGTGGCCGGGAAGGTGGGCTCCGTGTGAGGTCCACGGCTGGCTCGGTCTCTCGCTGGAGTCGCGGGGTCTCAGCCTCCCACAGCCCTGCAGGCTGGCACCGGCCACACGTCTCAGGGTGGCTTGAGAACGGGACAGCAGCTGGGCCGAGCGTGCGCCCCGGAGCCTCCGAGCACACGGGGGTGCAGCCCACACGCCAGTGGGGAGCCTGGGAGGTGCTGCCCGCCTCGGGGCCGCCCTGGGGTCGCCTGTTCACGGGGTTGAAATCGTGCTCCCGGCTTGCAGCTCGGTCCTTCCAGGGCTGGGGGGAGTGCGGGTGTCGTCTGTCCCCGGGCCCCTCAGGCCCCACAGTGGGAGCCTGGGGAGCCCCCCAGACCCGGATGCTCCTTCTCAAGTACCAGCCTCCTCGGACGGGCGCCGGGCCAGCTGCCTGTCCTGAGCCCTGCCAGTGGGGGGGTGGGCATCGTGCACGTGGACAGGCAGGCAGCCTCCAGACATTCGCTGTCACATAGCACCCAGTGGCATCTGACGGGGTCACGGGGGGGCGGGGCCCAGCCTCCCGATGAAGCTTTGTCGGTGGCCTGGCCGTCCCCCGTTATTAGCTGGTGACTTTCAGCAAGTTCACGGAGGCCTCGGGTTCCCTGCCTGAAGAACGGGCTCATCGCTCCTCCCTTTGTAAGCGGGTGAAGGGGTCATGGTGTCGCGCGTGTTTCCAGGCAGGAGTGTCTGTCATTGCCTGTCGCTGCGGGTCCTCCCGGGCCCGAGTTCTGGTCGGGCGACAAGGTTTTCAGAGATGAAGTTTCGGGCTAGTAGCCCAAGGCCCAGAGCGTGCTGGGCTCCGGGCTGTGAAGGGGGGCGGTCGTGGCGTTAGAGGCTGTTAGGGGGAGAAGCGGCCCGAGGCTCCTCCCAGCACCCCGAGGCCCGGGCGGCCATGCCCACTTTCCAGGCATGGAGCAGGGCATTCAGGGCTGACGTCACGCTGCCCTGAGAGAGGGGGTGCCTGGGACCCCGGCAGAGAGCATCGGTGTCACGTGGAGGCAGCAAGGGCTGACCCCAGGGGCCACCACCTCAGGCAGGCGCAGAGGACGGGCCTCCGTGCTCAGTGCTGCAGGCAGGACTCCCAGCCTTCCTGGGGCCCCCCAGCCCTGGGAGGGGGCTTCTCTCCTGTCTGACTTTGGCCTTTGCGGGGGCAGGATGGGGGTGGCAGTGAGAACCACAGAAGGGGGACCTCCTTGGGCACAGAGAGAGTGGGGAGCGCCGTCCCCAGCACCCGGGCGCCCCCCACCCCCGGCCTGGCAGTTTTGCGGGAGGACGAGGAGGCAGCCACACGGAAGGGACGGAACCACGAAGCAGGTTCCCGCGCAAGGAGCCGCCTCAGGGAGGGACCCGTCTGCCGAACACTTGCGGTGCCTCCCGGGGGGCTCTAAACCGAGGCGTGAGCTGCAGTGTGTCACCAGGCGGTGCGCGCGCGTGTGCTCACTGTCCAGGCTCCTGATCTACGGGGAGTACTGCAGCCACATGGAGCACGCCCAGAGCACGCTGAACCAGCTCCTTGCCGGCCGGGAGGACTTCCGACAGAAGGTTGAGGTAATGGGGGCTCACAGCTGGCCCCCCCGCTGTCCCAGCGGCTCCAAGGCTGCAGCTCACCGGCCCCTCGCTTGCCCCTTTGGGGAGGTGGACGTGAGGGCACTAATGGGATGGTTTTCGTAGATGTTTTACTGGGTGATTGTTTTCCTCAGCATTTTGCTGGGGGGAGGGCAGGGGGCGGTCACCTGGGAGCCGGGCTCCCAGGCCTGAGTCCGCTGGGTGCAGCAGAGGCAGACCCCTGTGGCCCGGTCCAGCTCAGTGAGGGAGGGGCTGTGACTGAGCCCTGACGCTGGCCTCCACAGACGCCACAGGGACCCCAGGTGACAGATGTTTGCTGGAAGCCAAGGAGACTCCCTCTCATCACCTGTCCCCACTCCCCGCCCAAGCTCAGGGCCAGTCTCTGGCACTTGCCCGATTTCCCACCTGAGCCCCTCTCCAGGCCCCCTCCCCGTCCCCCTTGTCAGGGGACCTGAGCTGCTCCCCGAGACTGGGGGTCCCATGGTGTATTTGGCCAGTCAAACCCTTTCCAGAGTGAATCCTGGTGCAGGGTCCCTTTGCTCTAGCGATGCTGGGAAGGACGTCCCTTGGAAATGCATGATGCCCCTGCGTGTCCGGGAAATCAGTGGGGGCCCCTGGTTCCCGAGGGTGGCCCTGCCCTGGTGTGAGCTGGCTTCCCTGGGGGTCTTAGGCAGACCTGGTCAGCGCCAGAGTCACTCAGAATCCCAGAGCCCTCGAGTGGCCGCTGCAGGTTCCGGAGGCTGCGAAGAGGGGCGGGCCCCCGTCTGCCTGCTGGGAAGCTCCCCCCCTCCCCCCTGCTCTGCACACGCCTGATTTGGGAAGGGGCTTTGGGAGACACTGCCGGGTTGGGGACCCTGGCCAGAGAAGGGCCAGACACTCGGCCCCAGTTCGCCCCCACCGCTGGCTGGGGGATGGGAGCGCTGGGATCCCGCGGTCCCGGGGAGGATGTTGCCATCCACGCGCTGCCCCTGCTGCCCAGGAATGCACGCTGAAGGTCCAGGACGGGAAGTTCAAGCTTCAAGACCTGCTCGTGGTCCCCATGCAGAGGGTGCTCAAATACCACCTCCTCCTGAAGGTGAGACCGTGTGTGAGCTCGCAGAGGGGACCGGGGCCTGGCAGCCTCCAGGGGCTTAAAAGGGGCCCGGGTGGCCCAGCGTGAGCTAGAAGCAAGCAGGCAGATCCGTGTGAACGACCTGTGCGACTGTATTAGGAACGTTTTTCGCAGTAACTGTGTGAAGGAAAATTGGGATTGAAACCAGTAAGGGAACCGGAAAACCTGAGACAGAAGAATGTCCTGGGACCAGGAGTGAGAGATGGCCTGGGCTTGATCGAGTGACCCAGACTCTGAGCTCCCTGGTAGCCATGAGAGCAATGGAAAGAAGAAGTCCTTTTGGACAGACTCGGCAGAGAGACTGGTTTCTGGGTGATGCAGGCTCTTCGGTGGATCAGCCAGTTACGCTGCTGCCTTAGAGTCCCTCCCATTCTGCACAAGATCTGGGGACCCCTCACCTTGAAGCAGCGTGTCCCCCGGGTGGGGCCTTGCTGTCGGTCTGCCGGGTTGGGCAGCCGAACCAGGGCCTGGGGGGAGCAGGGACTCTGTGCCGAGGGTCTTGCTCTGTGCCCACAACCTGTGCCTGGTGGGAGCAAGGGCGGAGGCCGGCATCCCCGAGCGGTGACCCGTGACCGCTCTCTCCCACATTCAGGAACTTCTGAGCCACTCCACCGATCGGCCCGAGAGGCAGCAGCTCAAAGAAGCCCTGGAAGCCATGCAGGTGGGTGGGTAAACTGAGGCAGGGGAGGGACCTGGCCAACCTGGGGCTTCACGCACCAAGTCTGTGTTCTTTGAGTGGAGTTGGGCTCACTCACAAGCCTTGTTCTGTGACCAGAGATGTAGCTTTTCCTGGAAGGACAAGAGGCAGAGCAGGGGCAGGGCGGGCCACCCATGGGCAGGGAGGGGGAGTGGAGGGAGCTTCAGGCACTCGCCCCAAGCGTCCAGGTCCCTAACCTTGCCCGGCCCGCGGTGCCTTCCCTGGGCCTCCCTTCCTCCTGCCTTCCTGACGGTCCATCAGAGCTGTTGCCCGTTCCCAGGGCTGGCCTCGGTCTGGGCCATCTGGACCCGGGCTGCCCACTGCCCAGTCCCGTGGCTTTTGCTTCTGAAACGCCCTTTCAACCCAGCCACGCCTCCTCCTCCCTCCTGCTTATGTGCATTGGAAACCCCCTGCGCAGTAAGTCCTGGAAGGAGAGCTCAGCTCATGCCATCCCCTTGCTCAAAGGCCTTCTATGGCTCCCCACTGCCTGCTGAGTCGGGCTCAGGCTCCACGTCCGGGCACACGGGCCTCCACAGGCACGCATGCCTGGCTTTGCAGCTGTGTTTGCCACTAATGCCTGAAACTCCAGCTGAGTTTGGCCCCTCCCAGGCCAGAATGATGATCCCCGTCGTATTCTCTCTCTGTTGGCTCAGGCTTGACCTCCTCCTTGTCACCTGCCTATGGCCTGTACGTCCTTAGTCTTGCAAGGTGACACTTCCCAGGAGGACTGCCCCCCACCCCACGGTTCTGACCCCTGGGGATGGCTGTCACCCCTTTTGTGCCCGTCACTCCCGATCATGCTCTCCTGGGTCCCCAGGCCGAGCACAGTGCTCAGCACGGGGTAGGTCCCTTCAGCACTGCGGCTGGGCAGGGGGAGGGCAATGCCCCCAGCGCCTCCCAGGCTGCAAACCTGACCTCTGTCTCCTCTGCGCTTTGGGCTTCCTATTGCCTTCCTCGAGTACCCTCTTGGAAGAGCTCCTTCCAGAAGGCAGGGGTCCATCTCCCTCCGTGGCTTCTACCCTGTCCCCTGGCCCTTGGGTGGTCTGTGTCGGGCGGGGGGCGGGGGGTGGGGAGGGGTGTCTGTCGCTGATCAGCCAGGCGTCCTCTAACCTTTCTGCCTCAAGGTCTCAGATTCTGCCCCGCCAGTGGGCTCCTGGGAGGAACGGGCAGGGGTGCTGCGGGGGAGGCTGGAGCCAACCCCCCACCTCGGCCTGGCTCAGGGATTCCGCCCGAGGCAGCCTGTCCTCCTGCTGGGCTTGGGTCTCCTGCCCGGCCAGTGCCGGATGCCTGGATTGCAGCGGGCACTGCCCCCTGGTGGCCAGTGGGAGGGCAGCGGCAGGTGGACGGCCCAGCTAGGCAGTGCGGTCACCCAGTTATGCCAGGCCATGCGGGAGCTGGGGACCTGCCCGGTGCTCACTTCCCGAGAGCTAAGAGGCGGGCTGGTCAAGTCCAGCTCTCTGGCCGTTTCCCGTTAGTCTGAGCTAGAAGAGGGTCGAGTGACAGGGCAGAGAGACACTGTCCTAGGAGGCAAGGACTTGGGGCTCTTGGCCCAGTGACATGTGCTCTTTGGGGTTGGTCTTACCTCTCCTGCGTTAGTCTACTCGTGTGTCACCCCCGTGGGGTCTCGCCGCCAGCTGTGGTGGCTGGTGGCAGGTGCTTTGGAAACGTGGATGGCGGCGGGGGGGCAGCCCTCCAACCCCTTCCCCGCCTCGTTGTTTTCAGGACTTGGCCATGTACATAAATGAAGTCAAGCGGGACAAGGAGACTCTGAAGAAAATCAGCGAATTCCAGAGTTGTATAGAAAACTTGGTAAGTGTGGCTGATTCTCCGAAGTGTGGAAATGAATTATGACCATATATACGCATTTTAGAAATTACTTTCACGATCTTGATATTAAGTAAGCAGGTGGGTGAACATACTCTGTCTGTCTGTCCGTGCACTCTGCACACTTCGGCCACCCCTCACGTCCCGTGTGCCACGAAGCTGGCCCGCTCGATGAGGGGCAGGGTCTGGGGGAGGAATGGTATTGACCTCCCCCTCCCTGGCCTGGACCAAGGACTGTCTTGGGTCCACGAGATGCTGTGGCTCCCGGAGGCCCGAGGCTCCCTGCCCACCGTCTGCTCCGCTGTCCCCAGGAGGGGCGCTCTGTCTGGGAGTGGCCCTTGGCTTCTCCCCTCCCACCCCGCTTTGTTAGGCAGGGCTGACACCTCACAGGACCCTCTCTCCAGCCTGTTTCATCAGAGGCTCAGCCTTGGGGCATCTGGGGAGCCACTATGTCCCGCTGGGAAGTGGAGATGGGCGTCCCAGGACACTTTGCTGCCTGCCAGCCTGTAGCAGCTTCTCAGAGATCTGCCAAATGTTCTTTTTTTTTAAGTTTGTTTAATTTTGAGAGAGGCAGAGCACGGTGGGGGAGGGGCAGAGAGAAGAGAGAGACAGAGAATCTGAAGCAAGCTCCAGGCTCTGAGCTGTCAGCACAGAGCCCGACGCGGGGCCTGAACCCACAAACCATGAGATCATGACCAGAGCCGAAGTCGGATGCTTGCTTAACAGACTGAGCCCCCCAGGCACCCTGAGATCTGCTGAATGTTAAATGACACTATTGACATTTGGAAACATTCTTTGTTCTGGGGTCTGTTTCGTGCCTTGTAGGATTTCGAGCAGCCCCCCTTGTCCAGGCACGCTGGATGCCAATAGCACCCCACCCTTGGGGGGCCCAGACATGGCCAGATGTCCCCTGACTATAGAATTACTCTGGCTGAGAGCCACTTTCACTGTCTGGTCTCTGAACTGGGCAGAGTCTGGGCGAGTCTGTCAGGGGCAAATCAACACAGGATTTTTTGCAAAAGCAGCCCCTGGCTGCCCGTTCGCCCCTTCCTCACCCACCAGGCCACCTGACGTACGTGGGAGGCATTCCTGATGTGTCGTCACTAAGGAAAACAGATGTTGCCAAACAGCGTTATGAAGCAACCTCATTTTTCTGTCTTTTCAGAAAGACAGGAAAATGCTCGAGGGCCGAGGAGGTGAAGGGTAGACGTGCCCCAGCCCATTGGCAGTGGTGTTAGTGCCCAGCGGGGACCGAGGCTGTTGGGTCCTCCTCCCCTGTGATCACCGATGTTTTTGGGTGTTTTTTTTTTTTTTTAAGTTTTTACGTGTGAATAATCGTGTTCCTTAAATAACAACGAAACAGCGGCGCTGAATAGGTGTGGAGTGCCCCCGTGGGCCGGGCGCGTGCCCAGCCCTGCAGTTCTCCCACGGCCCTGTCACCGGCGGGTGGACGTGGTCCTTTGGCTTCGGCACATTAGAGGTGGGACGCGGGCCCAGGGCAGGCAGCTGTGAGGGGTGTGGCCCCAGAGCTGGGCTCTCAGCCCTGGCCTGGCACCTGGTACAGAATCCAGGAAACTCAGTGTGAGAACCGTCCGCCACAGCCACGGCCCCGCCAACGCGCTGGCGCGCTTCCCTCCTTACTCTCCGGTGTGGGTAGACCCTTTCTCGGGAGCCACGCAGGGAACGCGTCAAGACGCGCCCGCCCTGAATCAAAGCAGAGCAGAAAATACAAGCCAAGCGAAGGTGAGACCTCGGCAAAGCAGAGAGAGCTTTGCCTGGGAACGGCAGGCCCACCGCCCTGCCCGCTGCCCTGCCCGCCACCCTGCCCGCCGCTGTCTGATAGGCGCTGTTTGTTCTCTTCAGCTCCGTTTCTCTGGCCCTTCCTTCCAGGGCCCCGCTCTGGGCTGCACACAACAGCGGCCTGTTCCTGCTGCCCTGACCACGCCGTCAATCGCCCCTTGTTCCCGCAGTGCTGCAGGGAGTGCTCCTCGGGGCTGGGGCAGGGCCCGGTCCTCCCCCTGTCCCCTCCCACCCTGTCCCGCGCGCCAGCCGGGAGGCACGGCCTCGCTTACCCCCTTCTGCCGCCCGTGGCCGTGGGAAGCAGGCCCGCCTGGGCGCCGGGGCTCACGGCCTTGCCCTCTCTTTCCAGCAAGTGAAACTGGAGGAATTTGGGAGGCCGAAGATTGACGGGGAGCTGAAGGTCCGGTCCATTGTCAACCACACCAAGCAGGACAGGTGAGCGGGCCGCCGGCACCGGGCTGGGTGGCAGCCCGCTGTGGTTGGGCACCGGCTCCCCACCGGCCTGGAAGCAGCTTTTCCCATGGAAGGAGCTGGGTGCCCGCTTGGCCCTGTGTCCTTGGCCGGCACCGGGCTGGGCCAGGGGGCCGCCAGAGGCCCCGGCGTGCGAGCTCCCCGGCGCCCCGGGCCCGGTCTCATGGCCCCCCGAGCTCTCCGCTGCCTGACGGCGGAGAGGGCCCAGGCAGAGCTTAGCTCGGCCCCTGCTTGTTCAGAGCCCTCCACACACACCTACCCTGTGCAAGGCCTGGGGCTGTGGCTGGGGTCACGGTAGATAGGGGTCCTGCCGCCACATGGCTTCCAGTCTAGTGGAGGATGGAGCGTGGGGGCCTGAGGGGCCCATATGAGGCTTGGGCCATGGGGGCAGGTAGGCAAGGAGGGCTTTCTGGAGGAGTTATATGGAGACGCTGAGACCTGCCAGCAGGGGCTTGAGGGGGGGGTCAGGGTTGGTGGGTGAGGCAGGCGTAGGGGTGGGGCTCAGCCCTCCTGCTGCCCACCCCAGGCTCGTGCTGGCTGTCCCGGGGCCTCGGGGCGCGGGGCGCTGATGGGCCCCGGCCGCCCTGCCGGCCAGGTACCTGTTCCTCTTTGACAAGGTGGTCATCGTCTGCAAGAGGAGGGGCTACAGCTATGAGCTGAAGGAGGTCATCGAGCTGCTCTTCCACAAGATGACCGACGACCCCATGAACAACAAGGATGTCAAGAAGGTGGGCCCCGGGCTGCCTGGTGGCAATGGCCGGCAGCCTTCTGGGCTGAGGGAGGAGTCATGGGGAGGCCCGAGAGCAGGGTGAGCTGCTCTCCGTGAGCCGGAGCGGGGGTCAGCACTGACCCCAGCTGGGTGGCTCTGCAGTGCGGACAGGGGCTTCCCTTCTGTCACCCTCTTGTCACTCTGACTTGTGTGGACAGCATGCTCAGTCTGTGCCAAGCCCGGCACTTCCCTGGCCCTTTGTGTGACTTTCCTCTGGGGGTGGACACCCCCGGGCTCATGGTTCCCAGGTGCGGGGAATGCAGAGGGGCTCTGGAGGGAGCCAGGCTGTGGACCGTGGCCATCTGACTCCAGCCCGCGTTCCCCCCTGCAGTACGCCGGCCTTCCCTTGGGAGGAGCGCTTTGGGTGGCCTCGCTGTGGGTCCTTAGACCCCGAGGACCAACCAGCCAGGGGGTTGTGGCAGCTAGGGGCGGGGCGGGGCCTCTGAGGGCGGGGCTTTGGCAGCTAGGGGCGGGGTGTGACTGCTGGGGGTGGGGTGTGGCTTCTGGGGGCCGGGCATGGCTGCTGAGGGTGGGGCCATGACAGCTGGGGTGGGGCAGGGCTGCTGGGGGCGGGGCATGGCTGCTGGGGGCGGGGCCATGACAGCTGGGGTGGGGCAGGGCTGCTGGGGGCGGGGCATGGCTGCTGAGGGTGGGGCCATGACAGCTGGGGCGGGGCAGGGCTTCTGGGGGCGGGGCATGGCTGCTGAGGGTGGGGCCATGACAGCTGGGGTGGGGCAGGGCTTCTGGGGGCGGGGCATGGCTGCTGAGGGTGGGGCCATGACAGCTGGGGCGGGGCAGGGCTTCTGGGGGCGGGGCAGGGCTGCTGAGGGTGGAGCCGTGACTGCTGGGAGCTGGGCATGGCTGCTGGGAGTGGGGGCATGACTGCTAGGGGCGGAACCATGAGTGCTGGGGGTGGAGCTGTGACCCCTGGAGGGTGGAGCCGTGACTGCTTCTGGGGGTTGGGGGCATGACTGTTAGGGGAGAGGCCTTGATTGCTGGGAGGCGGGGCGGGGGGGGGGCCATGACTACTGGGAGTTGGGCGTGAGTGCAAGGGGCAGGGTCGTGACTGCTGGGGTGGGTGGAGCTGCCACCCCCTCTGGTTCTGTCTGGTTCAGAGGCTACTGCATTCAGTGTTTGAGCACCTACTGTGTACATCCGTGGCTAGATCTGGGGGCCAAGAGCCAATGTGCTAAAAATCCTAGACTCTGCACTTAAGAGCTTGGGGTACAGAATGCAGCTACCATCTGGAAGGGCTATTGGGGGTAAACCACTCAACCCCACCCGATGTCTGAAACAATTCCCCAGCCCCTGGCGCCCCTCCTCTGGGAGGCAGGCCATTGCTCGTGGCCGTGGTGGGTCCTGGGCTGCGGTGCCCGGCACAGGGCCAGGCTGTGTCTCTTAATCTTCTGTCTCCCCTTCTCCTCCCCTCTCCTCATGCTTCCTAGTCTCACGGGAAGATGGTAAGCACCCGGCCCTCCTCCTTTGCCTTCCTCCCCTCGGGGCCCAGCCAGCCCCTCCTTCCTGAGCCTGAGCAGGAGTGGGGCCCCGGGTGGGCTCCTGGCTGTGTTCCTCCTTCGTCCTGCCCTGGGTGTCTTCATCAGGAACGCGGTGTGCCTTCAAGATAAAGAATGCCATTACCGAGGGTGGGAAGGCAGGCCCCCTGCCTGCCCCGGCCCCGCCCACTCCCGGTCCCTCCCACAGGCGGTGTCCCAGTGGGCGGGGCTTTTGTGTATTCTCACTCTGGTATCTTGTGTCTGCCCTGTTTTCTTCCCCTCTCCTCCTCCCTTCCTTCCTTCCCTGCCTCCCCACTTCCTTCCTTCTCTCCTTCCCTGTCTCCTCCCTCCCTCATTTCTTTCTCCCTCCATCTTTTCTAACGTAAATGGGCTCCGACTTTCCGCACTCTTTCTGGGCCTCTTAGAAAGCCCTAGAGATGGCCAGGCCTGGTGGGTGGTCAGGGCAGCTGTGGGCTGGCTCTGCTGCAGGCCCTCCCAGCCCACAGCCTTCTCCAACCTTTTGTTTGGTTTGGTTTCTGTTGTTTTACTTCAGAGCAGCAGAGTTTTTTAGCATCACATTTAGGAACTGAAAGTGGGTGGGCCAGTTCTGAGCACAGGCTCCCTGGGGACCCAGCTCAAGCATTAGAGACGGCCCTGGCGGAACCCGCAGAGAGTTCAGTTGAGGGCACACCTCGGGGGGGGTAGGAGAGGGGTCCCAGGACATCTTGTTAGAGGGGTGCGCACATGCACGTGCATGTATGCACGTGCGTGTGCACGTGCGGACACAGGCATGAGTGTGCCATACACATGTACATACACACGTGTGTCCTCATGCCCAAGCCTATGCCCGTTGTGAGCGTGTCCCCGTTTCCCCCCCCCACAGTGGTCCTACGGCTTCTATTTAATCCACCTCCAAGGAAAGCAGGGCTTCCAGTTTTTCTGCAAGACGGAAGACATGAAACGGAAGTGGATGGAGCAGTTTGAGATGGCCATGTGAGTTCAAGGCAGCCGCGGTGGGTGGGGGTGGGAGCCCCAGGTGGACTTTATCCAGGACCCCCTCAGACAGGGGGTATTTCAAACACCCAGAGCCTGGGACAGGCTCTGTCACCCCAAGACCCCACGTGCACCTCGGTAGCACCCCAGCTATGTAATACTCTGCCCAGGGCAAGAGAACCTCCCTCTGTGACAACCTGAGGCCCCTGAGACTGAGCCTGGCACGCGTGCCCGGAGAGCAGTGGGCGGCCAGGAATGGCTTCGGTGCCAGAGGGACCCCCGGTAACCTGTGTCCTCAGGGCCTCACAGGCTGGGGGGTGGCCGCTTCTTTGTGAAGGCATAGGGCTCTTTTTCCATGAAATCTAGAAGGAGCCTCAATACGTCCAACAGAGAAAGGTGATCAGTAGGGTTCCCCAGACACACCAGGCCTTGAGGCCAGAGTGGCAGGGTCTTCTGCACCTGGGTCCTGCGGTGAGGCAGGCTGGGGCCCCGGGCAGGTGCACTTCCCTCCCTGGTAGACAGTTTCGGGCTCCGTCTCTAACATCTGGCCTTGCTTGCCATGTCACATCCCGCCATCCATCTGTACTTAGGTCAGTGCGCTGTTTAGATTTTCAGTCACAGGTTTGCGTACAGCGAGGCCCCTAAGCGTACGTTGGCTGAGTTGTGACAAATCCCACACCTGCCTACAAACCCTCGCCTAGACACGGCCCTCACCGTCTCCCAGAAGGCTCTCGTGCCCGTGCGGCACCATTTTAAAGCCCCCACTCAGATCCTCATTCTGCTCGGGGTATCGGGGCCAATCCAGGCTGTGAGTCCTGGCCTCCGGCTCCTGACCTGGCTGGTCCCCAGGTAGACATGGCCTCGGCGGAGCTCAGGGAGCTGGGCCCTCTCTCCCTCCCGTCAGGTCAAACATCAAGCCGGACAAAGCCAATGCCAACCACCACAGCTTCCAGATGCACACTTTTGACAAGACCACCAACTGCAAAGCCTGCAGGATGTTCCTCAGGTGAGGCCCCTGCCCCAGCCCTACCCGCCCTCCACCCCCCTGCTCCCCTGCCCCAGCCCCTACCCGCCTCCCACCCCCGGCCTACCTTCAGGGAAGTGCTGTGTCTGTCCTATGTCCCATCATCCCGACCATACCCCCTCCACCCCCCCACCAAGCCAGTGCTGTGCTGGCCCCAGAGGGGCTGGGGAGTGTCCCTTCAGTATCCTGAGATCCATCCATCAGGTGTTCCAGATCTAGCCGGGAGGGGACGCTACTGTCCCTGTGGGTGCCCAGGGCCTGCTACGCGGAGTGGCAGAGCAAGACCAGGAGCGGCCTGGGAGGGGAGCCAGCACCAGGCTGCACATTCGGGCGAGAGTCTTGGAGGCCTGGGGTTCTGAGGGACGACAGGCGATCCAAGGGGTGGACAGCAAGGCGGGCAAGGCGGGCCTGGTGGTCTTTGGGCCTTTCCCTTGGCACCGTGTCTGACTCCTGTCCCACCCTCCCCCTCCCCCCGGGCAGGGGTACCTTCTACCAGGGCTACCTGTGCACCAAGTGTGGCGTCGGGGCGCACAAGGAGTGTCTGGAAGTGACGCCTCCCTGCAGGATCAGTGAGTACCGCCCCCCGCCCCGCCCGCAGCTACGGCCCTGTCAGCAGGCAGTTCACATGCACACGTGTGCACACGCACGCACGCACGACACGTACGGCGCTCTCGGTTTCTCCGGGCCCGCTGGTCGGCAGGGAGCCTGAGGCTCAGGGAAGGGAAGGGACCTGAGCCTACCCGGCTGATGCCCGGCTGATACCCGGCTGCCGGGCTCCTGTGGGCGGCGAATTTCGGGGAGTTCCCGGCCTGCAGCAGCTGAAGGCTTCGGAGCCGCCACGGGCAGGGCTGGACGAGCACCGGATTGGGTGGGAAACAGGTGTCGAGCCTTCATCCTGCGGCACCAGCCCAGGGAGCTCTGCTCCCCGCACTTCCTGTGGGCACCCCAGATCCTCCCACACCCCTCCAAGCCGGTCTGTCTCCCCGCGTCCACACTTGGGCAAGCTGCGCTCAGAGATGGGATTAACTTACTCCAGGGAAACAATTATCAGGCCTGCCTGTCACCCTGAGTCACCACCACCCAAAATGGAAGATTTGGTCCCTTCTTCATTTACTGTGACTGCTGGCCCGGCGCCCTGGCCTGGGAGGAGGGCCTGACGGGTCAGGCAGACTCCCCGCCACTGGCGTGATGCGGCCATTCTGCCCCGCGAGCCTCCTCTGGGCACACACGGCGCTGCCAGCGCCCCCAGGCACCAACTGCGGCTTTTCAGCTTCGCCTCTCGATACCGCCCTCTGGTGGCGGCGTGTCCCTCCCATGAGACGATGGGAAAGGTCCTGTGTTCTGGCTTTTTTTTAAAATTTCTGATCCTAAAAGTAACATACTTACCTACCGAAGATTTGGGATCAGGGGGAGACAAAAAATGCAATAAAAAAGAAAATAAATATCACCCTTTTACCAAGAATTTACCAAGAAATAACCAAAGGTGGTATTTTGATATACTATTTCTTTCTACGTTTTCCGACCTGAAATGAATTTTTCTGGGCTTTTAGTCTCCTGGTTGTTAAGCACTCATTTCCCAGAGGAAATGTGGGGAAAGTAGAGAAGGGTAAAGCAGAAGCTAGACAACTCACAACCCCGCCAGACACGCCGCCGTTCGCGGACACCTGTCCCTTCTGCAGACATGCCCTCCCGCCCGCCCAGTCCCTTCTTATGTTTGGGTGTTTTTCTTTTTTTTTTTTTTAATTTTTTTAATTTTTATTTATTTTTGAGAGAGAGAGAGAGACAGAGCATGAGCAGGGGAGGGGCAGAGAGAGAGGGAGACACAGACTCCGAAGCAGGCTCCAGGCTCCGAGCTGTCAGCACAGAGCCTGATGCAGGGCTCGAACCCACACACCGTGAGATCATGACCTGAGCCGAAGTCGGACGCTCAACCAGCTGAGCCCCCCAGGCGCCCCTTGGGTGTTTTTCATGATGCCTATAGTTGGGGTGTCACCAGATGGGCAGTTTCGTATCTTTTGCAAGTCCAGGTTCTCACGAGCGTCCCTCACACGTCATTAAAAGCCTGCGGTGGGCACCTGGTTTTATTCTGGAGAGTTCTGAGCTGGGCCAGCACTCAGGCCTTTCATGCTGGGCTTGGGCTCTGGACAGGACTCCTTGGCCTTCACCAGCTCTAGCTGCAGGCTGTGCCCGTGACCCGAGGAAAGGCAGATTAGGTCTTGGTTGTCCCAGGGGCCAGGATGTCCCAGACGGTGCTGGCCACTCCCCGAGAGGCTCTCCTGGGGGAAGCTGGCACCGTCCGTGTGGGCGCCAGCTACATCGCCGGCTCCTCCCCGCCCGACGCCCACTGGGCCTGTAGCCTCTGTTCTGCAGGGGCTGTCGGAGACTGTCCAAAGCAGTCTGCCCCTGTGCACGTCAGATGGCATTGAGGTCACATGAGCCACGCACGTTAGGCGTCGTGGTCCTTGCTTTGTCTGGTGGTGGACTGGCGGCCCAGCTCGCCAGATGGCTGGGGCCCAGCCTGGCACTGCCTGCTCCCCTCGGGGCACCCCGAGGCAGGCGGAAAGGGTCCTGGGAACATCTGCCTTCCATCTGACAAGCCTGGGAGTGAGCGTGCCGGCCACTAGGTACACGCGTACTGACACCTCTTGTCCCCCGCCCGTGGCGGGCATCACTAATCGGTTGTGGGAACTTAGCCTCCGAGCCCAGGTGCGCCCCGGGGACTCAGGCAGCTGCGGCCATTGGGGCAGACCTGGCCCACGCAGGAAACCTGTCTGCCAGGCCGGGGTCCCCCCTGGGGCTCCTAAAGCCAGAGCTCAGAATTTGCCAGCAGAAGCAATTGAGAGACGTTTGTAGTCACCAGCTATGCGTGTCCGTGACCCACGTCTGCAATGAACGGCCTTGCCCTTTGCCCTGCGTACACACTTAGCCCCCACCCCCACCCCCGGCAGCTCCTGCCATGCCGGCAGGAGCACCCCGGTCCTCCGTGCTCGTGGCTTGTCTGCAAACGCCTCTCCCACTTCCTTTGCAGGCTCTCCTGCGGACCTGGTGAGTCCTCCCGACCATTCTCTTCCTGCTGCTCCGCACCCCACACGGCCCGTGTGCCCCCCAGACTCCCTCCTGTTCCAGATCTCACCCTTCCTGGGGCCACACTGGCCAGCACACAGGCCACTGTGTGTCATCGGGGGCCCTCGATTTCCTTCGTGGGTCCCAGCACAGTCCCTGGAGGCCCCTGAAGCTGTCGTCCTGGCCGGGCTGCCCCCCCCCCCCCCCCGCTGGCCTGGTGGCTTGTGGGAGCCCAGCTCCGTGACATGCGTCTACCCACCTGCCCTCTTCCTGCTGCGGCTCAGAGCCCTCTGTCCAGCTCATTCAGGGATGACGTCCCTGAATTCACTTATGGGGTGTGGACATCACGTCTCACCGCCGTTGTGGAATCTGGTCATATTAACTAGCACTTAGAGGGTGCTTGCTAGGCCTTGTGTGGGGAACAAAAATGCCCTCATGGAGGAGGAAGTCTCAGGCAGCGGGACATGTCCCAGTGAGAGATGACAAGCTCCAGGCTCAGGGCAGGGAGGCCCCAGAGCTGGTGTGGTCAGATCAGGCTTCCTGGAGGAGGTGGGAATTAATGCACAGGGATGGGAGAGGAAGAGGTAGACGCCCCAGGAGGGGGCGTGGAGGGGCACCGCAGTGGAGGGTGTAGGTGAGGACAGTGCGGGGGAGGGGGGTTGTCACATAGTGAAGCAGCGTCACAACCACCTGTGGACATCTGCGATGTGTCCCTCCCCTCCCCCTGCTTCCTGCCTCGACCCTTCCCTCTGGGGGTGTGGGGGGCCGGGAGTGGCGACGCTCGGCCGCCTCTCTCATCACCGTGGTTTGTCCTCGCCCTCACAGGACGCCTCAGGAGCAGGACCGGGTGAGTCTGTGGGAGCCGGGCCCTCGCAGCCGCCGTCCTGTCAGCCGTCACTCTGGGAGCCGCGCCACGGTGGCCGCCCGGCCTCCCGGGCTCCAGGCTCCCTGTCCGTACATAGCCATCTCCCGCTGATAGTTTCTGACGAGCCGCAGGGCTGGGGTGCAGAGGGGGGTCAGGGTCCTTCCAGGACGGAGGGGCTGCAGCCAGAGACCCCCTCCCCTCCCCGTGCACGGTGGGCCTCGCAGCTCCTCTGCTGTCACTTTGCCCTGGTCCCCGCGTCCTCACGCCCCCCCGCTTGCGCTGCGTGATAGGATCGTGGCTTTTAGCCGTCGAGGCTGGAAGGCATCACGAGCCGTGAGGGGCGGGCTGCCGGCCAGGACCAAGTTGCTGAGTGAGGGCCCCCCCCCGCCCTGTACCCACAGGTCCCAAGATGGTGGCCGTGCAGAACTACCATGGCAACCCTGCTCCCCCCGGGAAGCCAGTGCTGACCTTCCAGACGGGCGATGTGATCGAGCTGCTGAGGGGCGACCCCGAGTCTCAGTGGTGGGAGGTGGGTGCTGGGGGCCTGGAGGGGGGTCGAAGCCCCCTGGGGCAGGTGCACAGAGTCCTGTCCCCGTGCAGGGGCAGGTGGGGTGAGGGACCGTCCCGGGGGAGGGAAGTGGGCTGTCAGCAGGACCTCTGTGCCCTCCAGGGAGGAGTTCTGGGGTCTCCCCAGCCCTGTGTGCGTTCACAGGAAGGGGGTGCCGTGTCCCCTCCCACGTGCCCCCTGCTGGGGTGTGTCCCGCACCCCCCCCAAGCCTGCGCCCACCCTCCCGCCCCTGCTCGGCCCAGCACTGTTATTATGGGGCAGCCGGGCACCCGTTGAGCCCAGCCGTGGGGGGGGGGACACCATGACTGACACGCTCCCACCACCCTCCCCCCAGAAGGGCCGCCTGGTGGAGCAGAGACAGACACGGACACAGTGTCCCGTGGTGGCTCACAGCAATGAGCCTCGAAACTGACTGTTCTGGTTGAAAGGTCCGCAAGGTGGAGCCTTTCTGCGCCCACTTGCCCCAGGGCCCAGGGGAGCCCCAGACCCACAGAGGTCAGCATGGCACCGCGGGGGCTCGGGGCACTCAGCTCCACCCGGGTGACCGGGGGTGACGGAGCCCTGCGTAGGGCAAATGTTTGTTAATGTCCCCATTACTATTACTGCTGTCGTTGTTGTTTTGTGATGGTCCTGGTCACTACGTGCTTACCTATGAATTTATTGTACTAGACCGTGCCTTCACAGATCTGGAGGTTTGGAAGGTGCAGGACGGTGTCTGCGGTATAAAGTCTCTGCCGCGCTGTGACCCCAGCTGCCCGGTTCCCCGGCCCATGTGTCACCAGAGCCATCCATTCTGGGTGGCCTTGCAGAGGGGCTTTGCTGGTGTGACGGGGGAGGCGAGAGGGGGCCGCCCGGAGGACTTTGGGAGGCTGTCCCAGGCAGAGGGGAGAGCAAAGGCCGCGCCCCGGCCCCTGCGGACCCTCCCGGGCCGTGTCTGCGTTCCACCAGACCAACCGGTCCACACGCCCCTTCCGTTTAGAAGCACCCTTGTAGACAAGAGAGCTGGGGGTGGGGCTCTAGCCCCCAACTCCGGACCTCAGCGTTCCCATCTGTGAAGTGGGGACGCCACGCGCCTTCCTGCCCAAGGGTCGTGAGGATAAGCCGCCCGCCGCACGCGCTCACTCCCGCTGGCCAGGCCCGGCCCCCACCATCTGTCTCCTTCCAGGGTCGGCTGGTGCAGACCAGGAAGTCAGGCTACTTTCCTAGCTCATCCGTGAAGCCCTGCCCTGTGGATGGAAGGGTGAGCACTTTGCGCAGAAGCTTCTGGAACTCTGTGGCCAGGAGCCTGGGGGCTCTGCAGGCTGTCTCCTCCCTCAGGGCCTCCAGGCTCGGTCAGGACGCCCTTGCTAAGTGGCCGTTGTGAGCTGGCCCCAGAGCTGGGGGGCTGTGCCCGGAGAGCAGGTGGGGCGGGGGGCCAGCGTGCTACATTTCTCGTGGTTTTAGAAACACAAAAACGGGCGTTTCTGCAGCAGTCGTGATGGACAAAAGACCGAAAAGGTTGCCTTTCTCCAAATTCGGGGACTCTGTCTTCTGGGAGTGTCGCCCAGCCCCCAGGGACAAGACTCGGCCAGGCGGCAGAGTTCAGAGCCAGACTCTGTGATAACTGGGAAGAAGAGAGCGTGGCCTTTCTGCCGAGTGGCATCGAGGGTCTTTCTCTGCTACAAAACGCATCACGCAGTCAGCCTTGAATAGTTCAATTCTCTCCACCGCCCCCAAAAAAGGCATTTTATTCATTTATTTATTTATTCATTCACTCATTTATGTACATATTTATTTATTTTTAGAGAAAGAGAGCAAGCAGGGGAGAGGGGCAGAGAGAGACAGAGACCGAGAGTATCTTAAGCAGGTTCCACAGTGGGCATGGAGCTGGATGTGGGGCTCGATCCCACAACCCTGGGATCATGACCTGAGCTGACATCAAGAGTCGGACACTCAACTGACTGAGCTCCCCAGACACCCCCCCCCAGTAAAAGGCATTTAAAACTGCAAGAGGGAAATTTCTCCGGAGGGAGCAGGAGGCAGGTCCAGACAGTACAGGAGCCCTGCTACGGCCTTCAGGCCCTGCCCTGGGCCTCAGTTTCCCCATCTGTGTGGTGAAGGGCCTTGCCCAGCCTGTGGCACAGTGCAGGGAGGCCAGGCTGGGGTCTCGGGCTGCCCGGCCTGCGTGTGGCCTGCCGCCTGGACGCCGAGCCCGCCAGGTGACACCTACCTTTGGGGCTGTGAGCCCGTCTGCGGCAGAGAACTCTCACCGCAAGGTGTGCCCCTGTCCCTGCTGGGAAATTCCTGCGGTCTCTGGTCACCCCCTTCCCTGGGGGGTAAATGCCCTGTCGGGTTGGTTGATTGCTGTTCATTCAGTCACTCGATCATTCATTCATTCGTTCATTCAGTCAAAACCCCTGAGCATCTACTCAGGGACAGTGAGTCCCGGCCGCTGCCCTTAGGGACGTCCCCGTCCAGTGGCTCTGGGGCTGAGTCCACAGACTCCCTGGTAGCCAGTGTCAGGTCCCTGATGACAAGTCCCCTCTGGCCCCACTCGGGGCAGCCCCTGAGGGGACGTTAACGTGTGTGTTCTCTCCCACCAGCCGCCCGTCAGCCGGCCGCCCTCCCGGGAGATCGACTATACGGAATACCCCTGGTGAGTGGGTCAGCCGCGGTGGCCCCCCAGTCCCCCGCCCGCGTGGGGGCCCCAGGGAGGCTGAGGCCTCGCTGGCTGTGTCTGGGAGCCTGGGGGACTCTTCCGTACCCCAAGACAGGTGTTCCTTCACGGCTAAAACAGGTCATCACATTTGATCACTTGGGAGAACGAAGCTCTTTTTTTTTTTTTTTTTTTTTTTTTTACATGAGTTTAATGGCGCTTCATCATGGAAAATACATAAAATCAGTATATTTAAGGCCAGATTTATAATTGCACATTTATTCACATTGTTGCTCCATTAGAAAATCAGGGGGGCTGTTTGGACTGACGAAAGCATGAAGGTGGGTTTTCTAGGATTGGGTCACAGACCCCGGTCGGCCTCGGGGTCCAGCTGTAATCGCTGGGCCTGCTGGGCCCACCGAGCAGCCTCGAGGAAGGGGCGGCCTTGGTGGTAGTGGGTCCCCGTGCTCTGCGCCCTGAGGTGGCCCCAGAGCAGTGGGCAAACCTCTACCCCGGGAGCATCTGGCCTCAGGATTTGCGTTCGGGACTCACCCCGCATGCCCAGCGGTGTGACGCCTGCAATCTCGGTGTCCCAGCCTCCTCTGCGCGCGGGCTTGGCCTCTTCCTCCACGTCTGAGATGCTGCGGGTCCACTCCACACACGAGCTTTTATTTATTACCACGTTTTCAATGGTGGAAACCCAGAAACGTCCGCTAATGTTCAGGCTGTGTTGAGCGCCTCTTGCAGGCCACGTTCTGCAGAAAACCGCTTGGGACCAGGCTGAGGTCTGGGGTCTGGATCCCTCCCCACGACGATTCCCCCCATGTGAGCCCCTCCTGCAGGGACTCAGCCTCGTTCCCGGACGGGCTCCTCATGCAGGTCAGGGCTGTCGCAGAGGCCTGGGCATCCTCGGCTGTCGCCGGTGTTAACACCCACTTCATCCCGCCCACTAGGTTCGCGGGCAACATGGAGAGGCAGCAGACGGACAACCTGCTGAAATCGCACGCCAGCGGGACCTACCTGATCAGGGAGCGGCCGGCCGAGGCGGAGCGCTTTGCCATAAGCATCAAGTACGTGGTGGCCCAGGGGTCAGGGAGACCTCCGCCCCCCTCCCCGGGTGCCACTCTGGACCCTGGAACCCACGTCCCTCTAGGCCCTGTGCTCGTTGAGTTTGGGGGTGGCCACAGACTGTATTGCCCAAAGCAGGACACGTTCGAGATGGAAGAGTGTCTGTGGGTCTGCACAACATAGCTGGCCCGGGACATGTGTGAAGATGGCAGGGATACCATACGAGGTCTGGGACTTCCTGGCACTGGTGGGCTTCGGGGAGAATGGGAAGGTCACACCGCTGTGACCTTGTGGCCTCAGCCTTTGTCCCGGGTGTCCTCCTGCCCAGCAGCTTCCCCCTCATGCCACCAGATGGGCATCTTGGGTCAGGCCCCCGACAGCCCACAGGCCAGCAAATAGAGGGGTCTGTCTGCCGTGGTGACCCCCAAGGTCCGGTCTGCTTCGCCGCCCCACAGGGTGGCCTGTGTCCAGAGATGGCCTCTCCTTCTCAGCTGGGCGGGGCAAGCCCCTCCCAGCCTCGCACCCCAGCGTTAGCTAGCCCCTTCCTCTGCGTCCTGGCTGCATCTGCACCCAGTGGGGGCCAAGAGCCTGGGGGCCTGAGGTGCCGGCCCCCACATGCCGTCGGCCGGCACACCTGTGTGCATGTGCGAGAATGCCCCTCCCCTGTTGTAAATCCAAGAGCGGATGGTGCGTGGGCACCCCCGCTCATCCAGGGCCGGGATCCTGCTGTCCTGATGGGGGCTGAAGGCCCCCAGAGGTGGGAGTGCTGGAGGTCAGAATCTGCCCCAGCCTTTCCAGGGCGCCCACAAATGCTTGGAGCCCGAAACCAGAGTGCTGGCTCTAGAGTACAGGAAACAAAGAAGACTGGCATTGGGAGGGACAGATGTCCAGTGACCCAGGCGGACACGGCCCAGGTCACCCGCTAGACAGGGCCCGCTCCCCAGCTCAGGTTGCCACATAGCTGCGGTGGCCGAGGGGAACCTCGTGAGGCGTGACACTGCAGTGAGTGGTGACGGCCTCATGAGGGCCCTGGGAGGAAGTGGGGTGGCAGGTCTGTGGTGGAGGTGACAGAGACGTCACTCACCAGATAGGAGTTCACCTAGCACCTTCTGTGTGTCTGGCCCGCAGGGCTCCCCCGTGGGGCTGAGACCGGCCCAGGGAGTAGGGGTGGGGTGAGCACGCATGGTCAACTTTAAGTCTTTGAGGAACGGCAGGCGATGTGCGAAGGCCCCACGGGAGAGGACGCAGGCCAGCCGGCACCTGATTCTTTGCCGGTATTTATTCCCTTAACTGATTCCCACTTGCTAAACCAGTCTTGCATTCTCGGAATGTCCCATTTGGCTCCGGTTTGTGAATTCTTAAATATTCGGTTTATATAGACGTACGCGTGGGGAGAGATTCAGTTTGCTGCTGGTTTGCCGAGGACTTTTGCTTCTATAGAGATGTTGGAGTGTTTCCTTTCCTTGTGATGTTTTATCTGGAGTGTGGTGTGTGGGGAGCAGGGGAGGCTCTCCAACAGGGTCACACTGGAGACCTGAGGACGTGAGCTCGGGGGGTGAGGACATGAGGAGGGTGAGCCTCACCGGCAGAGCAGCTGCTCTGACGGGCGTGTCCGTGGCCTGTCTGGGGACACCCGTCGGCTGGCGTGGAGGGTGCGGAGGAGAATGTTCGGTGGCATCAGGGCTGGGTAGGGTTGCTCCCCTGGGGCCTCGGGGGCCATAGTCAGACCTTTGACTCTACAGACCAAGCCGTGAAGGCCTCGCCAGGCGATGGGGAAACGGGGAGAAGGACCATGTGCCCAGTGCAGAGAGGAGAATGAGCAGAATCCCAGGACAGGAGGCCCCCGTGGGCTGGATGGAGCCATGGGCTTTGGGGCCTGAGACCCTGTAGGCTGACCCTGGAGAGGCCCAGGAGGGGGCGGGTCAGAGGGGCCTCGGGCAGGGGTGTTTGCTCCAGCAGACGGGTAGTAAGCCTAGACACCCCGGGGCCACGTGGCCGAGCGGTGACCTCCAGGTCCTGCGCTCTGCCCAGGTTCAATGACGAGGTGAAGCACATCAAGGTGGTGGAGAAGGACAGCTGGGTCCACATCACGGAAGCAAAGAAGTTTGAAAGCCTCTTGGTAGGTGATCTCGTGGCTCCCTCGGCCTGGCCTGCAGGGCTCATGGGAGGGCCCAGGGGTCCCACCGCCACCACGGCCTCCTGCACCCCGCTCTCTGTAGGCTGGCTTTCCCACCCGAAGGGAAGATCTGGGAGAGTGGGTTTGGAGAGCACCTTGGGACAGTTAGGTCGCAGCCCCTGCCTTGAGGCTTCTGCCCTGCGTATCCCTCACTGCAGACAGCAAGGCCCCTCCCCACCCCCCCAGCGCCTAGCCCAGCAGCCCGGTCCCCAGGGCCCCTCCCCACAGTGCCTAGCCCTGCAGCCCAGCCCCCAGGACCCCTCCCCCCAGCGCCTAGCCCAGCAGCCCGGCCCCCAGGCCCCCCACCCAGCGCCTAGCCCAGCAGCCTGGCCCCCAGGCGCCCCGCCCAGCACCTAGCCCTGCAGCCCAGCCCCCAGGACCCCTCCCCCCAGCACCCAGCCTGGCCCCCAGGCCCCCCACCCAGCGCCTAGCCCAGCAGCCCGGTCCCCAGGCGCCCCGCCCAGCACCTAGCCCTGCAGCCCAGCCCCCAGGACCCCTCCCCCCAGCACCTAGCCTGGCCCCCAGGCCCCCCACCCAGCACCTAGCCCTGCAGCCCGGCCCCCAGGCCCCC
>CM053568.1:2851111-2878950 GCA_028646485.1 Cryptoprocta ferox
CCCCAGGCTCTGGCTTCCAGCAGCCCCCAGCCAGAATGCAGGTAAAGGCACAGTTCTTTTTCCTCTTCTTTTTTTATAAATGTGTATTATTTTGAGAGAGAGTGCAAGCAGGGGCGGTGCGGAGGAAGAGGATTTGAAACGGGCTCTGCACCAACAGCACAGAGCCCAACACGGGGCTCGAGCCCACGAACTGCAAGATCATGACCTGAGCCGAGGTCGGACACTTAACCGACTGAGCCCCCCAGGCGTCCCAAGGCACAGTTCTTAACGTGATTTTTAAATTAAACCTATTGTGTCTTTCCTAAATTACGTGAGCTCTTAGACAAGGCTCCTGCCACCGCAGAAAGGCACAAAGCAGGAAGGTATCCCCAGTTCTCCCCCAAACCCCATGTTCACATTCAGGGGAGGCCCCTCGACGGCTAACAATAGCTGGGGTGTGGTTTATATTTACGTACTTTTCCGTGCAGTCAGCTTCACGTTGGCACAGCCCTCTCCTCTCCACGCCGGTAATCACAGGGCATTGGGTCACTGGCACGTGCTGTTCTTTCCGGAAGCCCTTCCCTGCTGTCGGATGCACGGGGGCGTCAGGCTCCCTCCATCAGAAAGAGAGCGGGGGGCATCCCAGCGTCATCCTCGGCATCGGCCCCTGATTTTCCTCCAGCAGCAGCTGGAGGGAGGCTGCTGGCTCAGAGCCTTTGAGATTCTGATCACCCACCCCGGGCAGGGCGCTGGGCTGAGAGCAGGAGTAGGGAGCTCGAGGGGGTCAAGAAGCAAGTCCCCCAAGTGAAACTGAGGTGGGAGAGGGAGGCCAGGGCACCTGGGAGGACTGCCTGGAGGCAGTGACAGCGGTAGTGAGCACGCGCGTCCCGCAGGAGCTGGTGGAGTACTATCAGGGCCACTCCCTCAAGGAGAGCTTCAAGCAGCTGGACACCACGCTCAAGTACCCCTACAAGTCGCGGGAGCGCGCGGCCAGCAGGGCCTCCAGCCGGTCCCCAGGTAACGCCCGCCCCCGCCGGCACACCGCACTCACCCAGAGCCGTCTGTTCTGCCCGCTTCCCTCGGCCCAGGCTCTCCCTGCCCACCTGCCCTCGAGGAAAGCTTTCCTGTGGGACCCAAGCCAGGAGCGGTGGCCCAGCTCCCCTCCCCCGCCCATCACAAGCACACCCCCTGAGCCGGGGGTCCTCGTGGCCCCTGTGCGGGCACGGAGTGCCAGCTCTGGACTGCTGCTCCCTGCCTTGGCGCCCTTGCCCGGGGGTCCGCATGGGGCGAGAACAGGGCAGGTCCCACCTGCGCTTGGATCCCTCCCCGGCCCCCAGTCCCCCAGGGTCCTCGCCGGGAGGGAGCCAGACCTGGCATCTGTGTTTGCGGGCCGGGCTCCACGGGGACAGGGGAGTGTCTTGCTCGAGGCCACCTGGAGTTAGAGGCAGGTGGGCCCAGCGTGTGTGAAGCCTGGCCCATGACGGTCCGCTGAGCCACCGCACATCCCCCAGCCTGCGGGCCCTGGGTCCCCTGGGTCCCCACGGGTCCGGAGAGGAACAGTGGCCCTTCAGTGAGCGCCTAGTGCGTGCTGGACAAGTGGCTTCGGAAATCCTGGAGCCCACCCGCTGGGAGGAGGTCCCGTGGTGTCCAGGAAACGGGCACAGAGAGGTGGCGGGAGGGGCAGCCCCACCTGGCAGGCCTGGCCCCACACCCTTGCGCTCTGCCTGCGTGGCCCCACACCCCTGCGCTCTGCCTGCACGCCCCTTTCACGTTCTCTCTCGCCTCTTTGCAGCTTCCTGCGCCTCCTACAACTTTTCTTTTCTCAGTCCTCAGGGCCTCAGCTTTGCCTCTCAGGGCTCCTCCGCTCCCTTCTGGTCAGGTACCGCGGGCGCTCGGGGCGTGGGGGGGCCCGGCCTGCCGCCCGCTGGCCCGCAGCCCCCGCCGGAAGGTGTCTGCAGTGGCCCGTAGCCCGGCACAGGGCGGGGCCGAGGGGACAGGCACAGGGAAGGGACGGCCCGGCCGGCGGGGACAGGGCGGACGACACGGTCAGGCTTGGCGCCACCCTCCTCACTGCCGTCCCCTCTCGCACGCTCACCCCGATGGCCGCTCCCCAGCTTGTCAGCTACTATCCCTCTTCGCTCGCTGAGAGCTTTGCCTCTGGTAGCGGCGGACAGCCGGGTGGCCAACCCCGGGGTGACGGCAGGAACACACCGGGCGGGCCCCACTGGGCAGGCCCTGGAGGTAGGGGGACTGGGTCTCGGTTGGGCCCGACTGCTTGGCCCTCCGCTGCCAGAGTCCTCTCTGTGTGTCCTCTCCACCACGGTCATTGTCCCCTGCCCACCAGGACTCCTGGGTCCCCAGCTGGGTGTGTCCAGCCCGGTGTCCAGGCACCGGCACCCTGGGGTCTGGCCCCAGGCGCTCCGTCAGCATGCAGGCCGGGTCAGCTGAGTGACCATGGGCCAGGTGACACTCGTGCACCGGGCAGGCAGGGGTGGTGGGGCCCACGGGAGTTGTGGTAATCGGCGCCCCAGCCTCTGCTCTGAGCCCACGATCACACTTGCTGGTTGTGACCCAGTGTGGGTGGCGACCGCTCTGGGGGGCCTTCGCGGGAGGGTCGCATGGGCCATTGGCTGTAGGTCTGGGGGGGACTGGAGAATAGTCTGTGCCTTCAGAGCCCTTGTGCTGGACAGCCCTCCTCCTGGGCACAGGGCCAGACAGCAGGAGGACCAAGCTTGCTGCCTGCCCCCCGCCGGCTGTGTGACCCTGTCCGTCTCCCCCAACAGTGTTCACACCACGTGTCATCGGCACGGCCGTGGCCAGGTACAACTTTGCCGCCCGAGACATGCGTGAGCTCTCACTGCGGGAAGGTGACCTGGTGAAGATCTATAGCCGCATCGGCGGGGACCAGGGCTGGTGGAAGGGCGAGGCCAATGGACGGGTGAGCCGCTCAGCCGGGGCCAGGTGTGGGCAGGCCGGCACCTCAGCGCAGCCTGCCCCAGCACCCTGCCCCAGCACCCCTGCTGAGCTCAGCCCTGAGCTGCCCGGGCTGGAGCCAGAGCTGGGCCTGTGTGACCCCATATCCGCGCTCAGTCCCACTCTGCGGTCTTTTGTGGCCGCTGCAGGGGGATGTGTTTTGCACACACGCTCCACATTACCTGCATGTGCCCAAGCCGCCTTTGCAGGCAGAGAGGCCGCAGGACGACAGCAGGGCCCAGGTGTCCTCATTGGCCTGTCTTCCACCCTGGGCAGATGGGAAGGGGCACACCATGTTCCCACCCGCTCTGCCTGCCCCTTCATGCTCTTCCTGAGGACTCTCTCTTCCCTGTCCACCCATGACCTTAGAGCACTCCGTGGCCCCTTATCCCTGCAGTCTGTCGACCCCCAGCTTTGACAGGGTTTGTCAGCACTCACCCAGCAGGCACAGGAGCTCGTGTGGGTGGCCGCCCACAGGCAGGCACACTGGGCTGTGCAGGGTCTCCTGCTTTGGCTCTCATTGCTCGCCATTCCATTACCAGGTGGTGGGAGCTGTCGGCCTCCACCTAGCGTGTTGTCTGCCCCTCAGAGGCCTCGGGTCAGATCCGTTTTCCACCCAACAGCCCCTCGGAAGTGTGAGGCCGCCGAGTCCTAGGTGCTGACCTGGAGGGCTGAACCACTAGTTTTCAGAGTGGCCCTTGGGACACCAGTGTGGGAGGCACCTGGGGCTGTGATTCAATGAGCGCATACTTAGGTCCTCCTCACCCAGCTCATAGAGGTCATGGGCAAACTAGTTTCCCAGGTGATTCAGAACTACTGTTTTGGAGTGTTACCAGATACTCCTGTTGCTTTGACCCCGTTATGAAATGATTCTTTTTGTCTCTGGTAATTCTTCTTGCTTTCAAGTCTACTTTGTCTGCTGTTTGAGCAACCCAGCTTTCTGGAGGGGGAGTTAATGTTTACATGGCAGACTTCACTCTCTTTTGGCTTTACTTTCGACTTTTCCGTATTCTTAAATTCAGGGTAGAGGTAAGATGAGACATTATCTTAAACAGATTTTTTTAAAGCCAGTCTGATTTGATAGTCTCTGCCTTTTAATAAGTGCATTAGCCCATTTACATTTAATGTAATTACTGAGCTAAGATTTAAATCCGTCATCTTTCTGTTTATTTTCTATTTGTCACATCCATTTCTTCTTCTTCTTCTTCTTCTTCTTCTTCTTCTTCTTCTTCTTCTTCTTCTTCTTCCTACTTTTGAATTGTCAGTAATTTTTTTTCTATTTCACTTCCTGCCTGCTTGGTTGGTTTGTGAGTTACACATTCTTTTCCTTTACTTAAGTGGTTACTCAGGGATTGCAGCATGCACTCTGACTTCTGAGAGACTTTTAAATTGGTACTTTTAGTGCTTCCCAGATAATGCAAGGACTTACAGCTTCTGGCTGTATTCATGGCGCTCCAAAATTTGGTACAGGTGTTGTCATGTATCTTAATTCTACCTATTTTTTAGTCCCATAAGACATTATTTTTGTTTTAAGCAGTTAGTGTTTATTTAGAGTTCCTACCTATTTACCTTTCCCGGGCTCCCCATTCTTTCCTGATTTGTTGTATTTCCACCCAAAAGCAGGTTTCTGCTGCCTGAAATTCCTTCTTCTAAGTATGTTTTCTAGTGTGAGTGTGCTACTGATGAATTCCCAGTTTCCGTGGAATCTGAACACCTCTTTGTTTCACTTCCTTTTTTTTCAAAGTTCTCATTAGGAAATGTTTACAATTTGTTTTTTTTAATGTTTATTTATTTTAGAGAGTGGGGAGGGACACAGGGAGAGAGAGAGAGAGAGAGAGAGAGAGAGAATCCCAAGCAGGCTCCATGTTATCAGCGCAGAGCCTGATGTGAGGCTCAAACTCATGAACCTTGAGATCATGACCTGAGCTTAATCGACTGAGCCACCCAGGCGCCCCTAATTTGTTTGTATACAGTTTCAAGCTTAAAGAAAAGTTGCTGTAGCTTTTTGTGCCCAGATTTACCAATTACGAGTCGTTTGTACGTTTATTGCTTACGTTCTCCTTCCCTCTCTGCTTGTTTTCCTCTTAACCATTCGATAGTAAATTACAGAAGTCCTATCCTTTCCCCCTAACTCCCTAAATACTTCAGTGTCCTACAGTCAAGGACATTCCCCTTTGATCGAACACGATTATCTAACCCACAGTCCATATTCAGATGTCACCAGTTGTCCCATATCTTGTGTGCCCAAAGGCATTGCATTTACTTGCCATGGCCCTTAACTCTCTTTCTTCTGGAGCGATTCCTCAGCCTTTCTCAGTCTTACATGACTTTGACCTTTTTGAAGAGTGTAGGCCAGTTATTTCTGTAGCTCTCTCTCAATTTAGGTTGTTTGGTGTTTTCTTCATGATGAGGTTGAGGTCATGTGTCTTCGGTGGGAACATACCGTGGGTGCTGTGTCCTTTTCAGCCCCGTAGTGTCCCATGCAGAGGTGGATGAGGTCAATTTGCCCATTGTTGTGATGTTAATTTTGATTACGTGGTTAAAGCGGTTTTCTGTTGAGTTTCTCCACTGCAAAGTTACTGTAATCCATTAGTACCTTGGAGGGTAATACTTTGAAATCAGGTAAATACCCTGTTCCCCATCAAACTTCACCTACTAGTTTTATCATTTATTGATGAATCTTGTCTCATCAATTCTTTCTATCATGGTTGAAAAACAGTGATTTTCTGGCCGTTGTCTCTTTAACACTTCTTGAGGGGCATTCTACGGTAAGGAACAGTTTTCCCTGCTCTCAGTCCATGGCCTGAGGGATCAGTCGTACCTTCGGTGAGACCTGCTTCCTCTTTGTGAGGAACTGTGTCGAGTTCATTTTTGAGTAGTGTTCTCCAGGGGATACATGTGAGGCTAGCAGGTGTTGTATGTTTGCACTTTGGTGATGTCATTCCATTGTCCCCGGTTCCATCACTTCTGTGAAGAATCATCCAACTTCTTAATGTTGCTTCTTTGCGGGGAATGTGTCCATTACTCCCCAGTGGGTTACGTGCAAAATAAAGAAATAAAAGTCTGGTTTTCATCAGTTTTACTGTAACATGCCCGGGTGGAGTTTTCTCTGCATTCACTCTGCTTGAGATTTGTAGAGATTCTTGGCTTGATGTTCTTCACCGTTGCTGGACTTTTCTTCCACGAGCGTACCTGCTCTGTTTTCTCTCTTCTCCTCTGCGGCTGCATTCACATGGGTGTTAGGTCTTTTCATCGTGTCCAGAATGTTACTTACCTTGTTTCATGAGTTTTCCGCCCATTTGCTTATTTCCCATCTAGCTACTTTCCATTGGCCCATCTTCCGGTTCCCCAGGGCTCTCTTCCGCTCTGTCTAATCTGAATCCTAGTGGGTCCTCAATTTCAGTCATATTTCCCAGTTCTTTGATGTCTGATTTTAGTTCACGGGTAACGTTTTATGCTCTGTCATCAGTTTTCTCAAACATATTATGTCAGAGTTACTTACATCTCCTGACTGATGACCCCCCTACATGGACCACCTGTAGATTGGTTTCCATTACCTGCATTTTCTCTTGGTTTCTGTCACCGGGTCCCAACTGAATAATGAGCCTGTGTATAAAATGCTATTGAGGCTTGGCATGATGTTATTTTTCTTCCCGGGAGGATTGAATTTTCTGGCTGACAGGTAGGCGGACAGCAGGTCATCATGAACTGCCCGGGGGGCTGGTGCATGGGGGGGGGGGTCCCTCCTACCCCAGGCCGCAGCTCCACCAGGCTCTCAGTTTTTGCCAGGGCTCCCGCCTTGGGGTAAGCCTGGCTTCGAACTCCAGTCTTTTGAAGGATCCCCCATTTCCACGAGCCTCTGCCGGCCCTCAACCCGACCCATGCGCGTACCTGTGCAGCCCCGTGCGTGCGCGCACACTCTCCTGTGATCCTGCTGTCTTTTTCAGATCGGCTGGTTTCCGTCAACGTACGTAGAAGAGGAGGGCATCCAGTGACCACGACAACGTGGACGGGACTCGTGGGTTTTCTTGGAAGAGTCCAGCTCTGAAGTCTGTCTCTAGCTCTGTGACTCAGAGGGGACATGCCCGCCAACCTTCCGGTCTTCAACAGCCCGTGGGGATGGGGAGAGTGTTCAGAACCCTACGTGCTCACCGGTCCCCGTCAACCTGCTCTCGGTGGCCTGTCCTGGGTGCACTGCTTGTACATAGAGAAGGGCTGGGCCGGCCCTGTCGTGATGGCCGCCACCAGAGCGCCGAGGGGAGGGAGCACCCGGGGCATCCTGAGCCAGGCTCTGGGCGACAGCTGAGGCCAGAGCTCACCTGGCCCCTGTCCTGTTGAGACGGCATCGGGGAGCCGAGGTCTGAACAGCGGGTGCTCGCCCAGGGAGGATCGGGACGGCAGAGGGGACCTTCCCCCAGCCCCTTCTGCTCAGCCCTGGATACTCAGCCTGCCTGCTTCCTGCTGCTCACTCCCGGGGGGGCAGCCTTGGGCCTAGAGGGTCAGAAGGGACCAGAGCTGGGCCATTTGCCGCAGCCCCTGCTCAGCCCCGGCTGTGCTCAGGTGTAAGAGAAGAGAGCATTGCGAGGGGGTCCTTGACCTCATTGCCCTCCCCTCTAGGGGTGTGCAGGCACCACCAGGGCGGGGGGGAGTCCCTCTCAGGAGGGAGCCTGAGCGAACGATAAAGGGGCCGAGCCTCCTCCCCAGTCAATGGTACTGCTCCTGCCCTGAATCCCAGGAGTGTGTCTGTCCTGTCCTGCTGTCAGGTGGATACACCTTTTGTAAACCCTGATGTGGGTGAGAAGAAAAGAGTTTTCCCCTTGCTCAGTCCCTGCTGCTCGCACTCCTGTCCAGAAGGAGGCCCCCCAGCAGGTGGCCCCCCTCTGGGTCTCCTGTGTCATGCGGGGTGGCCCCTGAGGGGCCTCCCGGCCTTTGCACAGGTGCCAGTGCCTGCCCTCGCAAGTCTTCCTCCTGCAGCCCGTGAACTTGGCCTGTGGCCAGCTCGAAATAAGTGCTCTTGGGGGTGGCCCTACCCCCTGAACTCCCCCTCCTGACTCCTGGCCTTTGACCTCCGGCTATCCCGCCCAGACCCTTTTTCTCTGCCTGGATGTTGCATGAGACCCAGGGGCACCGTCTCCCCGCAAGCTCCGTTGCCAAAGCTGCTGGTGAGACCTGGGCTGTGTGTGTCCCCTGCCCCTTGATCAGCTGCCCTGCCCCCTGCAGGGGGCGGGGCCCAGGCAAGGCCGGGGGCTCAGGGAACGCTAGCCCCTGCCGGGGTGGGTGCCCATTGCCACTCTGCACCCCGGGCTTCCTCTGAAGTCAGCCCTGTGGCCTCCAGACTCGGCTCACACGCACAGTGTTGGCCTGGGGAGGCGGCGGGGAGGGTCGGGGGCGTCAGCCTCCAGGGGAAGAGCGAGGGTGGTCCGCAGAGGCTGGAGGTGCGAGGGTGAACAGGATCGTGTTTGGGGGCAGAGGGGCAAGAGGAGGGACGCGGAGAGGTGGCCTCGGAGAGAGCAGCCCCGAGTCCCCACCATCAGGGCGCACCCGGCACTTTGCACGCAGCCCTCGGCTCCCACGGCCCAGCCTCCAGCCTGGGTTGGGGGTGGGGGTGGGGGGTGGGGGAACCAGCCGGCCCCTTTCGTGTTTACTTTTGTCAGAAAGGTTCCGTTTTTGTTGTTTCGATTGTTTTGTTTTCAGTTTGGCTTGTTTGTTTTTTAAGGGAAAAAACAGTTTGTAATTATTTCATCCAAAGCTCCCATTATGTATCTGTGAATAATAAGGAAGATATTTTATAAGAGCAAGAAAATGATGTATATTTGAAGTCATCGTGAAACAAGACGTCACGACAACGAAGGATACTGAGAAAACATAATTTAGAACGCTGGTTTTTGTGAATGTTTTGTTTTGTTTTTCGTTTGTTTTGAAACATGTTTGGTTTGGTTTGGGTTGGGCGTGCGCTGCATGAACCCGGAGGGGAGGCGGGCCAGGGGGCAGGCTGGGAAGCAGGGGTGGGGGGTTCATAGGACGCCCTCCGGAGGGACTTTGGACCTGGGGCCTGACATTAGCTGTGAACACTTAGGAGCCTGGTGCATGCGGGTCAGGGGTCTGGGGGTCCCACCGCTGGGGCCGACCCCCAGTGGGACACAAACTGTACATTTGCCAATAGGTTTTTTTCAGACCACGGTTTTTACTGCAAATAAACCTAGGTTCTTTTCTGCAGGAGTGGCTGGCCTTTCATGCCAGGGAGGAGGGAGCGGCCGGATTCCTCTGTCTGTGTTGGCGGAGTCTGCCCCACCCAGACACTGTCGGCCCAGGATGCCGTGGCCTGGGTCCGATAGAGGCCTTGGGGAGGCAGAGGCTGTGGGTCTGGAGGAGATCGTGATGCCAGGGCCACCGCCCGGGCGCCTCCTCCCGGCCAGCCCCGTGCCACGGGCTTTGCACACCGTGTCCCACAGAATCCTCCCGTGGCCATCAGAGACAGTGTTCCAGCTTGGGTGGGATCCAACCCCAGCCCTGCTGCTTTTTGGGCACGTCCTTCAGGTCTTGAGCCAGTTTCTTTATATGTATATGTTGGAGATAAAAAATAATAATATTCTCTCCAAAGAGTGGGTCTGTAGCCTATGATGGAGAAAATCAGAATAGTAAGGGGAGAGGTTTATGTCTCCCTCATGGGAGTAGTCCAGACGAGGTAGTCCGGGGATGGTTTGGTGCCCCATCCCCCAACCCAGGCTCCCCCTCCTCCCCCCAACATGTGCTTCCATCCTCACCGTGGCCTCATGGTCCAAAGTGGCTGGTGGAGCTTCTGCCATCGAGGCCGTAGGCAGAGGCAGATGTGTGTACAGTGCTTCCCCTTCCCCTCCTTAGCCAGAACTGAGTCACGTGGCCACTCCTGGCTGTGGTGGAGGCTGGAGACTTACTGCGGGACACATGGCCACCCTGGAGAGTGTTGGGGTCCTGTTACTGAGGAGACAGGAGCATAGCTGGCAGAGTGGGTGACAAGCCCTGGGACCTGCCTCAAGGTTGTAAGGATCAAGTGAGACTTGGAGCCTGGTACACAGCAAGTGCTCAGATTTTGTTGCGAACCAGGAGGTGAGTGCAGGTGCTTGAGGTGATACAGATAGATTGTTGGAGCCCACCCAGCCCTGGTCTCCAGGACCCAGAGCCCCAGAGTCTGGGTCACTGTGATGCCCCTGAGAACCGGATGGGAGGCCCGCCTTTTCTGGAGCAGCCCCTTCTGGACAAATGTCTCAGGCCCAAGGCCCCGTGAGGCCTGGTTGTCCCAACCCCGCCTCCCACGAGAACCAGCTGCAGTTCTGAGTTCTCAGGCACACATGGGGGATGGACAGATACGGACGCTCCCTCGGCAGCCCTTGGGCCCACGGTCCTTGCAGGGCTAAGCAAGCTAGAGAGAGCCCTGGGCCAGGAAGCAGGGAACCATAGCAGCATGAGGGGAAGTGCAGGGGGATTTGGGGACACCAGGGGCCGAGACGCTTCGAGGGAGGGCCTCAGAGCACCTGCTGTGGGGTCCAGACCCAGAAAGAGTGGGAACCCCAGGCCTGTTCAAGGGCCCGAGTGTGGACCGGGCTGGAGGCCGGGAGGGAGGCCAGGCCTGTCTGCCTGAGGTCACCCCTGGATGTGGGAAAGCAGATGGGAGCCGCCCACTCCTGGTTAGAGGGCTTGCTGCCCACAGGGCTCTCAGGGTACCTGGGCATCGTGTCCCTTCATTCTGACAGTGTGGACTCTCCTGGGTGGGGCCGCCACAGAGGCCACCACGTGGAGCTCTAGGAAAGCTCCCTGGACCAGAGATGGGAACCGCCCACTTTCTGAGGTGAGGAGGACACCTCTCCTGCACCACCAACGTAGGAACACCATACAAAACACAAGAGAATGCAAGACTGAGCTGGGAACAGGGGGGCCTGTCCCAGAAAGGAGAGACACAAAACCAGAGCAGATACTGGGAGCCAATGCCAGAGCAGGCTCTATCTCAAGCCTCTGGGGTTGAGACCAGGGATTCCAACACTCAAGACGCTGGCCCCAGGACCTTGGAGGCCAGGAGCTGGAACTGGTCTCCTGCATAAAGCCGAGCATCTCAAGGAGCACCCCCATCATGAAAAGGAAATTAACACGTGGATAAAACCAAAATCACCAAACAGGAAAAAGGCTTCAATCAGTTTGTTAACTTTCCAGAAATAAAAGAATGGAAAGGCATTGGTTTGCCCCAGGATAAATTAACACAGAGTAGTTAACCCTGGACTTCAAAGATAAAAATAGAAATTCACAGTGTAGTCAAGTTGAAAGTTAATGTCATACCAAATAGATGTTAAAGCAAACCAAAGAAACAAAAAAGGGCAGCACCAGAGTTTTTAAAGGCTTATTACATAATGATAAAATTCTCATTATTAGAAAAACATGACAGTTTTAAACTAGTATGCTCCCTATAACATAACTGGGAAATTCATAAAGCAAAATTGACAGAAGAACAGAAAGAGTGAGACAAACCCACCATCTTAGATGAGAGGCTTTAATGTAACTTCCTCTGTGTGTAACTGAAAAGTGAAGCGGACATGGAAACTAAGAAAAGTAAGGATAGAGAGTAGAATAACAATTAGGTATTGCATGTGCAGGACATTTTGTGGCCTCTTGGAGAGTACACATCATCTCCATGAAGATTTACCTCATACTGGCCCATAAAGCAGATCTCAAAGAATTTCAAATCATCTTATAGACTAGTTTCTCTCACCACGATGAGTGAGGTTAGAAATCAGTAATAAAAAATACACAAGAAACTTCCATATGTTTACAAATTAACATACTTCAAAATAGTTAAAAATCAAGAAGAAAATTATAAAATATTTCAAATTCTTAAATTTTAAAGGATAAACATTTGATAGCACAACTTGTAGTACACTACTGAAACTGAACTTGAATGTAAATTGGTGACCTTGACAGCTCATATTACAAGAACTGGAGGTAGGCTTTCTTTAGGGCTGAAACAAAACATGGCTTCCTTGAACAAAAGTTTTATGTCTCTGTTAAGCATGGTTCAAATTATCTATTTAAAATGTAATTTTTCCAAGTAGAAAATTACAAATGTATTAAATGTGCACAAATTACAGGGTTTTACAATTGCAGCTCTCATTTGGATGGCTCTGACTGTGGCTTGTCCCCACCGCTGGAGGAGGGGGTAGCGGGTAGGGAGGTCCCATGACAAGATTTTACAACATTTGTGAGTTAAACTCAGACCATTGTTCTTTAGTCATGGTTGCTGTATTTATTTTCCTTAACGATTTAGTTTTGATCCTTTACTTGCTCTAGAAAAAGAAAGCCTGCAGGTGCACATAGGATCTGTATGGAAGTTTTGTTCCCCTGGATTCTCTCTGGATAATCACTCCACATCTTGACACCCACGTGCCCTTGGGGCTGTAACGAGATGGCTGCAGCAAGACCCCCACCCACAGTTCTCTGCAGCTCTACCCCAATGCAAGTCTTGGGCTGTTAGGGTTACAATCTGGCCACGAGTGATGGGCAGCCTATAAGACAAGAGATGACTGTTAGTGGCTCACCTGACAGTCTGGGCAGTGACCTTGGCTCACAGGGTCAGGGACCTGTGTCTTTCTGGGTTTTCTCTTTGGTCTCTGGGGTGTGGCCTCACATCCTCCCAGATGGGACTTCAGCTCCAGCCTTGGAATCCACATTCCAGCCAACAGGAAGGAGAAGGAGCAGGGAAGAGGCATGACCATCTTTCTTTAAGAACACCCTCTGGAAGTTTCACTCACCAACTCCCACTGGTCATAACTTGGTCATATGGCCACACCTGGCTGCCAAGGGGGCTGGGAAATGTAGTCTTTATTCCGGGTCTGATTACCAGAGAAAGATAAGAGAATGGGAGGTGATAGCAGCCTCTGCCAACAGAGACCGATGGCTCTGAGGGGACCGATGGCCCTGAGGGGTCTGAGGGGCAAAGACAGGCGGTCAGGTCAAGGCGTGTCTACCTTGGTTCCTGGGGAAAGTGCACGGAACACTGAGCCTTGTCAGACTCTCCACAGTCCAATTCCCACTTCAAATCTGTACACACCCTGAATAATCCTCAATTCACTCATACAAGTGAGCTACACCTGCGTCCTGTAGGGTGTAGGGACTAAACCACACACACACGGGAGAGAACGAAAGTTTGTTTCAACTGCCCCATGACATTTTTGCTCTGACGTATTTTTTAAAGACTTTTTTTTAATGTTTATCTATCTTTGAAGGAGAGAGAGAGAGAGTGGGGGAGAGGGAGACACAGAATCCGAAGCAGGCTCCAGGCTCTGAGCTGTCAGCACAGAGCCCCACGTGGGGCTCGAACTCGCAAACCGCGAGATCATGACCTGAGCCGAAGTCGGACGCTCAACTGACAGCCACCCAGGCGCCCCTGGTCTGACATATTTTCTTAGGAGAAGAAATGTCTTCCGACACCACCTCTAAACCCCAAACCCCAACCAACATGCTAAGTGTGTGCATCTATTTCCCTCTCCGGTTAAGGAGCTCAGCAAGTTTGGCAGAAAAGAGACAAACCGTGTTCCCAGGGTGGAGACGGGCAGCCTGGCCAGGTGAGAGCTCTTGTCTGTGGGCCCCACACTCTGCCGGCTCCTGGGAGAAGCTGTTGTCCCCAGCGGTAGAAGGTCACAGCTTTGTGTCACACTCCAAAGTAGGAATGTGCTGGTCACCACTGAGACACCGTGTCACAGGAATAGTGAAAGCAGAGCGATGGGAAAAGATGCACCAGGCAGGTGTCAAAGAAAGTGGATAGAACAATATTGGTATTGGGCGCCCGGGTGGCTCAGTTAAGCATCCAACTTTGGCTTATGTCATCTCACGGTTCATGAGTTCAAGCCCCACATCGGGCTCTGTGCTGACAGCTCAGAGCCTGGAGCCTGCTTTGGATTCTGTGTCTCCCTCTCTCTCTGCCCCTCCCCTGCTCACATTTTGTCTCTCTCAAAAATGAATAAACATTTTTTAAAAAGAACAATATTGATATCAGACCAATATTTGCTCTGGGGCACAAAACATCTTTAACGTGTAAGAACAGTGGTGTGTCACCAGTGGCCCGTGCCAGTTTGCAAGAGCCCCGTCCTGTGTGCCCCTTTCCAACTCTGGGTTCAGCGACTCCCCACTGGCAGCTTGAACTTGGCGCTGGTGGGCGCGTTCACACCAAAGAAATCAGCAGACGCTCCCCACCCCGAGAGCCGAATGTTAAATAGTTAGGTTCATTATTTCATGATAAAAAGGGACACTGAAATGATAAGCTAGAACAATCCAGGAGCTTAATACGCTTCCCAACATAGCCTGAAAATATATAAAATAAAAAGCTGGCAGAATTATGGGGAGAGATGGACGCATCCCACTAGGAGAGGGCGCGTCTCACGCTGTTCTCGGAAACTGAGACAAAGCCCCTAACAATCAGGAAGGAAGCTTCCTGCCAGGGGCGTGTTCCGTGAGGACAGTGTGTGAGAGGCTGTCCCAGTCCCAGTGTGTGTGTGTGGGGGGGGGGTCCACTTTCCAGTGTGCCTGCCGGTTCCCTTTTGGGGCAAATAGTGCCCATCCTGGGGCTGCGTCCCTGGCTCGGGATCCAGCCCTCCCAGGGTGTAGTGCTCACATGTGGCCACCAGGGGGCAATGTTTCTGAAATATTCAGCCTCCTGTGGCGGGGCGGTGACCCAGCTCCCCATCCCCCATGAGCTGCTGCCCTGGCCCAAGCGAGGCCAAAGACAGCACTGCACAGCCCCCTCGCCCTCCGCTCACTGCAGGACCCCCGTTTCCCTGGTTGGGTTCCTGTTTCTGGGCTCTTGGGCCCCCTGAGCGGGAGACAGGGAGAGTCTTTACTTCGGGCAAAGCCTGGGGGCTCCCGGTCAGGGGGTGGGAAAGCAAAGCTCCCAGAAGCCAGCAGGAAATGTGAAAGGGCAAACCGGCAGGGTGGGGACAGTGGCCAACTGGACAGAACGGGCCCATCTAAGTGTGTTTAGCCGGTGGGGGCGGGGGGTGGCCCGTGTGGCCCCGCCTCTCAAGTTTTCTAAAGGAGCTTGGAAATCTGCATTTTTGTAGGAAATCTCCAGGGTAACACACACAAAGACGTTCTAATACAAAGCGTTCTAATTCCAGGCTTCAAAGTCGTTCTGGAAACTTCCCTGCTCCCTGAATTGCCCTGCCTGACACCCCTTGGCTGCGTTGTGTCTCAGCTGATGACATTGATCTTTTCTTTTCTCTGAGGGGACACTGCTTGTCCCCCAGAAGGGCCCCCAGGGTGCCTTGCAGAGGCCACTGGGGCCAGGCTGGGCGCTGCCTCCCTCTGGGTCGATGTCAGCGAGTGTTGTTGTTATTTAGCGTCTCTCTTTTGCAGGCGCACGCACAGAGCTCTCTAGGAGCCTCGTGCCCCCCGCCCCCATCCCCCTGCTCCACCCTGGACGTGTGCCCAGTCAGAGGGCAGCCTGCAGATGCCTCCCTCTGTCCGAAGCCTGGCCAGCTGGTGGGGGCAGGGCCAGGGCCTGTGGGCAGGGGGCAGCCCACCACGGCAGAGGTCCAGGCACAGGGGGAGCGCTGGGACTGGGGGTGACCAGCTGTCACTCCGCTGTGCGCCATGGCTCTCTTCAAAGAGCACTGGAAGTAGGAGGTAACAGAGGCAGGGAAACTTCCAAAACCTCCCTAAAACTGACACTGCACGGGTTATCGCCCCTGCTCCCCAGATGTGGAAACTGAGGCTCGGCCAGAGGAAACCAGCCCTGCCTCAGCGCCCCTGGCTGGAGCCTGCCCACCCTGGAGCTGTGCCCTCCGACAGCCAGGGGCGACCTGGTGGCCCAGCCGCCTGTCCCGGGCCCCCAGCAGGGCCGGATCAATCACATAGCCTGCAGTGGTGACCCACAGCCAGGCCCGGCCTGCCAGCCACCACCCCTGTCCAAAGTCCAGGGCAACTGTGCTGCCGGCTCGGCTTGGGACGATTTTGCAACCGCGGCTTGTCTCTGAGTACAGGGCCAGGAGAGGCCCGGGCCGCCTCGGCCGCTGCCCTGGGGCCCCAGCATCCACTGTGCCCCCCGTGCCCCGTGCACCTCCTGCCTAGGGCTCTGAGGACGCTGTGGCCCCGCTCCTTCCTCACGCTGTCTGTCCTGTCCTTCATCTCACTGCCTGAGTGCCACCTGGCCCGCGCGTGCTGCGTGAGCAAGCTGGGCCCCCGCCCTGGGCCTGTCCCCCATCCCGGGGGAGCCCCGCACGGGTGGGACGGCCTTCCTTGGTGGGCCGGGCAGGGGGAGTGAGTGCCAGTCTCTGTCCACATCATGGGCGCTCGGAATGGCGGCAGCACGCCGTCAGGCCGGAGCCCAGGCCACCTTCCCGAAGATGCCGGAAGGAAGGGCAGGCTTGCTCAGGAGAGCCCATCGCAGCCGGCCTCACGGCCGCCTCGCCCCCCACCCGCCCTGAATCTGTCTTCTTCCTGAACCCTGAGCCCCCCAAGGGGCTGCTAGTTGTCTCTGGGCCTTCTAGCTGTGCACTGCATACAGTAGGTGCTCGGTAAATGCAGGGGACAAACTGGCAGTGTGACAGTTGGCCGCCCTGGTGCACATAAGAACACGTTTGTCTCATCTGTACCAATTACAGTATCCTGCTCCTATTATTTCCCCTCGATCAGGGGCCAACATTACTGTATCACTAGCTAACCCCTGAAATTCTACTTCCCTCGATCCTATTTTATATCGACACCTATTCTACTTCTTGGCACAGCCAGAGGTATAGGCACCTATTCTTTCTGGATTTCCTCCGGGTGTCTCCTGTGGGCATACACTGAACGCCCTAGGCCAGGGCCAGACTGAAGCCTCCTGGTCCGGCTCCCCGGTAGCTTGCTGTGTGGCCCAAGGCAGGCTGACGCCCCTCTCAGGTCCAAGGTCCCCAGCAGTCAGACGGAGGCAGGCATTCCTGCGTGGAGGGCAAGGCAGAGCTCAGGGGCATCTCTCAAAGAGACAGAGGGGTCCTGGAGCCCTGGAGGGCAGGGTACAGACAGCCAGACTTTCCGGCTGACCTCTGAAGGCAGCGAGCACCCCCGCCCTGGGAGCGAACAAGCTGGCGCGGGACAGGCAGGGGCTTGCGAAGGCCCTGGATCCCCTCCCAGGGCTCTGGCGCGATGCCGGGGGCCTGGCACAACCCTGCTGCTTCGCCAGCACTTTTTGCCCACTTCGCCTGTGCTAAGCTCATTTCGGGGCCTTGGGGAGCAGAGACAGGCACAGGCAGGCAGGGGTGCACGGGGGCACCGGAGCCTACCTGTAACCCCTGTTGTAGAGACGAGGAAGTGAGGTCGCCCGCCCCAGCACCCAAGGTTGACGCGGCCTCAGGGTCCACAGCCCTGCTTGGCCGCCCACGTGGTGGCCGCCCTGGCAGCGGAGGAGCCGGAGGCGGTGGGCGGTCCCTCCCGCCCGGGCGGTGGGCGGAGACTGGGGCCGCCGGGGGCGGGCCGGGGGCGGGCCGGGGGCGGGCCGGGGGCGGGCCGGGGGCGGGCCGGGGCGGGCCGGGGCGGGCCGTCCAGTTCAGGCTGGGCCGCGGCTGGGGCGGAAGGAGGGACGGCGCCCCGCCGCCCCTGGGCCAGGCACTGGCAGGCTGGAGGTACGGCCCTCCCCTGGGCGGACGGGGTTGGGACAGGTCAAGACTTCTCTCCGCCTCGGGCTGCGGGAACCTTCGGGCTGGGTGGGCGCGAGCACGGCGGTCCCTGTGTGCGTGGCGCGCGCCGGGCGGCCACCTGCCCTCCTGCACCAGGTGAAGGCTGTGCCAGGCGCTTTTCTCCATCAACCTCCTTCACCCCACAGCCTCTGAGGAGCGCTCCTCTGGCCCCGGCTTCACAGCTCAGGTGAAACTGTCGCTCAAGTCCCCACCCCGTCCTAATGCCCCCAAGCCCCGGGCTGTCCTGAGCCCTAAACCCCGGGAACGCGCGGGCCACGCTGCTGACCGGGCGGGAGACGGGCGGAGGGCAAGGAGAGCAAGTTAATGTTGAAGCAGGTGCTTCTGGCGGGAGGAGTGCGGGCTGCCCCTCGGCCCCACCCCTGAGCCACTGGGGGAGCCCCAGGCCCCCACCCCTTCCTGACTGGGAGAGCCTCAGGCCCCCACCCTGGGCCACTGGGGGAGCCCCAGGCCCCCACCCCTTCCTGACTGGGAGAGCCTCAGGCCCCCACCCTGGGCCACTGGGGGAGCCCCAGGCCCCCACCCCTGCCCCGCTGGGGGAGCCCCAGGCCCCCACCCCTGCCCCGCTGGGGGAGCCCCAGGCCCCCACTCCTGCCTCGCTGGGGGAGCCCCAGGCCCCCACTCCTGCCCCGCTGGGAGAGCCAGCCTGGCAGGAGGGTGGGGAGGGGGCATGTGGCAGCTTCCGGGGCGGGAGGCACTTGAGCTGGCGGGACAGCAGGGGGGAAAGAGGCTGAGCAGTGGTGCTGGGCAGTGAGGGCAGGGGCGGGCGGATGCCGGGCCTTGAACATGCCCCCCAACCAGGTGGCGCTGACTTTCCACTGGCAGGGCGCCACTGCTGGGGGCTCCCGATTAGGGCCCTTTGAAGACAGAAGGTAAGTACAGATAGGCGCCCAGGGGTGCCCTCCCTGCGCCCAGGGCCCCTCTGTGGGCAGAAGGCAGGTGGACCTTTAGACTGTGGGGCAAAGGGGGGGCAGAGGGACTGAGATGCCCTGTTGCCCCCACCCCGCTGAGGGAGGGTCACTGTGGTGGGGGCAGGGCAGCCCTGACCAGCCTGAGAGCTGGGCCCCTCACCTGTGTCCCCACCGAGGGGGTGGGACAGGTGTGGCAGCGAGGCTCCCCTCCCCCAGACCAGGTCCAGGAGAGCCTGCAGGCCTGGGCTGTGCACGGGCCTGGCCTTGCTCCCCAGCTCGGCCACACGGCCGCCCTGTGACCTTGGCCAGCCTTGCAGTACCTTGTCCTCCTCCCTGTACAATGGGGACAGCTGTCACACTGACCCGAGAGCATTTCTCCATTGTTGAATGAGAACGTTTGGCACGTGGGACACTCTTGGAAACAGAGGTCGACTTTTTAAATTAATGAGGAAATTAGTATCAGTCATGACTATTACTGCAGGTGGCCCGGCCTCTGTGCACCTTGGATTCACGACTAAGTCCCTCTTAACTTGTCCTGCTGACCCCAGACGTGGGCCCGGGAGGCCCCTCCGAGCTGTCCTCTCCTCCCTGTGCTGGGCAGGACACACCCCCAGGAAGACACCCCTCGGGCCCGTCTCTCCTTAGGAGGTGGGTCTCCTGTTATGTTCTTGTAATTATGTGACTTTTCTGGTTGGGAGGGCTTCCTGAAGAAGGAGGGATTCGAGGGGAGCCCTGAAGGCCCCTGGGGGACACCAAGGAGGAGGTGGAGGAGCAGGGAGGGGCCTCCCCTCCCCCCATGCTCCTGCCTGTGGGTCCAGGTGACTCCATCACCACGGCCCCTGCCCCCGGCCCTCTGGGGGCTGAGACCTCCCTGTCTCAGGCCCCCCAACCTGTCCCATCACCACACCTGGGTGCCAGGGGCTCTTCCTCAGATGAACGCCTGTGGGGCGCAGGAAGATGCCCTGCAGAGTGTCTTGAGCCCCTGCCTCTGCAGCCCGCCTCTCCCCCTCTTGAGGTCACCTCTCTGGGCCCTGGGTCCCCCTGACACCTGAGCTCCTTCTTGTCCTCAGCTCTCAGGTCCCCTCCCCTCCTCCCTGCCCTCCCTCACTGGCGACCCTACTTCCCCAGGTAGGTCCTCCTATCGGCCCCTGCTCTCCACCTCCCCTGTGCCCCTGACACCCCCCAGGGCCAGTGCTCTGTCACAGCCCAGATCACTGTCCACATCTGTCCCCAGAGGGTGAGGAGAGACAGGACAGAAGCAGGCCACTCTGGGTGGCAGAGGGCAGGGCTAGCAAGCAAGGGGCCTCACACACGAGGCTTGTCGTGGGGCTGGGAGACAGTGGGTCGCTGCGCCCACCGGCCAAACCTTAGTTTCTACAGAGGCCTTACGGGGCTCAGTCCCACACACTGTGCGGAGGGTCTCGGCGACACTTTGCTCCCTCAAGCCTTCGTTCCTCAAAACGGCTCCCATTGTGGGAATGGGGCAGAGAGTGCATTCCCAGGACAGGGGAGGGGGTGAGGAGCCTCTGATTGCCTGGGTCCAGCTCGAGGGTCAACCTGCAGTCACGTCCCCTCGATGACCTGCCCCAGTGGCCCACCCCCGCCTCCCCCCAAGGTCGCCCTGGGCCCAGCTGGACAGAGCCAATGCCTACAGGCCCTCAGTCTCTGAGCACGGGCCTGCAGGTGCGCTCGGGGTCCAGGGAGGCTGAGGAAGGAGGGCCTGGAGAGTATGGGGGGTTGTCCCCCGGTATCCCCCCCTCCACGCCCCAGCCAGCCTTGGCTCTCTCCCCAGCTCCCTGCAGTGCTAAGCCCGGAGTCCCCATGGCCTTGCTGAGCAGGGCCCTGCGTGTGGCTGCCACATGCCCTCACCCGAGCCGGCCCCGGGGCCTGGGGCTGCGTGCCCTGACCGGCCAAGCTGGACCCACCACAGAGAAGGGCGTGCCCTACCAGCGGACCCTGAAAGACGCGCAGGGCCCCTCGGCGGTGGCCCAGGGCCCAAGCCGGCCCCTGCCCAGCACGGCCGACGTGGTGGTCATCGGCGGGGGCAGCTTGGGCTGCCAGACCCTGTACCACCTGGCCAAGCTGGGCGTGGGCAGGGCAGTGCTGCTGGAGCGGGAGCGGCTGACCTCTGGGACCACCTGGCACACGGCAGGTAGGGGCCGGGGCTGGGGGGGGGGCTGGGGCAGGGGCGCCGGGAGGGGCTGATTCCGGGTTGGCAGCTAGAGGTAGCCGAGCTGGAGGAGGAGGGACACAGAGAGAAGATGGGGGGCCTCTGGGGGGGGTCCTCCTTGCCTCCCACGTCTCTGAAGAGCAGCAGCGGGGAGGAGGGAGAGAGCTGCGACCAGAGCTGGGGGCCCAGACAGCTGTGTGCCAAGAGCAGAAACCCCTCCCTGCACAGAGGCCCTGCGGGTGCAGGGGGTCCATGGGCGGGTGTAGAGTGCGGACGGGGAAGGAGCCTCCGTGGGCACCAGGTGCGTCCCTGAGTCTCATCCTCCTAACCAACCAGTGGACATGTATTAAGCACCCACTGTATGCATATCGCCAAGACAGCCAACCTTCTGCCTTAACCCTGGGTCCCGGGTTAAGTTCGCCAGTTTCTGTGGGGTAAACACCCCCACCTTGGCTAATCTCGTGCTGCCAGCGTGAGGCCACTGAACGTGGAGTTGGGAAGAGGTCCGGGCCCTGCCCACTGCTGCCTCTGCCTTCCCACCGTCCCCGAGCGGTGAGGCGGCCTCAGCCCTGGCCAGCCACGCCCACCCTCTGCTCGGAATGAGCAGCCTACACCTGGGCTTGTGGGTCCTGGTTGGGGTTTTGGCCCGGTCATCACCTGCTCTGCTGTCTTGGGAGTGGAACTGTTTGGTGCCGTTTAATTGCACTATAAAATAATCATGCTGGCCCCACGGGGCCGCCGTCAGCCCGCGACAGGCTCAGCCTGGGCTTGGCATGCAGTAAGTGCTTCATATGCCGGACCTTCGATAGTGCGGCAGTCTAAGGTGCCCAGGGGCAGCGAGCCCCACCCCCAAATCGGCTGTGACCCTGTGATTTTTTAAAAATTGTATTTATTTCGAGAGAGAGCAAGCGTGGTGAGAAGGAGAGAGAATCCTAGGAAGGCTCCTCGCTGTCAGCAGAGCCCGATGTGGGGTTCAGTGTGGGGCTCGACCTCATGAACCCTGAGAAAGTGACCTGAGCCAAAGCCGGATGCTTAACCGACCGAGCCCCCCAGGTGCCCCGACCCTGTGATTTCTCGCCTCCATCTGCCTCCACATCCCCCACGGCCTTCAGGGAAAGACCCAGGCCCGCTGCCCGGCCTTCACCTGCCGCGCCGCCTGGCCGGGACTGACGGCGCCCTGCTCCTTCCTGCCAGGCCTGCTGTGGCAGCTGCGGCCCAGCGACGTGGAGGTGGAGCTCCTGGCCCACACCAGGCGTGTGGTGAGCCATGATCTGGAGGAGGAGACGGGGCTGCACACCGGCTGGATCCAGAATGGGGGCCTGTTCATCGCATCCAACCGGCAGCGTCTGGATGAGTACAAGAGGCTCATGTCGGTGGGTGGGAGCTCAGGACGGCGTTGGAGGTGGGGGTGGGGGGCGGCATGGCTCAGGGAAGGAGCCCTTGCCGGCGGGCCACCGGGGACAAGCGGCCATGCCTCCCTGAGCCTTGGCATTCTCGCCTTTAAAATGGGACCATTTTGTGGAGCACAGTGCGCCAAGCCCTGGACACAGGGGAGGCCCCATCCTCACCTGGCACGGTGCTCAGGGGAGACAGGATCCTAGGAAGCCGAATTCACCAGGAGGCGCCCCCGACAAGGACAGAGCTTTATGCTGCTGGAGAGCCTTGTATTGAGGTGGGGACATGCATGAGGCAGTCCCCACAGACATTAGGGAGCGCAGGCGCAGTGAGCAGTGTGGCCAGCAGGGGTGCTGAGTCCCCTGGGTACCCAGGCTAGAGGCAGGGGCCGCTGGCTTCACCAGGACACGTCTGGGTTTCTGGGCGGAGGAGCTGGCCCCATTCAGCCTCCTGAGCTGGGACAGAGGCCTCCAAGGAGAGCCCCGACCTTCCAGCCCAAGTTCCCAGCCCCTCAGGAGAAGCCTCAGCCACTTTCCTTTCTCAGACAGAGAATCCGATTGGCTCAGCTCCTTTCTAGTTGGGTGGGACCTGTCCCCGTTGTGATACCTGGGGCCACTTGATTGGCTGCCCGTGGGCCAATCAAATGTGCCGGTGTGGCCAGTCAGGGAACTGGGACCCGGGAACAGGTTGGCCTCCTGGGTGCTGGTCAGACTGGGGAATGTGATCCTCAAGCCCCAAATGTCAGGCCTGTGGGGGGTTATTTGTATTTGTTTCCGTGAGAAGCCCTTACTCACCAGAGACTGGTCTGAGCCCTTCGGGTATCAACCACTTAAGCCATTAGCACCCCCATGCCCCCAGGGGAACTGTAAGCAACTTGCTGCAGGTCACATGACCTGCGTCAGCGCTGCGGACACTGGAGAAGGTGGGACAGCCCTAGAGCCTACTTAAGCACACTTCACACTCCTCACCTTTAAGCGGAGAGGAGCCGGCCCAAGGGATGGGGGTGGCGGGGGCATGGCGACCAGCCAAGGCTTCCTGGAAAAGGCAAGGTTGGAGCTGACGCTTGGAGGCCCAGGCAAGGAGGGGAGTGGCCAGGGGAGGTCTGTGCCCTGAGGGGCTGAGTTCGGTTCCTCTGGGTCCCTCTAGTTGGGCAAGGCGTATGGTGTGGAGTCCCACGTGCTGAGCCCGGCCGAGACCAAGGCTCTGTACCCGCTGATGAACGTGGACGACCTGTACGGGACCCTGTATGTGCCTCAGGACGGTACGATGGACCCTGCCGGCACGTGTACCGCCCTCACCAGGGCCGCCGCCGCCCGGGGGGCACAGGTACCAAAGGCCACCTGGCCCTGGGTCCCCTGCTCCCGGCCCCAAGAACCCCAAGAGCCCAAGGAAAGAAACCAGGTGCCATTCTCTGTCTGCTGTGTGATCTTGGGCCGGGCCGGCCTCTCTGAGCCTTTTGATCCGCTCCTACAAAAGCAGGCAGTGCCTTGGGGCCCGTCGAGGATGTCAGCCCTCCTTCGCCGAGGCTCTGGGCCTGCTGGGCAAGCCAGTCCTCTCCAAGTCCCTTCCTATGTTGCTCGTCTTTTATCCGAGATAAACAGAGCTGTAGGACATATTGGAAAGACCAAAAAAGCCAAAAAGAAGAAAGGAAAATCACCCAGAGGGAACAAATGTTGACGTTTTAGTTTGACCCCAAATTTGCGTTTAGGAAGATACGTATGTATACAACGGGCACCAAACCACACTGTTCCGTGACCTTTTTACCGAAGGCTAGACCGCAAACACCCGTTAGCGACGCGAGCCTTGCTTTTTAAAAGCCACTTTATGAGAAAGAGCCCCATGTCTGGGATCAAGTTCCCCAAGTCAAGGAGTGCCTGGGGCTGGTTTCCAGCGCTGTGGCCTCCCCACTTCCCCGACGGTGCCGCAGCTCCCGTCCGGGCGAGGGGATGGGGACAGTAGGGGTGGTCAGCGCCCTCGGAGAGCCCCGCCTGGTTCTGGAAGCAGCCCCTCTGGCTCCCAGGTCATTGAGAACTGCCCCGTGACCGGCATCCGCGTGCAGACTGACGACTTCGGGGTGCGGCGGGTCGCAGCCGTGGAGACAGAGCACGGCTCCATCCGGACGCCCTGTGTGGTCAATTGTGCAGGTGAGCAGACCTTTCCCCTGGCTCTCGGTGGCCACGCTGGCTACTCCCTCAGCCCAGCCTTTCTCTGGACGGATGGGGGGGTGGGGGGGGACCTGTGGGGGACGTGGAGGAATTGCCGCCGGGACAGACGGGCCTGCACAGGCGCCCCACGCCCACCTGGCCGGCCGCCCCGCCAGGCGCAGCCGTGCTGACCTGTCCCCGCTCTGCCCGCAGGAGTGTGGGCGAGCGCTGTGGGCCGGATGGCCGGAGTCAAAGTCCCGCTGGTGGCCATGCACCATGCCTACGTCGTCACCGAGCGCATCGAGGGGATCCAGGTATGTAGACAATGGGAGGCACAGGGACCTGGCTCTGAACCCCAGCACTTGGCAGGTGGCTGGCCACCCTGGGCCTCAGTCACCTCATCTGAGAAATGGGCATCATAACCCCGGGCGTTTGGGGTGGGGTGATGGTTAATGAGGTACCACAGGTGTGACCCTGCTGGTGCCGACTCCCTTGACCTTCGGGGCACAGCTCGGCACAGGTTCCCACCCTCAGATCCTCCCCCAGGGCCCGGAGATGCCTCTGCCACGCGAGACAGGCCTGCGCGCCTGTCGTGTGTCCTCTCCCTTCTCCTCTCCCCTGTCACCTTGGTGTCCTCTTTCCCTCCCTGTGCCTGTCATCCAACTGTCCCTTCCTCATCCTCCATCTGTTCCCCCTCTGGTCCATTTCTTTTCCCATCTCTCTATCAATCCCTTCCCTTGCTCCATCCTGCCCTCCTTCCCTTTCCGCCCTCCCTCCCTCCCTCCACTCCTCCATCCCTCCATCCCTCCGTCCTTCTACCCCTTCATCTCTCCCTCCCTCCTTCATCATCCATCCATTTATTAACCCATTCAGCCCCATTCCTTGTAACCTCCCTCCTTCACCCTGCTCGCCAGCAAACATTGACTGTGGCATCTCAAGCCCCATCCTGGAAACCAGGGCTGTGCCAGAGAGAAGGACCCTGTTCTTGTCTGGGTGAAGCTGGGGGGAGGTACAGACACGTAAATTCCGGAGCAGGCTGATGGGGGCGCGGGGGGTGGGCCAGGGCTCTGAGGAGGCTGGCGCAGGGCTTCTCCCGGAGCTCCCAGCCCAGGGAGGGGGTGCAGGAGAAGGGCCGTGCAGGACCCACAGGCAGTTCAGAGAGGGGCCTGAGGGGTGGTGGGGGGAGAGTGTGAGATGCGACCCCACAAAGAGGGTCCTGGGAAGAGGCTGGCTTCCCTCCAGTCGCTGGCTGGCTGCTCGGTGGGCTCCCCACCGCTCCTGCTCCTGTCCCTTGACACAGGGTCCTCCTCATGGTTGGATGAGTTTAATGTGGTCCCGCACAGGCCTCTAGAGGGCTGCCGGGTGCCACGTGCTGCGTGATTCTGTGGGGAGAGCTCCCCGGGTGGCCGCCAGGGGGCGCCCTCGGGCCACAGTGGGCTCTGACCACAGCAGGGGAAAACTGGGCACAGGCTGTGGGGCAGGACAGGGGCTGTGTCCTGGGGCGGGATCACTCTCCTTGGGTGGCCACAGGGCTGTGCTGCCCTGGGTGCCCCTGGTTCTGAGGGTCTGACCCAGGGCTGAGTCCAGGCCAAGCACTGCCCCCCGGCTCCTCTGCGACCTGGTGCCTTCCCTCTCTGGGCCTGGTGTCTGAGTCCAGTGCTCTCTGCTGGTCTGGCTTTCCCACCGTCCTCTGCCTGCTTCTGCAGAAGCTATTCTACTCGGGCACCGAGGGATGGGAAAGCCTCGGCTCCGGGGCTGCATTTCAGCCCCTCCATTACCCAGGCAGGAAAGTCATAGTGCTGGGGGCGGGGGGGGGGAGGGGGGGGCGGGGCTCACTTTCCTTTTTCACAAAACGAGCAATAGCCATGGGCTGCGTGAGCTGAAGGGCTGAGCGTGGTGCTTGGCCTGTGGCCGGTGGTGAGGCAGAGGAAGAGATTAGGGAAGACTGGAGCTACCGAGCAGGCTTCCCAGAGGAAGTGGCCAACAGGATGTGGAGGGAGTGGGGTGCAGGAGAACTAATGAAAGGGTGTGGGCTGAGGTCAGGAGGCAGGGACATCAGTGGGACCGGGGTCGTATCTGTAGGGTGGGCTCCTGTGTGGAGATGGCAGTGAGAGTGCCCGGAGGACGCCTTGGGGCTGAGCTGAGCATGCGCTGGGCACTCAAGGCAGCTCCGTGTGCTGGGGCCGGGAGCTGGGGACACTGATCCCGCTGGAGCAAAAGTCCAGGACTTCTCTGGCCAGCAGGTGTCCCCACTGTCCTGCTCTATGGAGCTCCAGAGTTTTTGTTTTGTTTTGTTGTAGAGTAGTAGTGACAATAGAGGTAATGCTATGAAATACTCTTTCCGAAGTGCTCAGTTACGGAGAACTTCCTACGTGTTCCTGACAACAGTCCCTCGATGCAGACATTCTTATTTCAGTTCTTCAGAAGAGCTGCACAACTAGGAGACTGGAGTGGGAGGGAGGGGCACCCACCAGGTTATCCCTTTTGGTCTCTGCGTGGAGAAGGGGCAGAGGAGTCCCATCTCATGTGCGCATCTCCAGGATAAGTGGTCCACGAGGGAGGGCAGCTAGTCCAGCGCCAAAGAGCAGCAGGGGATGTGGCGTCTCCTCACTCTTGCTCAGTTTCTAAAATGATTTTTGTTTGTTTATTGGTGAAATCAGAAGTCAGTGTTTGCAATATACTGACAATGTAAGTATTGTTAACTCCTGAGCAAAATAGTGTCTAGCTTTTGTGTTTCCTGGAGTTATTCATTGTTTTCCAGTTGCTCAGTTTTCTATGTAACTGTCACTAATTATCTCTATCTATCTGTCTATCTATCAATCAACATTACCTTCATCCCTCAAACCCCATACCCATTTTCAGTCACTCCCCATTTCCCACCCTACCCCCAGTCTTAGATAATCACTAATCTGGTTTCTATCTCAATGGATTTTCCTATTCTGGACATTTAATAAAATGCAATCATATCATACATGACCTTTTGTGTCTGATTTCTTTCGCTCAGTATGACGTTTTCAAAGTTCATTCATGTAGTACATATATCAGAATTTCATTCCTTTTAATGGCTAAGTAATATTCTATCATAGACCACATTTTATTTGTCCAGTTATCTGTTGATGGACATTTGAGTTGTTTCCACTTTTTGGCTGTTATGAATAATGCTGCTATGAACATTCGTGTACACGCTTTTGTGTCGACATATGTGTTCATTTCTCTTGAGTAAATATCTTGGAGTGGAATTGCTGAGTCATATAGTAACTCTGTTTACCTGTTTGAGGAACCGTCAGATTGTTTTCAAAGCACATGTACTGTTTTACGTTCCCACCCATAGTGGATGAGGGTTTTGACTTTTCCACGGCCTCGCCACCACTGGTGAATCTCTCTCTTTGATCCCAGCCGGCCTAGTGGGTGTGAGCTGGGATCTCCCTGGGGTTTTGAGCTGCATTCCCCTCCTGGCTAATGATGTTGAGCGTCTTCCCACGTGCCCATTGGCCATTTGTACATCTTCTTTGGAGAAGTGTCTATTCAGACACGTTGCTCATTTTAAATTCGGTTATTGGTTTTTGTACTGAGATATAAT
>CM053568.1:2879450-2896362 GCA_028646485.1 Cryptoprocta ferox
AGAGATTCGTGACTTTCAACCTGAGGAGTTGTCCTGGCTTATTGCTCTGATGTTCCTCTACTCCATTTCCTCTGTTTGTCTTTCTAGAACCCTGATCAGGTGGATGTTGGACCTTTAGGGCTGACCTTGTGGTTTCCTTACTTTTTCCTTTCCTGATTTCCATTTCTTCATCTTGTTTAGCTTCCTATCTGGAAAATGGTCTTATCCGACCCTCCTGTTGCACTTTTCATTTTGATGATCATCTCCTGTTTCGAGACCTCTTTCTTAATCTGGGATTGTTCCTTTTCCATGGTACCTTGTTTTATGGACCCAATCTTGTCGTACCTCAGAAGTTCCTGGTGTGCTTTCACTTTTAATGGGGATTTTCTGCGGCCCGACTGGAAGCTTGGAGAAGGAGGGCATCTCACAGGGGGTGGGGGTGAGCCGTCCTCTTTGGCGAGCGGCCCTGGTGTCAGCATCCGGAGCCTTCCACGGGCCACTTCGTGTCTCCACAGTAGAGTCCCTGGGCTGCTGTCGAGGAGGCAGCCCACTCCGCACCCCTGAACCTGGAGCCTATGGAGACTCACTTCTCCAGCCCTTTGGGGCTGCCCCCAGGCCAGGCCTTAGCTGGGCTGGGCGAGGATGGAGGGGATCTGGGCCCACTGCTTTGAAGAGACCCTGGCCCGTCTTCCCATTCACACACATTCTCTTTCTCTCCCACTTGCACGTGCGCACACGCATATGCACATTCTCACATTCACACGTGTGTGCATACACGCCCCGCACTCTGCCCATCAGCCCCTGCAGAGGGGGCTGGGTTGCCACAGCCGCATCTCTACAGATTGGAGGGGACGGAGGGCGGCAAACTGGCTTGACCTGTGCAGCCTCCCGGCCCCAAACCCGAGCTGGGGCACGGCCTCCACTCCGAGTCCTCCGGTGTGGGTTCCGACCCCCTGCGTGCCCTTGTCTCCCCACGGTTCTCCTGGCTTTGTGGGTCATACCTCATCCCTCCCCTCCCCCCTTGCTCTCCTTACGTCTCTGCCGCTGTTTTCTGGGGGCTGGGGAAGGAGAGACTTGAGCGAGGGTTTGTCCACAGCGTAGCCTGAGACCCCGGGTCCTCTCTGCCATGGTCCCCCACGGGCCTGTGCCCCCTGGTGGAGGTACTGGACCCACCGCCCAGCCCTGGCTGACCCTGAGGCCTCTCTGCTCTGCCTTCCAGAACATGCCCAACGTCCGCGACCACGACGCCTCTGTCTACCTCCGCCTCCAAGGGGATGCCTTGTCTGTGGGCGGTTACGAGGCCAACCCCATCTTCTGGGAGGAGGTGAGATACAGAGGGATCAGGGGGGTGATTCAGGACTGCGGCTCAGCGTGGAGAAGCCTTCCTCCGGGAAGCCCACCTTCCTGAAGCTCCTCGGGTGCACACCTGAGACACGGCAGGCCCCTTGGGCCCAGAAGGGTCAACTCCGTTTTCTCCAAACGTGGCACACGGGTGGACCCACACCTGGGGCGGGAGAGGGCTGGCCTCAAACAGCAGCAGAGGCTGCGGAGATATAAAATCGCGGCTCTGGAAGACGACGAACACATTAAAGGCCTCCATCCACAGCAAACAGCCCTGAGCCCGGCCCCGCGGCGGCGGTGTCTGCCCAGGCCTGGCGGCCCTCCCGGCAGCTTCTGGGGCTGTGTGCAAGTTGGGCGGCCCCCTCGGCCCCCTCGAGCGCGCCTGGGCCACCCTCGCTCCTGGGTTCATGCAGACGTTGAATGATTAAGTGACAGCCTTGGGTCAGATTCTGTTTTACTTCCTGGGGACAGAGGGAGAGCAGCATAAAAGTCCCTGTCCCGGGGTGCCTGTATTTGGGCGGGGAGACCCCCAGTAAACAGACGGGCAGCGGTGATCTGTGCTGAAGAAAGTCAGCAGGTTGGGATAAGCCTCATAAGAGGGGTGTGCAAGGCTGTCCCTCACACCGTGGTCAGGCAGGGCCCTCGGAGGAGTTGACGTCAGAGCAGAGCCCCGCTCCGAGAGAGCAGGGTGGACTAGGAGCTGCCTCAGGTCGGGGTGAAGGCCCTGAGGTCTGGTCAGGCTTGTCCTTCCTGAAGGACTGAATGAAGGTCAGCGTGGCCGCGGGTCAGGGGTAGACGGGGGCGGGGCCTGCTCCTTCCTGTAGGGCTCGATGGGCCCGAGAGAGCCACGGGGAGCCACAGGGGTGCTGGAGAGCAAGAGAGAGCATGGTCTGACTTTGGAGGAGGTCTAAGGAGGGTGGGGAGGAGGGTGAACTGGTGGAGGCCACTGCACAGTGGGGGGGCCTGGGCCAGCACGGGGGAAGGGAGCGGATGGGCCCCCCTGATGGGTTGGTGCAGGAGGCCTGAGGGGCCCGGCCTTGTCACCCCCTAACTCAGGGGACACTGGCCGGGCTCAGCTCCCACTGGGCAGCTCTCACTGCGCAGCTCCCCCCCAACCCCAGGTGTCAGACAAGTTTGCCTTTGGCCTCTTTGACCTGGATTGGGACGTGTTCACCCAGCACATCGAAGGTGCCATCAACCGCGTGCCCGTGCTGGAGAAGACGGGGATCAAGTCCACAGTCTGTGGCCCGGGTGAGTGAGGAGGCTGGAAGCTAGGGTGGGCATCCGGGTCCTTCCAGCGGCGAACCGCGGCTGGCCTGTGTCGGGGCACGGACCTGGGCCGTCCCTGCCGCGATCGGAACAGAGACTCGCCACCCCCATGCGGTTCCAGCAGAAGCACACGGTATGCCCCCCCCCATCCCCTTTCTTCCTGGCACCCCCAGGGTCTCTTTAACCCTCAGTCAAGCCAAAAACATGGGCAGGGCCGGCCTTGCCCTATATCGGGGCTGGGGAGACAGGTTCCGAAAGACATGGTGTTGGTCAAAGAGGAAACTTTGTGTCTGAGGCTCTGAGCACCTCAGTGTCCTCATCTGTGAAATGAGTGACCTACTCAGCAGGAGGGGAGCAAGGAGGAGAAGCCATGTGTGGGGTGCAGGGCATGGCCTGGACCAGCAAACTGCAGTGAGTCCTGAGGGGCAGGGGTTAGCCAGAGGCCGGAGAGTACCGGGTCGTCCTCAGCCATGCAGGGAGTGAGGGGGAGGCCAAGACAGGAGACGGGAAGCTTCTGACGCCCAGGGGCCTGCGGCCTGCGGGGGGTCCAGCCCTCTCCGCCCGGTGCCAGCCGGAGCTGCTTGAATCTGTTCGGCTCGTAAGGAGACCCAGCCGCGGTGGGCAGGATGGACGTGCCCTGAGCGCTGGTGTCAGGGTGCAGGGCGTGGGCCGAAGGCTCACTGCTCTCTCCCCGCAGCTCCCCCGGGCTTGCGTGGGGCCGGCAGTGAGAAGCACAGGCCTGGAACAATCCCAAGGCCCGGAGTCACCCGGGAGCATCCTCTGTTTAATTAGACTGGGGAGTCATGGCTCCCAGGGAGCCCTATGTGGGGGGGGATGTGCATGTGAGGACATCTTGGGTCCAGTTTCCTGCCTGTGAGGGAGGGTTCGTGGGGACACAGCCCTCTCCTTGCCAGGGAGGACAAGGGCGGTCAATGGCCTCTGGCTTCCAGAACAGAACTGGCAAGTCCCAGGCCCCCTTGACTCCGGGGCATCTGGGGGCGGGCAGAGCTCCCATTCCGGGGCCCAGGGGTCACAGCCAAAGTGGGGGCCCCCGACTGTGCTGCCCAAACCTCCCGTCACCCTCCATCCATCCATGTGCTGCTCGGTCTTGAGTCATTAGCTAAACATTCAGGAGACCCTCGTCCCCCGGAAGGTCCCTCCTCAGATGCCCTGTGAGGTTGCTCCGAGCCTCCCATCCGCCCGGAAACATCCCCAGCCCGCCCAAAGTGCTCCCTGGCTGACCCGGCCACCCCGCCGTCACCTTCACCCTGGCCTCCCCCTTGCCCCCTGCTGCTGCCAGACTCCCCCAGCAGGGCCTGGGAAGGTCCTGACCTCATCACATGGGTCACTCCCGTCCCAGTCCCGCGCGGGGACAGCCCCGCGCAGAGGTTGGGAACTGCGGCTGGGGGTCAGGGAGCCCTGAGCCGGCTCCTGGTTCCATGATTCACTAGCAGGGTGACCCAGTTTCCACACCTATTCCACAGCGACCACAGTGCCCCCCAGAAAGGGCTGGTAGGAGTCACTCACCACCCCTTCTCCCATTGTCTTTTCTGCCCAGACCCTCTCTGTTTTCTTGTTTATGTGTTTACTGTCTCCTTCCCCCTCCCGTCAGCTCTCGTTCAGAGCCGAGCCCCGGGCACATTGAGATGGGCTGCAAGTATTTGCAGATGGACTAACTCACAGCCTGTGAAGTCAGTGCCATGATCCCAGTTTTACAGATGAGGACACTGAGGCTCAGAGAGGTGAAGTGACTCGCCCAAGGCCACAGGGCGACGAAGGGGGAAAGCAAGGTCCAAGCCCAGGGTTGTGGCTGCAAAGCTCAGCTCTTTGTAATGATTCCCCAAGGGTCCCTTGCCCTCCGTGCTCTGGCCTCTGCCCGTGACACCCCTTCGGCTGACAGAGCCCCCGACCCTCTCCCGAAGAACTTGGGACCAGTCCTTCATCCAGTGGACGTTGATCAAGCACCTGCTGCTTGCTGGGCCTTGGGACACAGTCCTGAGTGCAGCCCAGTCCCTGCCCTCATGTACGCATGGTCCGGTGGGCAAGAATGACCAGCAGTGATGCGGCAGGCAGGTGGCACACTGTGACGGGGGCTCGGGGACAAACCTGGATCCTGCACAGCAGAACCGGGTCCCCTCTAGCCGGTTCTGGCGGTAAATGCTGAGGAGCTCGGGAATGTGGCAGGAGCAGTTAGGGAGGCTCCCGGGAGGAAGTGGCACTGAGCGGCGTGGTGAGGACGGGGGAGGTGTGGGTGAAGGAGCATCTGCGGACCCCGCTCCAATCTCTGCTGTCCCTGGAGACCCCGCCCTGGGTGCATACGGCCTGGAGAGAGCTTCAGGCCCCCCCTTCCTTTCAGAGTCCTTTACCCCGGACCACAAGCCCCTGATGGGGGAGGCACCTGAACTCCGGGGGTTCTTCCTGGGATGTGGCTTCAACAGTGCAGGTGCGTGTGAGGGCCCCCACCGCCCCGTTCTCAGAGCTCCCCCAGGCACGGTGTGGGGGGCTCAGGAGCACAGCGTGGCAGGGGTGAGGGCAGAGGAGGGCTGCAGGGAGGGGTGCGGTCCTGTTAGCAGGAGTACAGCGCCCCAAGTGTGAGATCCGGGGCTCGGTGTTGGGGGGGTGATGCTGGCTGTGGACACGGGAGGGACAGGGTATAGGGGTGGGGGCTCCGGGGCAGACGGCAGACCTCCGGCCCACTTCTTCCAGGGATGATGCTGGGCGGCGGCTGTGGGCAGGAGCTGGCCCACTGGATCGCCCACGGGCGCCCGGAGAAGGACATGTACAGCTATGACATCAGGCGAGTGTGCGCCGGAGACTGTGGGCTGGGCGGCTGCTTACCAGGTGCCCTCGGATTCGGTAGAGTGGGGTATATAGTGAGGGCTATTTAGGAAGGAGCCTTCCCTGAAATCCAGAGGGCTTCTTGGAAGAGGCACCAGTAAAGGCAGAAGGGGGAGAAGGCTGCCAGCAGGGGCGGCGCTGCAGGTGCCCGGGTCTGGCAGATCCACGGCCCTTGACGGTTTCCAGGCCCAGCGTCCTCCTCGACCCGCGGGGTAGCTCCCGGATCAGCAGCGGGATGGCCTCAGCCCATTTTGCACATGGGGAGACTGAGGCCTGGGGAGCAGCAGGGACTGCGCACGTTGTCCAGGGAGTGAGGCCGCGCTGCATGGTTATGATTAGTGCGTGAGCTGAGTCTGGGACCCAGACGGCCCTGCGCCCGGAGGCCAGCCGAGCGCTCACGTACTGGGTGGCGGGAGTTAACCAGACCCGGTGCCCGGCACTCTCCTCGCTGTAGCCCCCCGTAATGACGCGCGTGCTGCTAATGGCGGGAGTGGCGAGCGCGTCTGTGTAGGCACAAGCTCTGCTTGATGTCTGCAAGGACACGCTAGACAAGCCTGAGCCAGGGGTGGGGTGGGGGGGGGAAGGGGCGCTGTGGTCAGAGCTCAGGGAGGGCGTCCTGGTCTCCACCACCCTGTGCAGGCGGGCGAAGGCCCTCCCAGGCTCCCAGGCAGGGTCTGGAGGGCGGGAACTGGTGCGGCTGGGGTGCCGTCCACAGCCGGTGCCCTGTGGGGGGCAGTCGGGCGACAGCTTGGAGGGGTGCCCCTGTGGGTATCAGCCCGCTCTGCTGTTACTGCTCCTGCCAGCCTCCCCGGGGAGACCCCAGCGAGGCCCCGGGGGGCGGTGCTGGTCCAGCTCAACGTGCCCCCCACCTCTCTGCTAACCTCACCCCTTCCTGGCCTGATGGAGACATTACACCCGCCTGGGGAGGGGCGGGTGTCTGGCCCCCACAGAGGCAGACAGACAGACACCAAGTTCCCCCCGCTGCCGCCCCCTCCACGGCGCCTGGCACCGCAGTCTGCTCTGGGGCTGCCTCAGAGCCCGTCTGGGGCTGCGCCCACGCGCTCCCAAGAGAGGAATGTTCCAGAAATGATAGCTGCAAGAGGCCTCAGGGATGGGCCAGTCCAAGCCCCGCCTGCTACAAACAGCGAGAGGAGGCGCCTCTGTGGGAGGCCGCTTGTCTGCAGCCGCGGGGTGCGTGCACCAGGGCGGGGTGCGTGTGCCAGGGCGGGCAGGGGCGCAGCTTCCGGCCTCCCTCGGGCGCCGGGGCCTCGACGCAGGGACAAGGCTCACCCCAGGCCTCGGCGGGCAGCCTCCTGGCCCGCAGAGTGCGGCTGGCGTGCCTGCACCCCTCCTGGGCGGGGGAGCCCCTGTGGGGAGGGGGTGCACGGCCCTGGATTCAGCAGGAGGCCCCGAGGCTGCCTGTGAAGGGCCTGTCCGGTTGGGAATTGGGTCTGGGCCTCCCGCCCCGTCAGCTGCCTTCCCTGGCAGGAGCGTCTTGCGGGCTGGTTCCTGGCTAGGAGACTGGCACCTGGGGGGTAGAGGTGTAGAGGTGGGCCAGTGAACTAGTCCACTCACCCTCGTGGCTCAGGCAGAGGGTTTCCCCATCTGTGAAATGGGAGCAGTGACTCTCCTTGCGGTGCCCGAGCTTCTGGGGCCCCAGCTCAGGCAGGCTCTGCGGTGCAGGCCGTGGTTTTTTGCGAAAGCGCTTGGGGTCCAAGTAACCGGGGAGGAGGAGTCATTCTTTTGTTTGAGCGCTGAGGGTGGCTCGACCCTGGCCCCGGCTTCGGCCCTGGCCGCAGGCCCCCTTGCTCACGGGAGGAGTGCTGGAGCCCGTCTGCGTGGCCACAGGGAGCGATGTGTCCCCGCTGATCCCTGGTCCTGCTCTGGCTGAGCCCCGGCCCCAGCCACGCACACATGTGCACAGCTGTGAGCAGAGGCGACAGTCCTGGCCGACCGGGAACCTGCCGGAGGGGCGGTGTCTGTGGGTGCAGGGATCACCCAGCCCCGCCCCAGATCCAGCTTCCTCTTTTGGGGGGGGGCCTGAGGAAGGAAATCCAGCACTCCCCCTTCCCACCGCGACCCCCTCCCCCAGCTGGGACTCACTCTCCAAGCAGCTAGGAAGGTCATCAGTCTAGTCCTGGGAAGCATGTCAGCTCCTGGTGACCGGGGCTCAACCGGACCCGAGTGGCCATCAGCCGAGGGCAGGCCTCCTAGCCTCCTCCCCCCGCTGCCCACCTCAGCCCCTCCCAAGCCTGCCATGCATTCCCAAACCCCGCCCCCCCAGCACACTTCTTCTTCAGGGACCCCCCCCCCCAGACCCCTTGGCCCGGCTCCGTGGCTCCATCCCCTGCAGGGTGTGTCCAAAGCTCCCAGTGCAGCGCAAGTGCAGGCTGGGTCTCCTCTCGTGTGGAAATGAGTCCAACCAGGGGCGGCGGCGTGAGGTGACAGGGTTCCCGCACACAGTGCCCAGCCCTGGGACCGCACTAGGACGGAGGTCCTTAGATGATCCCCACGACTGGCGATAACACCTGCTGATAAACGCACATCCACAGCCTCCCCCTGCCCCCATCAGACTGTGTGCAAACCAAGAGTCAGTTAGCCCCGTGAGCTTCGGGCAGGAGTCACGGAGGACGAAATGTGGATGAGGAGGAGGGGCCTGGGGGACGTGGGAGACGCCAGCGGGGGGACAATGCGGGAAGGGACGGATGGGGAGGCTTGTCTGGGGGTCTGAGCGGTGGGTTTGTGTGTGGGAGGGGCTGGGAGCTGTGACCCAGATGGGCCAGCAGCTATGCAGTGGGCTCTGGTGACCGTGACCATCTGAGGAGACCCAACGGACAAACTGCTGGGTGTCTCCAGCTGCTGTGCCCACGGAAAGGCTGGAGGAGAGGCCACGTGATGGTGGGGGGGGTCGTCACAGTGAGGAGGCTGAGCTGCTCATCTCGCGGGAGAATAGAGCCCGGACCCCGTCCTGAACCCATGCCCCAGGGAGGACTCTGGTAGAGGGACGGGTGTCCGGGCGGCCCCAGGGAGGACTCTGGTAGAGGGACGAGAGTCCGGGCGGCCCCCAGGCGGTGACCGGCCCCACCCTCTGCCACAGACGCTTCCATCCCTCGCTCGCCGGCCACCGCCGCTGGATCCGTGAGCGCAGCCACGAGTCCTACGCCAAGAACTACTCTGTCGTTTTCCCCCACGATGAGCCCCTGGCTGGGCGCAACATGAGGACAGACCCCCTGCACGAGGTACCGCCCCCTGACGAGTGGTCACACTCAGGAAGTCCAGGGCTCCGCTGGGACGGAAGGGCATGGGGTGCCCCTGCTCCGGGGCAGGCGAGGCTCTGACTAACAGAATGTGCTCAGAGCACACACCCCGGAATCTTCCCTAACTGCTGCCGTCGGGGGGTTCTGAGGCGTGGGCAGTCGCGCGTCAAGACGGGCACTGTCAGCGGGTAACACCCTTAGGAGACGTGCACCCTGCATGTGGGGCCTGCTTGGGGTGCCTCCCCCCGCTGGCAAGCTTCCACTTGGATGGTGAAACCCGCCGTTGGGTGCCCTTCCTGAGCCCGGCCTCGGCACCCCCCAGGCCCCTGACCACCCAGGCCCTTGCCCACGCTCCCAGCCCTGCTCCCACCCGCACCTTGTGCTGCAAGCTTGGGTCTTGGCTCTCCCAAGGCCCCGGGAACAGGAGCTGTGCCGTAGTCTCTCTGGTTCCTGAGCACTGAGCACGGAGCCTGACCTTTAATGCATGTTCAGGGGGTGTTGGCTGAATGGGGGGTGGCGCGGGAGGCAGGCGGCACCGGAGCTGAAGGAAGGAACCTCCTTCGTCTGGGACTCCGGTAACTGGACCCCAGAGGGACCCACTGTCCACTGCACTTCCCAGCAGAGGCTCACAGACCTCAGTGGTTCCCAGGCTGCCCTGACCCTCGGCTGAGCTCAGGGGGCCAGCTGGGACCTCAGGCCACCCGTGACCCCCGGCTCTCCTCAGTCTACCCGGGTCACCCCGTCCTGACAGCCCCACAGCCTCCCCAGCAAACACAGGGCTTGCCTGACTCGCACTGGGAGGAGGCAGGCTCAGGGCTCAGAAGTGCCACAGCTTTGCACAAAGGGCACATGGCAGGGGCAGGAGGGTCCCCTGCCCAGAGAGTGATCCGAATTCACCCAAGCATCCCCTTCTCTGCGTTGTCAGCCCTGCTGGTGACACCTCCCAGCTGTGGATGTTTTGTTGGAGGAGGCTACTCCCCTATTTTCCCTCCTTGGGAAGGTGACTTCTTCCCCGAGCCACAGGGCCCCAGCACTCACGGCGGGGTCTTTTGTTGTGTTGAGAACGGCCCCCTTGTGCTGCCCCTCTTGGGTGTCCAAGGACATTTCTCGGTGCCACCAGTTGGCAGTGTCATCTTGGCCACTTTTCTGCCCGCTCAGGGTATGGGTGGGTCCACGGGAGGCAGCAGATACAGCCCGTCCAGAGCTGCGGGCGCCGGCGCACTGTGGGCCCTCCTGCCGGCCCCCCAAGGCTGCCCGTGGCCACGGGGCCCTTCCAAACGTGAGAGTGGAGATGATCGTTTTTCCCCAAACTTCGACTTTCCCCAAGTCAAAGAAATCTGCCACTATATCCTTTTATTGTGTCCGTGGGCTAGTGTGACTTGTAATAAGAAATAGGAACTTAGTGTTTGTCCAGTCCCGTTTCTGGCACAAAATTCCCCAAACCCTTGGAATTTCCTGAATGATGAGAGCCACAAAGGGAGAGCTGGAGGTGGACTCACTCACCAGCGGCCACGGAGGCCACCGAGCCTGGATAACGGGCCTCCCTAGAAACCCCAAAGGAGGGGTCAGAGAGCTTCTGGGCTGGTGAGTGGGTGATTTGCGCACAGGGGCGCCTGGAGGGGCACCAAAGCCCCGCGCCCTCCCCCACACCTGGCGCCCACGCCCCTCTCGTGTCCAGCTGCTCCCGAGCTAGAACCTAGGGTACTCGGGTGATCCGGTGGGGAAAACATTTCTCTGAGTCTCGTGAGCTGCTCTGGCCAATCCATCCAGCCCGAGGAGGGGGGGCCTGCTCGATGGCCGGTCGGTCAAGTCCAGGTAACGGCCTGGAGTAGGAGATGGGGGCAGCCTTGTGGGACCGAGCCCCCAGCCTGGGGAATCTGCTGCTCGACTCTCCTGGGGTCTGAGAATTGCTTGGTAGGTCCCCGCACACACGCACGTGCAGACTGGGCCCAGGAAACGAACTTAGCCTGTTACGTTTTTGCAGTAAAGTCCATGTCACATAAAATTTGCCATTTTGGCCATTTTAAAGCACATAAATCAGGGAGAGGAACTACATGCACAGTGCTGTGATCTGGTGCCAGAGCATTTTCATCCCCCGAAAGGAAACCCTGGGCCCACGAAGCAGTGACTCCCCCCAGGCCCCCCACCCTCGCCCCAGCCCAGACAAGCCACTGATCTGCTTTCTGTCCGAGGATTTGCCAGTTCTGGACGCTTCATGTAAGTGGGTCATGAGGGATCATGAGAGAAGGTCACATGCAACATGTGACCCCTCCCTTGGCAAGTTGTGTTTGAGGCTGGTCCGTGGTGTGGCACGCGCCACGACTCGGTCGTGTTTTGAGGCCCAGTCACACTCCGCTGCGTGGGTCCGCCAGGCGCGTTCATCTATTTTCATCGTCCACGGACACTCTGTTGGTACCAGCTGTGGGCGGCTGTGAACATGGGTGTGCAGATGCCTGCTGCCTCCCTGTTCTCACCTCTCCTGTGTGTGCTCCTGGGAAGGGGCTCGCGGGGTCTCCTGCTGGGTGACTCTGCTCCCCCTGGAACAATAGCACAGACGGGGGAGGGGGAGTCAGAAGCCGTAAGAAATTCCTTGCTCCCAGGTCTGGAGACCGAGCGGCTCCGTCTGGGGCCCCCTCCCTAGCTGTCCGGGAGGCGGTCTTCTCCCTGGGTCTGCTGTGTCCCCCTGTCCTGGGATCAGGGCCCCACCCCATGACCTCATTCCTCCCTAATCCCCTCTTTAAAGGCCTCACCTCCACATTCGGTCACACTGGTGGGGGGAGGGGGTTAGGGCTTCAAGTAGGAATTTGGGGGATGCAGTTCTGTCCCTAGCAGAAGGCAACTCAGTAGGGATTCTCTTGCAGTAGGGCTGGGGGTGGGGCTCGGGGGCAGCCCCAGCCTGGGCTTGGGGTCCTGGCTCCTAGTGTCAGGGCCTCTTTGCCCTTTCTGCTCCTTGGGGTGATCAGGGGCCGATTCGGTCACTCGCTGCCCTGCATGGTGGGAGGCCGGGTGGTGTCTGGCCAGGCCTGAAGGGTGCTCGTTCCCCACCCCTACCCAGGAGCTGCTGGCCCGAGGCTGTGTGTTCCAGGAGCGACAGGGCTGGGAGCGGCCCGGATGGTTTACCCCGAAAGGCACAGCTCCGGTGAGTAGGCACGGGCCTAGCCCACCCCCACACCCATCCACACCACCCCCCGCCGCCACTGCCACCCGAGGTGGGCCCGTGGGGCGGGTGAGTCACCTTGAGTGTGGAAAGGCTGAGACCCTGTGAGGCCCCGTGCCTGTGAGCACGGGGTCCATCCTCTGCACATGTCCCCAGGGCTGTCACTCGCTGCCCACGGCAGCCAGACTTTCCAAGGTCCAGATAAGCCCAGGGCCCCAGGGAAAGCTGGTGTTCCCACAGTGAGGGGGCCACGCGCAGGACTCCCCCGCCGTTCAGGAGAAATTAGCACATCTTCCTGTAATTTTGCTCATATATTTTTGGCAACTGCCACTGTTATGTTAGTAGGAGGATTTAGCACAAAATTATGCATTCCGTGTTGGTTTGTAACTTGGGATTTCACAGCCTCCTGGCCTCTGGGTGCCCCCCTGGGGGCTCCCCAACTCCCCCGGTGCCTCCCACGGGCCCAGGTTGTCGGAGAAGTACCCGACCAGCTTGCTTGTGAAACTCGTGGGCTGGGGTCCTCTGAGCGGGCGGCGGGAGGCTCTCAGCCCAGTCGGGGGGACGGTACTGGGTCCAGGTTTGTGCAAATGAAAACCATCTCCTGCCGCTGTATTTTACCAGCCCCCTTCCCGTGCAACCACCTCCCATCTCCATAGCAACTCACGGCCCAAGGCCGGGCCCAGGGCATCCTTAGGCAAGATGGAAGCCAGAGCTCGCCAGGGCCCAGAGGTGGGTGGTCTCAGAGCCTTCTCGGTCCACGTCCCTTCTATTGGGCTCTCGAGACTCTTGCATTCACTTGGCAGCACATAGCTTCCCTTGAGGTCCTAACGACTGGAGGGACAGAGGCAAACGGAGTGGGGCTGTGCGCAGATGGAGGCAGTGGGCTCTCCAAGACCGCCAGGGGGAGCAGCCTGTCCCCAGGAGGCTGAGAGGCTGGGGCCACCAGGACAGGGTGGGGCTCGAACGGCCCCCTGCAGAGCCCTCCACATCCCAGCTGTCCTGTCCCGGGAAGCCCCTGTCCCCTGGACGAGGAGAGGACACTGGATCAGGGATTGAGAACATTCCCTTGGTCCGGAGATGAGCAGGCTCTGTGCCCTCCCACCCGGGAGCCATCCCTGGGAGTCCAGGGCGCTGAGTGACAAGGTGTCCCCTAAATCCCTGATGCCCAGCCAGGCTGCAGCTGGGATGTCCCTTCTGGAGTCTCGGGGGCCAGCGGGAGCCACATCTGCCCGGCAGGGAGATGACTGACTGCAGAGGCCCCCACCCTTGATGCCAGGGCTCGAGCTGGGGCCCGGGGAGCAGAGGTGCCCAGCTCAGCCAGGACCCCACATTCGGCTCTCACCTGTGATAAGATGCAGGGCAGGTCTGGCCATGCTGGGAGTGACAGTTGACCGGCTCCCTCAGTAGGAGCAGGGCTGGGGAAGGGCCTAGCCATGAGTGGCCATCTCAGAACCGCTGACAGAACGCAGGACAGGCCAAAGCAAGTGGCGGTCGAGGAGCCAGCCTCTGGGGCCCACGCACCACAAAGTCTCTGCCAGGCCTGTGACGTCAGGCGAGTTTTCATCTCTCTGCCTCAGTTTCTTGTCTGTAGAAAGAAACACCCTCCCTAGAAGCTTGAGGCACTTGGAGCAGGGCTTGCCCCCAACTCCGTCACCCTCTTCTTCACGGAGCTGGTTCTGGGTCTTATCCGGCTGCCTTAGCCTCGAGTTGAAAGCCCTGACGGTGGCCCAGAGGTCCCGGGGTGACCCGCCTGTCTCTCCCCACTCCGAATACACCCCACTTTTTCTCCATCCTTCTGGGCCCCAGCTGGCACAGCCCAGCCTCCCCACTGGCCCCAGACGTACCACCACCACGGCAACAGGGGGTTTTTGTGCAAGGGTTTGTGGGCTACCTGAACCCCTTCACTGCCCCCCAGGCTGTGCCCCCAACACAGTCTTCCAGAGGGCGGCTGGGTGAGGCCAGATCATCCATTCCGCCCTCGCCCCTGCGGACCCGCTCCCTGCCCGCCAAGCTGTGTGCGCATGCGTGTGCGTCTGTGTGAACATGTGTGCAGACATGAGTGTAGGGAGGGGCGGAGGGCAGGAAGGACCCGGAGGAGGGAGGAGGAGGGACGGTGACGAGCCTGTCTCCTCCCAGGTCCTGCAGTATGACTACTACGGGGCATACGGGAACCGGACGCACGAGGACCACGCCTACCGCCGGCTGCTGGGGGACGAGTACACGTTCGACTTCCCGCCCCACCACAACGTGGTCAGTGGCTGAGCCCCCCGTCCCCGATGGAGGAGAAAGTGGGGCTCCTGGCGGGGCTGACCCTCGGGGGCCCCACGAGAGTCCCGGCAGAGGCTCTGTGGGCTCCAACCTGTTCACCCCCGTTTTGGGCTGACTCAGTCTTGATGGTTTCCTCTCTGCCGTCCCCTGTGCCAAGGCCTCACCACGCCTCACGGCAACATTCCTGCTTCAGGCGCAGGGCTGGGGCTGGCTGGGTGGCCCCAGGCCAGGGGCTGCCCCTCTCCGGGCCTCCTTCCCTCCTGCCCTGGATCTGTTCCGAGGGTCCTGTGAGATTGTGTGACAGGCTCCTCCCTAGGGCTGCTCTCGGTGGCACTTGCAGAGTAGACCCAGGACACACAGATCCAAGATGGGCCCTCCAGGGGTTGAGCAGGAGGTCTAGGGTCTGGGGTCCGCTCGCTGCCCCTCTGGCTCCAGAAGTGGAGAGACGAGGCTGGTCATCGCCCCGGCCAGGCTGCCTGGACCCCGACTCCCGCTGGGGTGGGGGTGACAGGGTCTGGGGGCCGGGCTGCCCCCCGACAGTCTGCACCACGCAGAGATGCTCTTGAGGGCAGCTTCGGCAGAGAGAGCAATGCCAGCCTCCACGCTGAGCTGCCCGCCGTTCTGTAAAGGGATCACCGGTAGAACGTGGCTGCCCCGAGAGAGGCCTCACCCGCCCCTGGTGTGGCAGTGGAGCCAAGCCCGTGGGCGCCCAGCCCGGGGCTGCCTGGGAAGCACCCTGTCGGAGGAAAAGGCAGCCAGCCAGCTTCCTGGGCGTACGTCCGGCCCGTGAGGTCACCCAGGGCCTTGGCTCAGAAGGGCCCTGCATGGGGATTAACGCTCCGCTGTCGCCACCTGCAAACCCTTAATACTTTAGGAACCGGGCCCCGAGGTTTCATTTTGCCCCGGGCCTCACAAATTCTGCAGCTGGCCCCCCAGAGAAAGATCCCTTTCCCCCCGTGGTTTCCCCCCAAGCTCACTCTGGTGGTAAAGGCACTGGGGGGGGTGGGCGGTGGCTTGGGCGACGGAAGCGGGAGGCACACGAGCCCCGAAGCTCCGGGGTCCCTGGCGCCGCCTCGAGTCTGGCACCTCTGCTCGAGCGGCTCCCAGGGCCTGCAGGACGTCTGGCCCTCAGGGACGTGGGCGCCCGGAGGGGATGCCAACTTGGCTTGGTGGCTTCATCCAGCCTCCGCAAACGCGCCGGAACAGTCCCAAAGCATGAAACACACACTTGTTCTCAGCACTGGCAGCCTCCCCAGCCCGGGGAGACGGGAGACGGGGAGACGGGACTCAGCCCGGAGGCCGGGTCGGGGTTTGCTCTGCAGCCCCGGTGTCAGGGAAGGTCCCGCAGGGAAGGGGTGGCGGGGGCCCCACAGAGGGCAGCGGTGTCTGCGGGGCCGTGGGGTGGCGGCATCTGGGGCTCCGGCGGGGTGCCAGCTCCCCCGGGAAGCCCGAGCCGGGCCTTGGCCGGGTTCCCCGGTGTGAATGCTCTCACCGCTCCCGGCGACACACCCCCGCGGAGCTGAGGCGGGGGGGCCCGCTCGACGGCGCGGGCTGGATGGGAGGCTCCTCGACCTTCCAGCCGCGTAGTCCCCACCAGACTGTGCTTCCCCTCCCCGGGGCCTCGGAGGGCACTTGGCACCAAGTCGCTCCTGGCAGTTTCCTCGTGTGGGGTGGCGCCGGAACCGCGGGGTGGGAGGAGGTGACGCAGGTCCCCAGTGCCCGGCGAGGGGTAGCTCTGCTGCTCCAATTTTTCTTCCGTGATAACAGCAAGGGGGGACCTCCACTCAGCGGCGGGTGATGTGTTTAGAACAAACATGCCGTGGTGGCGGGACAGAAGACGGGGGAGAAAAACGGACCGATAACTCGGGACCTGGAGGGCCTGGCGGGGGCATCCATATGCCAGCCAGCAGGCGCGCCGTGTTCTTTGTGTAAAAAAACAAACCAACCAGCTTTACTGAGATAGAACTCACATGCCGCACAGCACATCCACTTAAAGCGTACAGTTTGGGGTTTTCTTTTTTAATTTTTTAATTATTAATTTTTGAGAGAGAGAGACAGAGAGTGACTGTGGGACGGGCAGAGAGAGAGGGAGACACAGAATCGGAAGCAGGCTCCAGGCTCTGAGCTGTCAGCACAGAGCCCGACGCGGGGCTCGAACGCACGAATGTGAGATCATGACCTGAGCTGAAGTCGGACGTTCAACCGACTGAGCCACCCAGACGCCCCTCTGAGCAATTTTTCCACTGCATGGATCCACTGCAGCGTGTCCAGACATTCGAGCTGTCTCCACTTTTTGCCTTTTAGGAGTCACGTCGCTGCGATCATGCACGAACAGGTTTTTGTGTGCACATAGGTTTTCATTTCTCTTGGGTCGATGTGTAGCAGGTGCGTGGCCAGGTCATGTGGGAACTCGATGCTTAACGTTTTGAGGATCTGCCGACTGTTTTCCAAAGTGGCTGCACAGGGGATGAGGGTTCTGACTTCCCCACGTCCTCGCCACCACTTGGGATTCTCTGTCTTTGATCCCAGCCGGCCTAGTGGGTGTGAGCTGGGATCTCCCTGGGGTTTTGAGCTGCATTCCCCTCCTGGCTAATGATGTTGAGTGTCTTCCCACGTGCCCATTGGCCATTTGTACATCTTCTTTGGAGAAGTGTCTATTCAGACACGTTGCTCATTTTAAATTCGGTTATTGGTTTTTGTACTGAGATATAATAATATAATATAATATAATATAAATTGTTCTATGCTGGGTACAAGTCTCTCCCCAGATTTATGCCGTGCAGATATTTCCTCCCATTCTGTG
>CM053568.1:2896862-3022699 GCA_028646485.1 Cryptoprocta ferox
TCCCAACCCCATTCCAGCGATCTGTATGCGTATCCTTGTGTTAGTGCTTGATTACCATGGTTTTGTAGTGAGTTTCGAAATCAGGAAGCGTGAGTCCCCCAGCTCGGTCCTTCTTTTTCAAGATTGTTTTAAATATTCTGGGTCCCTTGCATTTCCGTCTGAATTTTAGGATCAGTTTGCCAATTTCTGCCAAGAAGCCTGCTGCGATTTTAATGGCGATTGTGTTGAATCCGGATCCGTTTGGAGAGCGTGTCCTAATCTTAGCAATATCAGTCTTCATTTTGTAAACATGGGATGTCTCTCCATTCGTTCAGGCCTTCTTAATTTCTTTCAAAAATATTGCCGAGTGTTTAGAGTACAAGGTTTGCCCTTCTTTTGTTAAATTTATGGGTATTTTAAAATTCTTTTTGATGAATTAAGTGGGATTATTTTCTTAATTTCATTTTTGATTGCTCATCGTTAGTGAAATGCAGAAATACAATAGTTTTTATTTGTCTGTTACACTTTGATCTTGTGTCCTGCTGCCTTGTGGAACTATTTTGTTAGTTATAATAGTTTTTCAGTGGGTTGCTTAGGAGTTTATTTTTTTAATTTTTTTAGTGTTTACTTATTTTTGAGAGAGAGAGAGAGAGAGAGAAAGAGCATGAGTGGGAGAGGGGCAGAGAGAGAGGGAGACACAGAATCTGAAATAGGCTTCAGGCTCCGAGCTGTCAGCACAGAGCCCGATGTAGGGCTTGAACCCACAAACCATGAGATCATGACCTGAGCTGGAGTTGGACGCTCAACCGACTGAGCCACGCAGGCGCCCCTTTTCTTTAGACAGTTTTAGTAACTTGTGTCTTTCTAGGAACTTCACATGTCACATGCTGGCGTATGGTTACGCACGGTTTTCCCCTAGAATCCTCTTACTGCCGTAAGGTGGGTAGTGATGTCCCCTCTTTCCTTCCCCATTTTAGTGCTTCGAGTCTCCTGTCTTATTTTCTCTGTGAGTCTAGCTGACAGTCTGTTAATCATGTTGATCTTATCAAAGAACCAGCTTTGTTTTTGCTGATTTTCTCGACTTCTCTATTCCCCATTTCTGGTCTTTATTAAGTCTTTCCTTCTGCTTCCTTCTGGTTCCGTTCCCTCTTCTTTTTCCAGTTTCTCCAAGTGGGAAGCTGAGACATCGACTGAGAGCTTCCTTCCCGTGGCGGCATTGGCAGGTGTGAGGTCTCTGTGAGCACGGTGCCTTCGTCCCCTCCGTTTCCATCAGCATCCTTCTCGAAGTATTTTCCTATCCCCCACCCGCAGATGTTTTCTTTGACCCTTTGGTTACTCAGGAGTGTGTTGTTCAATGTCATTTACACGCAAACTCTCCGAGCTTCCTCCTGCCCTTGACGTCTAATGTAATTCCGCTGTGGTCCAAGAACATGCTGTTGAATGTATTGTCTTCTTTTGTGGCATATAACCTGCCTGGAGAGCGTTGCCTGTGCCTGAGGGGAATGGTCACTGTGTGTTCCCAGCTGGGAGGGGGGAGGGGGTCTCGGGGCAGGTGCGCAGCAAAGAGCCCAGCGCCCCATGCTCTGGGGAGGCGTAGCTCAGAGCCCTCATGGCGTCCTTCCTCCCCGGAACTTTTCAGATCAAGAAGGAGTGTCTGGCCTGCAGAGGGGCCGCTGCTGTGTTCAACATGTCCTACTTTGGAAAGTTCTACCTGGTGGGTTTGGATGCGAGGCAGGCTGCCGACTGGCTCTTCTCTGCCGATGTCAGCCGACCCCCAGGTATGACCTCCAGGGGCCACGCTCCTGTCCCACTTTGGTGCCAGGAAGAACTCCCTGGGCACAGCCCTGGGCACTGGGACCAGGCGGCAAGCTGACCCGGCCCCCTCCAGCCTCCTCCAGCTCAGGGCTCTGCCCCTTGGCCTGGCCCTGCGCCCCTGCGTCTGCTCGTCTCTGTCATCATTGCCACACCTCAGGCCCTAGGCCCCCAGCACCTCCCTCTGTCCCTCCCCCTGCCCTTCCTTCCCCTCCTCCCTCCTTCTCCGTTTACTTTGTTCCAGAAAGGATACAAGGCAGGAGGCTCTCTATAAATGTCTCCTGGGGTGTGGAGCCCACACGGGCACCCCCACAGAAACGCTCCCCCCAAATAGGGTTTCCATAATTAAATAGAAATACAGGACGCTCAGATAGATTTGAGTCTCAAGAACGAAAAGTGTGTTAGTATACGTGTGTCCCATGTCATATTTGGGATATTCATCTCCTTTTATGTTACCCACCTCCACCCACCCCTCCATCCACCTGAAACCTCACCCGTCCCCATCTGTACTCGCTCCCTGGGGCTCTTGTAACAAAGCACCATAAACGGGGCCGGTTCTAAGCAGTGGAAACACGTTGTCATATAATTCTGGAGGCTACGAGCGCCCCATCAGGGTGGTCTCTCCGAGACCCGGGGCGGGACACTTCCCAGGCTCTCCGGCTCCTGGGGGAGAGGGGCCGACCTCCGTGGTCCTTGGCTGTGGCTGCACCAATCTCGCCCCTGCCTTGATGTCCCTGCGTTTTCTGCTCCTCATAAGGACTCCAGGCATCCCCGACGAGAGCCCACCACAGTGACCATCCCGACATAGTCACATCTGCAAAGCCCTATTTCCAACTAAGGTCACATTCACAGGTACTCGGGGTCGGGATATCAACATATCATTTCAGGGACACAATTGAACCCATCACACCATTTTCCTGGCCACCTCCTCTTAAACCTCCCACTGATCCACACCCCAACTCGCCCCCCTACCAACCCCGCCCCAGCACCCTCCATCCACCTTCCCGTTCACCCCCATCCATCCATCCATCCATCCATCCATCCACATAGTCATTTACGCAACAGACATTAGAAGCCTCTGCTCAGCAGGCATGGGCGCACCGGAGTGAGCGAGACCGGAGCCCTGTTCCTAAGACTCTTCTGGCATATGGGGGGTGGGGGACATCCGTGTCCCGGGTCGAGGCCTTTCAAGAAGAAAGAAGACCCCCCTCTTGATCCTTCCTCCTCAGGGAGCGGCGGTGTGGGTGACCGCCCCCGCCCTCTCTGGGCCTCCGTGTCGTGGTGGCATTGCCTGTTGAGGTCACCCCGCGCTAGGGCACCCCCAGACTTGTGTGCACCGGGCTGTGCTGAGAGGCTCACACACTCTGGGTCCTTCTCTTGCCCCCCCCCCCACAGGCTCGACCGTGTACACGTGCATGCTGAACCACAGGGGCGGCACCGAGAGCGACCTGACCGTCAGCCGCCTGGCCCCCGGCCCCCAGGCCTCCGCCCTGGCCCCCGCCTTTGAAGGTAAGAGGTGCCCCACGGGCTGAGTGGTGCTGGGACTGCAGCCCTCGGTCGGGGACGCTCTGCCGCGGGCGGCTCTGTGATTACCTGTGGTGCCCGCCGCGGTCAGGGCTTGGGAGATTAGCGGTGTCGCTTCGGGCCGGAGGTCGGCTTGGTTCGGGCAGTGATGCCGGCTGAGTACTCCGTGATTATGTCCCTGAGCCTGTCCCTACCGTGGCGTGGGCGTGCTCAGCTTGTCTGCCCAGAACAGAGGGAGGCACGGATGAGGCCGTGCCCCCTCCCGCTTGGACACATCAACTCCTTTCTGCCGCCCACGTCTATGCGGAACGGACTTTGATCTCTGCTGAACCCGGTCTCGGGCTGGGGCAGGTCCTTAGAAGGTATACAGTTCAGTGCTCAAGCTGTTACTCGGTTGCCCTCTGCAGCCCCTTCGCTTGCATGCCTCCAGTGGCAGGTAGCTCAGTACCTGTAAGCCTTGTTTGCACAGCCCTGACGGCACGCTGAGCCCGATCTGCTGCCTGTCACTTCAACTCCCCGACCCTACCCCTTGGTTCACGCGGGAGCAAGGTCATCTCTAGGCCCGTAACCGTCTCGTCTAGGGACGAAGAGAGATGGCCGAGATCCGCAGAGTGGGAAGCACCCTCGTTCTCCAGGAAGGAGAACGCTCTGAGAGACTGGATTTGCAGAGGAGGAGGGTGTCAGCCGTGCCAGGGGGAGGGTCCGTCAGCAGGAAGGGCTCGGCCCATTCAGCGAAGCTGGCAGCCCCCGCCCCTGGGGGCCTGTCTCCGTGCTGCCAACAGACGCAGCCGCGTCTTCGGTGCGACTCAGTCAGGGGTTGGCGGGCGAGCTCCCGGGGCACTGGGGGTGGGGGGGGCGAGTGAGAGGGAGGACACATTAGCCAGGCAGGTGCACAAGTTCAACAGTACTTGCTGAGCACTCGCCGTATCCCAGGCCGTTGGAGGTGCCCAGGAGACTCGAGCCCCTGGAGTTTCTATTTCGGGGGTGGGGGAGGGTGGCACAAGGTTGCTGCGCTGGGCACGGACTCCTTTGGGGTGGATTTGGGGGCTGAGGCTGGGTGGGACTCCCGGGTCTCTGGCTGACTGCTGAACACAGTGTCGTGGGGTAGCACGGGCCGCCTGGAGGCTGTGAGCAGGGGCGAGCGGTCTAACGGGGGGCAGCCGGGGCTTGGGGGCCCTTCCTTCCTGGCACTGGTTGGGCAGAAGCCGGGAAAGCAGTGGGCTCAGCCGGAGCGTCTGTGCTTTGCGAATGAACTCGTTCGCCCCTTCCTTCCCCCAGTGCTCACAGAGTCTTTACGGTAAGACAGACGCGGGCAGCCAGCGGAGGCAGGAGATGAAGGAGGCTGGGTGGGGCCCCCAACATCTCACGGATGGACAGACAGGGCCAGGGAGCGACCATTAGAACACCAAGCAGAAGAGCAAGGGGATGGAAAAGAGCAGGACTCTGGAGGCTGTGGAAGTAGCTGAGCCAAGGTGAGGAAGGCTTCCTGGAGGAGGTGACGTTCTGGCGTGAGCCTCGGTGGATGGGCAGGAGCTGCCACAGCTAGAAAGGTGCCTGTCAGGAGCTGGATGGAGAGGGACCCCGATGAGGGCACAGGTCACCAAAATCCTGGGCCAGGTCCTGTGGCCCATGGCTCCGAGCCCCAGTTTCCCCGTCTGGAGAGTGGGGACCTTGCTAGTCGCCTCACCACGGGGAGCTATAGTGAAAGCACTTTGTACGCGGAGCCGCTGCCCGAGGGGGTGCCGTGGTTCGGCCTTCTGGATGATGCTGGTGGCTTCCCCGCGAGGATGGGCGGAGGAGCGGCCGCCTTGCCCGGGGCCGGGGCACGGGCGGGCCGCGTTGCCGAGGCAGCAGGGCGCTCATGGTTCGGGGGGTGTTTCTCCCCGACTCCGGCGCCAACGAGTCAGACTGCACGGCTGCCTGGGCGTGGGGGGCGGCTGTCGCTCGGCCTGCCAGCGGGAGCGCGCGGGGCGCGTGGCGACGGAGGCGCCGTGGCGCCTGAGTCACAGCCCGGGAGGCTCTGGAACGTGCCGCCGGCCCGGGGACACGGCCAAACACGAGAAAACCGGCGGCATGTGGACTGCGTTTTATTTTCGGCCTTAAAAACTGCACCGCTCCTGCCATGAATATGCATATGCCTGTTAAATATGCATGTTTTAGACGCCGGTTAATTCTACCTGTTACATCAGATCGCTGCGAAGTCAAGAGGATGGGGCGGTTTGCACTCGATCCAGGTCGCGTACAAAGCAGCTGTCCGTGCTAACCGCGATCTCGAACCATCTTTGATATCCCCAAAGGAAGACGTGCGCGTAGGAGACAGTCTGACAGTGCGGAAAGGTGCCAGATGAAATCCGCGGCCCCCAGGCCCCTGGCTGGAGCGCGAGCCCCTGGGCTCAGTGCCCACTGACCCCTGCTTTGCCACGGCCACTTGCAGGCCGGGCCCGGAGCTGGGCCCGCTTCGGCCGCAGGACCCGGCGCTTTGGGTCTTCAACGAGGAACAGCTGCCCAGAGAACGCCAGGCCCCGCAACTGCCACCCGCACCCGCTGGCCCCAGGCGGCACCTGCAACTCCCGTCCCTTGGGGAGGGGCCTCGGTGGCTTCAGACCCCTGGGGCTACGCAGAGGATGAAGCCTGTAAGAGTCCCCAGCCCAGGGGTCAGGAGCCCTTTTGGGGGCTGGCTTGTCTTTTTGGCTTCTGTCTCCTTTTGCGCTCATCAGTTTAAGACGAAGGAGGAAGAGAGGAAACCCGATCACAGCTGACCGGTGCTTTGGTAGATTTTTTACCCCGTGGGTAGTGTTAACAGTCCTATGGGGACAGGTGTGGTTCAGCCCATCTTATAGATGAGAAAACAGAGGCTCAGAGAAGTAAGAAGTGAGGCCATTGAGCCACAGAACCCCCTCTCAGCCAGGCTGGTCTGGTGCCAAGGCCGATGTGATTCCCAGATGGTGTCCTCGGGGTGGGGCGGGGTAGTGTCCCTGCAAAGTGTCCCCAAAGGGGGATGTGACAGGGATTTGGGGAGCAGGCTGTGTTTCCCAGCCCCACGGCCCAAAGGATCCAAAGGTGCATGCGGGGTATGGTCCTGGCTGTAGGGGGATTGGGGACGGGGGACAGATGACGTCCCCGGCCACGGGCAAGGGGGCAGGCCGCTGCGGTGAGGTCGTGTCCATGCTCTGCAGGGTCGAGGTGGGTAAGTGGGCTTCCTGGAGGAGGGGGTGTTTGCGCTGGGTCCCGGAAGGTCAGGAGGAGGGGCTCAGGCCTGGCGAGGCACCAGTGAGTGGAGAGCCCGTGTGAGGACGAGCCAAGTGTATCAGAACCACGTGCCTTGTGAGGCGTGGGCTCTGACGGGCGGGGGAGGGGGCGGTTTTGGTCCCTCCTGAGGGCCGTGGGAGCAAAGGCGTCGAGATGTGGTGGACAGGACTGGAGTGGGATTGGAGGCGGCGGCCAGGAGGGGACAGACCCGGCCACCCGCCCGGGGATGCTACTGCCCGTGGGCGCCGAGAGAAGGGGCTCGGAGGCTGCTTTGGGATGTAGGGGAGCAGGAGACGGCAGGGCCGCTGGTGACCCCAGGGTCTGGCCACTTGCCAGGAGGTGCCTCTGGCTCTGGTGTTCAGGAAGGGCTTCCCGGAGGCCGAGACCCCTGCCTGGGGCCTGGGGGGGCAGAGGGGTACACGGCACGTGGGGTGACAAGGTGGGGAGCGTCCCAGGGGTCGCCTGGACAAGGGTGGGAGGAGGCCCGCAGCCCCTGCTTCTGCTCCTTCCGAGGTGGGATTGGGGAGGGAGGAGGCTCCAGGCTTCCAGCCCCTCCCCCGCCATGAGAGCCCGGCCAGCAGGTGCTCCTGGAGAGGGAGAGAGGCCTGGAGCCCTTTCACCCCCAGGCCTCTGCCACCAGCCCGGCCCTCCTCTGCCAGGGAAGGAGAGAGAGGCGTGCCTACTTTTCAATCATGGTGGGTGGCTGTACCTGTTACCACCGCTGCGGGGGGGCCCTGGGAGGGGCCGGGGGAGGCACTCAGGAGGACTCTCCAGCCTCAGGGGCCCCCTGCCCATCTCCACCCGCGCCCACTCGCTATGCCCGGCCTGCCGGAGCCGATGCCCAGAGCCAGGTCGAGAGGAGCGGCTGCCACGGGACGGAGAGGAGGACGCCTCCCCCTCACAGCGCAGAACCAGCCCTGCTCCGGCTCCTCCCTGGGGCCCCGCCTGCAGCAGCTGTGTGGCTTGTTCCCATTATACAGATGGAGAAGTGGCCGGGGGCTCAGGGATCGCCTGGGGGCCTCTGCCCTGAGGTGGGGGAGCCCTGTTGCAACTAACCAGGAAGGAAAGAGACAGGATGGGAGGGGAGGTCCAGAGAAAGCGGAGATGAAGGAGGTCCCTCCGCCTCCCTCCCCCCTGCCTTGCCCACCTCCCCTGGTTCCTCCAGAGGTCGCGGGCGAGCCCCCTGTGGGAGCCTGCCCGCCCCCTCAGGCGCAGGCAGTGGCTGGATCTCACGATATCCCCGCAGATGAGCTACGCAGACGCTCAATGACGGATGAGAGCACAGGGGCTCAGGGCCACACAGCTCCCCAGGGCAGTGGCTCTCCCCGGACACTGGGCCCAGGCGGGCTGCCCTCCCTTCACCCATACCTGGGTGGCGGTGCGGCCCAGGCCATGACTCAGAGCTGGACAGAGCCTGATCTTCTACTATGTGACCTCTCTGAACCTCGGTCTCCTTTTCTGAAACCCTGGGGGAATCTAGGGGGGATTACCTATAAAGCCCCGCCCAGTACCCGGCCCCAGCAAGTCCTGATTTGGCCACAGGGGGACCCAGAGACCAGGGGCCAGGGGAGTACGGAGTAAAAGCACAGCCAGAGAGGAAAAGACACTTGTCCAAGGCTGCCCAGCACTGATGACAGACGGAGCCTCGTGCCTCGATGGTGTGGGGAGCTCTCACCGTCGCCTGGATCAGGAGCCCTCTGAGAAGTGGGTGAAAGCCTCAGACTCCCCGGGAACAGTGCTCCCTTGTGTGCAGCCCTCAGGGATCCTGCACCCCGGCCCCCAATCCCTGCCCCCAGAGAGAAGCCAGGGCCGCTGGGGAGGGTCGCTGCCTCTCTGAGCCTTGGCGCCTCTCTTCCAGGGGACGGCTACTACCTGGCCGTGGGCGGGGCCGTGGCCCAGCACAACTGGTCTCACATCAGCACGGTGCTGCAGGACCGGAAGTTCCGGTGCCAGCTCATCGACAGCTCCGAGGACCTGGGCATGATCAGCGTCCAAGGCCCCGCCAGGTGAGGACGGGACCGGGAGCCACGCCGCTGGGCACACGGGACCCGGGGCCCTCCACTGGGGACCTGTGGCCGGAACCAGGCGCTGGTCCAGCGAGGGATGTTCTGGTTAGCTAAATGCTCTCGTGAACCCGGAGATGCCACGCCAGAGGATCACGTTCAAAGCCCCAGAATGCAGGAAAGCCCGCAGTGGGACAGACTGGGCCGTACGGGAGTCTGCGCCCAGGGCTCAGGGGTCGGTCACACAGGGCCTGGGTGTGCCGGAGGGGGGGGTGTCTCTGGGTCATTGACATAGTCTAGCAGTTACTGACGCTCACTCCAGTGGGCACAGCCAGGCCGGCACCGGGGCTGAGAATAACATTGAACACGGAGAGCCCACCGCCCCCCCGGCCCGAACACCTCGGGAGGGATGATTTACGTTCACTCCGTAAATACGTGCAGAGTCAGAGCCTGGAGGGCCCTCAGACGCCGGCCTGTGCAGGGAGCCACAGATGGGCTGAGGCAAAGGGGCGCCTGGGCAGTTGTGTCCTTTGTGAGGTCCCTCTGGCGGGGTTTCGGGAAGGGACTCCGGGGCAGGGGACGAATGGGGAAGAATAATCGCAGTAACAGCCACCAACGGGGCACCTGTGAGGTGCCAGACCCTGTGCCAGCATCTCCCGAAAATCCTGACAACGGCCCTTGGAGGCGGTCCTGATTGTGCTTGTTTTTGGTGGTGAAGAGACAGAGGCCACGGAGGGAGAGACGGTTGCCAGGGTTGCGCGGCTCGTAAGCGCCGGGGTGGATGGACGCGGCCTCCCCTCCGGGCTCTCAGAGAGCCGCACACCCGCAGTCACCCTTCCCGAGGAGCCGCACACCCTCTTGGCGATGGCACACCTGCTATCGGTGCTCCGTCACTGACCCCAGAGCCCAGGCACCATCGGTGGCGGGAGGGAGGGGAGGGCTGGGCGGCCGTGCGGCAGCCAGTGCCCCCGGGCCGCAAGCTCCGGTGAAGCACGCTGTGTCCAGGTGACGTCCCTGTCAGCCGGAGTCTCTCCGGGATCCCAGGGGCACACGGCAGATGCGTGCTTGCTGAACGAATGAATAGAATCTGAGCACATCGTGTACTTTAATGTGGATCGGCGTCTATCAGGCGGTTGACCTCAGGCTGCCCACGAACGCCAACCTCCACTACGGGGACATTTGGGCAAAGCCCTGGAAGCAACGAGGGATCGAGCTTTGGAGCTCTCTGGGGGGATGGTCTTCCAAGGCAGAGGACGCAACAGGTGCAAAGGCCCGGTGGCTGGGGTGTGCCTGTGTGTCTGACGGAAAAGAGTGAGGCCGGCTGGAGCCGGGCAGCTGGAGACGTGCTCGGGGAGCAGAGGAGGCAAGAGCCTGCGGGTCCAGGGGGCTGTGAGTGAGGGGCACCGAGCAGACCAAGACATGGTCAGACTTGGGCTTTCACAAGCCGGGCCGGGCTAGGAGGGCAGCAGGTGTGTGAGGAGCCTCGGCGTCCAGGTGGCCTGTGGGTCCCAGCGGGATGGAGACCCAAAACTGAGCATTATGTTGGGTGCTCCCGGTGGACTTGAGGGTGGTTTGCGGGTCGGCTGGGCGGGAGCACCAGGAACCAGGAAGGGAGGAGAGGAATGTGGAGCGGAGCGCTGGCCGCGGCCAAGGGGAGGGACGTGGGGTGCGGGGAGATCATCCAGGGCCCAGCTCGGCCAGCACAGATACCGTGGGGTGGTTCCCACGTCTCCCCGGGGCCAGCCAGCTCCCCGTCTGTGGACCGAACGGGGCTGGGGGTCCCGGCCGGCCCTCAGCACCCTCCCCCTCCCCTTGCCACAGTGCCAGCAGCCTGGCATGAGCTATTTTTAGCGCGGGGGAGGCGACGGCCCGGAGAGGGAGGGTGCAGGCAGCCAGATCAAGGCAGGGCCCCCGGGGACAGGCCAGCTTCCTCTGCCTCATTAGAAGCCACTCGGGGGGGGGGGTGACGCGACCCCCCCTCGCCCCCGGTAGTTTCTTAACTTCCTGCTCCGATGTGCCTTTTCCTTCAAGGACAGCCCCGCCCCCCTGTAGAGTAACAGCCTCACTGGCACCCCCAGTGGGAGCTGGGCCTTCTGAATTGTCAGGTGGGAAGCCATTTAGCCCGGCACCCGGACCGTGGGCGATGCTAAGTGACCTGCTGTCCCGTAGAACTATCTGGAAGCGTTCCGTAATTGGGTGCACCCGTAATGGCAGCCACTAAGCTGTGGGTGGCCACCGAGCCCTTGAAATGTGTCTGGCGAGACTGAATATTTCACCGTAATGAACTTAAACTCAAGCGGCCCCAGGTGGCGAGTGGATGGTCCCTGTCACAATTACCAATGTCCAGGTGCTTGGCACTGATTCCTCATCAGGGCCCTGGGAGGGGGCCTCACTGCCCCAGTAGAGGACGGCGTGGGGGGCGGGGTGAGAGGTGAGTGGGGGAGCCTGGACTTGAACCGGTGTCTCTGGCCCGGGCCCTCCAGCGCCACCTGCTGCCCTCTCTCGTGGAAGGACAGCCTCCTGAGCCCCAGCCCAGTTTAGGTAGGTTGGTGCCCAGAGCTACCCATCGCGCTGCGGACCCCCTAAAACGCTTGGCCCAGCCTGGGCGGCAGCTCCGGGCTCCTACCCCTGCAGAGAAGCAGGCTGGGAAGACGCAGGCCGCCCCCCGGGGCCCCTGCGGGGCCGTGCTCCTTGAGGACCGGAGACGGGCTCTCCAGGGGCTGGCAGCACGTGGGTGCCGGGGGTGTGTGTTACGTAAGACACTCGCAGCCTGCAGCGGACTGGGCACCTCGGGCCGGCATGGGTGGGCAGCTCCAGCGCCGCGGGGGCGGGATCAGGGTGGGCCGCAAGCATTCTGAGCAGCCGTACCCTGCAGCCCCAGCACCCGCTGGTACCCCCGTGGGGGGCTGTCTCCTTTGCACCCTGGGGGGCAGAGCCAGGCTGTTGTCAATCAGTTCCATTTGCCGTGTGCCCTGTGTGCCAGGCACGTTGGGGCAGCCCTGTTGTCACAGAGTCCCTGGTCTGGGGGTGGGGCAGGGGGCAAGTACAAGCCGTGTGAGAGGTGCCCTGTCAGATGTATCAGAGCCTCAGGACCCAGATAAAGGGCACCTGCCCCAGATTCAGGGAGTCGGGGAGGGCTTCCTGGAGGAGGTGGCAGCTAAGCCAAGACCTGAAGGATGACAAAGGCTTAAGCAGGGGCAGGGCACCTGGGTGGCTATGCCACGGAGGACAGGAAGGAGTGAACTGAGCCCTGGAGGGAGGTGAGAGGGCAAAGGACCCAGGAAGTGAAGGTTTCCATGGGTGCTGAGAGCTTTGGGCCCAGCGAGTTCTCAGGTGACCCATCAAGCACGAGAGCCAGGCTGCGGGGTGCCGGTGCCGGGGTGCGGGAGGGGAGGAGGGCAGCCCCTGCCCTCAGGGAGCTCACGGACTAGGCTCCTACCCTGGGACTTGGGGGCGTCAGCTGGTGAGGCCGCTGGCCCCGGGAGCTCATGGGGGTCTGGCCTCCCCCTGGGCTGGGCTCCCCCATCCCCGTTCCTGCTGAGCAGGGTGTCCTCGGGGACTGTGTTTGGGGCGCAGGGTCCTCTTCGCGTGTTTTTCCTAATGCCCCGCCTGTGGTCAGTCTGCGTCACGTCGACAAGGGCGTGTGCTGCTCACGGCTCCATCCCCGGCGCCTTCCTGCCCCCAGCCTGCACCCACGAGTGCTCAGCGAGTGTTCGTTGATTGCCTCACTGACTGTGTTCTCGCTCCCAGCCGGGCCATTCTCCAGGAGGTGCTCGATGCGGACCTGAGCAATGAGGCCTTTCCCTTCTCCACCCACAAACTGGTGAGAGCCGCCGGGCACCTGGTAGGTACCAACGGGCCGCTGGCTCTTGGGTTGTGGGCGGCAGCAGCGTGCCTGGGGCTAGGACCTGGGGGGCTGCGTGCCCTTGGGCAGGTCTGTTGACTTCCCTGAGCCTCTGTGCTCCGCTTCACCTTGGGGACTTAGATGGTCCTGCCCACAGGCTGTTTGGGCTGAGGAGGGGTAACGGGTCTGAGTCAGGCCTCACCGGTGCTCTGCCCAGGGCCCGGCACTTGCTGGGGGGCTCACCCCCAAGCTTCCACCAGGAAAGACAGCCTCCCCACCCGCACAGCCGCCCACAGCGTCCCCTCCTCAGAGGCACGGGGCATCATGTCCCCTCAAGTCAGGGTGGCACGCACTTCCTCTACCGCGTTGGAAACGACAGGACTGGGGACAGCGGAGCAGTCTGCTGCCGTGGTGGGGCTCTGCGGCCTCTGGGGAGGCACTGGGCCTTCCCTGGCGTTCTCCTGGCCCAAGCAGCGTTGCAGGGGGAGGGGACACTCCTCTCACGCAGCTCCCAGCTCCAGAAAGTCCAGGTCTTGGGACCCAGGGCTTCTGGGACGGTGGACGGTGTCAGGGCTCCGTGGGACCCGGCTCTGGCAGGAAGCTTCTTCAGAGATGGGGTGGGGGTGCGGGGGCCAGGGGAGCCTGGGGCCGCATCCAGCTCTGGGCCAGCACGTCCCTTCCCTGCGTCTCAGTGTCCTTGTTGGAAATGAAGCATCCTGGTCTCCGTTCTGACTCCCCGAGGCCAAGGGGAGGAGCAGGCAGTAAAGGCGCACCGTTCTGAGCACATGGCGCGCGCACGTCCCGCTTAATCCGCACAAACACCAGAACGTTCTGTTACGAGGTTCCTCAGCCTCACCGCTGTGGACGCTCGGGAAGATGTTCTGTGTTGGAGGCTGGCCTGAGTAGCACCCCCGGCCTCCACCCACTCGGTGCCAGGAGCACCCCCAGCTGTGACAACCACAAATGTGTCCAGACACGACCCAGTGTCCCCAGGGGCCAGAATCGCCCAAGGAGAATAGCTAGTCTGTGATTATCCGGCGCGGCGGTCAAGGCCCCGGCAGGTGCGCTGGCCCAGGCCCTGCAACAGCTCATGATGCAGGGAACTGAGCTCAGAGAGGCCGGGCGGACTGCCCGCGGCCCTCAGCTAATGAAACTTTAAAGCACCCGAATACACGTCCACAGAACGGACAGGGCTGTCAGGCGGGGGCAGGGTCAGGGGGATGGACCGCCGGGGTGGGGGTCACCTCTCCCTTTCCTCTGCCTCCATGTTCGTCTGGGGTTTTGGTGGAAAAAGTGCCCAGGAATGTTGGTGAGGAGTGGGATCCTGGCCTGTAGGGGGTCTGGAGGTCCGGGCCCAACCTGGGTGCTGTTAGCGCGTAAACAAGGTCGCGCTGGGTTCTGTGAGGAAGCCGCCAGAGAGAGGATGGGGACAAAGGCGGGTGTGTGGACCAGGGGAGCACTGGCCCGGCTCTGCTCCTGCCTTCACTCCCCGGAGGCAGAGCTGAGGGACAGGAAGCTGGGGGCGGGGGAGGGGTCTCTGTCTCCTCTGTCTAGCCTGCTTCCTGCCTCCTTTGTGCAGAGCTGCCTGCCAGGACCAGAGAGGGTGGGTGCTTTGAGAAAGCGGCACAGCTCAACCCAGGCCCCGGCAGGCATCCAGCAGGCCCCGACTGTAGCTGGGCTGGGGGCCCCCATGGGGTCCAGGCAGCGTCCAGCCCCGTCCGGGACTGGGTTCTGGCTTGTGGAGGTGTGAAGGGGGGTCGAGAGGCTTGGTGTCTGCCGGCCTGCCTGTGGCTGGGGGGCTAGTGGGGGAGGGCAGCAGGTGGGAGCACTTCCCAGCCCAGGCCGCTCCCACGAGGCACCTGGGACCCGTTCCCGGCCAGTGTGCTTCAGCCGCCGCCTGCCCCGGGGCCGGCCTCTCACCGCCCTGGCCGCCTCCCGACGGCCGTCTGGCTGCACTTTGGCCGGCAGGGCCGGGGAGCCGGGCTGGGTCAGGTCTCCGGCCCAGGGGAAGCGCGGCCGGACTCCAGGACGGCCCCTTCCCTAGGGTACCAGAAAGGCCAGACACAAGGTGAGGGTGTCACGGGACACCCGGGTCCGGGCACGGGACACCCACGGGGCGGCCTCTCCTCACGGCCTCCTCCGGAACTGACTTCCTGGTTTCGTCAAAAAGTGGTTTAGTACTTTACAAACGAAGGCTCGGTTTCCAAGCATCACGGTGCCTGCCGTGTGGTGGTCAGAGGGAGGGGCCTGGAGGCACAGCTCACTTTTAGCATGACCCCTTGGAGGGTGACCCTGGACCTGTCCGAGCTTCGTCTCTCCACCCTCGGCCCGGGGATGGCTGGTGCGTGAGCAGGGGCCTCGCACGGGATGCCGGCACCAGGCTCGCCCTGCTGGAATCTGGCATCTGACGAGATGGTGGGCACCGCGTTTCACTGTAAATATTGGGAACACGTGTAAACCGAGGGCAAGAACGTGGGAGCCCCGTCACTCTGCCCCCAGCGAAGCCGAGGTTAACCCTGCATCTGCTTTCCCCGATCTCTGTCTGTAAGGTTTAAGGCAGAAGCGGGGCCGCCCCCAGACAGCGCGTGCAGGCAGCCTTACTCCCTGATGATGGTTGTAAGTTTTCCGGTTCCTTCAAACATTCTCCAAGAGCCGCTTTGAAAGCCCCTGTGACGGCCTCTCAGCTCCCTGAGCAGCGTCCGTGCTTGGGAACAGCCCGGTGATGGGCCGCCCTTGACCGTGGGCCTTTTATGACTCTGATTATTGACCTAAGGCGGGTTCCTCAGAACCAGACCCAGACCCGCACCCAGAGGTGTCCCAGGGACACAGTCCCGGCCTGCTGGGTCATTCCGTGGCGCGTTCTCGCCCATCCTTTGGTAGTTTCCGTCTCCTCCCCGTGCCCCGCGCTGTCCTGGGCCTTCGGTGGGGGGGTGCGGTGGGGAGCGGGCACAAAAGTCCCAGGTCCCGCCTGCGGGAGGCTGGCGTCACCAGCTCACACTGGGCCAATCCAGGTTCTCGTCTGAGTTCTGACTAAACTGCGGGATCTAGTGCCGATTCCGAACTCCCTCTCCCCACCTCTACCGCCTGACACCCTGCACCCCCACCAGTGCCAGGCCCCGCGCTGGACCCGGAGGCCCTGGGATGGCGACGCGGGCCCCGCCCTCCGCGAGCTCACACGCTGGCCGGGGTAGGGGCGGGGCGGGAAGGACTCAGCAGCACAGCCCAGCCGGCATTGGAGAGAGGGCCTGGGCGGTGGGCAGCTGACGTGAGGTCCCAGGAACAGGTGCCCAGGAGGGAGAATGGAGTTTGGCAAGACAAGTGAGGGAAGACAAGGTGGTGGAGAAGCACGGTGACTCGGGCCTCTCGGCCGGGGAGGGTCTCAGCCCTAGGATAGGGGTCCCCCATCCCACTGCCTCCCGGCCCCCTTGGCAGGACAAGAGGAACACGTGCCCTGGGGTGGCCAGCGCAGACGTCTTTCTCTCCACTGCCTGGCTAGAAGCAGGTAGCGGCTCCTGCAGGGGACCGTGACAGCCAGCGCCCAGGGCCAGGGGGACGCTGCCTCACTCCTTAGGAAGAACAGCCAGTCGGCAAACACACGGATTCAGTGTCCTGCGGGGTCACTCGTGTGCGTGTCCTTGGATGCTATGGGGCCCATAGGGGGCTGGGCAGTTGGGTGAGCGCAGAGCCCAGCCTCAATGCCTGGCACCTGGCCATGTCACACAGCCCTCCTCTCTGCCCTCCACCTCCTCCCTGCTGCTCTCTGGAGGTCACGTCTAGTAGCCTGAGGTCAGGTCACTGCAGCCTGCTCTGTGGCCTGCTGTGAGGACCCCGTCTTGCCCTAGGGGCTGGGGTTCCCCGGGAGGCCTGGTGGGCCCAGCTCCTAGAGGTGAGGGAGTGAGGGCAGGAGGGTTGGGATACAGCTGAGGCTGAGGGAGCTTGGTGCACAGCTGGGGCCCCGGACGTGCTAAACTCCTGCCTCTGGGTATCACCTCCCAAGGGCCATGGAGGCGTGGGCAACATGGAGCAAAGGCTGAGTTTCCTTGGCGGTGATGTGTTGGGTTTTGCTGACCTCAGAGCGGCCCTGGTCCCGTGTTCCAGGATGGTCCAAGCCTAGGGTACAATGCCCTCCCCATTCACCGTCCAGTAGGAGGGGTGGAGAGATCAGCCGCCGGCCGGGCCTCAGGCTGTGGGACCTGGGCTGCCCTCGGCCCCGTGGTGGACGGGGGACAGGCCAGCGTGGACGGGGGCGGGAGCTGGGTCAGCACAGAACCCAAGAGTTTGGGAACAAAGTCACCCCAGTGCCCAACAGAGCTGGGAGCCTGTAGGCCTGGCTTCTAGTCTTGTCCGGCCTTCTGGGAGCACCTCTCCTGGCCTCAGTTTCCCCACCTACAGCACAAAGGCTGGACAGTGTCTAAAATCCTTTCTGGGCTGCCCTGGAAAGTCTGTCCAGACAGCCTGAATTCTCTCCGAATCCAGGGGGATTTCATACTCTCCCAAATAATGTCTTGCACTGGCTTCAACACGGACTGGCGCCATATCCCTCCGTGTGAAGAGGCGCTGGGGCCAGAGCGGGGGCCGGCCGAGTTGTACGGGAGGTCACTGGATCCCAGCCAACCAGATGCAGGCGAGGAATGCGGGCCTGCGTGGCCGGCAAGGCCTCCTGGTCGCAATGCGCGGAATGTTGAGGGCCAGAGCCCAGACGGCAGCCAGGGCCCAGGGTGGGTGAGCAGGACCCTGCCACTGCCCGCTGTGACCCACACTCACAGCAAACAGATGGGTCGATGACCCCGGCCGAGCCGCGTCCCGGTTTTGCAATAATTCCCCAAGATGCTCGGGCCCCAGGCCTCCCTGAGCCCCGCATTCCTAGAGGAAGAACAGGGGAGGAGGGAGGCGTCCCCTTGGCAGGCAGCTGACCGGATGGCCCTGCCTCCCACATGCTGGCCTCAAGGCCAGCGAGGTTCCCAGCGTGGTCATGGGGGGAGACGTGGTGTTCCTGGCGCCTCGGCCGGGGATGGGGGCCCCCCTTCTGGAAAGCAGCGGGCGCCAGGCCGCAAGCTCGTCCTGAGGCAGTGATAAAGCTGATTGTCTTCCGAAATTTAATTTCAGGTCCAAAGGAAATTGGATTTCTTCTCCTGACGGTGTAAAGGGCTCGCAGTGGCAGCCTTGGGATTCGATTCGTTAGGGATGGAATGTTCTCCCACCTGCATGCGTTACGTGGACAGTCGGAGGCTCAGGCCTCCGTACAGGGCCTCCCATGGCTTCACAGAGCCCGTGTTCATTCGACAGTTGGGTTTTAGCCGCTGCCTAAGAAGTCGCTTTGCACAACGTGTGCAGCTTCGCCCGTGGTTCTGGAAAGGGAGGGGGTGGGGGGGCGGGCCCCATGGGTGTGTAGCAGAGAAAGCCGCCGTGTGGCCACAGCCACTGTTCAAGGCATCCCCTGGGGGACCGGGTGTCTTCTTGCCGGGAAAGCATAAGGTGAAGATGTGACGAGCGTGCGTCTGGATGGCGTCCGGGCCGTGAACTTCAGAGATTCCGGGAGCCCCTCCAGGGCAGGGCTCTGTCCTTTCTCTGCAGGGAATGAGTGGCGTCCTCACCCTACAGCCCCCGCTCTGCTCTGTGGTGTAGACAGCCACCTTCCTCAGGGACTGTCCAGGGTGGCTTGAAATCTGCGGTTCCGGGGGCGGCTGGCTGGGGAGGGGGGCTTTCCACAAAGGAGCGTCGCAGGGAGGGCCTGTGGCCCATCCGGCCTTCCCGGGGGCCTGGAAGAAGCACCCCAAGGGGTCCAACAGCTTCTATGGGGCTTTTCAGATCCTCAGAAAGGGTCAACTTTTCTTCTCTTTAGTTTTAATATCATCTATTTGTTGTTGATTGATTTTGAGAGAGAGCGTGCACAGGAGCAGGGGAGGGGCAGAGAGAGAGGGAGCTCCGCGCTGTCAGTGCAATGGCGAACATGGGGCTCGAACTCCCGCACTGTGAGATCATGAGCTGAGCAGAAATCAAGAGTAGACACTTAACTGACTGAGCCACCCGGGCGCCCTGAAGGTCAAGTTTTCACTGTGTGATTTGAGCATCATACCTTTTTATTTATTCTTATTCTTGGAAATTAGTTTGCAATCATCCTCTCCCCCACCCCCATCCCCACCACCTCCATCACCCCTGCACACCAGCCTTCTGGACCAGACCACTGGGAGAAATTGCACGTCCCCCTTGCACAAAGTTGTTAGAATCAAGGATGTCTTGGCAGCTCCTCGGGGGGTTGAAAAATGTAGACCCTTGAACCTATCAGCAATGTTTTCTCCCCTTTTGTGGGTTCAGGGCGCCAGACCCCTGCAGAGGGCCGCCCCTGCTCCGATCCCTGCCCACGCCTGCCTCCAGGGTCCCCGGGAATCCTCATTTATGTAAGAAGTGGCTGAGTTTGGAGGATGTGCGTGGGGTGTTGGGGGTGCTGTTATCCAACCAAATGCCTGGAAACTTGTAAAACTGCCATGAGCTAATGTGATCTGAAAAGGTTGGACATGCTGGCCTGAGTCCATGGGCACGGCTGCTGGAGCCCTCCTGCGATATTTCCCCGGAAAGGCACCCTCCAGGCTTGTTCCGATGACGCACACGCCCAGGGCATCCCATGGGAGCCACGTGGCCTCCCCTGCCCGGGGCACCTACATGGCCTTTGATCTGAGCCGAGGCGGCGGCCACGGAAAGCCAGCGGAGTCCAGCGATGCCCCGAGTACGGAGAGTCAGGCTCCCGGGTCACGTCTTGCTAAAATCCAAGCACCCACAATTTTCCTGAAGTGCTCCCACCCAGAACTCTTCAAGCGAGTCCGGCTCGGGCAGGGGGCGTGGCTCGTACGGCCCCCACACGTGCTCTGCACTCGGAAACTCTGGCGGAGACCCTGCGCTGCCACCTCCTGGTCTCGAGGCCCCTCCGGGTACGCTGGGGCGGCTCGTGCCGGCCGGAGAGCCGAGGTGAAACCAGCAGCAGCCTGAAATCAACCGCGGGGGGAGTCTTTACACCACGGAGAGTGGTCATTGCTACAGATCACCCCCCTCCCCACCCCGGGAGCTGATTATCAAACATTTCCCCGGACATCAGTGGGCCTGCGGCAAGTGACCAAACTGCCCTGAGTCCCCGGTTCCTTCTCTGTAAAATGCGTATGGAGGTAGCATCGCCTCGCCCATGGTGAGCACCCTGCCCGGGGTTTTATGGGGATGATTCTATTGAGTGCTCCCATGAGCCTATGAAGGACATACTTTTTTTTTTTTTAATTTTTAATGTTTATTTTTGAGAGAGAGAGACTGACAGAGCATGAATGGGGGAGGAGCAGAAAGAGAGGGAGCACAGAATCCAAAGCAGGCTCCAGGCTCTGAGCTGTCAGCCCAGAGCCCGATGTGGAGCTTGAACCCACAAACCTCCAGATCGTGACCTGAGCCGAAGTCGGACCCTTAACCGACTGAGCCACCCAGGCGCCCCTGTGCAGGTCATCCTGGGCTTGCAGAAGAGACTCAGAGGGATGTCAGTTGCCAGGGATGCAGCACTGGGGACTTTTTATTTACTTATTTATTTATTTTATTATTTTTATTTTTTAAAGTTTGTGTATTGATTTTGAGAGGAGGGGAGCAGAGGAAGAGAGAGAGAGAGAGAGAGTGGGGGAGAGAATCTTAAGCAACCTCCATGCTCTGCACTGAGCCCAACGTCTGAGCCGAGCAAGGCAGGGCTCGATACCACGAACTGTGAGATCATGACCTGAGCGGAAGTCAAGAGTCGGACACTCAACTGACTGAGCCCTCCGGGTACCCCTGGGGACTCAGATTTAAACCCGAGCCCACATTCTCAGCCACCGTGGTGCCTGCTGCTTCTGTGGGTGGCTGGCCCCTCATCGACCTGTCAGCATAAGCGTCTGCTGCCCTCCCTTGCTCCTGGCACCGAAAACATTAAGAAAGTGCAAGTCACCCACTCCCTCTGGACGTTAGGTGCCCGTCCATGGAGAAAAGGGTGTTCTGTTTTTACCGTTTTAACCTTTTTAAAGCATATAGTTCAGTAGTGTTAACTGTATGCACCTTGTTGTACAACAGATTTCCAGAAAATTTTTCATCTTGAGAAACTGAAACTCTATATTCATTAAACAACAGCCCCCATTTGTCCTCTCCCCGGCTCTTAGTAACCAGCAGCTACCTTCTGTCTCTATGAGTTTGACTACTTTAATTCCGTGGAAGTGGAATCGCACAGGATTTGCCTTTTCGTGTCTGGCTTATTTCACGCAGCGTAAGGTCCTCAAGGTTCATCTGTGTTGTGGCAGGTGTCAAGATCTCCTTCCTTTTATTAGCTGAATAATATTCCATTATATGGCTAGACCCCACTTGTGTTCATCTTTTCATCTGTCCGTGCACACTCAGGGTGCGTCCACCTCCTGGCTGCTGTGAATAGTGCTGGTGTGAGCATGGGTGTGCAAATATCTATTCAATACCTTGTCTTCAATTCTTTGGGGTATCCACCCAGAGGTAGAACTGCCAGACACGTGGTCATTCTATTTTTCATTTCTCAAGGAACCTCCACACTGTTTTCCCTAGCAGCTGTGCCTAAGGGTTCAAATTTATCCACATCCCTGCTAACACTGGTTATTTTCTGGTTTATTTTATTTTATTTTTTCAGTAGCCATCCTAATGGGTACAAGGTCATATCTCATTGTGCTTTTGATTTGCATTTCTCTGATGATTGATTCGTGCTAATGACCATCCCCTCATTAGACTCGTTGGTCATTTGTCTACCATCTTTGGGAGAAATATTTATTCAGTCCTTTCCTTATTTCTTCGGTGAATTATTTGTTTTGTTGGTGTTGAGTTGTAGCCGTTCTTTATGTATTCTTGATATTAACCACTTGTCAGATGTATGATTTGTTAATATTTTCTCCCACTCCGTAGGTTGCCTTTTCACTGTTGGCTATTTTCTTCGATGCACAGAAATTTTCATGTTCGGTGTAGCCCCATTTGACTGATTTGCTTTTGGTTACCTGTGCCTTTGGTGTCATATCCAAGAAATCATCGCCAAGTCCAAAATTATGACACTTTCACCTGTTTCTCCTGGGATTTTTACAGTTTTAGGACTTACACTTAGGTCTTTAACCCATTTTGAGTTAATGTTTATATATGGTGCAAAATAAGGGTCCAGCTTCATTCCTTTGCATGTGAAGATCCAGTTTTCCCAAAACTATTTGTTGAAGAGACTGTCTCTTCCCCATTGAGTGGTCTTGGCGGCCTTGCTGGAGATCACTTGACCACATACATGAAGGTTTATTTCTGGGCTCTCTTTTCTATCCCATCGGTTTTTCGGTCTGATTTTATGCCAGTACCACACTGGTTTTGATTATGGGAGCTTTGTCGTTAGTTTTGAAATCAGGAACTGCAAGTTTTGCAGCCCTTTTCATTTTCAGGATTGTTTTGGCTATTTGAGGTCCCTTGAGATTCCATATGAATGCTAGGATGGATTTTTCTATTTCTGCAAAAAGTGTCCCTGGGATTTTGATAGAGATACATTGAATCTGTACATCACTTTGGGTAGTATTGCTATCATAATGATTGTCTTCCAATCCATGAACATGGGCTATCTTCCCATTTATGTATATCTTCTTTCATTTCTTTCAGCAAAGTTTGGTAGCCTTCAGTGTAGATGTCTCTCACCTCCATAGTTAGGTTTCTTTTTAAGTATTTTGTTCTTTTTGATACTATTATCAATGGAATTTTTAAAAAACGTCCTTTTTGGATTGTTCATTGTTAAGGTATAAAAACGCCATTCATTTTTGTATGTTGATTTTGTATCCCGTGTTTATTAATTCCAGCAGTATCTTGGGGGGGTCTTTAGGGTGAGAGAAGGTCCTGATTTAAGGTCCTTCCTGATGACCTTCCATGATTTTGTGACTTCATTCAGGGCCTGTGGTTTCTGTAAGAGGGCAGGGCTCTGTTTTGCAAGGGGGTTTGCCTCAGTTTGGGGCCTGCTTTTGAAGTCAGTCCAGCCCAATCTTTACTGGCAGATGACTGTGTACCAGGCACCGTGCTTCCCCTGAACTTGATCAGCAGCACTGGCCTGGCCTCTTCCGTCTATCAGATGGGGGCACTGAGACAGGGAGAGGCTGGCCCACATGGGTCTGGCTGACCCAGAGCCCATGATCCAGGTCTCCTCGTGTTTAGCTTTTCCTCTTTATTGTGTGTCCCTGCTCAGAAGACCTGAAGATCCCACCCCCACCCAAATCCATGCTTCAGTGGAAACAAATGCAAGATGTCTCAAAGTCCAGTAATTCTGTGAACTTAGAAATGCACCCGGAATTCCCCACACTCTTTCCCTCAATTTGCCAGAAGCAGAGGTCCATCTGCCCCTGTTTTCCTCCACCATTTGGAAAGTATTTATTTAGCACCTACTGTGTGCTGGGCCTGAGCACAAGGGTGCAGTAGAGAGCCAGCCAGCCAGCCCCTGGCCTGCGGTGGGGATGGGGGTGGGGGGTCTTGGGAGCTGTGGAAGAGGCTGGAAAGAGGCTTCCCACCGGTGAAGTCAAACGGAGCCCCATGGCCTGACCCTCTCACTTAACTGGGACCATGTGTGTCTGACATGAACCTGCAATCCTGGGCCATTAATGGGTGAGCTTTAAAAATGACTTTTCCTGTTTCAAAATGAGATTGGCTTTGAGCCCCAAGCTCCTCCGTGGGCTGTCTAAAATTAGAACCCCGTTGACAAGGCAATCTTTGTCAGGGGCCCACGGCTTGCACTAGGGAAGCAGGGAAATGTCAACAGTACATTTTCTGTGTCAATTTTGAGGTTTCTGAGAAGCCTGGGCAAATGGCAATGCAGAGCAAATGTTCACTGTTTCCAAAGCTTTCAGAATCCAGCCCCTCGGCAGCAATGTGATTAAAGTGTCAGGTTTATAAGGAGCTGGGTGTAGACAGCAGTCCAGCCGGAGCTGCACGGGCTCACGGCGGCGGCGGGGTAAGCTCCTTCATCCCTGTGAGCTCTGCGCCTCTGGTTTTGCATCCTCCGCTGGATGTTATTTGCATCGGTCTCCGCCACCATGCGGGAGAAGGGCTCCAGTGACGGAACGTGTGTCCAGAACGTGGCCCAGGGACACTGGGTCAATAGCACTGTCGTCTCTGAGGGGTTGGGGGCCCACGGTCCCTTGCTGGCCCCTGGGGCCCAGCTGTCACTGAAGTGGTCCTCACAGATATCTACAGCCTGATGACAAGGTCCTTCCGACCCCACTGCACGCCCCTCTCTCCCTGCCCCTCCCCTGTGCACCTGCTCCAGCTCGGTGCCCTGGCCCCTCCTCTCCTGGAAGGCCTGTCTGGAGCGGGAAACTGTCTAACCTTCCAGCCTGGCCTGGCCCTCCCACCTTCCGTCCCAATACTTGCCCACCCTGCGCGTGGTTATTGCCACAGAACTGGCTTGTGCTTCTGGCTCAGTCCCTCTAAGACTCCAGTCCTGGGGGGCAGAGGCTGTCCAGAGCCCAACATCTGGCCAAGGCTGACCAGGCTGGAGAGCAATCACAGTGAGGACTCAACACCTGTCTGCTTCCCCCCTTGAGGCCTCTGAATCCACCGGGTGCAGCCACGGCGACCCATGAGCCGGGCCACCAACTTCCCAGAAACTCCCCCTGACAGACAGACCTCAGAGCGTCTTTTTTATTTTTATTTATTTTTCGATGTTTATTTTTGAGAGAGAGAGAGCGAGAGAGCACAAGCGGGGGAGGGGACAGAGAGGGAAGGAGACACAGGATCCGAAGCAGGCTCCAGGGTCCGAGCTGTCAGCGCAGAGCCCGACTCATGAACCGTGGGCTCGAACTCACAAACTGTGAGATCATGACCTGAGCCAAAGTCGGATGCTCAACCGACTGAGCCACCCAGGCACCCTAGACCTTCTTAAAAGAGATGGAGCCAGGCTCCTGATCCCATTTACAGATGAGGAAATTGAGGCGAGAAGGAGGCCAGGAGACTTGCCGAAGGTCGCTGTGGTCATTGCATGGTGGCCTCCAAAACAGATGTCTGCGTCCTAGTCCCCCTCCCAGACCCTAAACGTGGCCTTAGTTGGAAGTAGTGTCTTTGACGATGTGACTCAGGAAAGAGTCTTAAGACAGGATCATCAAGGATCAGGGAGGCTCCTGACTCCAATGACAAGTGTCCTGATAAGAGGCCAAGGTAGAGAAGACACGGAGGAGAAGCCCTGGGCCACAGAGATTGGAGGGATGTGACCACAAGCCCAGGACCACCTGCGGCCACCAAAAGCCAGAAGAGGCAGGAAGGACCCTCTCCCAGAGCTTCTGGGGGGAGCACAGCGTGCTGACGCCTTGATCTGGGGATTCGAGCCTCCAGAACAGGGAGAGGACACACCTGCCATTCCAAGTCCCCAGTCTGTGGTCACGCAGTACGGCTGCCCCGGGCACGTGCCCCGTGACTTGGAAGAGTTGAGGCCTGGGAACCATGTGTGTGCTCTCTCCTGCTCCCAGTGTTGATACCCCTTCTTCTCCTTAGAGAGTTCCAGAGCAGTCTGGGGCTCTGTCCTTGGAGACCCCTTCCCTGGTGGTGGGTGGGCTGGGCCCGGGGCCAGCTAATGGGAATGGTGACCGTAGCAACTAGCCTGGGTCTGAGCCATGCCTTGTGTCCCCAGGTGCGGGCCATGAGGCTCTCCTTCGTGGGGGAGCTGGGCTGGGAGCTGCATGTGCCCAGGCCAGCCTGTGTGCCCGTGTACCAGGCTGTGATGGCCGCGGGCACCAAGCAGGGCCTCGTCAACGCCGGGTACCGGGCCATTGACTCCCTGAGCATCGAGAAAGGTGTGTGCGGGGGCCACACAGTGCCAGTGAGCTGCCCGGAGCCACGCTGCAGGCGGGGGAGGGGGGCAGGGGGTGTCGCCTCCCTGTGTTTCTTCCCTGCGCCACGCCCCTTCCCGCTTACCCCTTCGTGTCCGCTTCCCCAGCTCCCCCTCCCCACCACTGCACTGCTCACAAACCATGTCTTCCACGCAGGCCTGGGGATGGCGCTGGGGTCCCTGGTAGCAGTACTTGGAGGGCGAGGGGGAGGGGTGCTTGCCCAGCCTTGTGGGGGCGGGGCCGGAGCAGGGTTTGGGGCTGGGTTTGGACGGGGTGCAAACCTGGGAGGTTTGAAGAATGTGAGGGCAGGGCTGCTCAGGTCCCTCCCCGGCGTCTCGGCCGGCAGGGCAGAGGCTGGAAGGGGCATCTGCTCCCAGGGCCTCGCCCAGCGGACCTTCTGCAGGTGAGGACGCCCACCCCCCCACCCCACCCCCGTCTTCGGAGGAGCCCGTCCCCCAGTCCACTGGGCACTGACTACGAGGTCTCCGCCCCACAGGCTACCGGCACTGGCACGCCGACCTGCGCCCAGACGACAGTCCCCTGGAGGCGGGCTTGGCCTTCACCTGCAAGCTCAAGTCCACCGTCCCTTTCCTGGGGCGTGAGGCCCTGGAGAAGCAGAGGGCCGAGGGCCTCCGCCGGCGTCTGGTGTGCTTCACGGTGGACGAGTGAGTAGCCCCTGGTCCTGAGTCCGTCCGTCCATCCAGGAGGCAGGGTCAGTAGGGCCTGAGGGGACATGGGAGGCCCACTCTCCTCAAACACAGCTTTTGAAAGACAAAGGCACCGCCAGGCCACCTCCTGAGGGGGAATCCCGGCTGAGGTCACCGTGTGGTGACCCCTCACTACATTCCATTAAATCCGCCCCAAGACAGATGGCGGAGGGAAGGCCATGCTGCGGCCACCACCCCTACTTACAGATGGAGACCTGGGTGCCAAGGGACAGGGTAGCCCAGCCATAGGAGGGGACCCAACCCCTCCCCTGGCCCCCGGGGGGGCGGCTTTGAGCAGGTGGCTGTTATGTCCTGGAGATCTGGCCCGTCTGTCCCTGGATTCCACCTGGGGGAGGGGGGTGACTCTGAAATGACAGCACCAGGTTGGTGTCAGCACCGCCGCATCTTCGCGGGAATCTGAGTAGCAACGGTCTCCAGGCCGGCGGCTGGGCTTTGCTGATCTGCGGCTGACAGGCCCCCACAAACGGAGCCATTCTCCCAGATTTCTGGAGCCAAGGGAAGCGTCAAGAGCCCTGGCGGGGGGCGGGGGGCAGAGAGAGAGCCGAGCGGTGGCTTGTCGTCGCCCTGCTGCTTCCCTGCTGGGCTCCGGGCGGGCCCCCCCACACACCACCTGTCCACCTGCCGGGGAGCAGCTCAGGGTCCGGTGTGGGACTGCAGACAGAGCAGGGCCCTGCGGAGCCCCTCTGCCCCCTGGCCCTCCAGGAAGCACCTGCAGGCCTCCTGATGTCTGTCTGGCTCCCAGGGCCTCAGATGCACCCGCCACAGCCCGCTGACCCCGCAGGGCCACCAAGTCCACCGCGTGTGGGAGCCAGGGCAGTCCTGGTCCCAAGGAAGGACACGGCCGGGACGCCAGCTATGGAGATGCAGGGAGCGGCCACTTTGCCCTGGGCCCTGTGCAAGGCTGGCGGTGCCCCCTCCCGGCCCGTTTTCTCCCGTGCAAACCACACGTGCCACAAGCCAGGGTGGGACGAAACGGCAGAGCCCTCATTCACGTGGGGCCCAGAGCCAGAGGCCCCCACACCCTGTCCCCGTGCCTTGGCTCAGGGTCGGATCCCCACCGCTGCGTCAGCACCACGGGCCCTCGCCACCCTCTCCCGGGGAGCACCGGCCCTGAGCACCTGTCAGGCTCTGGATAAACACCCAGTGGGACACGTCTGCAGAGATTTGCACTAAGACTTGCCAGTTACTTCCGGGCACTGGCGCGTCCGTGATTGTAGTTTAATCTCTGTGTTTTCTCTTCTGAACTTTCAGAAATTTTATAGTCTGTATTCGTCTCCTGTGCGTACTAAAGAAAAGTCCTTTTGATAGATTATGCATCGTACTGTGGGGAGAGAACCACAGTAAAACCAGCCTTGGGGGCATAAAGGCTTATTCAGAAGTCATGCGAAAGCAAGTTAAAAGGTGGGCCGTTCCCAAATACCTGCAGTCTGGCCCTGCAGACGTGAAGTCAGGGCCTGGCCGTGGTCTTTTCTGCTCGTTCATTCATTCGCTGTGCCCGGGGCCCTGGGGCCAGGCACTGGGCTGGCACCAGAGTCCCAGGCAGGCCGTGGAGTGGCGCCAGGCCCCAGGGCGCAGGTCTCCCCACTGGGGGCTCCGGGACCCCATCTCTCTCTTGCTTCTTCCAGAAAAGTGCCCATGTTCGGCCTGGAGGCCATCTGGAGAAACGGCCAAGTGGTCGGCCACGTCCGGAGGGCTGACTTTGGGTTTGCCATTGACAAGACTCTCGCCTACGGCTACATCCGGGACCCCAGCGGCCAGTCGGTGAGCCCACCCCCGCTCCGCAGCTCTGCCAAGGGAAGCCCGGTTCCTCGCCAGGCTCCCTGGTCAGCGCCCCAGCGCCGCCCGCACCCCTGCACGTGGCAAGGTCACGGGTGATGGGGCCGTGTCTCTGGGCGGGGTCAGTGGCTAGTTCTGTATTTTCTTTCTGAAAGAATCTGACTTTGGAGCTTCTCTTGGTCAGAAAGAGGGTCTGAGCCGGGGCTAATACCCTCTGCTCCTGGGGCCAGAGACCCAAACCTCGAGCCTGGGGTGGACGCCAGGGGGGAACAGAGGCCTGGACTCAGATCCTCCCGAGAGCACGTGTCTCTCCTCCCTTTCCTCGTCCCACATGTGCCCCCGGTATGGAGCGCACATGCGTGCTAATGGCTGTGCCCACGTACAGCAGTGCACACACACGTACACACACGTGTACTTGCACACAGACACGTGCACACATTGACATATTTTGCCACGTGATCATTTATAAACCCCAGTGATCCCCACTGAGCCCAGCTCCTCCCTGCATAGTTACTGGGGGGGGTGGAGGGCGGGGCAGAGAACCCATCGAGGGCCTGCAGGGGTCAGAGCCCAGGGAGGGGTCTCGAAGCTCTTGCCAGACTGGCTGGCCACAGGAGTGTCAGTGGCATGGGCTGGGCACTGTGGTGTGAGTGAGGAGGGAGGAGCTCACTGTCCTAATGCCTCTATGGCCCTGCCTGCTCACCTCCCTGGAGTCCTGCCCCGGCCCTGTGACAGCCGGGAAGCTGAGGCCCTGAAAGGCTCTGACCGTGGGGGCTGGGATGCCCACCCAGCTTGGGCTGAGCTTTCCAGCTTCAGCCTTAGACCCTCGGGGGACCCCGGGCTGCGGCTCCCCATCTGCTCCCAACAGAGGCTCCGGAGGGAGAGCCACTTGGAAGGACCAGCAAGGAAGAGGCGGGGTGTGAGTCAGACCAGCCCAGGCAGGGTGCGAGGGACGTGCTGGGCCGGGCATTTAGGCCTGGGCAGGGGGCTCCCACCCTGGGCCTCTGGGGGTCCTGGGACCCGGGCTGCCTGTCTTGCCTGCTGGGAGAGAGGAGACCTCTAAGAACAGAGCCCACGATGCCTTGTCCACGACCGGCCCTGGGCGTGGCCCCTGTACGGAGAGAGCAGGATCCCCACGCGGGGCCAGTGTGCCCAGGGTCTAGGCACACGGCCTTTTTCCTGTTCCCCAGTTTCCCAGGGAGCCACACTTTCGGCAGCTGGAGGTGTCCCCACGGGCTGCCAGACCAAGGCCCAAGTCCACCTCAGGGCACCTACGGGCTCGGGGCACTTCCTGGGTCCGGAGAAGGGCCCGTTGCACAGAGATGGGTTTGCCCTCAGGGAGGAAGTGAGGCCGAGCCCCGCTCCGGGAAGCAGGTAGATAGGAGCCCAGCACCCGCGGGTAACGGGTGACCCGCACCCCCTCGTGTTCTGCGGTAGGTCTCGCTGGACTTCGTGAAGAACGGAGACTACGCTCTGGAGCGGATGGGGGTGGCCTATCCTGCCCGGGCTCACCTGAAGCCTCCCTTCGACCCTGACAACAAGAGGGTGAAGGGAATCTATTGATGCCCCCGCAGGGCGGAGCCTCCGTGAGTCAGGACCGTCCCCACGGGGCCCGCCGCCCTGGCCCAGGACCCGGACCCCGGCCAGAACGGGGGTCCTCCCTGACCCCCCAGTACAGGCCTGCTCACCTCCAAACAGACACTAACCGAGAGGACAGAAGACCCAGAGGGCCCGTCCTGTGGTCACTGACCAGAGGATGGCCTCTCGTCTACCCCTTCCCCCAGAACAAACCTAGTGTCATGTGGCCCTCTAGAAGCTTCTGAGAAGGTGCGTAGTTGACCCCGAGTAAGCCCAGTGTAAAAGCAGGGAGGCAAAGAGATCCGCCGGGTACACCAGGCCTGCCTGACCAGCGGACTGTCCGGAGCAGAGCGCCACTGGAGAATTCCAGATGCATCCGGAATTAGGGGCAGAGTGAGGACTGATTAGTACTGTCTGCCTGTAGCAAAGGCCGAGAGCAGGGGTGCCAGCTTGGCTCTGTCCCCCGCGGTCAGGCCGGTCAGGCCGTTGGGCAGGATGGTCCGTTTCCCAGAGGTTGGCAGAGGGAATCCAGGAAGCAAGCTCTTGCTGCCTTGACCTGTTTTTCACAGGAAAAGCGTTCTGAGCCCTCCCAGCTCGTGAAGTCGGGAAGCAGAGGCAGGGGCTGGGAGGGCTGGGTCTCACATCGGTGCCCTCCCTTACCCATGCAGAAGCACCACCTCCTGCCTCGATTTCCCCAAGAGCACGTTGTCCTCTAGGTCTGTGAAGGAGCGGCGTGCTGCTGGGTGAGACCCTGACAGACCCCTCCTGCCTTGTGGCCCTGTCGTTGCTTTTTGATTGGGACGCGGCTCCTTATCTCTCTCTCCACTGGTGGCCCCGGGGAAGGACCTTGCACAGGGCCTTCAGAACTCTCTAACATCTGCCTGTGTGACCCTCCTCCCTGCCTCCCTGCCTCCCTGGCCCCGATGAGTGCCTGTCCGACTCTGTGCCCCAGTCCCGGGTCCCTCCCCTGTCACCTCTCCGGCTCACCCCAACAAGATTTCGACACCCACCGGGCGGCCTGGGGCTGCACATGCGGCCTTGCCCAGGCATGCCTGACTCTCTTGGGGAGCAGAAGGTGACAGATGTGCAGGGGACAAGGAGACGGGGTTCCCGCAGACGCTCGCAGGAAAACCGCACGGTGACTGGGGTTGGGGCAGCCCCTGGCGGGCCCTGGCTGCTGTTCAAGCCAATAAAGCCGAAGCCGTGGGAAGACGTTTGGGTTTCACGTGGCCTTTGGAAAGCTTTGTGGCCCCCTCGCCAGACCACAGGCCGGGAGTGTGGCCTCCGGCACAGACCTGGAGGCCGGTCGCCTCCCGGCTCACAGGCAGGCCTGGCTCCCCCGGGGGAGAGTCTGGGGGAAGCCAAGTGGACCCCGAGGGGCCAGAAACGGAGAGGAGGGGAGGTGGCTTCCCAGATGGCCCGGCCTGCTCCCCCGGGCTCCGCGGTTTGGCCCCAGGGCCTCGAATTGGGTCGGGACACGTGTACCCACCCTGTCCTGGGAAGGGGGAGGCTAAGCGTGAGGATAGGGGACGGATCCAGGTTCCCATCTGACCCCTCCCTCAGGGGCTGAGCTCGGAGACAGGAGCTTTGACAGGAGCCCTCGCTGTTGGTATGTTTGCTTCTCTGCGGGGGAGAAATAACCCGGCCCCCCCCCGCCGGAAAGGGCATCGGGCATCGGTCACGCCGTGGGAGAGGCCAGGGAGCCACCTCCCAGGCTCTGCGACCAGCCAGCCGCCAGCCGCGGGAAGGTCCGGGCAGGGCCGCGGCCCCGGGTATGCTGCCTCCACTGCTTAGGGCAGGGCAGGTGCGTTCCCAGGCCGATGCCCCGGGACCAGTCCTCTCTCACCCCCGTCCCGTCTTAGACACCTGTCACCCTACCTGGTTTTGAAGGTTTTCCTGGATGACACCATGGCCCTCACGGTGGCCTGTCAGGAATTCTGGGGAGGCGCCCCTGAGACTCAACCCGTGTGCTGGCCCTAACAGTCCCTGGAGCTCCGAGGGTGGGGGTGGGGTGCTGTGCCCCCCCCGCAGGGCAGGTGGACAGGCCCCTGCTCACATGCCGGTCTTGCCGGCTCCTACCTGTCAGGTGGGCTGCGCTGGGCTGCTCGGGTCTGCAGCACCGCGTGCACCCGGCGGCGGGCCCGCCTCCTCTGGTCTTCCAGGGGTGAGTGGGGAGGGGCCCGGCTGGCAGGGATGAGGCGCCCGCCTCCCCAATGAGGATCAAGGGCCCTGGCAGTGGAATGCCCAGGGGACTCCCAGCCCACTCCATTCCCAGGTGCTTCCCGTGTCACCTCCTCCCTCCAGCATGGCGGACAGATGGGACAGCGGAAACTCTGGGGAGAGAGAGGCCCGAGAATCACACCCAGAGTGATTGTGGACAAGGAGCCCATCGTGTGCTAAGGTCCTGGGGTGGGCCTGACCTGCCATGTGACCAGGGCCAGGGTCATACCTCATCTGGGTCTCAGCCATCCCATTTGCAAATGGGAGGTGGGGGGGTGTCAGAGTCCTTATGCTCCCCGCTCTGCCTCAGCCTGGGGACACCCCCAGTGGGGCTCCTGCCTGCCGAGGACCCTCCTTGCTCTGGTGGGAGCACTGTCTAGCCCAGATGGGGCCCGAATGCTCATCTCAGCCCCACCATGGGAGGCCAGAGGGCTTGCCCAAGGCTCCCATGTCGCTGTCGGGGAGGTGGGTGGCTAAGCCATGTGGCTCTGGGTCACCGAGAACCCTGGGAGCCAGGTGAGCCCCTCACTCCTCTGATGGCCCTTGCACGGCTTCATGAGCAGGAGAAAACGGGGCTTCCTGTGAGCCCTGAGGAGGGCAGACGCTGTGGCCGCGGAGGGCTCAGCGGAGCGTGGCCGCCGTCACCCCACGCGCCAGCCAGCTGCTGCGGGAGGGGGGGCCTCAGAACGCTCCCAGCTTTGTCCTTCAGGCTCCCCAAATTAGAGCCCCCGCCCCCCGCGAACGTGCTAACTAACCCTCTAAATGCCAGCCTAACTCAGGAGCCCCTCTCTGGCCCAGGGCTCCAAAGGCCAGGCCGGGAGGTGACTGTCCCTTGGCCTGCCCCCTGGGCCTGGGCCCCCCCACCCCGGACTCCCCTGGGCCTGCTGGCCCTGAGTGACCCTGCGTGAGCACCAGAGGCATCCCTTAGCAACTGTGGCCTTGGGCCCTAAGTACCCTTGGGTCTTCCTCCCCTCCCCTCTCCCCCCTCCTCTCCCTCCTTCCCCTCTCCCTTCTCCTCCTTCCCCCTCCCCTCTCCCCCTCCTTTCCCTCTCCCTGCTTCCCTCCTCCCCCTCCTTCCCCCTTCTCCCCCTCCCTCTCACCTCTCCCTCTCCCCCTTCCCCTCTCTCCTCTGCCCCCTCCCCTCTTCCTCCTCCCCTCCAGAAGAAAATGTGTCTCTCAGATGAGGAAGGACCAGGAGCAAAGCCCGGGACAAAGCTCTCATTTCCTACTGGGGAAAAGGACCGAGGGCGAGGGTCTCCCACCGAGGCAAACAGCACCTGGGCACAGGGCAGGGGGTGGGAAGACAGAGGGCACCACAGCACAGGGCCCCGGGCTGCCGGCTGGGAGCTTCCGTAAGAGTCCTGGTGTCCCTCGCCCTCTCACTCGGTTTCTAGAATTTGCCAGTGACTCTCCTCAGCGCTCCCCTCTGGATACCTCTGGAGCCTGACCCCGTGTCCCGCCCCCATGGCTACCACCCGGCTCCTGGTTACTGCGCCAGCCTCCACTGGCCACTGCCTCCCCCCTGCAGCCTCTCTGGCCTCTCAGCTGCCTGCTGCCCCTGCCCACCCTGCTCAGCCTTGCCGGCCTCCCCCCTGCTCCCTACCCGCACCTCGGGGCCTTTGCTGCTGGGACTCCCCTCCTCACCTCCCTCAGGATTTTAACTAACGTCACTTTCTCCTTTCCCAACAAGCCTGTCCCTCCTGGCAGCCCGCAGCCGGCTCCCCCTCCCGCTCTACTCGCCCCTCCTCGATGCCTTTTGCATACTGTTTGCTTCATTATTGTCTGTTCACTGTCTGCACCCCCCCCATGGAAGCCGGAGGGCCCCCCTGTTCTGTTCGGGGTCCAGCCCCCGCGCCCACCCCAGGGCCTGGATGACTAGCTCAGACTGGAGGCAGGAGAGGGGTGGGCGGGGGGAGACCCAGGACCGGAGGGACCGGGGGACAGTGGGGCCACCTTGGGGGCAACTGTGATTCTGGGCCCAGACCTTCCAGAGTAGATGCGCTGAGGACGGCCTCCTCGCCCCACTCCAGTCGGGTTTTCAAGGTGGCCACCAGGCACCCACCCCCCGAAGTTCCGAATCTCAGAGGGAGGGCTTCCTGGATTCTAGTCTAGAATCTTCCCTTGAAGGCTCCCCAAGTCCCTATTAGGAATCTTCCACCAAAACAGAAGTTTTGGCCTGGGACTCATGGGACACGGCGGGCTGCCTTCCATCCCGGAACCTCCCGAACATTCAGGGAAACGTGGAGTGTGTGCGTGAGGCTGGGTGGGTGTGTGTGGAGAAAATAGAACAGTGCGTGTCCCAGGGAGACTGCGTGGTTTTCAGTGCATGTTACCAGGGCCAGAGGGGGACTACATGGGGGTGACTTGCAGTCCGGAGAAGCTTCGTCGTTCGCTGCAGCAGAGCAGAGAGCGGTGGGAGCGCCCGGGATCCTTGGGACTCAGTTTCCCCGTCTGCACGACAGGATGGATGGGCGGGGGCCGGGGACCAAGACAGCCACTGGCAGCTGGGGGAGCCAAAGAGTGTTCAGAGCCCGTCCCTGCGGGAACATTCGGCTGGTCACGATGGGGGCGGGGTGCTGCTGACGCGGGGTGGGGGCCGAGGAGGCCCAACCTTCCTTAGCGAGAAGGACGAGCCTTAGCCATCGAGACCGGTCCTGCCAAAATGCATCCGTGGAAAATCCCGGCCCCCCTGCGCTGGTCCAGCTGCTCTTGGCAGAAGCAGCCGGAGCCCGGCCCGCTGCGGCCCATCGGGCGTCTGTCCCCGCGCCCCCCTGCCGCTCTGTGAGGCCAGTGCTGTCTGGGACCGCAGCCCCGGGGAACCTGCCGCGTTGACCAAATGCTGTCTATCTGCAGCATCACAGCCACGGCCACATGTCGCCGTGGAGCATTTGAAATGTGGCAGGTGTGACTGAGAGCCCAAATGTTCCCTTATATCTCGTTTTAATTCATTGAACATCATGCTCGAATCGCCGCGTGAGGCTGCCTCCTGGCCGCCGGGCAGCACAGCCCTGGAGCGTCCTGGGGCTCAGGCTGGAGCCTGCAGACTGAGAATGCCCGCCCCCGCCCCCCTGCACACCCTCTGCCAGCACTGGTCCTGGGTAAGCGCACCTCAGCCTGGAACTCCGTGCACTTCTCCGCTGATGGCTCGTGTCCCCCTAGCAGCCCCTGCCCCTCAACGGGCAGCAAGGGAGACCGGCCCAGAGAGGGAACGCAGCTTGCCCGGGGCCACACAGCAGAGAGAGGAATGGGAACCCAGGCCCGCTCTTCCTCCACCAGACTGCTCAGAAGCGCCTGGAGGGTCGCTCGAGGGACTTGGGCCAAAGTAGCGCCCTCGCCCTGACAGGCTGTTTTCAGGTAATGAATCATTTCTCCCAGATGCCCTTGCTGAGTCCTCACGGGTCACAGGGGTCATGCCTGTGGCCTAAGGAAGGGAGGTGGAGACGCCAGACTCTGCAGTCGACACACCCGGGGTGGCTGCCCAGCTCCTTCTGGGTGACCCCAGCACCTAACTGTAGGGCTCTGTGCCTCAGTTTCCCTTTCTGTCAATGGGAGCAGAAACAGCTATGCTGTGGGTTTGTTGGGCGGGCTGGCACAGAGCCAGCGTGCACACACCGGGGCAGCTCTTAGCAAGGACAGGGATGCAATAATGGGGGAGGGGGTGTTAGAGCCAGGAGCAGGGGCGGGGCAGGGTGCACCCAGGGGTCCCTGCAGGAAGCGCACAGCAGGCTGTCCCGGGGGCAACAGGAAGACCAGCCCCAGAGGGTGAGAGTGGGAGAACTGGTGGGGGGAGGGGCTGGCATCTGGGTGGCAGAAGGTTCTGGATGGGTGTGATTTCCCCTATCGCCACTAATCCTCTCCTCTGGGGAGATTGGGAGGATGCAAGTGCCATGTTGGGTGGGGGGCTCAGGAATAAAGTGATGGTAGCCAGGAAGGGCTCAGTGGGTGTGAGGTGGGCTCGCCGTGGTGTGCGGGTCCCCCTGGCACCCTCTCCCACAGCCCCGGGCTGACCAGGACCCTTGTCCCGCCTGGCAGTCATCACGGCCAGAGGCAAGGGGTCTTGCTGGACCGGGGACTGCTCCAAGCCGCTCTCCTGAGGCCTGCCCTTGCGGGGAGGGGCCTCCCTCCACCTGTCATCCCAGGCCATAGAGATGACAGAGGGCCGGCCTCTGTCGGGCTGGCACGTCACAGCGATCGTGCCCCGTGACTTACGGCGCGGGAAGCCGTGATTTATATGACGCAGTGCAGAGCGTCGGGGCCCGTTTGCTCGCGTCTATAATGGAGTAGCTCAGAAGGAGAGGCAGCCACTTAGCTGCCGGGCTCTGAGCGGGGAGGACGGGGAGGCCCATCCATCACCCTCTCGCTCCCCGAGAGGCTGTGCCGCGTTCTGCTGAACTGGCCAAATCTGTCACTCCCTGCAGAGACCGTCAAGGAGCCAAACGGGGCCTTAAATGGGAGGCAGCGCAGAGGGGACGAAGGTGGAGACTGACCCAGGACGCGTGGGGCGCATACCAACTCCACCAGGGAGCAGAGTGCCCACAGTGGAAAGGAGGCTCAGACACGGCCCCCTCCCGTGGGGGCGAAGCCACCCCGGGCTAGCCGTCCCCGGGCGCCGGCCCGCGTGTGAGCTTCATGGTCTCATTCACGCAACAGCATTGGCCCCATTTGCTGGATGAGGAGACTGAGGGTCAGGGAGGTGGAATGGACCACCCAGGTCACGCCTCCAGCGCAGGCCTGAGTCCAGAGCCCCATCTGTTAGGCACCTGTCCCGTGGCCACCGAGGAAAGCAGCGGGGCTGACGGCTCTGCCTCCCGAGAACCTGGCACCCAGCTCCTCGTCTGGGTCTCTGCTGACTCATCCTTCAGTGCTAGTGAGACTTGTTAGCGTTTCCCTTTAGGTGGGCGAAAATATCTGTTTACCCTGCGAGAGAGCAGTCTCCCCAGGCAAATCTCTAACCAGCTAAGTGGCTGCCCTGCCTCCGTGGCAGGGAAGACGCCCACTGTGACAAACGAGCCACTCCGCAGGGAAATGTTTTAGCAGCGTGTGTACCCAACGCACCGACACAGATCGCCGTGGACAGGACGGGGGACGCGGGGGCGGGTCTGCCCCCCAGCAGCCAGGACCGGCCCCTCCCAGCGAGGTGGGCGGGGCTCGGGGCCACCGAGGGGGTGTGGAGAAGGCCTTGGTCGCCCCAGTCCCAAGTGGGTCAGCAGGGGACTCTCACGGGGCCCTCTCGGCCATCCAGGGGGCCCTTGAAGGGCAAAAGCTAGAATGGACCGTGGTCTCAGGCAGGGGCTGGGTCCTGCCCATTCATCCCGAGCACACAGAGCTGTTCCGCGGGGGTCTTCACAGAGTCGGGGTGCACAGAGCTGGTGTGATCCCACAGCCACAGCGCGGAGTGGGGAGTGAGTCACCGTCCCCCACTCAACTTTTGCCCCCACCAGTGCTGACCACAGTAAGGCCGGAGGGGCTCCGACCCTGGCTGGCCGGGCAGTGACGGGTGGGTTCTTCTAGCTTGGAGACGATCTCAGGCAGGGGCTGCCGATTCCATTCACCCTGCAAGGAAAGGACCGGGTAGTAAACTGAGGCTGGAGGGGTGAGATGAGGCACCATCTTCCCAGCCACTTTTCCCCTTGACCTCTTGGGCTCTTGCCCTCGAATTCACCTTATCCCAAACCCAACTCACCCTCCTTCCCTCCAGTTGGAGTCACCCCAGCCCCCCACGCCCTGCCTGTCCCTCACTTCAACTGTCCCCCGGCTGAAGCAATCAGGGCCCCTGGGTGTAGGCTGAGTTTTCAGCCCCTCCTCCCCAATAAGCCTGCACCAAATGCCATGTTTCCAACCACATCAGACGTCCACACCACCCACGTCTCCCTCCCGGGCCAGCATCAGCCCTGCCCTCGGCGCCCAGAATGTTTGATTCGGCCGTTAATGCGGCTCCCAAAGGCGGGAAATCTGCCTCCCTGACTTGCAGGCTTGCAGACCCCGGCCTGCACCAGTGCCCTCTCTCTTCTTGGGAATTAGTGAGATGCCCTTGAACCCCAGCGGGTCCCAGGTAAGGAGGCCCTACCAGCCGGCAGCTTCAGACTGGTTGGCTTCTCGCCTGCCCCTCCCCCCTGCACTTTATTTTCAGGCTCTGGGGGTCTTGCCGGTGCCCTACTCACACCCCCAAGACTCGTCCCAGGATGTGACGTCGCCTGAGAGAGGGCCGTCAGTTCTATCAGCCAACCCCCTGCAGGCCGTCTGTCTGTCTGTCTGGGCCCATCCGCCACCACCTGAATTCTCCAGCTGTTCGGAGGGACTGCTTTGCACCAGCTCCTTGGAGCACAGCCCCATTGCTCCCTCCCGGCGTCCTCGGGGGGACTGGGGGCGCCCAGGGACTTGTGGCCGGTGGGGGTCGGAAGGTGTGGGGGTGTCGCCTCGGGCGGTGGCCTGCTGCAGCGCACACACCCATCCCCCACACGCACCTGGAAGCGAACGGCCGAAGACTTGTTGCAGTGCATGGAGATGGGAGCGAAGCCGTACAGGGCCCTGAGCATCTCTCGACTGAAGGAGTTCCAGGGAACAGACGCGAACTGCTCACGGACAGAGGTCTGGGGGCAGGTGCACACTTCGTCGTCATTGAACCTGGTCGGAGGGAGAAGGGGCAGCCTGGCGTATGGTGGGGCCAATGGGGTGGCGGTGGGTGACTCCCCCCACCCCTGCAGGTGGGCTCAGGCCACCTCCTCCCAATCCTGCCGCCTCCACGCCAGTGACGGCTGGCAACGGCTGCCCCGGGGTTGGGTCCAGAGGTTCCTCAGGCCAATTCTGGGCTCAGCAGGACAGGAGGATGGGGATCGATTAGTGATGCCTGCCACGGGCACCGTGCAGAGAGGTGGAGGCACGGCGGCCTCGTGCGTGTTCACCCTGCCCCCAGAACTTAGCCTGGGGTCCTCAGCTGCCTCACGGGGGGTCCTCTGCGGTGCCCGGGGACGGGGACCCCCAGCGGGCACGCGCCCGTGGAGCTGTCACCTGTTCACCATGTGGAAGTACTTCTGCAGGAAACCCGGGTCCGTGGTGCTCTTGCAGAGCTCCAGCTGCGTCAGGGGGTAGTAGTGGATGTAGTTGACGCACATCTCCTCCAAGATTCCGAAGCCCCCCTGCGGGATGGGAGGAGCCCCGTCAGGCCCAGTGCCTCGGGCGGGGACGCTACCGCCGGCTTCCAGACTCGTTCACTGCGTTCGCCCCCTGCACAGCGCAGCTGCTCTTTCACGCGAGCCAAGTCCCTGCCTTCTGGGGATTCCCCGTCTCCCTTGACGGGACAGACAGACAGCAAACGAGCCCGCCAGGAGCCACGTCTCAGGCGGCAGCGAGTGTGAGGAAGAAAAAGACTACGGGGTGAGGACACAGGGGTATTCGTGCGCCCATTTTACGGATACGGAAACTGAGTCCCAGGGAAGGTGAGAGGCAAGGCCTGAGTGGACACAACCTCCCAACCTTGGCTGAGGTGGGGTCCCCTCGCCAGTGAGAGCCTGGAGACGGAGGACGGCAGGGAAGAATTCCTCTCACACGGAATGGACACCGTCCACCAGTCATTTCCAGATCGCGGCTCTGAGGCGGGGTGGCGGCCTCCCAGGGCCACCCCGCGGCTTTGTCGCGTGGGAGGGGGCAGAGTGGGCTCTCCCTGCCGCCTTGGGCTTCAGGCCTCTGGGCGGGTCCCTGTTCTCGGAGCCTAGACCCCGCAGGAGCAGGGAGCAGGCGGGCGCGGGGAGCGGGCCTGGGGGGTGGCATTCGGCTGGCAGGGGTGTTTGGGCAAGAGGCGTCTGCCCCTCGGCAGCAGAAACGAAGGGTGTGAAGAGCCCAGCTGAAGGCCCATCTCAGCCCCGTCCCCGTGAGGACGCTGCTCCGGAGGAGGTCAGCGCGTTCACACCGCAAGTTTCCCGGGAGCGGATCGGCCTGGCTCCTGGGCGGCCCCCACCGGCCGGTGTTTCCCTGTATTGTTCTCTGGTTCCCCGGGGTCCCGGGGCCCCCACGGTTACCGCCCGGCCACAGACGGGGAGGATCGCCTCTCTCGTGCGGTTCCAGAGCCCCCTGACCCCCTGCGCCTCGGAGGTCCAGAGAGTCCTGACCGGGGGAAGGCTCTGCTCATGCCAGCCCTCCCTCTGCCTTCGCCGTGGGACGGAAATCACATCACAAAGGCCCCCATCTCTCAGGTGGGCGCGAGGGTTGTCAGTGCGTGCTGGGACGCCCAGCTGCCCTGCTCCTCGGTCCCTCTGGGGCGGTGACCGTGACAGTTGAGAGGAGGAACTGGGGCAGCGGGGGCCTCGGCCTGAAGAACTTGGCATCTGAGACATGAGGGGGGCACCTGACCTGAACATCTGGGGACCGGACACCAGCTCACCTGGAGGAGGCGGGTGGGGCAGGGACCAAGGCCCTCGCAGAGGTGACACTGGGTGGGGGCGGGGCTGGGGGTCCCCTTCACCGCCCCTGCCCCACCCTCGGCCCCGGTGGGTTCAGCTGCAGAATGGGGAGGGACTCGGTCCTTCCAGGGGCCTGGCCCATCTTACAAGAGCTCAGAGCCCTCTACGGAGAGGCGGCCCGCGCAGGCCCGGCGGCTGGACCAGCACTGCTCTCTGCGGGGCCGAGGGCCCTTGGCTGCTCCCCCAGCACTGTTTCCCCCGACACCTGCCTCACGGGGTCCCAGTGAGGTTAGAGGGTCCCTAAGCTTGGACAGGGTGAGCCGTGAGACCGGCCCGCCGTGCGGAGCAGCTGTTGTTCTCTGTACTGAGCCCCTCCTCGAGGCAGAAGAAGGGGGTGTGGGGTTTAGGCCAGGGCTGCGCGCCTGCCAAGGCCTCCTACTCCTCGAGGTTATGACCATGGACCTGGAGAAGTGGTCACCCCCCGGCCAGAGGGAGGGAGGAATCGCGTGCCAAGCACATTGCAGGCACACGGCCTGTTATCAGCTGTGTGACCTCCGGCAAGCATCTTCCCTCTCTGAGCCTCAGCTCTCACCTGTGAAAATACAGAGAACCCCCCCCCCCGCCCTTGATGACTGGTGTAAAGGCTAAACAGGAGGAGACGACTCCATGTTCACCGCTGGAGAATGGGGCCAGACTGCGGTCCTTCCGGACACTGGAATGGCACGCGGAAAGCAGAGATGCGCTGACACTCGCTACAACTGGGACGGACCCTCAGGACGTGACGCTGGGTCAGGACGCCCGTCACGGAAGAGCAGATAGTACGACTGCATTTACCTGAGGGCCCCGGCTGGGCAGGACGGGGGCTGCCCGGGGCTGGCGGGGTGGCGGCTAAGGGGCCAGGGTTCGTTTCGCAAAGAGGACATGTTCTGAGCGTGACGGTGCGGACGGTCGCACACACCTGTGCAGAGCCTAGGCCCTCCCTGGACGGCGTGCTTTAAATGGGCGGGTTGTCTGGTGTGCATTACATCTCAATAAAGCCGTTTGAAACAATACCGAGGGACCACGAGCAGAACAGAGAGAGCGGGACCGTGGGGGCCACCAGAGTCCCGGGGGCTGTAGCCCCAGGTCCGTTAAGCCGGGAGCCGGGTTCTCAGGATGATAAGTGGTGGGGGGGGGACAGTGATCAACAAGACGATTAGCAAAGCTGTGTTAGCGGGCGGTCAGTTTGCCAGGCCAGCCCTGGTTGATGCCCGCTGAGCACGTATAATCGGTAACAGCACAGGCTTTCACTCCGCAGAGCGCGCCGGCTGGGTGACGGGGTCCAGGACCTGCGCATGGGCGCCGCCCACACAGCCAGCCTTGAAGACAGTGTCCCCTCCTGGGCTACACCCAGCGCTGCCCAAATGCATCCGTTCACACCCTTGCCCGGCACAGTCAGCCGCACACCCGGGCAGACTTGTCTTTGCAAAACAGCCCCGAAGGGAATGGCATGAAAATTAGTGTTTCTGCAGCCCGTTTATTTTTGCCATCGACAGTCTGCAGGCTTGTCACCTAAGGTCTGAGGGCGTTCTCGGTCCTCGGGGCCTTCCTGCCGCCTCCCCTCTGCCCGGGCACCGGGTCACTTTCCGCCACCCCCATCGGCCCCCCTTCCCTCCTCAGTGAGGCCTCCCTGGCCCCTGGCCCTGTGCACCGTGCTGGGTTTTAGTGTTTATTCTAATTCTGCCTGCCTCCCCGGTTGATGGAGCTCGCACAGACAGGGATCAGCCACACGCCCTCCTCCCCGGCGTCCGCACGCAGGTGCCGATAGGTTTCCCGCAGAGGCTCTCAAACTCTGGCAGGCATCAGAGTAACTTGGGGACGCTTCTTAAACCAGGCATCACCACGTGTCACCACCCAAATTCCGACTCAAGGTCTGGAGTGGAGCCTGGGAGATTTTGCTTCTACCAAGTTCCCAGGGGGACCTGGCCGAGGGACCCCTAGCCCGGAAACCGACAGTTTACTGAATGAATGGGGGACGTCACCCCCTGCCCTCCGCAAGCTACGCTCTAGGTAATGAGTTAAGACTTGTCCTCCTGAAAGGGTAGAAAGCCCTGAAGGGGACCCCCCCTCCCGCTCCCAGGCCTCACATGTCCCGGGATCAGGCAGCAGGGAAAAGTCAGGGGGACTTACCACGGTGGCCAGCTTCCTGTCTTCTGTGTTGTATGTACAGGAAGTGATAAGGACGTCCCCCTAGAGAGCCAAGCCGAGAGACGCCCATCAGCACCTGCCCACGTGGGGGTAACAGGTGCACTGAGCTGCTCCCATGACTGACCAAGCCACGGCACCCAACATGGCACGTGCCACTGAACATGCCACCTCACACACCACTGCACAAGCCATGGCATGCAGTCATCCATCAGTTCCTGAGGGGGCCCCGTGGTGGCCTCTAGGCCCCCCACATGGGAGGGTCAAAATCTGGGTGTTCCCAGGGACCGACTACCCACTGGTATTGGCTTCTGTGCCCCTCAGTACACAGGTCACAGGCAGGCAGGACTGCTGTGTGGACTGGATGGTCACGTCACAGCCCATGGGTGAACTTGGGCAAGCCCCTGCCTGAGACCGGGCTCCCTTTCTGCAAGACCAGGGGCCCCACCAGCGACTCCCATGCCCTTGTCTTTCCTGAAAGCTCAGGGCTTACTGCCGGCTGACCAGGCGGCGGGATGCTTGCCCCCCACCCCGGGAGGCCTGCTCCGGGCCCCCCTGACACGTCCTCTGTCACGTCCTGGTGGATCTCACCGCAGGATGGCCCCAGCCCCTGCCTTGCGTGGACGTGGTTCTAGGCCTCTGCCATCCTCCGTGCCTTTCTGTCCTGCTGTGGGGAGCACTCCCTGCCCTCCTGGCCTCCCCGTTCCTCACTGAGCACTCACCTGGTACACAGACACCACCTTCTTCAACATGCGGATCTCCTGCGTGGGCAGAGGGAAGTTCAGAGTTCTGCAGGCCCAGCCCCCGGGCACCTCTCCTCCCCAGCCCTCCGGGCTGTGCTCTGAGCCCCCTGGGGGGAAGCCAGGACTGGCTACATGTGGCCGCCGGGCAGGAAGGGACTAGACCCGGAAGGTGGTTCTCCGGGACGGACTTTACAAAGCCACATGTCCCTCCCTTGGATTGAATTCCCAAAGGAGAAGGGCTGGCTGTTGCGTGCTCCCGGGTGTCTGGGCCTGGCCCAGGAGAAGGAACCCGGCACAGGCGTGTTCCTATGGCCGTGGGAGAGAGAAAGTCCAAGGGGCCCCCAGCCCGTGCACCCAACAGGCCCCGAGGGGCAGGCAGCCCCTACCTGGAAGTGAGGGCTGTAGTGATCATCCCTGTTCACAACCTCCATCTCTCGGCCGTCCCGGACCAGCACGGTGAGCACCTTCCTCCCCGTCAGGTGTGTGTGCAGCTGCGAGGCGAAGATGTGGATCCCCGAGGAAGGCAGGCCCTGCAGGGCGGGGAGGGGGCAGGGTCAGGGCCTGGCACGTGGGGGACCCGGAACCTGCCCTCCCCCTGCCCTCACGCGGGCCGCCAGGGGACCAAGGGCTAAGGGACCGCGACGTCGAGTCCGCTTGCCCAGCCTTGTCTTCGTCCCTGGACGGCTGAGTCCCCACCAGGAAAGTCAATAGGGACGGAGTTGCCCGCAGAGCGATGTCACTGTCACAGCCCTGGTCTTCCAAAGGAGGTGCCTGCGGGAGCCCCCGAGGCTCATCAGGGGGTGCCGCTTCCTCCTCCTCCGAGCTGCCCCACCAATTCTTCGTTCACTCAACAGACTTCAAGGGGAGCCCCTGCGGGCAGGGGCCGCCCGGGTGAGCAGAGTGTGGCCCCCGTGCTCGGCAGGCTCAGGTCGGGTGCTAGACTGTCCTGTCCAGAGCCCGCCGGACGCCAGGCTCAGCAGCTGTGCCATGGTACAAGCCACAGGTGACTTTCCCCTGCTTCGAGGTCACGTGGCACTGACTGCCGGAAGCGGTCGGCTGGCACTCCGGAGGGAACGCCAGCCCTCACACCGAGACGCCTTGCCTCCCCATTGAGGCGCGAGAGGAAGGACGTGCTCCCTAACTTCACGTGGACTTGGTTTAGACAGAACGTTTCCTAGAACGATTACACGTGTGAAGTGTTTTCTCCACCCGCCGCCTCCCTCCGTGCTCCGTGCTGCACCGTCCACACTGTTGGCAGCTCGGGGGCTCCTGCGGCCGCCTCTCTGTCGCCGTATGACCCTGGGCTGCGTGTGAAATCTGCCCATCAGCTGATTTCACCTTGTGCTTTCCCTCTTGCCCTCCACCTGCTACTGTCCCGCCCTTGGCCTTACGGAAACTTCTGGCCCCTCGCAATGATTTGAGGCTGGGACACGTGTCATTGGCCACGCCTGTGACAATTGGTAGCCTCTGCTCTCCCGGGGGCGCAGGTGTCTGATGAGGAAAGTCATGTGCCACCCTGGAGCCTGTGGTCTCGGACGCCATACTTTTTCTCGGCTTGTCCATTTCTACAAAGATACGTCGACCATGCCAGCCTTTCGGCTGCTGAATTTATGCCCCTCATGATGTGCTAAAGGAGAGACAGAACCAGACTCCGTGGAGACCCTTCAACAGGTTTTCCACATCATGCAATTTTCAAAAAAATATCCTACTATTTGAAGGGGAAGAAGGGTAAACTGAGTTCTTTCTTTCCCGGTGGTGAAGTATCCGGAGGCTGGTCTAGGATTTTCTCCTTAACGTCATGTGGACTTGGTTTCGACAGAACATTTCCTAAAATGCTGGCTAGAAGCGTTCTGCAGAGGTCAGAGTGCCACGGGGCCACTTTCCCTGGTGCGCTGTCAGTGGATCACTCCCCAGCCCCAGGCCTGGGCCCCAGAGCCTCTCGAGTGGCAGGAGGTGTCACTGATGGGAGCTCCGGGGATGCAGGCAAGAGCGCCCGATGCTGGTCTCAGAAAAAAATGAGCCGATCTCCTGCGCAGCCAACGGCCTGGTCTCCCTTCGGCTCGAGGGCAGTCTGCTCGCCCCATGGCGGGACGCCGCAAGTTCGGGGGGGGGGGTCCCATGGGGAACAAGTCCACGTGGAGAGTCAGCTCACTGGAGAGGCACGCGCACCCGACGCCACATCCCAAAGCCACCTGCTGCGGTGGCCACAGCTCTCCAAGTCAGAGCCGCGCTCGCCCAGGTGCTGTGCGCACCTGCCGGGGACGGTGGCCCCAGGTCCCGGCTCCATGGGGAGGGGGGTCAGCACCTACCTAGCGGGGCGCTGTGGGAAGCCAGCGGGGCAGGAGAGAGCGCCGGCAGCATTCTCCACAGACAGAAAATGAAAAGAACCCCTAGACACGAATAGGAGGACAAAGCCAACGACCCACTAGGGAAACGGGACGAAGGCTGTGAGCAGATGTTCCCGGGAAAGAGCGCACGGCCAGGAGACAGAAGAAATACACGCTCTACGAATAGTCTGGAAATTCACACTCAACAACAGTGAGGTGTTTTTCCAAGTGATTGAGGAAATATTTAAAATATTGATAACGGGGGCGGGGGGGGGCGGTGGGCAGCCCCGGGGAATGGGGCTCCCGCCGGTACTGTGTGCCGGAAGAGGTATCAGATTCGCTTTCTGGAGGGCATTTTGTGAGACTTATTCAAACTGAAGCTCACGTCCTCTGTGCGCGGCATTTTCCGGACTCTACCTGAGAAAACGTTTTCCTGGTATGTGAGGACATCCTGCTCGTCGTTGGTGAGAAGTCGGCAGGGGTCTGCACACCTGCGACTAGGGGGCAGGCGCACACAGGCAGGGCTGGGCGAGTCAGGGGAGCACCGAGGGCACGGAGCCTGGGGAGGGTCATTGTGCTCCTTTGGGAGCGAGGTCCCCGCCGTCTGCTCCGGGGTCTACGTGCCAGCCTGCTCCCCGCCTGCCCTCGCACGGCCCTGAGATCGGTGCCCCCTGGCCGCGGCGCCTTGGCCCTGGTGAGGTCCACACTGAAACCACGCTGGGCAAGGCCGTGTAGCCACCAAAGGGCAGGTTATAGGACAAATGTTTCCTGTTCTGTCTGTTTGCTTTTAGACCCCACATATAAGGGCACGTAGCGATTTATAGTCTGCAGGGACGCAAAGGAGCCGAAAGCGGGGCGTCTTGGGGGGGGAGGGGAGAGCGTGCCGCAGCCATGGTGCCTCTGGTATAGGGGTGACGCCGTGTCTCTCTTTCTCGCAGAATGAAGGCCTCCGTTTCCGTGTGGTGGGAGGAGGTGCTGGCCAGCACGTGGTGTAGACCGGGTGGGAAGCACCATGGGGCCTCGGCCGGGGAACCAGGGCCAGGGGGGGCGAGGCACCGGCCAGCCCCACTTACCAGCTGGGTGCACTTGTCCGTGCAGTACCCGGTGAGGACGAAGGCGCTCTCCTGCGGGGGAATGGCCATCACGGGCGAGTACACCAGCCCCAGCTCCATGATGCCCGCGTTGAAATTGCGCAGCTTGGTCGTGTAGTGCAGGCGGATGCCTGAGGAGTCGCGACGGTCTGGCAGAAAGAAGGGCGGAAGGGAGCGGAAGTGCTCGCAGCCGCCCCTGCCGGTCAGCCCCGAGCTCGGCCCCCCGCAGACCGCCAGCCTCCTCGCCCCACCCCTGCTCCCACCTGTGGCGTGCACCCGAAGCCAGCCGCCTCCGCTCCCACACCTGCTTGTGCCAGGCATTCACGAGCTCCGCGCGACACCCACGTGGAGAGAAAGAGCCCTTGTTTCTATGAAAACTAAGCTGATGCTTTGGAAAGACTCGGTGAAGGCGGGGAGCGTGGAGTGAGTGGGGGTGAGGCGCCTGCGAGATATCGAGGAAGCTGGCGATGCCTCAGGTGGCTTTGCCAATACGCTCTGCTGTCCTCCCCCACGTTCAGAGGAGTCTGAACTGGAATCCGCCCGCGGGACGACCTGTGGCTGCGTCTATGCAAACAGGAGGGCAGGGGACGGCGTCCACCCCGCCCCCCCCAGGAGCCCCCGCCTCCTGGCAAATGTGGGCAAACGCGTTCAAGTCGACAAGAAACACGTAAGAGGCATTCTTCTCGAAGCTTCCCGCTTAACTGACGCACTGAGGACTTCACAGAGCAACTAGAGCAGGAGCACGACCCCAGACTCCACTTGGTCAGCAGCATGCTGTGTGCTCTCAGACAAGTCACTGTCCCTCTCTGCGCCCCTCTGGGCTCAAATGCAAGAGGCTCTTCCAAAGGAGAACTCAGGGCTTCTGGCCATCACTGTCCAGCCACGCCGGCTGGGTCTTCTTGCGGTTTGCTAACGGGACGGTCCACGAGGCTCCCTGGCGGGCCTCCCAGCGGTCATAGGAAGCTGGTGGTCAGAGGCCAGGGATGCCGGCCACAGGCCCAGCCACACAAGCACGTGGCCTCCAGGAGCCCCTGCTCTACCCCTGCCTGGAATTGGTCAGCCGAGGCCCCGAGCAGGTCAGGGCAGAGACCTGGGCTGGTCCCACGGGGGAGATGGGGGGGGCTGGATGTGGCTCGACCCTCAAAATGTACTGCGGAGCTGGGACGTGGGCAGAGGAGCCCACGTCACTGAGGAATCACCCGCCCCAGTTTATAGATGAGGAAACTGAGGCTCGCAGCCTGAGCTGGACACCCTGCCCGAGACCGCCCGTCTGGAAAGCGTCTGCGCTGGGATCTGAGCCCAGGGCATTGCCAGGGGGCCTGGCCGCCTCGCTGCTCGTTCGCCCCAAGGTGGGGCCAAGAACGCCCCCTCTTGCCTCTGCATCCCCCCTGACCTACTCCCGCCCGCTCCCCTCCACGGAATGTCCAAACTCAGCCTCTGTATCTCTGGGCTGGTTGCATCAGAGGATAATAATAAAAAGAGACATGCAATTGGTTAACATTCAGATGGGGATTAAATAATGAAATAATTGTGGCATTTTGATATTTATAGAAAAGCGGCCCGTCTCCAGATTTGTGAAGTGACAGAGCATCCTTATATTTGGCAAAGGATCCATAAATATAACCAGATAATCAGGAAGAGACAGACCTCCCTGACGCTTAAGGCGTTTTCAAAAATCCATTTTGCTTTCAGGTTTTAAATGAGCAATAAATCCTGTATCACGCTAAAGCCCGCGCTGACTTATGGCCTGCTCCGCGCACACTACAGATAATTCCGCGGTGGCAGAAAGGATTAGCTATGCCGCCCGGAGGAAGATCGCTGGCGGCTGTTGGTGGAGCACAGCCCGGTGTGCTCCCGCCGGGGGCCGCACGCCAGAGCTCTCCCAGCCTCAGGACAGCTGCATGATGGGGGACGGGGAGGGGACGGGGTCCTCACCAGGGTCACCCAACTAGGGAGGGACTGGCTGGGGTCCAGCCTGAAGCTCCTGCTCTGATCTCTCAGGCTATTTCTGCTCCTCACATACACAAATGAAAACAAGCATCCCTTTACCAAAAAAAAGACAGAGAGCGAGAGGACCAGGGCTCTGTGGCCGTATGTGGTGGAAGGTGCGGGTGCAGAGGGAAACGTCTCTGCTTCTGATCTGGCATCAACTGGCATCACTGTCCTAAGTATCCACTCTCGATGTCACCTGCAGGCACGGGCTGATCCAGCTGCCAGAGCTGCCCAGGGCAGACCTCAGTGATCAACGAAAGCACTGCCCTGCGGGGCCCCGGCCAGCCCCGGAAGGCTTTCCAACAGCAGCCTCCGCTGAGGGTCTGTTAGAGGAGCCCCACAGGCAAAGCCTGTTTGCCACAAAACCGCGTGGACAGCAGGTCCCACAGGCACGCTCAGGCTCCAGACTGTGGTTGCTCTGTTGTGCTTTGAAAAGCAGGGGGGAAGCTCACCGCCAGAAATGCCGCCCTCCCCCCCCTCACCCCAGCCATGGGCTCTCTCCTCCACCTGCAGTTAGTCCTGGGGGCTGGAGGGGGGCCACGCTGGCTCTGGAGTGGCCCGCATCCTGCCAGGGGGCCTGTTCCAGCCCAGCCGGTTGTGGGGAGGGCAGAGGCATCGGGCCTGGATGCTGGCAGTCACCCCGTTCAGGAGGGAAGATTGGGGACGAGAGGCAGCTACTGGTCTGAGTGGCCTCAGAGAAGTCGGACTTCCAGGGAACCCAGGGACAGTGCTCTGGCCTGGGACCTCTCCTCACTGACCTTGAGCCTACTGACCCCACGACAGAGCAAGGATGGGGTGTGGGGAAGAGGCGGGGGCCACTGGACCAAACCAGTGTCTAACTGATTCCTCACAGCTCTGGAGTCCGACCCACCTTGCCGGCCAAGTGCAGGGTCAGCCACTGGGCGGCTGCGTGACTGCGGCCACCCACAGCCCAGACCAGACCTCCCGGCCCCGTCTGCTCACTTTGTGGCCCTGGTGGGGGTCCCTTCACCCCTGGGCCTTAATTTCCTCATCCGAAAATGGGCAAGAAACCTCTGCCTGCCTTTCCCCAGGGGGTGGTCCTCGCACTGGGTGCTTTCGAGGAAGATGGGGGTGCCGAGCTCCCCACTGCATGGGGTGCAGGGGTGAGCCAGCGGCAGGCCGGGGCCCCGCCCTGGGGAGCCCACAGCAGTCGTGGGAGAGGAACAGAAGGAAAGGCATGAGAGGCTCTCACGCCTCGATGGGTCGTACAAGAAAGCTGGACCTCAGGGAGTGGGGTCCAACACTGAACAGACACCCCGATCCCCATCCAGACTGGACATGACTGATCCATGCTTCCGAAGGGAAGACAGAGGCAGAAATGCACGCTCAGAGCTCCTTACCTTGGATCTTCAGCGGGTTGTGGTAGTGAACTTCCAGACGGAGAAATCTGGAGAACTCAGTGCCCCCAAAGGCAAGGCCTACTTCCTCCGGGTAGTAGAAGGCCTGCAGGGTGGGGGAAGGCGGCAAGCCAGGCAGTTTGGGCACTGAAGCCCAGACAGGCAGCTCCCAGATGCAGGTCGGGGCAAACCCGCCCACCCTTGGGGCCTAAGCTGCCGTGTGGGATCAGAACGATGCTCTCCCGCTGACGGGCAGCTCATTACCCGCCCGCCCGGATGCCTCTATTCAACTTGGGGTCAGGAGTAGGGGGAGCCCATGCCCCTCAGGCGAGCCTACAGGGCCCTGAGCTCGGCCCTGCCTCACCCTCTACATCAGTGGTGGGAGCAGCTGATGGCAGCCCGTGGAGGCCACCAGCCAGGACCACCCTGGGCACAAAACCCCACGTCCAGTGGGGAAGCAAAGTACCTACACTCGAAGTTTGCACTTTTATAGAAAAGCAACCAAGGCTGGAAAAACCCTTCCCGGCCCGAGAGCAGCGGAACTGAGGCAACGCTGGGTGTGGGGGTGACGTGGGGCGGGGGCCTCTCTCTCTCTCTGGCTCCCTCTGGAGCCTCTCAGACGGAGAAGCCGGGGACCTGAGGGTGGAAGGGGTTGGACCCCAGGGAGCACGGGGGGGGGGGGGGCGCGGGGCACGCACCTTGGCACCCAGGGCCCAGGCAGCCAGCACGTGGCGGCAGAAGTTGAGACGCTGGGGCTTCATCTTGGAATCACAGGGCCCGCTGTACAGGGGGAAGCTCTTGAACTCGTCGGCGCACTGGAAGACCTCCATGTGGTGCACCAGCGCCTCGTTGCCCTCGGTGACAATGGACTCGTACTGGGGGGAGCGGGGGACAGGAGGGCACTGAGCCCGCGGCGGTGGACTCCTGCCCACCTGCCTGCTCACCCTCTGGTGGGGGGCTCAGCTCCCCCCATGGCCCCTGCTTGCCTATCTGTAAAATGGGAGGGTTAAGGGAGGAGCTTCTGAGGCCTAGGGTTTTGAAGGTGGAGCCACCAACCTGAAGCCAGGCAGAATCTTCCAGAAGCCCACAAAGAGCTCCAGAGTAAAGGGAATAAGGACCCTGGCAAACCATTTCCTGATAAGGTGGGGACAGGAAGGCAGCTGTCCTGGGCGAGAACATAGAGACTGGCCTGAGGGCAAACCTGAGCCCAGGCGACCCGGCCGGCCACCCCTGTGGGCCTTTGCACACTCACACAACCTCTCTGGGCTGCACTTTCTCTGCTGGAAACAGTGCTGACAATACTATTGTGGAGAGGAGGGAGCCCCCCCTCCACTCCCCCAGGGCCAGGAAAACAGGTGACAATCAATAGCTACTATCCTCGAGTTGTATCTCTGGGTGGGTGTTCAGAGCCCTTGAGATCTGAATTGAGGTGCCTTTTCGTGGAGGGGGCCGGGACCTGATAGACAGACAGAATCAGTGTCCTTTGGTCCAGTCTGAGAAGTCGGGCCACAGGGGCCTGGGGAGGGTGGGCTGTGAGTGGGGTAACAAGATACAGGTGACAGGGGCTCAGAGCATGCTTGTGGCTAAGAGGACATCTGGTTCAAGCCGAGCCTCGGACGGCTTTCCAGGACAGGAACGTCCCTGCACACCCCTCCGAGGCCCCAGGTGGAAAGCGGAGCTGGGACAGGGCCCCGGGACCGGGACCGCCCGCCCTGTGCCCGCCGCCCCTCCCCCGCCCGTACCATGATGATGTGGTGCTTCCCGAAACCTTCTGGAAGTTCCGTGACGTAGCACCAGTACGTGGTCTCCTTGTCAGGGATCAGGATGTCCGGGACACGGATCTCCATGGTGTGCCTGTCCGCGGGCAAGGCCGGGACGGAGGGGCTGGGCTTTAACAGCTGCACCCTCTGCAGCCCCGTCTGCAGCCCCGAGACGTTGATGGCCTCCAGCGCCTGGAGCGGCTCCTCCAAGACCCCGTACACGAGGTGCACAGTGCCATCCTGCAGCCAAGACACCCAGACCCCCCAGAGCTGGGCCCCTTGGAAACCGGGGGCTTGGGGACCCCGCCCACCTCACCTGGCAGGTGACGTGCCTGGTTGGTGTCTCTGTGAAGCAGGGGTGTGTCTGAGGCTCCCCAAGGACCCAGCTGAGCCAGGCTAATTACCCCACAGCCCGCAGCTTGCACTGGGCATCACATACACTTTATCTTCCCAAATACGTCCTGCCCACATTTGCTACATTAGATATCTGTCCCCATCCACTGCCCCCAAGGTCACTGGGGACAAGGTGCGGGTCATCACTTCCGGTCCCGTGAAAAGCTCCAGGTGAGGAATCAATGCCCCTCTGAAGTGAAAAACACCGAATTGTGGCTTCTCGACGGTAGCCCTGAACTTGGAGAGCTGTGCTTTCCCAGTGGTGCTGGACAGTGCAGACGTGGAAAGTTCTAGACTGTGCTCGAGGTCACAGGCAGACCCCAGGAGGCAGGAGCCTGGACTTGGCTTTCTCCTACTGTGCTGCCACGAATGCAAGCCTGTATCCATGTGTGGCGTGTGGCCCTGAAAATGCCTTCTGTGGCTTTCTGGGCACCGGTGGGTGTCTGTGTGGGTTTGTATTCCTGATGGGCAGCCTGTTTGTTCTCTGAGTTTATGGCCACCTAAACCCGGGGCCACTGTGAGCTCTCTTGCCAAAGAACATATCAGAGCCCCAGGCAGGAGGTCCCCCAACACCAGCCCCGAGCTCTGAGCTGAGCACGCGCGCACACCCCACGATGCCCTGCAAAGCGCTTGGACAGAGTCTGCCTGTCCTTGCGTCGTCCGCAGGGAAGGCGTGTCAGGAGCGTGAGTTCCCCGTGACCTGATGGAAGGACACTTAGGGTCCAGCTCTGTCCCACCACGCCATGGGGCCCTGGGCAAGTCCTTCCCTTGCCTGACCTCAGTTTCCTTGTCTGGCACACAGCCCGTCACTGCAGACTGTAAAGATCACACAAGGTGACCAAGGGCAAAGTGCGCTGGAAAATTAAAAGAGTTTTGTCTTCAAGGCCACGCTGGGTTGTTTTTCCCCAGCGGGTGGGTTGGAGCAGCGTGAGAAGCGTATGGTGTTTTTGGATCCGCTGTGGCTCTGAGCTCCTGGGCAGAGCTGGGGGGGTCTGACGGGCTCTCCTGCCCTCTCCCCTCCCCTGCACGTCATAGGCAGGTAAACCGAGGACGTCTGGGGGCGGGAGGGGCCTGCCCCAGGCCTCACAGCCGGTTGGCAAGAGGGCAGGTTGGGAAACCAGGTCTCCTGGCCTCTTTCCAGAATTCCACCTGAAGGTTATGGGCCGGGAGGAGAGGAAGCCAGGAGCAAGATCATTCTGGTCCCACTTTGAGAGGCTTGGGGGCAGGACCCGCACCTAGAGCCATGTTGGCCGTGTGTCATCAGGAATACTTCTGGAAGGGGTCAGAGGCTGATAACAGAGCCTGTCTCTGGTCCCCTCCCAGCCACCCCTGGGATCCCTCCCTGGCTTTCTCCCCGTGCGAACCGGGCCCAGGGACGCTGCCCCAGGAGGACGCTGCCCCAGGACGCGGGCGCTCCTCGATCTCCTGAGCACGCGGGGCCACCACCCACCTCGATGACATAATCCTTTGGGTCGCAGGTGTCAAAGGGCCTCCTGAAGAGCAGGCTCAGGCCTTCCTGGGTTCTCTGCACGCTCAGCAGCTGGTAATCCTGCTGGAAATCCAGCTGAACGTGTCCCCTCTGGTCACTCCAGGCATCCTGCCGTGACATGTACCCACCCTGAACACAAGGGGCCGAGCAGCACAGCCAGAGCCCGAGCCTGGTTGCCCACAGTGTGGATCTCGGGGGTCGTCCTGGGGCTGGGGGGGCAGGGGGGTGACTCTCACTTTGTGTGTCTGCCTAGAGATGACAGTCACCCTCCAATGCCACTACTTCCTCTGCGCCTTGAAACAGGGCTCTCAAGTCCAGCTGGGATTCAGGGCAGCTGGTTGGGGACAGGGATGTCTCTCTGCAGGCCTCTGAGACCCCAGGTAACAGGCAGCGCTGGGAGGAGGACTCGGGCCTTGGACACCCCAGCACAACATGACGGTGTGCCCGCGAAGCCATCCCAGAGCGGGGTCTCGAACCTCCGGGTGCACCCAGGAACCGATGGCTAAGAAGGTTCCAGCATTGGCAATGGGCTCCTTGGACAAATACCGCTCGCGCTCGCCCCCACCCCCACCCCCCCGTCTGCAGAGGGAGGGGTCATGACAGCACGCGGAGACTGGGGCAGAGGGGGGAGGCCAGGGACAAACCAGCTGTGGGGTTTAAGGTGGCTCTCTCTCCCCGTGCCCTCCCTGACCTCACGCACCCCTGAGAGTGAGCACCCCCTCACTCACTGTGCCCCAGGTGTCCTGCTCCCCTCACCCAGCCCTAGCCTTGCCTGGAGAGGGTAAACTGAGGCCCAAGGAGGAAGCGGGCCTGCTGCATTTTGCCAGGTCCTTAGTGGGTGGCTGATCGGACTGACCCTGGCCTCCCCCTCCCCCCACCTGCTTCATGTGCACCCGGCTCTCAGGCCTAGTCTTCGGGCCAGTGCAGGGAAAGCAGTCACATGCAGAGGACGCTCGGAGGGAGGGGAGAGAGGGGAGAGCCCCGGGCCTGCCGGCCCCCCTGCCCACCCCGCCTCTGTTCCAATTCAGGAACACCAGGAGCCTTTGGCCTCGGGATTTTTTTTTTAAACCTGTATCCAGGCCTAAAGCATGTTTGCTTCATCTCCTTGAGAAAAAAAGAAACCTGCAAAAGATTTTGCAAAATTTTCCCTAGAGGAAAGCACCAGAGTGAAATTCCTGCTAAGAGACACTCCTAATTTGCAGGCCTAATTTTAAAACAGAGGCAGAAAGTTAGTGTAAGTTCAGCTGGAAATCTAGAATGTATTTGTTGAACATACGGCTAACGGAGGAAAAACAAGTCTGACATTTGTTTGCCCAGGAATTTGTTGTGCAAATTAATCTCGCAGAGTGTGCGGGAGGGCGACGTCACCTGTCCTGTCGCCCGCCTGCTCCTGATCCAGGGGCCATGTTACTGCCTCGGGAATGGCTGATGGCTCAGAGCGGGGGCTGCCCCAGGTCTTTCTTGGCCGTGACCCCTCCCCAGGCCACTGAGTATCCTTACAGTGGGGAGACAGCGCAGCCCAGCAAGACACATCTGGGCCCCAACCGGCAACTGCACCCCATTCTACCTGGGCAGCCCCAAGCATCTGGCTCCGGCTCTCCCGGGAAGGCTTCCTGCCTAAGCGGTGACCTGCCGAGTGGTGGGGCCTGGGGTGGGGGGGCGGTGCTGGGTGGAGCACAGTTGGGTTCCAGAAATATCAGCCGTTGTCAGCTCCTTGGGAACTCACAAGGACCCAAAAAGGTGGCGAAGGATTGCTGTCCCTACTCCTCAGACGAGGAAACAGAGTCCTGGGGCCAGGGCCCCCCTGCAGGTTCCCCCACTTAAATGGGTTAAGAAAAGCCCTCTGCTCACAGATAAAGACCTTAAAAAAATTGGAGGGGCGGCACCTGGGTGGCTCAGTCGGTTGAGTGTCTGACTTCAGCTCAGGTCCGTGGGTTCGAGCCCCGTGTCGGGCTCTGTGCTGACAGCTCGGAGCCTGGAGCTGCTTCGGAGTCTGTGTGTCTCCCTCTTTCTCTGCCCCTCCCCCACCAGTTCTTTCTCCCTCCCTCCCTCCCTCCCTCTCTCTCTCTCTCTCTCTCTCTCAAAAATAAATCAACATTTAAAAAAATAAGACAAAGAAGTTAGACCCTCCTGTGTCTGTTTTTGTGGAAAGAGGTGAGTTTCATCCCCAGGGAGGCCCATTTGGGGCCGAGGGTGGGAGCACGGCTCAGGGCAGGGGCTGCCTCCGCCCACCTGCACCTCCCTGGAGCTTGCTGAGGGCCCCAAAGCCCCTCTATCTCTGGTTTGGCGGGAAACCTCCCCTTCCTCTACCCTTTACGGTAAAAAAAAAAAAAAGTGGTAACTTGTGGAGGCACGGAGTCAAGAGCGCCTCCTATTTCGAGTCAGCTCGGTAGGTTTGTACCACGAGCCACTCCTGTGTCCGCACCTGCTCACCTCGCCCTCGGGTGCGAGCCAGGTCTATGGGAGCTGTGTCCCGGGCAGCGGGCATGCGCCCTGCTGCTGTGCTTGGCCACGTGCGGCCACCAGGCCCACAGGGTGTGCTGGGTGCTGTTGGTGCCGTTGGGCGACACGGGGTCCGCCCTCATGGGGGGGCAGTGGATACCTTCACCTGCTTGGCAGGTGTGTGGCAGGTGTGTGGCTGGCGCACGGCTGTGCTCCGACACGCTACGTCCTGTTTGGGAATGTGCGGTCAAGACAGCGGAGGACGTCTATTTCCCGCATTGTCCTCAGATTGGCTTCCCTGAGGTGCCCAAGCTTGGGACAGGGACTTGGCTAAGGTCAGCGTAAATAGGAAGAGGGAGGAGGGGGAGTCCTTTGCTGGGTTAAGGGGTGGGGGGCGGTGAGTGTAGGATGAAGACCCGGTGGGGGCTGGGTAAGGACAAGGTCAGGAGCGCCGGGGTTCGGAGCAACTTACCCCGAAATAGGCTCTGTCTCCATCGGTCCAGAGCACGACCAGGTCAGCGTTTTCCAGCTCGCCGCGGTCCGACATCCCAAACAGGACACCAGCCTTGAGCTCTGGCACCCGGAGCTGGAAGTAAACCATCTCGTTTGCGTAGCTGACGTTCCAGGAGAGCTCCAGGGAGCCCTCGGGATCCAAGGGTATTCGGTAGGGGAAGGGATTGTTGGGGGGGGGCGCCAAGCTCTGCAGCACGGCCACCAGGATGACCAGGAAGACGGCCACCGCCGTGCCATACATGGAGGCCGCCTCTCTCATGCTGGGGCTGGGGACCTGCATGACTGGGGGAGCTCGGCCGCCCCACCGGGATTTTTTATGCCCCGGCCCTCCAGGGGGTGGGCCCAAGCTGCCCCAGTAATCACATTTGTCTGGTAGGGAATTCAATTGTCCCGGTGACCCTCCCACCCGCCTGTGCCCTGGGGGCAAACCCTTTGCGTCCCCTGCTCTCTTAATGGGCACTAATGACACATGGACATCATCAGCGGGAATTGAAGCCGACTGACTGATTTCGTTCCGTCTGTATGTCTCTGCAGCGCTGTCCGGAGAGCGGCCCCTCCCTCAGCCAGAAGGCCTTCCAGATGCCGTCAGCCAGGCACCGGGCCGACCCCCAGGCAGAATGTCTGGTCCTGTCCCCGAGCCACACGCAGGATGTACCCGTGCCGTCCCATCCGTGGATGCGCAGACTGAGGCCCCAAGGGCTTATTTCCAGGGTGACCAGTGAGTAATGAGACTGCCGCTGCGGCCCCGGCCCAGTGAGCCGTTTCCACGATGCTGGAGGGTGGACCAGTTTCAAACTAAAAATAAAAGACGGTCCCCACATTGTCCCTGTGTTTAGACACTCTCTCCATGGCCTGCTGTTCCCACTTTTGTCTCCTGTCTATTTCCTCACAGGCTCCAGCTGGTTCCACGGCTGCTCCAGCGGGAGTGGGTGTACTGCTGGGGGGTGGGGCCAGATGGCACGGGCGCGGCGCTGGGGGACAGACTTTGCAGAAAAGGGTGCGCAGGACGGGCCTGCCTCCCTGTCACCGAAGCTCCCAAAGCTGTGAGGCCCCTTAGCCTAGAGTGGACCCTGCCTGAACTTGAGTGCTCCCAGGCCTGCTGGCCGATAGCACTGTTTCTCCCATACCTACCACGGGGCCTTTACACAGATCCACTGGGGCTCACAGCCCTGGTGCTGCACCCCAAATCACCCCCATCCTTTTCTGTGCAGAGTGCATTGACTCTAGTTGGGCTACCACCTCCAGGAAGTTCTCCCTAATTGCCCTGAACTCAATCCCGTTCCCCCAGGCACCTGACTCGCTCTCACTCTCCCTCTCTCCATTCCTTCATCCCCTCCCTCCTCCTCTTCCTCCCCTCTCTGGAGAAACCAAGACCCCATCCATAGGAACACAAGGACGTCAGCAGCTGGCACCCAACTTTTCGTCCTCAGGTGTCTGCAGAGGTGGCCTCGTGCAGGCGGTGCAGGCTCAGGTCTCGTTCTGAGCCCTGTGCCGTAGGGAGGAATGACTGTGTGCCTGCGGATGGAACTGAGGGAACATTCTAGCCCTCACAGGCCCTGGCGGTGGTGCTTTCTGCCTCCCAGGGACCTGGCTGCCCTGCCCTCCCCCAGACGGGGGGGGGGGGGGACCCGACCGAGGCACCTTCCCCTCTACCGCAGCTGAGCCCAGGCCGGCAGGTGAGAGCCAGAAACCACTGGGTCAGAAGGCGCGTCCCTGTCTGGAAACTGGTACCTAACGGCGAGGGGCCGTCTGCCCTCCCCCACGGGGCCCAAGCACGGGAGGTAGAGCAGGTACAAGGAACATAAAGGGTTGAGTAAACGGGTGGGACAGGAATGGGGGTGATGTCACCGGCCCTCCCTCCAGGGCGTGGGGAAACCCCAGGAGGTCACAGATGCTGAGCTGAGCACAGGGAGAAGTCGGGCCCAGGGAGGCCCCCGGCCTGGGGCGGCAGGCAAGCTTCCTGGAGGCTGGGGAGGGACCCCGGGAGGACCTGGAAGGACCGTGTTCTGGGGGTCAGGGCACCTGGGGTGTGTCTGTCTAGCTACAGGACTAGTCCCAGAGGCCCCAGGCTTTGCCCGGCCCAGAAGACAGGCGGGCCCAGGCCGGGGCGGGGTGGGGGGGATGGGGGTGGAGACCAGGTCCCGAAAGCCTCACCAGAGAGGGAACAGCCCTCATCTTCCATGGTGCTGTGGACACCCGGCATTGGAGGCCAAGACGCACCCCGGACACTCCCCACCAGACCAGGGCGTGGCCACGGCCGGGGGGTGAGGCGGGGTCCTCGGGTGGACACGTGTGTCAGCGGGAGCAAAGTGGGGGCGCCTGGTCCCCGCAGCACGCCCGGCTCTGGGCCAGCATCCAGGTGGCAGAACCAGAAACAGCAGCAGCCTACTCCGGGGCGGTGAGACCCCAAGGCCCTCGTGCCGCACCCCTCCGGGGGGCTCAGAGCTCTGGGTTCGAATCCTGCTGGCTCTCAGCTGGGCCTCCTGGGGGAACGACTTCCCCACTCAGGTCGCCAGAGGGGTCAGGCGCGACAGTGATTTATCTGCCGGCTGCCTTCAACCCAGTGTCCTGGGCAGGGAGAGGCAGAGAGGGCAGGGGCCAGGAGCCCGGGGGTACAGCGCCAGCCCCGAGCAGCCCTCAGCAGGGGAATGGGGGCAGCTGAGCCACGTCCATTCCCCTCCGGATGGGGCGGGATCAACAGTTGCCCGGAGCTGCTCCGAAGGACAGCAAAGTGCTAGAGACACACGTTTATTTTTAACAGGATTTAAAGGGCGCTCTCTTTCTCCAGCCTGGAACTGGGCTGCAGCTCCCGCGTTCCCCTTGCATTCGACAAAACTGAGGCAGCCGATCTCAGAAATAATAATTACCAAGTACTGGGAGTCAACAGGAGCTGGAAAGCGTGTCCACACCCAGCCCGCCACCAGCTTCGTTTTGTGTCACCGTTGCCAGCCTCGGGGCCGGGAGGCTGCGACCGTCCTCAGATGCCAGGAGGCAGGCGGTGAGGCCAGGTGCTTGGGGTGAGGCCACTTCTAGCAAGCACTGCACTGGGGAGGCAGCCAAGGTCAGGGCCGTTCCACTGGAGTCAGGAGGAAGGGACACGGAGATGAGAAAGGAAAGCTCTGGGCCCCGTAGGGGGTGGGAGGGACCCAGCCAATCGCAGGGCCCCTGCCGCGATGTGCCATCCCTTGCACTAATGGATTTTTACAAACGGAGCAATTCGACCCGGCCTAAGGAAGCAGCACTCAGCGGTCCTCCTGCCCCGCCCGCGCCCGGGGGGACACCTGCCCGCCCCGGTGCCCTGTGGACACCTCAAGGGCTGAGCCGGGCGGCCCCCTCCCGCGTGCCCTCGGACCCTGCTCCCAGGCCCGCCTGGCTCTGCTCTGTGCTGAGGTGCGGTTTGCCCTCCAAAGGCCAGGGTGGGTTGGGGGTGTTGCCCGGGGTGTCACCGCCACCCTGTCAGGAAATAAACATGGCTTGCTGCTCAGCGCCTGGCGCTCCTCCAAGGCGCTTCGACGGCTGACCTCATTTGGAACCAATTTCAGCGTCTTAATAAGCCCTTTGCCTCTCGAATCTGACACTGTCATCTTTTGCATGTAATCCCCCATTGCCTGTGCCACGTGAGGCCGGCTCCGGCTGGGTCCCCGGCGCCCAGATCGCAGCCAGTGGGGGAGACCCAAGCCCGGTGGGTGGCCTTACGCCCCAACAGCCTGACCAGGCCCCTCCCCAGCGGCCGCCACCAGGGGGGCTGCAGGCTCTACCCCTGCGCATGGGAGCGCCTCCCGCCAGGAAAATCCAGCATTCTAGCTGAGGGGAGCAGGACGCAGGGCTGTGAAGGGCGGAAGGGGGGCCTGCCCGCAGACCAGGCCCACCTCCGGGGGGGGGGGTGCCACCACGCCCCTGCCCCTCCCTGGTCCTGAGCAGCTTGGGGCCACCACACCCTGTGTGACAGGTCAACTACCTCCAGCCCCTGCAGAACACCAGGGGGTCGACTGACGCCACCCAGCCCAGGACCCTCTGACTTGCCCCCACTCTTTAAGCCACAGCCAATAAAACATGACTTGGGCCCCTGGGCCAGAGGGACCCCGCACCGCAGCCCCCTGCCCCCCACCCCACCCCGTGCCTGCTTGGGGGCAAGTGAATTTGGAAATCAGATTAGAGATGCTGAAAGGCAGCACCTCTCAGGCTCAGCGCGACCCACATATGAGGTCCTGCCCAGGGCCAAGGTGACCAACAGCAGCTGTGTCTGCATCCGAGGCTCTAGGGGCACGGCCAGGGGGGGTGCTGTCCCTTGACATTTAGATCAGTGTCACCAGCTGGAAGGGGTTCTTGTCCCGTCGAGAGTGACTGAGGTGGAGAGGCAGGAACACAGGACTTAACCTCTCTGTACTCTGTGCTCATCTCACGCGGGAGGGGGGGTGCGGGGGGGGCGCGTAGGGGGTGTAGGGGGAGCAACCCTCACAGGAGGGGCCAGGCTGCAGGGACAGCCCCCCTGCCCCCGCTCCCAGCTCCGCCCGGGCAGGCTATCTGCTGCGATTCAAGTACGAATGGGCCTGCAATCTGCAACAGGGCAAGGAAAAGCCCCCAGAATCCTACCCTCAAAAATAACCACAATTAACAGCTCAGCGCGTCGTCTTTCAGAATTCCTTTTCGCTATTTTAAAGTGTTTTTAAATTTCGTTCATTATTTATTGTTTATGTGTTCGCTGTGTTTATCACATAACAGAATTTACCGTCTTAACCATTTTTAAGGGCACAGTTCAGGGGCATTAAGCACATTCACACTTTCGTGCACCCATCTTCTCCGTCTTTCTCCAGAACTTTCCATCCTCCCAAACTGGAACTCTGTCTCCAGTAAACACTGACTCCTCTCCCCTCCCCCGGCCCCCGGCCCTCACCATCTACTCTGTCTCCGTCTCCGTGGACTGGACTTCTCTAGGGCCCTCGGGGAAGTGGAATCAGACAGGATTTGCCCTTCCGTGGCTGGCCTGGCTCACTCAGCATCATGTCCTCGAGAAGGTTCATGCACGTTGCAGCACGTGTCAGGATTGCCTTCCTTTTTGAGGCTGAATGACATTCCACGGTGTGGACGGATCCTGTTTTGTTTATCCATCATCTGCTGATGGACACTCGGCTGTCGTGAATATCTATCTGCTCAAGTCCCCGTTTTCCGTTCTTGGAGGCTCACACCAGACGTGGCATTGCTGGATCATGTAGTAGTCCTGTGTCTGCGAGGAAGCACTCGTTTTCACGCGGTTTCTCGCACACTCGCCCCGGGCCTCCCCACCTCCGTGTCGGACACACACCGGCCATTAGCACACCTGGCCGACCTCATGCCTCTGACCAGCTCTCAAGTTTCCCACTGTATCTGTGCTCCGATTGATGTGACCAGCTCCCTGTTGGGAGACATTGGGGCTGTTGGCTTTTTAATAAACTAGTAGAGGCAGCGGGGCCCCGATCGCTCTGCACGCGTGTCCTTCGTACTTGGGCCTATGGTTTTTCAGTGTAAATCCCTGCAAGTGGGACCCTGGGAGGCCGAAGGCTGCTGGGCTTCCTACGAAGTCATTCCCAAGGCCCAAAAGGCCTTGATCAAGGAAATCCTCCGGCCACCGTTGGCTCTGCCAGGCAGCGAGGACACACCGCCTCCCCGGGAACAAATCGTTTCTTATAGGTAAGTAGGTTTCAACCGGGTTGATGGGCCAGATTCGCTATTGGACCAGGCAGCCGTCCCCAGGCTACAATCAAAGGCATCACAAACATAAACACAAATTCAATAAAGCCCAAAGCTCGCCATCTGCTTTTCAAAGAGGAAGCTTCCGGAATGAGCTGGTCTCCATGCCCGGGGGGCCTCTGACATTCACGTGGTAAGAAGGGGAGAGGGATCTGCCCACCCTGATCCAATTGTCCCACCGCTGATCGAGTTAGGGAGAGACTCACCCAATAACAGCGAATTAAAACGACCGGGACATAGATCTGACGCACGTAGGAGGTAAGGGGGCAGCGCGAGCTGGAGGGCGTGCGGGTGGGGACCTCTTCAGGCGGCACTTGGTCACTTTGTGTTGGGAGGGCTGGCTTTGTGCAGTGTCCCTGCCAAAGGCCTGTGTGTTTCCTGGGCACTAGGTCTGTGTCTGAAGTCCCAATGGTCACTGCTAAGGGTTCTGGGTCCGTTCCAGGGACCTGCAGAGAAAAGCGCCTCGTGGGGTCCCCAGGGTCAGTCTCCACCTGGGGGTGATGTTGTCGCCCCCTTTGCTGGCACTGACGACAGCTTGGCATGGAGGCCAATCTTTGAAAACCAAGACATCAGCCGACCTTGAGGGGCAAAGGAGGTCCAGGGAGGCCCGAGTCTCCATCAGGCGGGAGATTGACACCTTCTCCCAGAGGAAGGCCCTGCGTGTCACCAACCACTTTTGTGGTCTCCATGTTTTGGTCATTTTCTGCTGTGCAACCTCAGAATGCCGGGCAGACCCAAATTTTAGTCTCAGTCCAAAAGGATCATCCGCAGAAAAGAGATGCCCTGTGTATAGGTAACTGGTGTCTGCACCAGCCTTTCCCGGTGCCTCCACTGCCCTGGAGAGGGGTCTGCCGGGCATCCGGGGCAAACCCACGCTTCAGGGGGTGTCTCATAACATCCTGAGCCCTTTGGCCACATGGGTAACTAAACATGCCACCCCCCCAAATCCTACCAAGTGTCAGAAAAATGTTTTTCAAAGAAAAAAAAATCATAATAAAATTGGCTTTAAATAAGGAGTCTTTTCCGATAAGAATCAGAATTCTGTAGGAATCACAGAAAGACTCAAGGAAACAAAATTGGAGGGAACCACGTCCTGCAAGACACCCAGGTTTGGCGGCTGCAGGGCTGGAGGCCCATCCGGAACCCGGGAGGTAGGGCACAGCGGTCAGGGGATTCGTCTCCTGCCACCGTGGACGGCAGAGAGCCCCTGAGTCCCCAAGTTCAAGCAGAGGGTGGTCAGCACAGCAGGACGGAGACCAGGAAACCGCAGGCCTTGGTGAGGCTGGAGCCCCAGTCCGAGGGGGCAATTCCCCGCCCACCTCGCCTGGGTGGGCGCATGGGCCTCGCCATCTTCGTCAGAGGCTCAGAAACAGGCACGGCAGCGGCGGACAGACAAACGGGGACTCTAGTGCAGAAAGAGGCACGCTGCCCGCATGACCAAGCACGTGAGGAAAAGCAACCACATAAAAGAGCCATTCTCAGAAGCAGGAGCCCTGACTCCCAGGGAGCGTAGTGATTGAGTCAACAGAGGAGGCTTTAAAAGACATATAATTACTACCTTTAGAGAGATAAGAGAGGTTATCGGATCCTTGAAGCAAGAATGGGCTTTTATATAAAAGAACTAATTAGAGATCTTGGAAATTTAAAATAGATGGGCTGAAAGCAGAGAGGAGACAGCCGGGGGACGAAAGCGGCGTGCCAGGAACCCGTCTTAAAGGGCAAAGTCACGGAAAACACGGGGCAGAACTTGGGGACTTGGGGACAGCTCCAGATGCCCCTGGCCGCCTGATGGATGATCCCTCAGTGGCACAGTGAGGACGGAGGGAAGAGAGTGGCCACAGAAAGACCCAGAGCCACACAAAGACACCCAACTTTGGCTCCAAGAGCTCGCCAGCTGCCGAACAAATGAACCCAGGCCTGTTCCACTCAAGTGAAGACCCGTTTCAAGATCAGCAGAAGCAGAGCGGAGGTTCCCGGAGACAACAGAGCGCAGGCGCCTGGAGCAACAGTGAGAACACGAGGGAAGGACCCCTCCCCCCCAACCAGGGATGGACATCCTCCCCCCTCCCCGCCCCAGTGGACAGGTGTGAGCCACGTCCCTGCGCCTTCCCCTAATCGAGGCGAGAGCCAGCATGAGACGCGGGACTCTCCTCCCAAGTTCAGAGAGAAGGCGGTATTCAGTCTTCCATCCCGAACTGGCCGTCCAGGTTCAAGAGCAAAAGAAAACCGTTCAGACGGTCAAGGGCTCGGGGATTTCACCACCCTCCCCTCCTTGCTGAAACCGTTAACTCAAGTCACTCAACCTGAACAAACAAAAATCTTAACCCGAGGAATTGGAAGACAGGCCAGCTGAGATGTTGGGGACGGAAGACCCAATAGCAGGGGAGGGAAGCCCGGGTGGCTTTGTGGTTGCGAGGAATGGGGTCTACTGTCGCCTCTGCATTAGGGCAGATTCGAACACGAGAAAAGCACGAGAATGACGTTACAAATACCCGTGTGCTCATCGCTCAGCTCTCCTGTGTCTGTCCTGCCATATTCGCTTTGCTTTCGCAAACTAAGGAAATGTCACGGGCTCGGTGAAGCCCCCTGGCCTCTCAGATGGGCGCCATTTCTCATCACTTATATAATTGGGTTATGGTGATGGGTACAAAAACATTGATTTTTTTTTTACAATGTTTATTTTGTCACTGGCCACCTTGTTAAACGCCTAATTGTCTTAATAAATCTTCCCCAGGGTCACTTGGATTTACGGAGTGGAATTTTCCAAGTGTCAGCCAGCAGTCACAGCTCAGCCTCTTCTGGGTCAATATCTGCGTCTTTTATTTCCGTTTCTGTCCAGCGGACTCGCCAGGCCAGCTGGCCATGGCGGGGCGGGGGCGGGGGGTGCAGCCGCTCAGGGACGCTCAGCTTGTCCCTGGGAGCACTTCCTGTACGCCCGCCGAAGATGGGTGTTAAATACCCTCTGATCGGTCAGCAAGATTCTCCCCGTTTCTTTTCAATCAGCAAGCGCGGCTGACTTCAATTATCTGCTCTGCCAGCATCCATTCCGACTCTCCCAAGCTTTCCCTGCCTCTCTAAGCATGCGGAGTTCTGGTTCTCAAACTTTGTGGCCTCAAGATCCCTTTACCCTCCTAAAATTTACTGACGGGCCTGAAGAGCCTATGTGAGGAACACTATAAAGTGTTACTGCAGAAGAAAAAAAGGAAAATCTAAATCAACGAAGACAAAAACGAGCCCCCTTGCTGGGAGACGTTACACCGTTGTAAAGACAGTAGTCCACCATATTGATTCTGATAAACGCATCTTCCTTCTTCACACGTCTCTGAAACCAACATACACTTCACAGTCAAGGGCGTATCGGAGCTTAAATGGCAGCATTCCCCACCCCCTCCTAGTAGTCAACGCAGTAATGATTTACCTTAAGAAAGATGATGTCTGATTTCATATATGCTTCTCATATCTTTGCTCATTTATTTTTTTAGACCAACCCTTGGCGCGGTATTGGTGTTATTATTACCCCATTTTATAGGTGAAGAAGCGGAAGCACAAGACGTCAAGCAACTTGTCCAAGGGCACGCAGCCCGGGCGTGGCAGAGCTGGGGTTTGAACCCGGGCGGGTTGGTCCTCGCGTCTCTGCTGCTCTGGGCTACTGGTCCAGATGTTGGGTTTCTTCCAGTTAATCCATGATTCACTCCAGTCTTCATGAGGGTCCCCAAAGGATTCCTGATCTCACAAGGTGATTATACAGATCATTCAGAAGAGGAGAAAACTCAAGAAAGTGTTGGCAGCCGGATGAACACAGAGGGGACTCTCACCCACCCAGGTAGCAGTGGTTACACCAAGCTGTCAAAGTTACATCTGTCACACGTTGGTGACCTGACAGGCAAGCAGGTCATAGGGCAGCAGAGGCTCCGGAAGCAGACCCCCGCGAATCGGGATGGATGCAATTTTCACTTCAATAGCAGTGACCACTGGTAATTTGACTCTCAAAACAAAATAAAAACAGAAACAGGTAAACCTGTGACTCATACCCACAAAAATCCTAGATGGGTTAAAAACTAAACACAAAACCAAAGTGGCACAAACGGTAAGAAAAATCTCATCTACTTTTTTTTTTAAATTTTTAATGTTTATTTATTTTTGAGAGCGACAGAGTGAGAGCGAGCAGGGGAGGGACAGAGAGAGAGAGACACAGAATCGGAAGCAGGCTCCAAGCTCTGAGCCGTCAGCACAGAGCCCGACGCGGGGGTCGAATTCACAAACCGCAAGATCATGACCTGAGCCGAAGTCGGACTCTCAAGCCTCCCAGAGCCTTGCCGTGAAAGCCTGGCAAATCTAGCCCCTCAAAGCCGGTGGCCTCAGCTCGATGACATACCCTAAGCCAAGGTGAAGACGGACACGAGCCTGGGAGAAAGTATTTGCATCCCATAAAACAGATGAGCACATAAAGAGTGTCTACACATCAGTGTGAAGACACGGAGACTCGGAAGCAGGGGGAACAGGCAGGTGATGGGAGCAGACAGGAGCTCCCAACCTCACCCACGGGCAGGAAAACCCAGAGCCACCCAATGAGATACAAGTAGGAGAAATGGAGCAGATGACCGACACCAGTACTATGAGGCTGCAGGGAGACAGAACCTGTCCCCACGGCGGGGAGGAGGCACGTCAGGCGGGGTCACTCACATGAGAATGCTCAAGGAGGCTTTCAGTAAAGGGGCTTTGATGGAGAAGTGGGCAAAGTGAGGAAAGGAAGCCACAAGGTGAAGTGCAGTGAGCAGGTGCTGTTCCCACATCCAGGCCTGAAGGGGTGAGGCCCCAGGAGAAGGGGGTCAGAGGAGATGGCATGTGGCATGGGGAGACCCAACCCCACCTGACGTGGCCCTATCGAGGGGAGGGGGGGGGATGGAGACCCCCACCCCTCTCCCCTTCTGGGCCATGACTGCCGGGAAGCTGGAAGGCACAGGGGCCCAAGGCAGACGTCCCCACGAAAGGCAGCCACCACCCACCTCTTACACACGGCCTTGTCACTCCTCTTGAGAGCCACACGCTGCCCCATGTGTGGCGGGGTCCTCAGACCCAGGTTTCAGGGGGAGGAAACCACAGTTAGCCCCTGCAAGTCTGGACAAGGCTCCCAGTAGAGGGACGGAAAACACACCTCTCACAAACATGAGAGTCTCGAAAAGTCCCCTATGGGGAACGTAAGCCACTGTTCTGTTTGTCTTGTGGTGATGGAACTACTCCAAACTTCTCATCAAAACAAAACAGAGCAAAAGCAAAGGAAAATGGTGCAGCGGGAGAGGCGAGGGCAGCATTGGGAAGGCCAAGAGCCCTCGTGTGGGATTATGGGGTTTTTTTAATGTTTTTTTTAACGCTTATTTATTTTTGAGAGAGGGAGACACAGAGCGTGAGCGGGGGACGGTCAGAGAGAGAGGGAGACACAGAATCCGAAGCAGGCTCCAGGCTCCGAGCTGTCAGCACAAAGCCCAGTGCAGGGCTTGAATCCACGAACTGTGAGATCCTGATCTGAGCCGAAGTCGGACCCTTAACAGACGGAGACCCCCAGGTGCCCCTGGGATTATGGTTTTGTAACAAGGACAGTGGCCCCAGGTCCCTGCCCCCGCACAGGAGCCACCCACACCCTCAGCTGTGGGGAGGGGAATATGGGGATGGGCGGGGTGGGAGGGGGCCACCAACACTGAGGGCTCGTACCTCCGGACAGGGTGACCCTGTTTAGGGTGACGGGGGTCAACGACAGGACCAGGGGTGGTGGTGGAGGGCACATGGGGGGCAGGTTAGTGGCTGGTCCTCCCCTCCCTGCCGCATTTCCTACAGCAGGGGAGACAGCAGCACAGCGGCTGGCCTGGGCTGGGAGCACGCGTCCGTGGGCCCTGGTCTGGAGCAAATACTCGCCCCGACGTGCTCCCCACAACCTCGAGAGCCAGAGCGCTGCCAAGGGAAAGGCAGAGAATGCTACGGCCTCTCCAAAGCCCAGGGGAGGAAGGAAGGCAGGGCCATGGAGTCCATGGGCGGTCAGTGGGCAGCTGCCACACGCAGGGGCCCCGGGTAAATGCCAGCCCCACTCCAGACACCATCGGAGGTAGGGAGGCTATCTCTCCAAGGCCCCACCCACCCAGGATGGGGGAGGCCAGTGGGATTGGGGCTCCCGAGGCCAGAAGAGGAGGTGCAGCTCTCACTGTCAGCCTAGCCTGGACACGCCGAGGGCCACCTCACCCTCATCATGGGACATAGCAAATCTGGGTAGCTCAGAACCACACATGGGGAAACTGAGGTTCGGAGGGGCTGAGGGAAAGGCCTGTATTCACCCACCCACAGTGAGCAGGAGCAGGATCGAGCCCAGTTCTGTCCACCTCCAAGCCCTGGTCTCTCCACTGCTCTGCCCGACGACAGCTGCATGGCCAGCTCCAAACTCCGTACCAGCCCAGACTGGGGGCCGAACCCTGGCACAGGCGTGGAGGAGACAACAGCAGACCATTAAGACATCAGTCTTGAGAGAGAAAGCCTGGGCCTGTCTTACGGACCCTTGTGTCCCAGCACCCGTCACTACTGCATACGGCAGGTGCTCAATAAATGAGGCAAGGGGAAATCCAGGACCAGCACAGAGCCTCAGGCTAATGCCTTCCCACTGAGGCTGGTGCTGGGGGACAGTGGAGAACGGAAGGGACAAACCTCTGCCCGCAAGGCCCTTCCCCCCTGGAGCAGAGGATGAGGGAGCCAACAGACCAGACAGTGCCCAAGAATTAGGACCACGAAGACCACGCCCAGGTCCTAGAAAGGGAGGGACAGTGCGGGGGACCCCGAGGATGAGTCGTCCTCCATGCTGCTTTGGGGGGTCATGAAAGCGCCGAGGTGTCTCCGGCTCATTACCGGCTGGAGCGAAGACCTTAGCTGAGGTTCTTGAACCACCCCAGGCCCCCAGCTGTGTGCTCGTGGAGGGGTGCAAGGCTGGGGCGGGGCGGGAGGGGCCTCGGCATCCCCCACCTCACCCCTGCAGCCTTCAACCTTGGGGCACCGCCCAGCTCCTCCTGCTTCCCCACACTTGACCCTACTGTTCCCCTCCTTCCTCTCCTCCCACACCCTCCCTCCTCCTGGCCCCCAAACCAAATCTGCCACCGTCATCGGGGGCGTCAGGGGCTGGGGGCAGGGATGGATCTGGTAGGACCGAAATGGCCCAAGGGCTCTGGTCCTTCTCGGGCCACGTGGGTGAAATGAGAGAATAGTTCTCATCTCCCAGGGCTGTCAGGAGAGCCACGTGATAATGAGCACTCCCCAGATGCCAGTTACGGGGACTGCAGTCCTGGGTGCAGCTCCACCCGGCCCAGGGAACCCCGCCTCGTCGGCCCTGGAAACCTCATGCACTCCGAGCTCCCCGACAGCGGGGCCTTTCAGCCCCGTCTCTGTACCCACAGTGCGTGGCACGTGAGCGAGTGAACGCGTGCACGAACGCGCAGCTCAGGCTGCGGGGAGTGGGCTGGCTGGGAACGAGATGAGAGCTCTTGTTCGTGCTTCTCCGGAGAAACATTCCCAGAAACGAAGGAGACCAAAAATCGTCTGTAGCCCCCCGCCTCGGCCCCCACCCTTGCAGGACTTGTCAGGATGAACCGTGATTCACCGAAGGAGCCCCAGGGGACCCTGGACTGATCCCAGCACCTCGCTCAGCACCACCTCGTCCTCATCCGTCATCCTCGAAGATTGCTGAAGAATGAGCACATCAAGCTTGCTGTCACAACGTTGTAAAATGTTGCAGTAATTGAAAACCACCAGTAATTTCTGTTCAGACAGACGAGGCTGTCTTTTCAAACCAGGGCGATGGAAACACCGCACACGCCACGAGCCCTCCCTTGCACCCCCACCCCGCCCACGCCCAGCCCTCTGCACACTTGGTTGTCTAACCCTCTTGCTCTTGCTCTCTCCTGCACGCTTTGATGCCTTGTTATTCTCCTGGTCACGTCCCAAAGACACCCAATCCAAAGCCCTTGATCTAGAATTGAGTGTACTCTGCCTAGCCAACATCACAAAGTAATCGCAATGTCATGGCATTGATCATCTCTCAAAAAAAAAAAAAAAAACACACACAAAAAAAACTATTTTCTAAATGGGCTTGACCTGGATGGATATTTTGGAATTGGGGAGACACAGGTTCAGTGACTAAGTGGATCCGCCACAGAGCCCATTCAATCAACAGCAAAACCCCTCAGGAGTGCAGACCAGGGAAAAGAAAACAATTCAAAGACCAAACAAAGGTTAATTTTGTAATTGCCCAAAGACACTGGCAATTTCCATAAGTACACGCTCCTCGAAACAGCAGCCGCCTTCAGTCCTTTGACCCAGTGCCCATTTGGGGAAAGAAGAACTTGAAGACTCAACAAGAGGCCCCCTTCGGTGGCCTGAGATCCACCGGGCAGCTGAAACGGAGGCCGGGCAGTGGGATGCCCACCCTAAGCTGCCATCAGCCCCCGCTTCTGAAACTCCAGAGACTTCCGAGGCTGGAGGGGTCTCCCCCCCACCCCGGTGGACCAGCTCAGCCAGCTTGACTCCACAGTTAGAGAACAGTCAGCTGCTGCTTGGACATGTCTGGAGATGGTGAACTCACTCCCTCTTGAGGGTTCCCAGAAAGGCTCTGGGCCGTCATTCTCCACTGGCTGGCGAATCTGCACTCCTCAAGCGCTTGGCTCCTCTGCCTCTCAGCTGGATGAGACTTAGGAGAGAAGCCGTAGCTGGGCGCGTATCCTCTGCCTCCAAGGACCTAATTCACTCCGTCCGGATGGATGTGTGACCATCTTGGGTGCGTGGCTGTGATGAGAAGGTCGAGACCCCTGCAGTCATCAGCATAATTGGTTCCTATACGTCGAGTCAGTGACTGCATACTAAACACACACTTTTGCGGAGCCCTCGAGAGAAACGGGTGTTGGTCGTCACGGCCCCTCCCCTGCAACCTAACCTCCCCGGCCCCCCAAGAAACAGTGGGCATGAGGGTCCTGTCTTTACAGTACAGGGCCGATCTTACAAAAGCCCCATTTGCCCTCAATGGAAAATGAACCCTTGTAAACTGCCACCCATGTTCCAACGTGTTGGGGCTTTTTCAACCAAGTCGGCATCTGTTGGATTTGAGTTATATCCACGGAGCTCTGTGCCGGGGAGAGATGCTAGTGATGGGGACATCATAGCCACATACACTGAGGTTGCCATGCAACTGAAAGCATATGGAAGTGGAAGGAACGCCAGCGAGGTGGCGCCGAGCCGTGCCTCCCACCCCCAGGACCGTTTCTGGCCAACCTGATGGAATTCTGTGTAGCTCAAATCCCCCCACCCTTTTTTTTGCATGCCTGCATCAGGAGAATTTGCTATTTAAGGGAAGCTGACAGCAGATTCTGTCTATAATGTCAGACCAGTGGCTCCTCACTTTCCCCCGTTTTTATTTTTTGGAAATGGGGTTTTTGCTTAAAGCCAGGTCACGGTTTGGTCACATGAAGAGTGAGTTTGGTGGGGACCATCGAGCATCAACATCCAAGTGAAATCCATTCACGGCAGCCACCTTCTTCTGGTTGCCCATGTGACCACGGGTAAGCCGCTTCCCACCTCTGCCACCACCCATAAGGTGTGAGTAAGAAGTGCGTCTACTCTGTATGTTGTGGGGGAATAGTCAGTCCTGGGTTAAGTAAAACGGGCTCGGATCGCATCACCACGGGCGCCGGGAGTCCATCTCTGCAGAGCCTGGAAAGAAACCCGTGCTTCCCGAGGTCAGCCGCTCCAGACCCACAGCTGGGAAATTCTGCCGAGTGTGAATGAAGAGCAGACGTGGGCAGAAGCGGCAGGGCACTGGCGCTGGCTGGTGGAGAGGATTTGGCAGCGAATCTCCTTTTTAAATTCTTGGCACATGTTTGTCAGGATCTAAGCAATCCTGAAATTAAAAAAAAAAAAGTGGCTCAGTTGTCTAATGGGGATTTTGACGGAAAATGTCGATTTAAAGGATTCCTACGCTGACTCCTCGGACACTGATTGGCTGGCCGGTTTGCATCTCTCTCTCTCTCTCTCTCCCCCTCTCCTTATATGGAATTTCTATTAATGTTTCCATATTTTTTCCTAGATTGGGAGCACATTGAAAATCTGGAAGGAGGGTTTAAGGAACACGTGTTTGGGATTCAGTCTACGCCAGCTCTGGTCTGCTGCTTCTAAGCTTCAAATCTTCACCTGCAAAGTCATCTCACTGGATTGTTGAGAAGATTTAAATGAGACGATGCAGGCAACGTGTTTAGCCTTGTGTCTGGGACGTACTGAGCACATAATGAGTGATGTTTATCATGAAGTAAGTGCCTGGTGAAAGCAGGTACTGTGCACAGTTAATTAATGAATCAAGCACTGCCACCGATCCCTCAGGAAACAAGGCAGGTGACGAGCAATTATCCTGCTCGGAAGGGACAGAGATATTCACAGGGGCAGGCACCAGCTCTTTCCATTAGTTAAAAGGAATGAGGTACTTGCCCAGTTTGTTATAAGGAAGCTCTCCAGGGTCAAAATGGCTGAAACAGCTTTGGGAAATTGGGCAGCGACCCTTCTTAGGGAACCTGACAGGGGGAGGCAGGAGGCTGGACATTTGGAGCCTGTCTGTCTGCTTTGTAAGTACTCACCCTCTTGGTCCTGCGGTGTGGCTCTAAGTCGGTTGTTTACTTTTCTCTCCTCAGCCCATCTGTAAGATGGGACTGGACCCCAAGCAGGTCCCTTCACCCCCTCTGTATGTCCCCAGTAGTCCCGTCTCTAGACAAGGTGTGAAGTAACAGGTTTTTCCTACCAGGATACAGCGTCTTACAAAGAACTTAAGAGTTGGAAAAGCAAACATTCATATTATGTTTTCAATGTGCCAGGCACGGTTCTTAGTGCCTTACGTATCCTTCACTAATTTTTAGTTCCAGACCCCTCTCGGCTCAGAGTCCCTGTGGCTTCAGCCTCCTCTTGAGTATCTGTCTGCAGGGACAGAGGTCACTGGCTGCCTCTTGGAGCACTCCCTTCAGGTGGAGGGACCTCATGTCAGGGAGGAAGCAGCCCAGTCTGTCCTGGTTCAGCGTGCAGCCATTGGTCCCAAATCTGTGCTTTGTGGTCCCAAGGCAGGAGTCTGCTCCCTTCCTCTGCGGATGCCCTGAAAGATCCAAGGGCAGCTACCAGGCCCCAGAGGGGGACAGGCACCGCCCTTCCTCCCTAGCTCGGTGGTTGCTCACCATGAGAATGGAAACAAACCTTGATAAAGGCCGGAGTTTACTGAGCACCCATTGTGTGCCGGGCCCCTGGACGGGGTTTAACTGCATTCTCAGACCAACCTTGCAGGCGCCGCTATGGCCCGTTTCCCAGGTGAGAACCAGAGAGACTCCCCGAGTAAGGAACTTGCCCCAAGGTCGCACTGTTGATAAGCAGCAGCAGCAGCAGCAGCTTCAGCCCGACTCCCAATCCCAGAAAGCGGGCGTGGAGCAACGGGAGCTCGGCGGGGACGCCGGGCGGGGGCGGGGTGCCCCCAGGCCGGCGGGAGGTCCCACGGCCTGGGCCCGAAGCGGACGAGCGGTCAGCACCAGGGACAGCTCCCGAACCGCTTCCCCGCAGACCCCGACGGCGGCGCGCGCGGGGCCGGCGGCGCGCTCCCCGGCGGCTCGTGCGCGCGCCCTCCCGCCAGCGCGCGCCCCGCGCCCGGGACTGGGCTGGAACCGTGCGTGCCGCTCGCAGGGAGCCAGCCTGCGCGTCCGGAGCCGCGGCCGCAGCCGGAGCTGGCAGGGGGCTCCCGCCCGGGCACGCAGTCGCCTCCCGCGGGCCCCCGGGCCTCCCCAGCGCCCGCCTCGCGCGCCCGGCCCCAGCAGGCGCTGGCAGCCGTGGCCTGGGCAGGAGCGGCCGCCGCTAGCTGCGCCCTGCCCGGGACGGACCCCGGACCGCCCCGTCACGTGCGCCCAAGTCCTCGGCCGGCCGGGGCAGCGCCGTTCCCATGGTTCAAGGTAAGGGCCGAGCGGGCCGAGCGGTCGCGGGGCGAGGATGCCGAGGACGCAGGCAGGGAAGCCCCGGCTCTGTGCCCACGAAGGCTGGGGCGCCCGCTGCAGCCTGCTGGGCAGTATGGAGCCAGGTCCCTGCCCCACGCAGCTGCCGGGCCACACCACCCGTCCCATCTCCATCTACCGTGGAAGTGCGCCCCTGGGGAGGAGGCTGTGGACTGTGAAGGGAGTCCCAGGAGGGCAGCGAGGGAGGGAGGGAGAGAGGCGGGGGACCCACCATGCCAAGGGACGCCTGGTCTCTTTCTTGGCCTGGGCATGAAGGAAATCGGGGAGAAAAGTTTCCGAGAGGAGCCTGGCCTCTGTTCTCTGTGGTGCCAGGAGCTGAGACCTTTCATCGACTGAGACTTACCTTGGACCAGACACCGTGCTCGGCAACCGACCTGTGTAGTCATTCAATTCACCCAGCACCCATCAGAGAGGGGCATTGGCCCTATTTGACAGATGAGGAAACTGAGGCTCGGAGAAGTTTTGGTCACTTGGCCAAGGTCACGCAGCCAGTAAGGGGGAGAGCTGACCTCAAACATCCCATCCTCAGTCATGGCCACCGGCCTTACACCCACCTTCGTCTGTTTGAAATCTCAGCTTAAATGGGCGAGAGAAGCCAGTCCAGTGCCTGGCATTTGGGTTTTCCTAGCCAGGAATAAAAAGACTCTTCAAACACCAAAAACCCCGGAAAGACTGCCTGTCCACCCTCCCAGCTCTGCCACCTCACCCACCCGGTGTCCTGTGCTCCCAAGGCCGAGGACCACGTGGGCATTGATAGCCCTGCCAGAGCGCATCTCATCACAGCCCCCAACATTCTGTGACAACAATCTCAAGGGTCAAGTGCATCGACCCTTCTCCAGGATAAGAGGGTGTCCCAGAGGCCTTAGCCCCAGCCCGCCCTCCTTTCACGCTCCTCGGGGAGCTGGAGCTCAGGAGAGCAGAGGGGAGACCTGCCGGCCTTCCCCCAGGGCTCCCCTCTGCTCTGGCCGGGCCAGGTGCCTGGGGGGGCCTTCCAGGTGCAGTGAGAACTTCCAACCCCCGAAAGTTCGGACTTGCTAGGACAGCATCCATCCCCTTCCTCCAGTGGCGCCTGGAACGGAGCCTAGACGACCAGAGAGCTCTCCTTACCTAAGCAGGTGGTGTAAGCGCTTCCTGGGCCGAGTGGAGGGGTTGACTTTAATTCTCTGTGCACTGACCGTAAGCTTTTGGAAGAGCTTGGGTGCTGGGCCCTGGGGACAGACCCATCTGCCTCCTGAGGCTGGGGCTCAGGCAAGCTGGGGTTTTGTTCATTTCTTCATTTGGCGGCGGCTGTTGGGCACCCGCCTGGTGGGGTGGGAAACAAACCAGGGTGAGCCTTGTGCCCTGGATCCTCCTGACTTCTGGTCTCCTGGCCAGCCGGGTTTCCAGAGGGGCTGACTGGTCCCGACTCGCTTGGCAAGCTTAGGATTGGTCTCCTGAAGTGTTTGGGGGTGTCTGGGAAGGACGCACGGGCTCTCCTGGCCTCAGTGCCTTCGGGGCGCTTGGAGATGGACGTGGGCAGCTCCGGGGAGCATCGCTGGTCTTTCTGGAGCTCTCTGGCACTCTCTGCTGAGAGCGCTGGCTACAGAAATGTCCCAGCTTCTCCACCCTGGCCTCTCCAGCATCCGCCCCAGAGCCCTTCCCAGCCTCCGAGGCTTCGAGCTCCCAGACACGCATGGCTTACCCCAGCACAATCGTCAAACGTGAGTCAGGGCCTCAGGGAAAGGTGGGCATGGCTGGGGGGGCCAAGACTCATCTGCCCGGTTCTGTCCACCCTCAGGGTGACCTTGGGCAAGTCATTCTCCCTCCTTAGACCTCAGTCTCATCTGCGAAATGATGGGCTATGACCGCTCTGTTCAGCTAAGCCCCAAAGTGAGCGTGTAAGGCTAGGAGGAGCTGCAGTATTGAGAGAGCACAGAGGAATTCTGAAATCTCAGGGCAAACCTGAACTCAAGCGCCCCCCTCCCCCCGACTCAAGAGATCCTCCCAGCCTTGCATGTATGGGACCGGCTCTAAATCGCTGATTCCTGGTGCTGGTTCTGGGTGAGCAATACGGCCCGGCCGGCCCCGGAGGCTACACAGCAGGGACCCAGTCCCACAGAGAGGCCCCTGGGCTCCACGGATTCTCTCCACAGAGTGATGGCTGTGACATCCAGTGAGGAATAATTACAGCACTCAGAAGGGGTGAGGGAGCAGGCGGGGCTGCGGGAGAGAGTTATTACATCTCTGCAAATTGCATCTGAGTCCGGGCAGAAGGCAAGTCACGGTGGCAGCAGAGCCCTGGCCCCGTCCTCCAGGCGGCTGCTGGCCCCGCCACTCTGCAAAGTAGCAGGTCTGCGTGTGTCCATCAGGAAGAGGCAGTTTGTGTGGCAGAGAGCGTGGATCCTGGGCTACTGTGGGCAAATCACTCAGCCTCCTCGTGTGCAAAACTGAGGGTGCTCCCACCTTCCCCGCCAGCGCAGGGCTGCAGCTGCGAATCTGGGCCCGCCCGAGGGGGGGGCCGCCCCCAGTCTAAACCCGGGGTCTCCTCCACCGAGGCCAGGACGCCCAGCGGCTTCTCAGCCTGGCTTTGCTCTCCCCCGGCACTGGCTTTCCTTGCTGTGTCTCGGTCCCTTTGGGTTTGCTCCAAAGGGGATTGGACAAGCCTGGCATCCTCGGTGTCTGCCACCTCCTATCCTTGCGCTGCCGAGCGAGCGGAGAGGCTCCTGGTGGCGGGCACCCCTGTTTCTCTTTGCAAAGCTCTTTGTTCCCTTTGGAATCAGGTCCCCTCCCTGAACAGGCTCAAGCTGGCGAGCCCTCCCCCAGGCGTGGCCCAGCCCCACTCCCGCCTGGGGGCTGTCTGAGGATGGAGGGCGCTACAGGAAGAATTCTAGGGGGACCGACTGCCTTGACCCAGGTCTGAGTCAAGCTTGCCGCTTCCGGGCTATGGGATCTGCTGGGCTGTGAAATGGGGACAGTGGCCTCTACTTTCCTGGGGCCTCTGAAGCGGGGGAGCAAGGGGGAGGTTAGATCAGGCAGGCTTGTAAGCCCCTGCTCCGGGGCTGGGTTTCTCCAGGGGTCCCCAGAAACCACAGACGTTGGGAGCCTGGGAGGGACACGGCCGATGTAGCCTTCAGAGACTATTCTCGGGCTGCAGCTCGAGGGGCTACGTGGAGAGGGTGAGGCTGGAGGCAGGAAGGCTCTGGAGGAGGCCACTGCATCCAGCCGGAAGGGAAACGGTGGAGGCCTGGACCAGGGGAGTGAGAAGTGGGCGTGAATGACCACCCAGCCGAGGCAGGGGCGCTGGGACGTGTGCAGGGCGGGGACAGCCGGGGACTGAACACCTACGTGTCCTAGAGCTCTGCTGCACACGGGGCCGGGCCGGAGACCCGGGCGGGGCTGGACAGGCAGGATGGGCCACGCGTAAGAGGTGAGGAGGCAGCCCTGGGGGCCTCGAGGAAGACTCTCTGTTCCAGCAGCAACACGGCGTCACACCCTGGCTGGATGTTCCCGCCTCTCCCCTGCACGCGGTCCCGGGCCACCTCAGTGGGTTTCCATGAGACTGGGCCCCGGCCTCACCTAGACAGTCACCTGTACCCCTGTGCTCAGCTTTCCCAGGTGGCAGAGACGGGAGAAGCCTGGGCCCGTCGAGAGGCCCACGTGGAGGCTGGCCAGGCTCCCGGGGCTGCGACCTCATTTGCCACATTGCCTGGTTGATGAGTGCGGGCTGGTTGTGTGGTCGAGTGGACAAGAGCCCGGCCGCTGGGGCTGACCAGAGCCGTGTTTCGGTCGGTGCTGAGTGTCCCTGGTGAAGTGACTTGGCCTCTCTGGGCCTTGGGTTCTTCAGTGATGATGTTAACGTCCACCTCACAGGGTGTGCTAGACTGCGTCTCAGCTGGCTCACCGGGGAGGGCGCTCCGGGCCCTGCTGAGGCGTAACAGAAACCTCTTCCGGGCCAGTTCCACCCCCAGGGCAGCCCCCACGGGTGCCCGTTTCCTGGCCCAGCCACAGAGCGGCCTCACGGCAGACTGGCCTTGGGGCCACCCTGGCTCCCTGACCGCCATCTGCGCCTGGGTCCTTCCCGACCGGGTCCACAGTTTCTGCATGCCGTCGCCGCCGCGGCAGAGGTGAGCCTTGGGCACTCCCGGGCTGGCCCTGGCCAGTGGGGCCTCTGGCGCCTGGGACCCCTGGAGAGCGGTCATCGCTCTTTTATTATTATTATTATTATTATTTCTTATTTCTTGTCATCTGCTGTACGTGGTTGTGCATCCCGTCCCAGCTTGCCCTTGGAGCTGGCCTACCCCAGCTGGGTCCCAGCAGCCTCGCGTCCCTGGGAATTCGCGGGGAGCGCAGATTCTCAGATCCCCTCCAGACCTTCTGGTGTAACAGGCTCCCCGGGTAATCCCTGTGCTCAGTGAAGTCGGAGACACACTGTTCTAGAAAACATTCCGTACACCAAGGCAGGAAACCGGCTCCAGCGGCGGAAAGCCATCACAGGTGACTGTCTCCTCCGTACTTAGATTTTTAGCTAAGATATATTAAATTTTGATACATTAGAGGGATTTTTAAATGAAGTAAATGTATGCCGGCTCTCAAAGACAAGTCAAGCCATCCCTTTGTTCGTTTGTTTGTTTGTTTTTCACAAAATGCCATCACCCAGGGGCTTCCCTGCTGTGACCCACGCCCAGGCCGGCCCCCGCCCCCCCCCCCCCCGCCGGGGATCCATCACCCAGGGGCTCTCCTCGGGCATATGGTCTACCCTGTCCTTCTGTCGGCAGAAGGGCCCTCTCCCCGGGCCAGCACGCATTTTCTCATCTGTTTACCTGAGCAGGCGTGTAGGTCAGCCTGGGTTTGGGGGGGTGTTGCGTCGTTTTAGTGATTTGCTCACTGGTGTGATCCCAACAGGGAAGGATCTCGGTAGGTGAGGGGGGACCTAAGGGGGATGCACCCTTGTGACTAGAATGAGAGAGCTGGGCAAAGGCACCTCCCGATGGCTGGTAACACGGGTATGAGGCAGCAGGCGTCCCAGACTTGGAGGAAGATACTGCATGGGTCAGAGCAGTCTGGGAGGGCTTCCTGGAGGTGGAACTTGAGCTAAGCCCTGAAGGAGGAGTACGGAGTGGGGAGGAGCAAGTGCAGTCAGGAAGCTGGGGCATGTCTGCCATCACTGGGATGCAAGACACCTGTCTGTTGACTTTGGTGACTCACAGAAGATACCCCGACTCTGTCCAGTAATCGACGCCCTATGGTGGGGGGGGACCAGCTGCCACTTCCTGGTGGTCTCGTTGGCTTGGAGCCTCAAATCTGTTGTGATTGAGATCGGCTTTCATCCCGTGGTCTCTCTGCCAGGCTCAAAAAGGCTCCCTGGCGCCCCAATGCAGACAAGTGAGGGACCCGCGGCAGAGACCCCGCCCCAGCCCCACGGCCCTGCCCTAACTCCAGGGCGCCAGCCGGCTTTGGCCTTGTGCTTCCTGCCGGCTCATGCCCCTAGCGCTGCTTCAGGTTATTTTGCCAGGCTGCTGCAGGGGCTGCTCGGAGCACAGGGGCCTGTGTCCCAGGGCGTAGGAGGAGGCTGGGAAGCATCATTAGTGTGTCCCTGACACTCGTCGGAGGCCTTGCCTCGCAGTGTCTGAATGTCACATTTACTCCCTGTTTTCCCAATCCTTCCACCCGCTGTTGGCATATGCACTTACTCAATACCTTCGGGAATCTTCTTATGGCAAAGATGCTCATTTTTCAGAGTCCAAGGCAAGCGCCGGTCCAGAAGCCCTTTCTCTGCAGAGCATCCATCCACCCCCCACCCCCCATGCTCCCAGAAGCCGGCAGACCCAGCTGGCTTAGGGAAAGACCCACATGTCTTTTGCTGGCAGGGTCTCCCCTCGCAACATTGCGAAACCAGCAATGGCTTTTGAGAGGGCTGATTCCAGGATATGATGATCCAATTTTGGTTCAAAGGAGGACAGTGAAAAAAAAAAAAAAGTCTAATATTTCGCAGAAAAAAAAACAACCCCAGCAGCTTCTTCGTAACATCATCAAATTGCAAACTTCTGGTATTTACCTGTGTTTAGAGTTTGTTTGGTTAAAACACTCATTATACAGAAGGCTCCTGGCTCAGTGCGAACCCATTTACAAAATTAAAAAAAATATAGTCAACTTTAATTTTACCTTCGTGGAGCTTCCCACACGAGAGTTCCCTCTAATTACTAAACAGATTTCTGATTCCAAAGGACAATTTTTGTTTGCAATGCAGCGTCCCCAATAATCAATTTTGTGGTAGATTTTATTGCCACTGGGCTGTCTTGTTTTTCAGTGGCCACACTTTTCTCTCTTGGATTATCCCCACCGTCGACCAAGAGACCTGAGGGCAGGAGGGAGGCGTGGGGGTGGCGCGGGAGGTGGGCAGGGGTCCAGCACAGCTGTAGAAATCTGGGATGCTCTGAACAGGCACAAGGGTTAGGACCCCCCAGTGCAGGCCACTTTCCCCGAGCTGGTGAGCTTAGATGCATGATGAAGCCTCTCTGTGCCCTACTTTCTGGGTCCAAAGAAACGAGATGGCTGTACCCCTCTTGCAGGGTGGTGGTGATGGATCTTCACCCCCATGTGAGACCCTGGACAGCCGGGTAGCAGCACGACAGAGGGAGCCTGGTGCTAGATTCTGGGGTCTCTGAGGGCCTGCTGAGTAGCATCCGTGATGGACTCGGTTCCCTGTTGTCTGGGCAGCTGGGGGTCAGTACCCTGCTTCGGTCCCGTCCCAGCTGAGGACAGAGCGTGACCCCTGCTGCAGCCCAGAAGCCCCCAACCTCCTCCCTGGCCTGTCCGACCCCACCGGCCTCCTGCATGTTGGCGTACCTCCCATTCTGGAACGTGCCCAGAACCTTCCTTCCTGGGGGCAGGCCTGCCTCCTCCCCTCTCTGTCTGGAACGCAGGTCTCAATGTCCACGGTGTGCTTTGGGAACTCGTCCCCGACCCCACATCACCTCCCGGGAGGTCAGCCTCGTGACACACCCTTGGGCCCACTGTGACACTGGCTCTGTGTGTCTTCCCGACTGGTCTCCGTCAGCACACAGGTTGGGGCACCCCCTTGAGGAGCACACCTGTGATGCTGCCCAGCAGTGAGCCCCGAGCCAGGCGCCGTGCGGGCACACGGATGGAGCACGTGGTAGGTAGTTACTCACCGGATGGCCGGAAGCTGTCATGTCATTCTGACACCCCCACCTCCACTGCCGGGGGCTGTGGTGGCTTCTGCCTGGCCCCTCCCTGGACTGAGACTCCCCCATGTTTACAGCCACAGGTGACATCTATTTTCCCATCAGGATCTCCCCTCCAAACACTCAGAACCTCCTTTGGGAGGAAGGACTCAGAATGTTCCAGAAATGAGAAGTAAGCCAGCGTGGCAAGAGCACGGCCAGTGGCAGAACGGTTTGGGGGGTGAGCAGGGTCTTTTCCGTGCGGCTCCTGCCATTTGCACCTGCAGGAATTTCACCGTGGGGGAGAGGTAGTCCAGGGCTGGTGGGTCACCCTGGGTCCCGCCTCAGCTCCTGGCCAGGCCTCCAGGCTTATGGCTGCCATTCCTCATTGACGACAACTACCGGGTTTTAAAAATCGTTTAATCTGCAAGACGGGCCCTTTCAACAACACGCCTACACTTACTTAAAAATGGCTGAGCCCAATTTTCTTAAAAAGGAAAGTTGATGTGAAACAAATCGCTTCAGGCAGGGTCTTTGCTGAAGCCTGGGCCACCAAGGGCTGCTCCGGACGGCAGGGTTGCCCCCAGAAGTGGATAACGGGGTCACGGCAGCCGCCGCCGCGCTGACAGAGCCTTGCGGAGAGCAGCAGCTCGAGGCAGGACCAGGGCGAGCTTGTGCCCGTGCCCGGTGCCCTCGAGCCCGTGAACTGCGCCAGATGAACCAAGAAATGGGTGGGGGTGGGGGCGGGGCTGGCAAGGTTGACGGCTGCCCTTTGTTGAGGCCTCTGCCCCCAGGACGGTGGGAGCGCGCACAGGCAGGTCGGGCCGCCTGGGGGTCCCCGAGGCTTGTCCTTGGAGAGGACTTGGGGTGACCCCCCCCCGTAGGGAGAAGCGAAGCCTGAATGTGGCCTAGAGCCAAGGGGGTACCGCCCTCCTCCGTCCCCTAAAGGTGTGTATCCCACCGCTCAGGTTGACTGTCATAGATGAACTGTGATTTCAAGAGGGAAAGAAAGTCCCACTGTTCGCTGAGCAGGTGATTAGACCAGGAAACGTCCAAAGTCCCTTTCCGGTCTGAGGGGAAAGGCGGGGGACTCTTGTTCAGATATTCTTTTTTTTTTAAATTTTTTAATGTTTTTATTTATTTTTGAGAGAGAGAGAGAGAGAGAGACAGCACGAGCAGGGGAGGGTCAGAGAGAGAGAGAGGAAGACACAGAATCGGAAGCAGGCTCCAGGCTCCAAGCTGTCAGCACAGAGCCCGACGCGGGGCTCGAACCCATGAACCGTGAGATCATGACCTGAGCCGAAGTCGGCCACTTAACCGACTGAGCCAGCCAGGCGCCCCTCGTTCAGATATTCTGATTCTCTGAGACTCTGAGCCGATCGGCTCTGAGTTCCTGGGAGTCCATCATTCCACCACCTTGTCTTGACCCTCCTCCCAGGCTCCCATAGTGCCCTGGTGCCCGGCCGCCCGCCCTCTGGTTCCCCACTCCAGACCCTGCCTGGAGCCCCAGGGCAGAAGGTGGGCCTGTCTTAAATGAGCTGCACTGACCTTAGACAAAGGCAGGGATCTGGGGGGCTCCCTGGTGGTGCCAAGTCCCCTGGGGGCATCTGAACTCAAAGAGGAGTGGAGACGGACGGTGGCAGCCCCCAGCCCAAACCCCCCTGGCTGCCAGACCCGTCCAGCCAGTCCCTCCGGAACCCGCAGGCTGCTCGACTCACCTTAGCCTGGACTCACCTGCTCTTCCTTCACCATCAGCACCACACACACGCACACAGGCGCACACGCGCTATAAACGGCCACGCCACATACACGGACGCACACACAGGCACACGTTTATTAAGAAATAGCTGAGAATTCATGCTAAGCGAAATAAGTCAGGCGGAGAAGGACAGATACCATATGTTTTCACTCATAGGTCTAACAGGAGAAACTCAACAGAGGACCATGGGGAGGGGAAGGAGGAAAAAGAGTTAGGGAGAGGGAGGGAGACAAATCATGAGAGACTCGAATACTGAGAACAAACTGAGGGCTGAAGGGGGAGGGGGAGAGGGGAAGGGGGTGATGGGCATGGAGGAGGGCACTTGTGGGGAAGAGCACTGGGTGTTACATGGACACCAACTGGACAATAAACTATAAAAAAATTAGTTCAAACAAACAAACAAAAGAAATAGCTGAGAATTGCAGTTCAGGTCATGTGAGCTCCGGCAAAACCGTAAGTTTCCCTAATTGCGCTTCTCTGCTATTCCCAAATAAACCCATTTTGCTGGTGAAATAACTGGTTCTTTTATTTTTAAGGTTAACAACACACGCACATACACACACGTACAGAACACACGCACATGCACACCTACACAAACACACAGCTCCGGGGCGAGGAGGCACGGCCTGGGTTCGGCCGGGCAAGGCTGGCACGCGCCCCGCCGGCCGCTCTGGGCCATCTTGGCCGGGGTGGGAATGTCGGGGCGGCCGCGTGTGCAGGTAGCCTGAGGCGGTGACACAGGAGGGAGTCCCCGGTTGGACGGGTTAGGCAGCAGCCCAGCTGGTCAGTTCACCCACCCACTTTCCTGGGCGACCTCGGCCCCGGGGCCTCAGTGCCCACGTGTGAATAAGCATGAGGACTCCTGTCTTCCTAACTCACGGGCCGCTCTCTGGGGAGACAACGTCTGCACCTGAAAACTCAAACCGCAGGGAGCTGTCAGGACACAAGTGGTCTATTCTAAGTGGCCACTGAAAGCGGGCCCAGGAGCACGGGGAGACAGCGGACAGTTCTCGCTCGCTCCTCCCTCCCTCCTTCCCTCCCTCCAGCCCAGCGGCCAGGCGCCTGGGTCCCGAGCACAAGTTGTCCAAGCGCCCTGATCCGTCAGGGTAAGGAGGGCCCCCCTCCGTGCACACAGCTTACAGCTGTAGCCATGGAAACTGCCGTAACCTTGCGAACAGCTCAAACATACATATATATTTGGTTTGTTGTTTTTTTAAAAACATACACGGGTTTCTTTTTTGCCTTTTACGCTCCTGTGGGGATAGGCGAGGTCAATACAAGGTGCAAGGCGGTTGTAATGGAAGGTGCCTCGCACCTCCCACCCCGTGCTCACTCTCCAGGGCTCGGGTCCAGGAAGCTGGGGTCCCCCGGAGGGAGAGCCCCCGAAGGGCCGCTGCTCCCTCCACCTGGGCCTCCCCCAAAACAAGCTAGATTCCACCCAACCCCCGATGAACAGAGTCCTTCTCACACGACTCCCCAGCCCTCAGAGGGGGCCGCCGGAGACCCAGACCCGATGAGAAGAATCTTCCGGAAATAGACCCAGACAGCGTGTGTGGCGAGGAGCCGAGCTGTGACCCTGCCCTCCAGGAGCTCTGTCGTCGAGAACGAGACTAAGGCTGCTCCTTATTTCATCTTAATTTCGGAAAGAGTTTTGCTGGATAGAAAATTCTAGGTTGGTGTTTCCCCTGCTGTAAACCTGCTGCCGTCTGTCTCCTGGCGTTGCCACCGCAGAGTCTGCGCGTTCCTACCTTGTTCCTCACGTGCCTTTTCCTCCGTCTTCGATGTTCACCGTATCACTGGCTTTAGACAGTTTTATTAGCACGTTCCTCGGCGTGGCTTCCCTCGTGTTTCTTGGGTTTCGGGTTTGTGGAGGGTCTGGGATCCGAGTTTCCACCAATATTTCTTCTCCTGAGTCACCTCTCCGTGCCCGCCGGCCTGTGGGGGCCCCGATCCTCTCCCCGGAGCCCTGCTTCCTCGGTCACGTTGGCTGTTTCCGCCCGCGCCCCCACGCCCCTCCTTCCGCAGCATCGACTCGGGTGTTAATCCCACCCGGTGTGTTTCTCGTCTGAGATGGAGCCTTTTTAATCTCTAGAAACTTGGTTCGGTTCTCTCTAACATCATCCGCGTTTCTGCTTAACGTGCCCGGTTTCCCCTCCCGTGTCCTCACCACGGGGGCGACAGCTGTCATAGCGATTTTGACGTCCTCACCTCCTAGTTCTATCACCTGGGCCATTTCCGGGTTAGTTTCGAGGACTGATTTTTCTCCTCGTTCTGGATTGTATCGTTGGCACCTTTGCAGGCCTGGTTGGGAGCCACACCCCTGTGCGGATTTGCGAGCTTTGTTCCGGGGTGTGGAAACGCTTCGATTCGTTCAGCTCCAGCTTTTAGGCTTGTCAGAGCAGCACCCAGTCCCAGCCCTTCTGAGCTCTGTGCCCAGTGCTCCATGAGCTATGACAGGCGGGAGCAGGCTCTCTTCCTGGACCAGGGAGAGCGCCGAGCAGCGTTCTCTAGAATCCTTTCAAATGGTTCTCTCTCAACCTCAGGTAGACTGGATGCACATCCAAAGGTGAGGACGACTGATCTAGGAGGCATTTCAGGAAGGAAAGGGCATGAAACTGCGGCCAGCGGGAAGGCAAGCGGTAATGCTCCATGGAGGCTGTTCAAGAGCAGACAGACCCTGTGCCGCTCCCCCTGCCACCCCTATGCTCCAGCTCCTGGAGCCCACTCTGCTCTGTCTGCCCCTGGGCCTTTGCACTTGCTGTTTCAAAGGCGGGGACCCAGAGCACACACCAGGATGCAATAGGAGCTTAATACATATTTGCTGTCGGATTGTTGATAAATGATAAACGCCAAGTGCAGAGTATGGACAGTGAGTGCTACTGGATCCCAGAAGAGAGAGCTGTATCCATGGCCCGGAAGGCAGGAAAGGCTTGCTCAAGGAGCGTGCCGGCCAATAGCCAGGGGTTTCAATAAGCACAACTCTGGAAGGGAGTTCAAGGCCCGTGGAATGGCACCAGCAAAGGCTCAGAGGCACGACCATACATCCTGTGGTCGGGAGGCCCAGGGAACAGGCTGACAAAGCAAGGCGGCAATAGAAAATGCAGAGCGGAGGCAGTAAATCAGGGACAAGCCCGGAGGACCAGGGACATGCAGAAGTTTGGGGGCCTAGACCAGGAGAGTCACACTCGGGCCTGAGTTCTGGGGGGTTCTTGGCTGTAGTGGGAGGGAGAGTGTCTGCAAAGGAGAACCGTGGCTCCGAATGTGCAGACGTGAGACCCGGACAGGAAAATGATCACAGTCTGCATGCAGGGCCCCGCTTTGTTCACAATCAGAACAATACCTGTCAGCGTCCTCCTAGGAATGCCCCCAGCCCCCCGCCTCTCCTCGCCCCACACGTCTCCACTCATCTCCTTAGAGGCTCTCGCAGAGCACCCCGGGCCGGGAGCTGCGATGGGCCAGGCCCCAGAACTCACAGCCCAAGAGGAGAGAAATCACGGGCTTCCGGACTGAAATACAAAGGAGAGGAGGTCAGTGGGCGCCCCGCTGACACCACCGGCATCTCCAGACCACGGGCAGCATGCAAGGCTCTGGGTCAAGGGTGCGCGTCCGGCCTGAGGGCCAGGAGGAGGCAGGGGTCCTGGCCCCACTCACTTCCATGTCCTCAGGGCAGCACGGCCCTTGGACACTGCCGCCACTCACGGGTGCCTATGGTAAGGAGGACAGAGGGAGGGAGGGAAGGAGGGAGGGGGGCTGGAGACCGGCATTAACATCCTGTTTTAAAGGTGAGGTGAGGGGACCAGGGCCCGTGGTCACCCTGACAGTAGGGGGGAGGGTCTGGATTCACACCCAAGTCTTTCTGACTCCCAGGCCGAGCAGGGCTGGGAGGGAGAGACCGGCACCGACTGGCATGAGCCCAGGCTGCCTGGAGGAGGAGGCATGGGAGCCAGGCCTCCGGGGGGTGGGAATCGTCAGGGGCTGCAGTGAGGGTTCAGTGGGAGCACAGATGTCATCAGCTGAGAGGTGGAGGGTGGCCTGGAAGGCAAAGGGCGTGACGGAAGTGGCCGATTCGAGGCCGCTGAGCCCCTCAGGAGCTGACGGGCAGGATGGGAGCGACAAAACGCGGCTGACGCGGGGCCTCGCCTGGACCACCGAGCGGGGGCTCGTTGCCGTGGGGTATCTGCCCCTGCTCTCTGCACTTGGGCAAGTTGCACCCCTGCTCCTGGACCAGTGGGGGCTACGGGTGAAGCCTTAATCAGGGCCCCCGCATGGCGCTCCCGAGCCCGGCCAGCCTGGTTCCTGCCAAGTAGGTAGAGAGGATTCAAAAGTACAAAACAAAGGCCTGGCTCCTCGGCCCGCCCCCTAGGCCCCCCTGGGTTTGGCCTGGGTGATGGGCTGCCCCGGTGGTCCTGATCAGTGGGTGTGGGTGGGACCCGGATTCTGCGTGTCGCCGGCTCCCCAGGTGACCCTGGGGATGCTCTGAGCACACAAGTCAAGGCCCGGAGCAGGCTCGGGGACCGATTTACTGCAAGGCTGCTCGGTGGTGACTGAGGAGGCCAGAGGCAGGCCCTGGGGATGGGGACAGAGGTTCTGTGTTCTATAAAAGCTGGGCTGTGTCTGTCACCTCCTCCCCGAAGCCTGCCTGACCGCCGCGCTGACCCACTGCCCTGAAATGCTGCCCACACACCACTGCCCTCCTCTGTTCCCCGCGCCAGGGACGGTTGGCCGAGCCCCTGCGCCAGCCCCTTCCCAGGCCCTGGGAGTGAGATCTAGCACACGACTGGCTGTCCGTGGTGGGCTGGGCACTTGTCCAAGCCCGTGAGATGCCAGAGGCAGCCAGCATTTCTGAAAAAGCCCCCCCACCCACCCCTCGCCGGGCCCCCAGGTCTGCCTCTCACCGGCTGTGTGCCCTTGGGCAGGTCACCTCATCTCCACCAGCCCCAGATGAGAAAACCGGTTAACAATTCCAACCCCAAGGATGATGATCAGGCTTAAACGGGGTGATACGTGTGTTCTCCCCAAGCGCCGCAAAGCCAGGCATCACCACCCCCGCTGTCGCCGCTTTCACAGATGCATAAACCAAGGCTCTCCCCGAGGAGGGTTCTCCTCGCGTCACACCCCCAGAGCAAGAAGCAGATGTGGTCAGGGTCTCCTCAATCTCCCTCCTCCCCTTGCCCTTTCCAAAAGCCCCTCCACAGCTGGCTCGGTCTTCCGCCCCAAAACGCATCTACGGCTCCCAAGTCCCCCCACCCCCGTGTTCAGCTCCCAAGGCCTCTGCCTTGGCAGGTGACTCAATCCACAGGCACAGACAGAGCTCTTGCTGTCTGCCAGGGCCTGTGCGTCAAGGTGAGGCTATGCTGGATCCCTCGTGGGGCTCGCGGTCGTTGGGAAGGCCGGCAAGAAGGCAGAACGCCGTGACGCTGCAGGGTGTGGAGGAGACGGGCCAGGCCCACGGAGGAGGGAGCAAAGGCTCCCTGCAGGGGGTCCTGAGACCGGTCCCAGAGGACCAGAAGGACTTAGCCGTCTGAGAGGCGACGGGCAGTGGTCCCGGGGCATCCCGAGTCTAGGGACCATGGAACAAGGACAGAGCTGAGAGCAGCTAAACATCCACGGCATTCCCAGCAGCAGCACCCGTCCTGAAGCAGACGTGGGGGGTCAGCTCTGGCCCAGCAGAGCGTGGACTTTATTCAGAGGACCTGGGAGGCATCTGGTCCAGTCGTTCCCCGGATGTGGCCCCTGTCCCAGGAGCACCCGAGCGCCCCAGGACCCCGTAAGCCATGCGCATCTGTAGCCCACCTGGGCCTCCGAGCAGAAACTCCTGGGGGAGCCCGGTGGTCCAGCGCCCCCGCCCCCTGGGGACGCTGATGCAGCCCAGGTGAGGATCTCCAATCTGTTGGGACTGGCACTTGGGGGGGCCGGCCTGGCCTGTGCCGAAATGCGGGGCGCATGGGGCACTGACGTCGCTGCAGTGTCCTCTCAGCTGGGTCACTGTTCCTGCACACGCAGGTGGACAGTGCCAGGGTGGAGCTGTGCACGCCGGGCATCCCGTGCTAATCGAGCGCGAGGCTTCCGTGGAACGATGGAAGGGGTGAGGTGTGGGGGGCGGGGCCAGAGCCAGGACGCAGCAAATGCTGCAAGCTGTGTGCAGTGCCCTCGAGGAGGGGTTGGGGAGAAGCAGAGCAGGGACACCCTCTGGGTAACCCTGCATCCCCTGGGGTGGGGCCCCCGCTGAGCCTTGTTAGCTCCGCTCTGCCAGGCTGAGACCGCGAGGGGTCTACTACTGTCTTTAGGGCTTCATCGAGCTCAAGGTGCTGAGCCGGGGTGTCGGGCAGAGGCCTGGCATCAGATCTTGACTGTGCTTCCTCCTCGTGTCCAGGCCTGGATGCGCCACCTTCTCTGTGCCTCGGTTTCCCTGTCTTTGCATGAGGACACTCACACGGCCTGGGCTGAGTGTACCCATGAGGTTAAGTGAAATACCTAGGGCAGAGCCTTCCGCTCGGCGCTGGGACATAGTAAGTGTTTAATAAACAGAAGTTCCGGTGGTGCCAGGGGACGCTGCCTGGCGCTCCGTCCTGCGCGCCTCCCAGCCTCTGCGCTGCACTCAGGTGTTGAAGGAGGAAGTTGAAAAGAAAAAGAAAACATTTAAGTCAAGCAACAGAAAGGGTTTTCCAGACCCCGATTCTCCCCAGTGTTACTTTTAAGGGGGAGAAAAAGCCAGCACTGACTACGGCTGAGCTGGGCCCCCCCCATTTCCTGACACGGATCGGGGCACCCCAGCCTCACAGAGTTCTTGAAGGTGCACCTCACCTGCTTTTCCTTTTCTCCGGACCGGGGCCCCGCCCCGCCCTGGCCCGAGACTCTGTGCCTGCCGCACCCCCTGGGGGGCAGGCACGTGCAGGGGGTGAGAGCTGCAGTGGCAAAGCCCCATCCCTTCCCTTCCCAAGCTCGGGGCCTGTTCATGGGGGCTCGCCAGTTAGACCCCAGTTCATTTCAGATCCCCCCCGCCTTTCAGAGCCGCTACCCTACCGTGTCCTTGCGCTATGCTGACCCCTAGTGACGGCAGGGCGACAAAACACGGCAAACCAGGTTCCTGCCTTCATGGGGCTTATAGTCAGTCCACTGGGGCAGGGAGGAGAGAGCACCCCTGTCCTGTCTCCCCCCCAACTTGAGGCAAGCTCTGTCTGTGTGTGGGGGGGGGGCCAGGAGAAGGAGGAGAAAGACAAGACACCAGCTTCGGGGTGACACGCCCACGTTCACCCCTGCTCCCTCACCCTGGACCATGTGACCCCCTGGGCAGCCCTCTGGCTGTTTCTTGGTCTGTAAAACGGGGGGATGATAAACCTGCTCAGACTCTCCTAGGGATTAGAGATGTTGGTGAAGACTCACTCCCCGCCAGGCACAGAGAGTGCTCAGGACAGGACTGTGTGCTTGTTACTAATGTGAGGTACAGGGGAGCCACCCAGGGTGTTTGAGGGAGGCAGTGACCTGTTCAGACTTAGGTTCAGGAACCCCAGTGGGGCAGCATGGGCAGGAGGGCAGGGTAAGAACGTCTGGGCGGCCTTTTTGCTACAGGGCGGACTTTTCGGCTGTGTTGGAGTCCCATGGGCATGCAGTCTGAGCGTTGTCACAGACACACGCGCACCTTTCAGACACATCCCAGGAGGTCAGACAGGAGAGGTCTGGGGGCTGCCGGGGCCCCGGGGCCAGACACTGCTGAGCTCAACATCAGACTCCGGGTGCCTCGCCTCCTCCCATCCCCCAGCGCCCCACCACCTGGGGGCCCAAGGGGGCAGGTCAGGGCCACAGGCCTGTGCTCAGCCCTCCTTCTGTGGCAGACACGCAGTGTCACCCTGGGGAGGTCTCCTTGCCTGGACAGCACAGCCACCTATCTGCACAGTCAGGGGACACCAACACACTCCCAGCCCCTCCACACCACCAAGCCTGGTCCCCACGGGGCCGGGGTTCCAGCCTCATTGGACGATGTGCCTCAGTGCACCCCGAGGGGCCACTCCTCTGGAGGCGGGACGCTGTGCTGGGGGGGTGGCCTGCAGGGCCAACCGCAAGAGTGACAGCGTGGTAGCCTGCCTCTTAGGCACCCTCTGGTGTGGCGTGGTAGTGCCCACCGGCGTCACGTGCTGCCCACTGCCCCTGAAGGGCCGGGGGCCCCCAGGTGACTGTGGCATGGCCCCCGAAGGGTCAGGGGCCCCCAGGTGACTGTGGCAGATGGATGGAGGCTTCCTCCTGTGGCCCCCTGCCTTCCCAGAGGTCCCTAGGTAGGGGACAGCAAGTGCCTGGGGACTGTGCCTGAGAGGGCAGGAAGGCCACCCAGCTGGGGGTGCCCAGGAGGTGGGGATGCTTAGCCCCCTGGCCTGTCCAGGTCGGGCAAGGCAGCTCCCTCCAGTTTCCTGGGCGTGGCCCAGCCCCTGCAGCCCCCCAGGGCCCCGAGTCTGCCCTGAATCCTCTCCCCATAATCCACAGCTTCCGCCCTGTAGCTGGGAAGGGGCACGAAGACAAGGTGTCCACCTGATGGACTTTGCTGCTGGCTCGGTGCCTCAGTTTACCCCTAGACCCTGTGGGTGGGGTGATCTTGCAAAGAGACGCATCTGCTCCCTGCTTCCGCCGTGGCCTGGGGAGTGTGGGTGGGGCACCCCCCCCCCCGGGGGTAGCCGTGGGCCAAAATGAGATGGACGTGCTGCCGCCCTTCTCACTGACGCTCCTGGCTCTGCCTGCGTCCGTCCTGGAAATTTCGGTTCCTTCTTCAAGAGCTCACTGTCCCTGTGAGCATCGAGCGCTTACTGGGCACCCTGGGCTGGGCTGGGCGGTGGGAACGGGGCGGGGAGCCACCTACTCTCACAGTGCTGACCCCGGCGGGGGGCTCTTCAGCGGGGGTCTGGGGGGAGAACTTCTGCAAGTCCGTGAACCCCCTGGACGGCTAGCAAAGTAGCACGGGCCTTGTGCTCGTCCCCGTGGTCCCTCCTGGGGCCCAGGCCGCGAAGCAGGCCAGCGCAGGGCATCCCTGGCTTCCTGAAGGCGCGCTCCGGCCCCCGGGGGGCTCGGGTCTGGCTCCGGCCCCGTACCAGGTGGGCCTGCGTGTCTGAGGAGCTTGGGGAGGAGGCGTCCGGGCACCGCTGGGAACCGCCCCGTCCAGGCCGCCAGGCGCCCGCGCCGCCAGCCCAGCCCAGCCGGGCTCTGGAGAACATCTCTGCGACCAGCCACAGTGCTGCTGAGCTCTTCCCCGTCTATTTATTCCCAAACACAGGAATCTGGGAGCGCGCAGAGCGTGAAATTAGGAACAAATGTGGAGGAGGTCTAGACAGGAACTCCACGGACGCTCTCCCTCGCGGACCGCGGGGCCCTTGGGCTTCCAGGTAGCGCGAGCGCTTTTGTAACCAGACATGTGTTTGTGGAGGAAGAGGCGTGCTGGTGCTCCGTAAGCCCTGACGAGACGGCGGGATGGGGAGAGGCCCGCGGGGCGCGGGAGCCTCAGCCTGGCTCCCCCAGCCTCGGTTTCCCCATCTGGAAGTGAGCGACACCATCATCGCTCCGTCGGAAGGGCTGCTTATTAAACCAGCAGATTCCAGGGCCCCAGTGCAGATCCAGCCGAGGCCTGGGCATCTGCGTGTTTACCAGGCGCCCCCACCTTCTGGTGCCCGGTGGGTTTGGAAGTCGCGGGTCGAGAAGAGCCAGAGGCCCGGCGGGTGTGCAGGGATGCAGGGCCTGGCTCCTCCTTGGCTCCCAGAGGGGCACCGGGCACCTCAGGTGACGGAGCACAGCCGAGTGCCCTGCACCCTGCAGGGGGAGGGGTGGGATGGAGCAAGGGGAGCAGGAAAATAGAAGCGTCTGCAGCTAAGTGCAGGACGTGCGGTCCAGATGGCAGACGCGGGGGGGGGGTCTTCTGCTAGGGGAAGGTGGCTGTGGGGGGGTCCGTGGGGGGGGCGGGTGGCGGGCTGGCGTCTGGCTCTGTGGCCAGGTGTTTCCTGCGCCTCCCCCCCCCCGTCCCCCACCCACCCTGCACAGGAGACGCCTGGGGCTCATAAAGCAGCTGCCCCCCCACGCCTGCTGTGCCCACCGGCCCCCCTCTCCACAGACTCTGGGGGTGGGGGTGGGGTGCATAGACGGGCCATTTCACAGCCTGTCCCTGGAAAACTCGAGGGTGGGGACAGGGAAGTAAAGCCGTTTATAAAGCTTTAAAACCGTTTATGGTCCCAGGGGGCAGATTAACAATTCAGCGCGATCCCGGCCAAGCCGTCTTGGCTGGCAGGGCGGTGAAGACTTTGGGGAGACCCAAGGAGGAACCGCGTGTCAGAGGCCGCCTCCAGCCTGTCACTGGGGCTGCCAGCACCCCTCTGCCTCCAGCCTTTGCTTTGCTGTCCCTCCTCTCACAGCCGTCCCCTCCTCTGCCAGCTCACCCAGTCCATCCTTCCAGAAAGCCCCCTGTGGTCCCCCTGGTGTGGTGCCACCTGTGTGCAGCCCCGCCCCCACCCAGAGGCTCCCCCTTGGTCTCTGGGCACTCAGCATGGCCATGCTCAGGACACAGTGTCCAGGGGACGGCCACTGGGTCAGCCCGGTGTCCTCCAGGCTCCCAGGACAGCATGCATCCATGTGTCTGCGGCTCTTACCTCTGCCCACCCTGGGCGATGCCATAATACCCATATTACATGATAAGGATGATAAGGAAACTGAGGCCCAGAGAGAGGCCTCTGACCCAGGGTGACCAGCAAGTGTATGGCAGGATTTTCCTCACCTGCCCCCCGCCCCCCAATCTCGGGCAGGACGAGGTCCTCAGGCTTGTCACCGTGGTGTCTAGTGGGGCAGAGTCCCCAGGCACAGGAAGGAGGTCTGAAAGGTGACAGGCCAGCTAGGACAGCAGGTGTGAGAATCGGGGAAGCAGGCCTCTGGCTACTGTTCTTCCGCTAACTCACTGTGTGAGGTCATGGATGGGTCACGCCTGACCCCACCATTGGCCTCAGTCTCTCCGTTCCCACCCAACTGTACTCAGTGGAGGAGTGGGACATCCCAGCACCGGCATTTCGAGGTTAGAGAAGTTCAGGAAGGCTTCCTGGAGGAGGAGGAGGAGGCACGCTCTGGGCCCTGATGGCAGGGTCGGCCCTGGAGAGGCAGAGGGAAGGGCATCTCCCGGGTGTGAGTACAGCCAGGGCAGAGGGGTGGCAGGAGGGTGGGGCCGAAGGAGGCCACGTCCCTCTTAGGGGCTGTTCGGAGTTAACTGTGGACTGATGTCAGGCTGGGGCGCCGGCAGAGCCGCCAGCCGCGTGCACGTCTGCTGGCCCGGCCTGGCCCCGGGACTGGTGCCCCGTCGCGGGCGTTGCTACCCCTGGGCAGGCGCGTATCCGCAGAGCGAGGCCGAGGCGCCCCAGCTGGACGTGGCCCCGGGTGTCGGAGCCGTGGCTGCTGACAGCCCTGGGCGCCTGGCCTGCGCCGGCACCCTTCCCATCACGCCACCAGCTGCCTGCCGCGGGAGGGGCCCTGACAGCCAGGCCGAGCAAGGGGCCTCCCGCGTCTCAGACCTGGGACAGAGGCCCGGCGCCCTCCAGGACCTGCCGGAGGGACACAAGTATTGACAGTAAGAACCGGAGCCCAGCGCCCCGGCCAGCAGGGGGCGCCCTTGGCGGTCTCTTCGCCACACAGGGGGGAGCACCGAGGCGGGCAGAGCCAGGCTGGCTCTGGGGGTCTGCTGGGGGCTGGGGTGTCGGGGGCGCTGAACTGCCCAGCAGAGTCTATCCCTGCACGCTCTCTCTCAAGCTGAGTAAGTCCCCTCGTTGATGAAGTAGGAGCGCAGTTATCGTTTGGGGTGTAAAGAGCAGGAGCTCTCACAAAGGTGACCTAGAATGAGTCACTGTGCAGCCACGGGAGGGGTCTGCAGTCCCGCCGCCCATCAGGCCCGCAGCCTGGCCTGCTCTGGCCACTGGGTGTCCCCCCCTCCTCGGCAAGGAGCAGCACCCCTGGCTGTCCACGCACATGGCCGCAGCCTGAGCGCCTGCACCGCTACCTCGGGTCAGGGGACCGGCAGGGACTGGCCAGCGCTGGGTCCCAGTCCCACTTCTTGGGAGAGAGGGAAAGAGCGGCACAGCGGGGCGGGGTGGGGGGGCGGTAGAGGGCTGGGGCCGGCCAGCGCCGTGGCCGGAGATGCCGTGGGCTGCAGGTCTCTGCACAGTTGGGGGAATGGGGGCACTTCGGCCCCAAGATGTGACGACAGTGCCAAGTCTGACCTTGAGCTTGACCCCAGAACTGCTGGTGCCGGGAACTCTGCCCACCTTGGTTTGCTCATCTTCAAAGGTGGGAATCGCCACACCCGAGGGCGTGTCCCAACAAGTGCCGGCAGGTCAGCGGGGACGCCGATACCCGCTGGGGCTGGCAGGCCCCGGATCCCCGGTGGCTGGCGGTGGGGCACGTACGGCTTCCAGCTGCAGTGGGACCCGTTTGCCCGACTGGGCGCTGGGGTTTAGCTGGATTGCGGGAAGCGGCCCTGCTCTTCTGTGAACCCGCCGCCTCGTCTGCAGGGTCAGGGTCCCAGTGCCTGCTCTGCCCTCCCACAGCCGGTGCCACGCACGCTAGGGAGGGCTGCTTGGGGTCCACTCTGCCACCGCCTCCTGGCCGCATCAGGTGAAGGCTGGGGGGAGCCGTGGCATCCCGTGAGCCCCTAGGGACAGAAGGGCACAGGGGCAGTGAGGCCAGCAGCTGCCTGCTTTGCTTTGCCTCACCTCGGCGAGAAGCGTGAAATACATCTAGACAGCAGGCCTGGCCCCTGCCCAGCCTCTCCCCTCCTCCCCCTCCACACCCCCCCCCCCACAAGCCGCCTTGCCTGCACACCCAGCTCCCTGGATCCGGCCCCAGGTCGGCCTGCACCCTTGGCAGGGCCAGCAGGCCAGCTGGCCTCAGCCGCCCTGGGGGCCAAGGTGGGTGGGAGCCGCCCGGCAGAGCGCCCGGAATGTGGGGGTCCCTGGGGCTCCTGCTTTGTGTGTCTGTGTGGCCTGCACTGTGTCTTCCTGACGCGGGCCCTGTCTGCATCTGCCTGTCTGCACCTCTGTCTGAATTTGGAGCTGTCTGTGAGTCTGTGTCTCGTCGGCTCATCACTTCGGGTCTGTACAGATCTGCCTTTCTGTCTGTCCAGAGTCTGGGTTCCCATCCCAGCTTTGCCTCTGATGCACAGCGTTGCCTGGGAAAGCCTCCGTGTCTGTATGTGGCCGTGTTCCCCTCCATCTGTAGACAGGGTGCTGGCCTTCGGGCCCAACCAGGCCCCCCCCACCTCCCCCCGCCCGGGGCACTTTGATGCCTCCCAGCCTGGCTGCGGATTCTGCAGGGAAACGGCCACACCTCTGACCACTGCCCACACTGCCGCCCCAGTCCAGGGGTGCAGCCCCGCACTCCACACGTATCGACTGCTCAGAGCTTGAATCTCCTAATGAAAATCCCATGTCAATTCTCGCACGTTCCTGGAAGGGGAAAATGGGCCCAGACTCCAGCGAGTCTTTGGCAAGATTTGTCAAAACCGTTAGAAACGTGCACACCATAAAACCCTCATCACACATTCCTGTGACCTCAAAAAGTAGGAAGTAATGCAAATGCCCACTGGCAGAACGTGCTGAGTAAGCTGGGCTTCCCCATTCGACGGAGCACGGCGCGGCCATGAAGAGGAGCGAGGCTCCGGAGGGCTCCTTGGGGATGACCGGGAAGCAGAGTGTACGTGTAGCGACAGACCGGCCGGTGAAGCAGGGGAAAGTGCAGAAAGTGTATACAGAATGCTATTTTAGCTTAAGAGAAGGAACAAAGGGTATATTTCCTTATATTTTTTAGAAAGAGGCAATGGGGAGGCACCTGGGTGGCTCAGTCGGTTGACATCCAACTGGCTCAGGTCATGATCTCTCGGTTTGTGGGTTCGAGCCCCGCGTCGGGCTCTGTGCTGACAGCTCAGAGCCTGGAGCCTGCTTCGGATTTTGTGTCTCCCTCTCTCTCTGCCCCTCCCCAGCTCATGCAGACTCTTTCTCTCCCAAAAATAAACATTAAAAAGAAAAAAGAAAGAAAGAGGCAACGGGAAGATAAACCCAGAACCAAGTAAAATTGTTCCGTCTGGGGCACAGCAGGGGAGTGGCAGGAAGTGAGACCTCTGAATGCACCTCGTTTTATGCTTTTGACTTTGGAACCAAATGTTCTCTACAATTAAAATACAAAATTAAATCGATTTTTAAAAAAGGGAAGAACTAACTGGAATAAATGAATTTGAGTATCAGGTGGATGGAAAAACCACACTAAGAATTATTTCAAGTGACTTTGAAATAGTCTTGTTACCATCCATCCCTGAGGGGGTAAGAACAAAAAGAGAACAAATAAATATCATGTTCCGTTCAGTAGATATGTTAGTAAAAAACATTGGTACTGTTTTAAATTATTATATATAATAGGGAAAAACTAATAAGGAATAAAGTCAGTATAGACTCGTGTTTTATTTGTCTCTTCTTGAAAAAAAAAGAAAAGAAAAGAAAGTATTCCGTAGCTCTGGTGTCTGAAAAAGCCTAGAACCAATGAAAACCCAGGAACACCAAGCACCCCTAGTGCTCAGATTATGTTCTCTACAAACTGCTTCCCACTAAGAGACCCAGGCTGTCGCAGAGGAACAGTGGGTGCCAGGGACAAGATGAGCTGGGACACCTTGTGCCTAAAAGCAAAATGTCGGGGCGCCTGGGTGGCTCAGTCGGTTAAGCGTCCGACTTCGGCTCAGGTCATGATCTCGCGGTTCGTGGGTTCGACCCCCACATCGGGCTCTGTGCTGACAGCTCGGAGTCTGGAGCCTCCTTTGGATTCTGTGTCTCCCTCTCTCTCTCTGCCCACTCCCCCTCTCTCTGCCTCCCTGTCTCTCAAAAATAAATAAACATGTCATCGAGGATTAGCGAAGGTCCCATCAAAATGACACAACACCCAATGTGGAGGGGCCTCCAAACCCACAATCCCAATGGGATCATTTGAACATTAAAAAGTAGATGTGGACTGAACTACATTAAATACATGAAAAATCCGTGAGATCACAGTGATACTAGAAAACGACCACAAACCTCGTGGGGTACCCACCTCTCCTGAAAATTGATAAAAAGAACTGAGCACCTGTGCTTTTCCTCGGCAGAGCGTATTTTAGGATAACTACGCAGGTACTCGGGAAAGTCCTTCAGAGAAGAACCGTAGCTAGTCGGTGCAGAAGAGGCAGTCGTGCTTGAAAACTGACTCTCTGCAGCCCCCTAACTAAATGATGGATCTAGGTAACAATCCCCAAAGACTGATAGATCGAGTAGGTGGAGGGCCAGTGGGGACCTGACAGCGGCTGAACCCACTGGTTAATCTCAACGTGATGGCAACGTTAATCTCAGCCCCCGACAGTGACTCGATAGGAAGCCAGTTTAGAAGACAAAATAGCGATGGAGTGTCCGATGCCACTCGAGGAAACCCAGCCAGCTCTAGTACACGGAAAATTCTGTTCAGATAAGCGACCCAGTTTCTTCTATAAACAGCGCTGGGCGGGGTGTGGAGGGCGGGAGTGGAGGGAACTGAACTGTTCTAGAGTCCAAGAGCCAAACGCCACTGGATCCTGATTTGAACAAAGCAACTGTAAAAAGACATTTTGGAGCCGAGTGAAGGAAGCTGAACACAGACTGGGTGTTTTTGTGAAGGCTTCATCTGTCATATTTTGCACTGAAGGATTTATGAGTAAACTGATACGCTCCGGGATTTCCTTAATACGCTCAATTGCCCTGCCCCCATTCCCCTGCAAAAGAAAACGAGGGATGGCAAACTGAGGCAGAAGAAGCCAGTGGCCTGTGGGAGACGATCTAGGCATCCAGGAATTTTGCAGGCCAGGTGTTAACCCTTTAAGACTTAAAACCGGCCACCGCGAGGACAAACATCAGAAGATGCTACCAGGAGGGGTGCTATTATTCTAGAACTGGTTTCTCAGCGCCCGGACGGATGGAAAAGCTAACAGAAGGGCAGCCGGTGATGCCTTTGTGTGACATTTTCCATGATGAGTTTACAACGGGTCTGTCCTTCGGCCTAGAAATCCCCCTTCTAGGAATTTCTCCTGAAAAAGTAATTGGAGCGGGCCATGTAGCTCAAACGGCTCCAATCACTTAGCTGCAAAAACACTTACCAAAACATCCACTTAAAATATTTTTTTAATGTAAACAACCTAGATATCAAAAAAAAAAAAAAAAAAAGGACTGGTTTTCGGCTGTGAAGGACGACAAAGTTCTGGCTACTGGCTGTGCACCAGTGTTGAGTATTTACCACCACCGAGCTGCACACTCGAAAACGGTCAAGATGGCGAACTTCATGTTCTACGTGTTTTACCACAACTGAAAATCTTAAAAGGAAATGGGTGGGCTATGTCCTACTACGGAACGTGCTTAGAAACGATGTCGCCGAAGGAAATTTAATGATCTGGAAAAATAAGGATGATCTTGTTTCGTTACAAAACCATATGTTCCGCTTGACTGTGTTTGGGTGCATTTAGAAATGCGTGAGCTTGGAGAGCCAGCCTGGAAGGGCGCCATCCCCTAAGAGCGTGCTACGCTCGGTGCTGAAATGTGCGCTCACGGAATCTTCATGGGGGCCCCACGAGCCAGGGTGGGGCGTGCTGGTAGCATCACCTTGTCCAGACGTAGGACCCAGGGCCGGGAGACAGAGGCCCGGCCGGGCCCCTACCTCTTGCGCACACGGTCCTGGGGGATTTTAGCTTCCCCTTTGGGCTAGTTTCCTAACTTTCTAAACGAGAAGGGCTGCTCTTGCAACGAGGAAGCAGCGATGCAGTAAGCCTGGTGGCGTGTGTTGCAGGCTGTTGATGGAGAAGGGGGCGGATGACAGCCGGGACAGTGGTCATCACTGGGGGCATCTTGGCGACTGTGATCCTGCTCTGTATCATCGCTGTTCTGTGCTACTGCCGGCTCCAGGTACCCCCGGGGCGCCAAGGGAGGGGCGAGGAGGGGGGCTGGGGAGGGGGCAGGTCCTGGAGAAAGTGCAGAGCAGACAGCCCGGGTCTGGGTCCCACCTGCGGGGGCTCAGCCACGAGGGGCACCCGGCTCACCTCTCCCAGGGCTTCCAAAACCCCCTGCAAAGTGAAGCCGCCGAGGCTCAGGGAGGGTAAGGGACCCGGCCAACGGCTCCCCCAGCTGCCAACGGCTCCCCCAGCTGCCAAGCGGGAGAGCAGGAGCGAGCGTCCGGGCCTTGCTTCTCATCCCCTGGGCTCTCCCTTCCCCACTCACACCGTAGGGCCCTCCGAGTGCCCCCAGCATCTCCCCGAGAGCAGGGGGAGCCAGCAGTGCAGGTCAAGGCAGCACAGCGCCCATCTTCAGGCTGCCTGGCCCTTCTGTGCCTCGGTTTCCCCGCCTGCACAACGCACCTGCCTCCCGTTGTCCTGGGGACGAACCGGCCAGCCCCTCGCTGCAGCGTGCTGCAGCACGGCGCCTGGCTGCAGTGCGGGAGGGTGGGCGGGGGCCGGGGGTCACCAGCCCTCTGCCCGCAGTACTACTGCTGCAAGGAAGACTCGGAGGAGGACGAGGAGGAGCCTGACTTCGCCGTGCACGCGAACCCGCCTCCGCTGCCCTGCGGCCGCAGCCTCGTGCTCACCAACGGGCCGGCGCTCTACCCGGCCGCCTCCACCTCCTTCAGCCAGAAGACCCCGCAGGCCCGCACCCTCTGCCGCAGCTGCTCCCACTACGAGCCGCCCGCCTTCTTCCTGCAGGAGCCCGAGGACGAGGACGTGCGCAACGGCGGCGAGCGCGTGGCCTACCAGAGCGTCAGCCAGGAGGACGCCGAGCTGCCGCCCGGGGGCTTTGGGGGCCTGCAGGCGCTCAACCCCAACCGCCTCTCGGCCATGCGGGAGGCCTTCTCCCGGAGCCGCAGCGTCAGCACCGACGTCTGAGCAGCCCCGCCCGCCCACCGGGCCCCCAGACCATGGTGGGGTCCCTGGGGCGCGTCGGCCTGGCCCCAGGCCAGGACCAGGGCTCCGCCCGGGCCTCCGAGCCTCCCTGTCCCCTCGGGGGCCGGTCCGGGAGCTCCTCCTCAGCTCACTGCAGGGGTAGGGCCCAGTGAGCACAGGGCGGCCCCCTGGGGTAGGCGTCTCGGGGCCTGGGGCTCGAAGGCAGGCAGGCACAGGCGCGCTCCCAGGTGTCAGTCCACAGGGCAAGGCAGGGCTCTGGGGCCTTGACGCCAGGCTCCTGACGCTGAAGCTGCCGTCCTGCAGGGGAAGTGGCCTCCATCTCAGCCCCGGCAACTTGGCCACCGCTGGCTGGGAGGCCCGGCCGTGCCCACCCCCCTCCCCGCCCCGTCCCAGGCCTCAGCCGCGATGCCACGGGCTGGTAGCACAAGCCCTCCCGGGCGATTGCAGACCAAGGATTCAGTCCCAGAGCGGTGGGGGGAGGAGCACCCCCGCCCTCCCACTCACCCGCACATCCTTGGCCTCAGGTGCCAAGCTGCCGGGACGCCCTTGGGGCTGGCCTTCCTGCAGATGTCCTAGACAAGTGTCAGGGGCAGCCCAGCCCTCGGGATTCACAGCCCCAACTGGCTTTTTGGGGAAAGAGGGAGGCACAGAGGGAGGAGGAGGCCACGGGCCAACCACCTGCTCCAGGAGCGTCCGCACCGAAACACGCGCCCCATTCCGAAGCCCAGGCGTGGTGGGGTGGACAGCGTGGAGATCAGGGCCTAATGGACCCACTTTCTCCCCATGAGGCCTGCGACAGGCCCTCCCACCCGCTGGGCCTCAGCAACCAGAGCCCTTCAAGCTCTGGTCCCCAGGGGAGACCGACCCGAACTCTCGCACCAGGCCCGTTTCTCAGGAGGATCCGGGAGCGGGGCCCCGGCTCCTGCTCCCGCTCCACGTAAGAACTCAGCTGAGCAGGCTCTCCACCAAGCTCCCAGCAGGGCCCAGGGCTCCCTGGGAGCCCCCTCTCCAGCTCCCTCCCTCTGCTGGGAAGGGATGCTCAATGGCCACCCCAGAGAAGTGACCTGGCCGGGGAACGCAGCTCCCCCACCTGGCCAGAGGTGGGATCTCCTCCTGCACAGCAGGGCCCCAGGGTTGGCGAGCTGCTTGCTGCCTGCAGGGGTGCCCGGGCTAAGCCACCTTCCTAAAAGACAAAGCAATCTTTGAGGGTCCCTGAGCCGAGGACAGCCTGAGCACCTGCGTCTCTCCGAATGCCCCAGAGTCGTCGGGACGTGAGCAGAGTTAGGGAGGACTTACCAACTTCCTCCTTTACGTTCTTCCTTTCACCTCCCGCCTCAGTTTGGACGCGCTAATAGAATCCATCCCCAGCCTCCCTGCAGCCCCAGCTCTCCCCCTTTGTGGAACCCCATGAATTTGTTGTGCACATTTGCTTGGGGGGGGTGGGCTGGGGTGGGGGGCGAGCCAGGAGGTGGCACTTCTCGTGGTTGTTCTGTTCCGGTTTCCTGTTTCCTTCTCTGGTCTCTATTCTCTGTATAGATTCATAGATCCACTTAAAACGAGTCGAGCACCCATCCCTGTGCGTTCACGCAGCTGCACTGTGGGGACCCTCGGGGAGCTGCGTGCTCCCTGAGAAAAGAGAAAGCCAATAAAGCTCATCTCCAGCACCACCATCGCCACCACCGCCTTCCATCCGCCTGGAATCCCAAGCTAGCCCAGACCTCTTCCCTGGGAGGGGACCCCGTCCTGCCCAGTGCCAGGCAGGGTCTGCCTTTCCTCTCCCATCTGGGGAGCTGGGGGGGGGGGGCGCAGCCACAGCACGCCGCGTCCAGGGTGGCCATGTCTGTCTGCCAAGTCTGGGAGCCGCTGGCCTGAACGCTGAGCTCCTGAGAGCGGGGTGGGGGTCACGGGCTGAGTCGCCTGGGACAGTTAGTTGTCTGATGGTCTCTGGGCCTGTGTTGGCATCGACACAGCGGGGTGACAGCGGCACTCTTCAGAGGCTGTGGCGCAGGGCTGACAGAGCCCCAGATGCGGAGCCTGGTGCACAGGAAGGGCCGACTGTGGTCCGATAGGAGGACCAGCAGGGAGAGGAGGGGTGACCACAGGGCACAGCAGCAGAGTGCATGGGCGGGGGGGGGGGGGCAGACCCCTGAGTTACTGTGACTCACCTCTCCTGGGGCTGGGGACTTCACGCAAGCCCGCCCCATGGCCTCAGGGACCTTCATCACTAAGGATCTCCTCAATGCTGCCCTGGGCACCGTGTGCTGGACCCTGCCCTGGTGGCCACCTGCCTCCCTCCTACCTGTCCCCGAAGACGACGGGCACCCTCGGCCCAAGGCAGTCTCACTTCCTGAGGCGGGCGGACACCCTGGTCCCCCGCCCCCACCCCGCGGGCTGAAGCCAGAGCGGCCTTTCAGCATCTTCCCCATCCCCACCCTCTCCCTGGAGACTGTGTGCTGGCTGCTTCCTCTTCTGCACACCCTTCCCCTTCCTTCATGCTGGAGAACCGCTCCTGCTGCTGGACCGGCCTCGATACCACCTCCCCCAGGAAGCCCTCCGGTGGCCCTGCACCCCCAAGTCCAGATTAAGCAGCCCTTCTAGGAGGTCCAGAAACGGTAACGATGGATATTTCCTGAGCCCCCAGTGTGGGGCCCGCCCCGCCTGCCTTATTTCCTCGGTTCTTCCCCTACACATCTCAAGGCCAGCCTTTTCTCCCCAGGCTCGGGTCATGCAACTCTCTCCGCCCCCCAGGCCCCTCCCCAGGTTCCACACCAGCTGGTAGGCGTGACATTGGCTCAGTTCTGAGAACAACACGCGAGTCCTGATGCCCCCTGACCCCCGTCACCCCTGCAGGCACCCCACCTCTGCTTCTCCCCTACCGTCACTTCCTCAGGGAGATGCTACCGCTTGGCCCTAGGCCCCCAGCCCGGTCCCGGACCCAGGCCTCAGCCAGTCTTCCTGGACTCGAGGGCCGGACAGCCTGGCTCTCGGAGCCCGACGGCCACCGCGCACCCCGCCAGAGCCACTGCAAGCCCACAATGCCGCCATAAATACGACCACTTTATTAACGTACAGGAGCACTGGCTGGCGACCCCTCCCAGTGTGCCGTGAGGGAGCGCCTCCGCCCGGGGCATAAAGTGCAGCGGCCCCTCCGCGCGTGAGAGCTTCGTGGAATGAGGCAAGTGGACGCTAGTTGCGAGATACAACTCCTCCGGCAAGGGCACACCCAGCCAGGATCCGGGTCCCGGGCGGCACCTGGGTCTCCCAGCTGCCCCAGCCCCTGTCCTCGACCCCAGGGCCCTGCAGGGAGAGAGGATGCTCCCAGGCCCCTCGGGTGGGGCTGGGGGCTGGCCGGTGGGACCCACAAGCACGACCTTCCTTGCAGCCCTGAGAACGCCTTCCCAGGCAGGGGCAGGGGCCCAGGGCGCTCTCGAGGGGCGGCGGGGGGCGGGGGTCTCTCCTTCCCCGGGGGAGAGCAGAGGCTCAGTGTCACGTCTTCACAGCCCGGGCGCCCTGCGGGAAGAGTGTCCGCGGAGGGGCCCCAGCAGCTGGGGGCCCCAGGGCGGAGCGCTTCGGTCTCCGAGGGGCAGCAGGGGTGCCTAGGAGCGAGGAGGCCTGCAGGAGCGGCAGCACGCCTTGCTGTAGTACCAGTGGCCGCAGAGGCTCACCTTGACGGCCAGGGCACAGTTGGTGCCTGGCTGGTCCTGGCAGCTGTCGTCTGGGGAAGGGACACGGCGGGGGGGGAGGGGGGTAGGACATCACAGGTGGCCCGGGCGTGAAACTGGACGGGCCCCGTCCCCACCCCACCCCCTCAGGGGTGGCCCCAGGCAGCAGAGCACCCGTGGACAGGGGGCCCCTACATGCCCATTTCCAGGCCCAGGAGCAGCGGGCCTCCCGCCCCCTCCAGCCCTATTCCTCTGCCATCACTTTCCTGCCCCCCCTCCCCTCCCCGAGTGGTCTGATCAGTGCACAGCGAGGGTGATGCCCAGGGCTGGGGTTTGCAGGAATTGTTGCCCACACCCCGAGAGGCCCGAACCTTCCCCAGAGGCCCACAAGGGTCCCCTCCACGGAACAGGTGTGAAGCAGAGCTCCCCTCAGAGTCTAGCACCCTCGCCCCCCCCTCCAGGCGCCGGGCCCCACGTCAGCCCTGGCCACCCCCGCCTCCTGCATGCCTGGTTCAGGCTGCGTCACCCCAATTCCTGCTCCCTGCCCACAGCCGGCCTCACCTTCTGAAGCCAGATGCAGGTGATGGCGTGGCTCCGGGGAACCCCGAGCCCCAGTCAGGCCTCACCTGCCGCCCTGCCCGCCCTCACCTCCCAGCTGGGCCCGGCCATCCCCAGGGAAGCCTTCGCTTCCCACCAGGCCTCGGTGTCCGTAGCCCCTCGACCTTCTTGATCCCCTTGGCTGACGCCTGTTCCTCTTTCGGCCCCCCGGCTCTGCCCGCCTTTGTCAGCCCCCCCCCCCTTCTCACCTGGGGGCTCCGTGGGGCAGGGCAGCAGGTCACAGGCCTGCCTGCCGACGGGCTTCACCAGCGGGTCGCAGCCACGGACGATGTCCGTCCCCTGGTAGCACTTCACGTCCCGCATCCGCACACCCACCCCGCAGGTCTTGGTGCACTGATGGGAGAGAGAGCATGGCCGAAGCCCCCACCTGGCAGGGCAGGGCTCCGGCCCTGAGGAGGGGCCGCCCCACCCCTCCCACCAGGCTGCTGGGTCTCATCCCCACCCAGGGCCGCTCAGCTCCACCAGATGCCCAGTGAAGGGGCGGCCCCCTCCTCTGTCCACTGTCTCTGGGTGGGTCCTTCGGTTTCAGCTTTCCTGGGGCCTGTGACACACAGCGCATGGGACACACGGGGCCATGGCCCAGGGAGAGCAGTGGTTTCCCTCTCCAGTGAAAAACCGTGTTGCCGGCCAATTAAACCTCTCTTCCAAAGCCACACTCCCGCCCGAGGCCCTCCCACCCCCCACCCGTCCAGATGTTCCCCTTGGAAAACCCCGCAGAGCTACCCAGAGCACCAGGGACATCTGCTGACCCCAGCTGCCCCATCATCCTCTTGCCAAGATCCTACAGGCGGTGGCTCCCTCTTGCCCCCCCCCACCACGGGTGACCCCACGTCACCCAGGCCCATCTGGGACCTGAGCCCGGGGTCCCTGAGGCAGGGTAGGGCTGGGAGGCCCCAGTCCTGGACCCACCCTCCCATTTAATTAAGACTTAGCAGCGGGGACTACCCACCCACTCCCAGCATCGGGGGCTGGCCCAGTCTGGAGGCAAGAGATGGCCAGCTTGGCACTGACCATCGACCGTGGGTGGGTGCTCCAAGGAGCCTCTGTGGGCCCCTGGGGGGGACCCTCCGACCCTGGGGACTGGATAGGACAGCTGGGAGGAATGAACTCTTACTGAGCCCGAGTCCCAGGGAGGGGCAGCCACAGGGACAAAATGCCCGCACTCCACACACCCACCGTGGCCCACCTGTGCCAGTCAGCCCTCGCCCACCCTCTGTCATCAGTGCGATACAGATGTCCCTCCCTGCGGTGCTCTCAGGCTGTTTTGGGGGTGGGGTCTGCTCCCTCTTTGTGGCTCTTCCCCCTTCCAGGGCTCAGCACCCGGCACCCAGCACAGCATCTGCTCCTAGCACAGCACCTGCTCCCAGTAGGTCCTGGCCCGTCTTCTGAAGCAGGAAGTGCTTTCCAAAGCACATGTGCTGGTGTGACTCCCGGGGGCCTGGAGCCCCAGGAGAACTTCACCAGCCTCTCAGCCCCGCCTGACGCCCTCCCCACCCCGACCCCCGACCGGCTCTGCCCCCCTCCCCCATGACTCGCTCTGCTCCCCACAGCCACTAGACCCGCCTGGCCCCCAGAGGCCTCTTCTGCATCCTTCAGGTGCTGGCCCTGCCCATACCTCCTCTGGAAGCCCCCGCCCCCGCCCCACCCTCAGTCTCCCTCCTCCCCAGGGGGGCCCTTCCATGGACAACGCAGAATGAAGACTGTGTGTGTTTTCCCTCTCAAACGAGCATGTGTGCGGTAGGAAGCAGAGGTCCCGTCTGGGGTGAGGTCTGGGGCGAGGTTTGCGTCCAGACGCCACCTTGAGTCTCTCTGCCGAGAACCCTGAGCCCCAGTCGGGGGCAGAGGTCCTGGCCACTCACCCTCTGAGTGGGGGCACCTCTCATGGAATCCCCAGACTCACCCCTGCCTTACAAACGCTAAGAAATCTTCACCTTGAACGCTAAGGTTTGGGGATTTGCCTTCCACCGTCCAAGACCACGGACGCCTCGGGTACGTGTGTCCGAGACCACATCCCGGTGGAACGCCCAGGGCTCCCCATCCCTTGTGACGCCCCTGCACCATCGCCCTTAGTGCTCAGAGCTGGCCCATGAGGACACTGAGGCTGGAGGCACTGGAGACCGCGGGTCCCACAGCCTGGCCACGGCGACAGTGGTTCCGGGGCTCCTGTTCTCTCCCCACTCCCCACTCAGCGGTGCTCAAAGACCACTCTGGGCCTCCCTGTCCGCCACCTCTTGAAAGCCGGTGGCATCACTAGGTGGAGAGGGCGCGAGGGGCCGGGGGCTGGGGGCACTGTTGCTAAGGGCACATGGAGGAGACAACAGGGGCGAGGGAGTGGGGAGCATCTGGGGCAGGGCTCGAGGCACTGTGGCGGGACCAGGACTCGGGCTCCGGCCTCAGGTGGCCCCGAGGGGCCAGCCGGGCGCTCACCTCCGACCACGGGCTGGTGTACCACTTGAAGCAGGGTCTCTCGAAGCATGTGCTCTCTTCGGGGGGCTTCTTGGCCAGCCCGCACTCAGGGCCGCTGCGAGTCTGTGGCCTCCCGTTGGCCAGCTCCATGCACAAGACCAGCCTCTTCTTCACACCTCGGCCGCACGTGGTGTTACACTGAGACCAGGGGACAGACGGGGCCGGGTCAGAGGCTGGAGGCCAGGAGGACCAGGACATAGCGCACACGTGACTCTGAGACTCCGGGGATATGGCTTGGTCAGTAACAACGGGTGACAATGTTTAGGTCGAGGGCCGACTGGCTGAGAACTCTCTGGTCAATAACCATTTGGCTCCAAACACATTTGATCAAAAGCAGTTTCACAGAAAACCACCTGTTTTGAAACAAAATGGTTCATGCCAATGTGCCCCAAGATGGCTTGGCTAATAGCGATCCACCTGCAGCAGCTGGCTGGGACCGACTCGTCTGAAAAGGCAAGTTGGTGACTGTGACCGGTGGGGGGCAGGCGAGGTGGTCAGGAGAACAAACGGCCGTCCAGGACCCAGGGACCCAGAGCCTGTGAGGCCCGAGTGCCCCCGGCCCCAGTTCTCCATAAAGTGGGGGCTGGGAGAGGGCAGAGGAAAGGAGGCCAAGTCTGCATCATCGGGCCCCCCTGCCTATTTACATCTGGAGGTGTTGGCGGTTTTCTTACCTTTTTGGCCTTTTCCGTTTCAAATTAAGTTTCAGTGAATCGTGCCACCATATTTTGCAATTAATTTCTCGTTCATTCTGGCCACTTGGCTCTCAGCCCAGGACCCTCCCAGGCAGAGGGGAGCCCTGCTGCCCGCTCGGGGCACTCACCCGCTCCCAGTCCTGGGCCAGCCAGTGGGCGGGGCAGTTCTTGTCCCCGCAGGGATGGATGGCCAGCGGCTTGGTCTCCATCTGGCACTGAGACTCGGGCACCACCCGTCCGTCACTGGTCTTGCAGTACACGTGTCGGATCATGCGACCCTGCCCGCAGCTCCCGCTGCACTGCAGGGGGGAAGGGGGGCAGGGGGGTTAGAGGCGGAGCCCCTCTCCCAGTGCCCCCCCTACTCCCTGGCTGTCATTCCCAGAGAGGACCGGCTCCCCAGGCAGTGTGGGGGAGGGAGCGGTTGCCATGGCAACCACTTTTTAAATAACATTTTCTGTTCTAATTACAGAAATATTACGCGCTCGCTCGGTGGAAAACAGACACAGAAAAGCACACCTAAAATACCTAAAAAGGTCATCTGTGCGCCCACCACGGCGGGGGGGGGGCGCTGGTGAGCACAGACGGACACACAGACACACGGGGAGGTCATAAAAAGGGATCGTGAGGTCGCCACTTGCTTTTGGATAAAGGCTGTGAGTCCTCACGGTGACAGGGGGAGCGAATGGTTCGCTGCTCTAACCCTACATCCCTCCTTCTAGAACAACGGGGACGTGCGGCGGACCCACGCCCACCGGGCACCTGCGGTGGCCACCCCTCTGCGTCCCCCCGCCCCCGGCACCCCCCTCACCGGGCCCCAGTCGGAGACAGTCCACTGGCGGTCGCACGGGGGGCCTGTGCAGTCCTTCTCCCCCACGGGCCTGGTGTTGGGGTCACACAGCTTCTCGTCTTCCGAGCAGCGGATGTCCCTGGTCACCACGCTGCGCTCCCCACACTTGGCCGTGCACTGTGAGCAAGCGGGTGAGGGCGGGGTCAGGACTGCGCAGCCGCGGCCGCGCGCGCCGGCCCGAGCCCACGCCCGCGCATGCGCTCACCTCCGACCACTCGGACATCTCCCACTGGGGCCCGCAGGCCGGGTTGCGGCACGTCTTGCGCTCCTCGGGTCGCACGGCCTCGGCCGCCTCGCACAGGTCGCTGTACACGGAGCTGTCGAAGCCGGGGGACAGCATCTTCCAGCAGCGCACGATGCGGAACTGGTAGCCCTCGCCGCAGGTGCGGGAGCACTCGCTCCAGCTGCTGGCCTCCCACCTGCCTCGGGAGGGGCGGGCTTTCAGAGACCCCCACCTTCCTTCCTGGGGCCCCGCCGCCCCACACTGCACCCCTCCCCACCCTTGTGCAAAATCACACCCGGCTAAGCTGGTGAGGCCCCGGGGTGGAAGCTGCTGTCCAGATGACCCTGAGCCCCCACCCCCCACCCCGGAGAGGAGGGGGCTCCGATGCCCTGCAGGTGCCCGGAGTGTGTGCTTGGCCCGCCTGCCTAGGAACCCATGTGGCCTCCACGGGCTCTCACCTCCAGGCAGGCCACCTGGCTTTCCAGCCGCTTCGAGAGCCACATCCTGGCCCTGCTCCCTTGCCCACGCGGTTCCTTCCTCCCAGAGTGCCCCCCTCCTTCCTTCTCCTACTTTGGGACCATGATTCATGTCCCGGAGTCTATGCTGCACCCCCCCATGGGGGCTCCCAGGGCAAGGACAGGCCCCCAGAACCACACAACCAGCTTCTCAGAAGGGAGCAAACGTGCAGGGAGCTAGAAGAGCAAACGTGTGTAGCCCCGGGGACCCTGCATCAGCTCCCGCCATGGCCATGACTTGGAAGAGGACACGCTTGGGGCTCAGTTTCTGACCGTTTGTGAAGCGGGACAGGAGGCCTGGGTGGGGGCTAGAAAGGCAGGGCCTCCCCCCACACGCCAGGGACAGCCAGTTGGCCCGGGATCTCGGGAGTAACCGTTTTGGTTTATACAACTCCCGGGTGCACCAAGTAAGCCTGGGGGTGGGGGCTCCTCGAGCCCCGGTGGGAGACGCTGGCTGAGATTAGGCAGCCACGTGTGGCCGTGGCAGAGAGAATGGCAAGCACCCCGACCCCGCAGCCCCCGCGGCCCTGCCCACCACAACGCCCGCGGAAGGAGCAGGATGCCAGCCAGCTCTTGCCGCTCCCCGGGGCAGAGTCGAAGCAGGGCCCCAGCAGCCCCCGCAGCCCCTGCCCGGGGCACTGGGTGGCAGGTACCTGGGCTGGCACTCCCTCCCTGCGCAGAACTCCTGGACGGGCTCGGGGCGGGTCAGGGCGTCACAGTAGCTGTCATCCACCTCGATGCCATCATAGCGGACACACATGGCATAGGTCGACATGACCCCTGGTTCGGGACAAGGGAAGGGCCCGTGAGCCACAAGCGAAGCCCTTGGGGACCAGCAGATGGGCCATGTGACCACGGGCAGGTCACCTGCCTCTCAGAGCTTCCTGGTTTAAATTGAGGATAACGACAGTAACCAGCTTACCGATCAGTGGCAGAGCCCAGGGAGGACGGCTTTGTGCGTCTGAACTGCCTCCCTGCCCATGTCTCAGGGTCTGACCTCTCTGCACCCCCACCTCCACCCCTACTCCTGTGGGTAAATAGAGGGTGGGTCGGTGGGTGGGTGGAGGGATGGATGGATATGTTTGGAAACTAACCATTCCAGCCCTTATCAGCCTCCCCAGATGTTACATTAGATCATCAGACCCTCCCTGCTCTCCTGTGGCATGCCTCTGTCCTTCTCCAACTCTCTCGAACTTTCTTGAATCACCACGCTGTGTGTTTGCCTGCCTTGCCTCCCCCGTACTCTATAAATCCCATCGGGGGGATGATGTGTAAAGGGCCCACCCTCACCCAATATTGTTAATTCCTTGACCCCACTCCCATCTTCTACGCCTCTGGTCTTCCTGCCCCTGCCCCTGCACCCCTGCACCCCTGCATCTGGCACTGTGTTGGCACATGGGTCAAATGCACTGAACAGTGGGTGGGTCCCTGCCAAGGAAGCAGGATGACTCAGGGAGACTTGTTGACATCAGCAAAGGACCACGTGGGGTCAGGGTTTGTTGTTGCTGATGTGTGTGTGTGCATGTGCGCGCGTGGGGTGGGGGGGGGGTGTACCCAGCCTCCCTGAATGATGGAGATAATGGAACGCTCTTCAGTAGGGCTGCCAGTCCCCCAGGAAGCAATCAATTTCCCCATTGATGGAAAGCCCCAGCCGCCTCGCTCTCCCTTTCCAGCGGCGCGTGTCTGAAAGCTCCTGCCTCTCCAAGCCCCGGCCCTGGATGGAACGGAACAGCCCGGGAAGCAGCCCTACATGGGGATTTTTCCTTCTTTCCATAAAGGATGAGCCAGGCTGCAATCACTGGCCCTCCGTGCCAGCACTGGGCTGCGTCGTCTTTAGCCCTCTCTGAGGGGGAAGCTGCCTTCCTGGCCAGGTCTGCTTGGAATGTTCCAGGCCTCACAGACACCAGCTCTGGGGCCCAGGGAGGTCCGGGGTTGGGGACTCACAGGTCCTCGCCAAGAGCCCGATTATCCATTCGATCCTCACCATTGAGTGGAAACACGGCAGATCCTGAGCAAAAGAGACTGGGGTTCAAGACCCAGCTCAGTCTCTTTCTCTCGTCACAGCGGGGTCACATGACACTATCAGAGTCTCCAGGCCTCGACTGGGTCATCCCCAAGTTGGGAACCTCCCCGAGATGCTGGGAGAGTCAAGGTGCCAGTCTTCTTCATTACAGCGCTTTTCAAACCTTATGCGTGGGGCTTTCCCTTTGAGCAAAAGCGAGCAAGGGGACACCTGGGTGGCTAGGTCGGTTAAGCATCCGACTTCGGCTCAGGTCATGATCTCATAGCTTGTGAGTTCGAGCCCTGTTTTGGGCTCTGTGCTGACAGCTCAGAGCCTGGAGCTGCTTCGGATTCTGTGTCTCCCTCTCTTTCTGCCCCTCCCCTGCTCACACTCTGTCTCTGTCTCTCTCTCAAATATAAATAAACATAAAAAAAATTTTTTTTAAAGCGAGCAGGGCACCCCAATGCACAAAACACAGACTGGCGTGCTGCACCAGCAGAGGAGGGGCTCAGGTCCCCACCACCCTCAGCCCACCCCCGCCCCAGAAGTGCCAAGGGACGGTCTGAAACCACAGCCGGGCTCAAGCTCAGGCTGAGTCCACATTCGCCTGCATTTCTGCTTCCAAAGAGCATCGTGAAAGAAAGGGACTGTCTGCAATGGAGCCAGCGCGAGAGGCAGGAGATCTGCTCGGACAGCCCTTCGCAGCCAAGCACAGGGTGCTGCGGGGCCCCTGCTGTGTGCAGATGACACTGAAGGACGTTAGCACAGACACCGTGTGCCACGGAAGGTTTGTAACCCCACCACCACCCCGTCTGGCCTCGGCACTCCCCGCAAAATGGGATTTTGAGAGTAGTTGGCCACGGTCATGAGCTTAGAATCTGATCGAGCGTCCGGGAGGTGGTGGCAAAGAGGGGCCATTCAGCAGGGACCTGACTCCACCTTTTCTGCCGGGTGCCACTTGGGCCCGGCTTGGTGCCTTTGCGGTGATGGGGAGCTCACCCTGTATTGGGGCCGTTCGCTCCACTCCCGGAGATCATGTAAAGCAGACCTCTTCCCGTAGCAGAGCCCAAATCTGTCTGTCTCACTGCCTTTCTTCTTTCATCCTACTGTGCCCCTTGGACTACGTGAGACAAATCCAGTCTGCCCCCCCCCCATGCCTGCCTGGCCACTCTGTGGGTGACCAGAAGCCATGTCGTGTCCTCCTTAGGGACTGTCTCCCCCACCCAGGGCCAGGTTTCAGGCCCCTCACCACCATTTCAGGCGATGTCACCTCCCCAGGCAGCCCTGTGTCCGGGAGGAAAACATTTTACAGGTAGAAAATTGAGGCTCAGAGAGACCAAGCAACTTGCCGAGGGCACATGGCGTGGTGGGCCAAGCGGTGCAACTCCGCGCTCACCATACAGCCTGCAAAGCTGGCCACGTGCCCCCCGAACTCCGCGCACCCCGCACCCTGCTGGGGGGGGGGAGTCTTCAATAGCAGGAGGGGCCACAGCTCCCTAACGGAGGGCAAGTTCCGGGCTGAGCAGGACGTAAGGACCCGTGGTCTGTTCTGAGCCCCGCAGGGCGGGCTCCCCAGCCGTTTCCTTGGGCATCTCCTAAGGTGCCAAGCAGGACTGCAGGAGGCTCAATCAAGGCCAGACTGCCAGCTGCTCAGGGTCCCCCAGGGGTCCATCTCATCTTCCTCGCTGGCCAGAGACTGCAGAGGCCCATTGGGGGGGCAGGGGCAGGGTAGGGGGCAGGATGTGTTTTTATTGCCAGCCCCAGGTGCTGGCCAAACCCAAACAAGCAGTCCTGGGCACAGGCAAGGTGGCACTCGGGGTCTCCCCACAACATTTGCCACGGGGGCTGGTACTGGGTCTGACATCCGAGCTGGCCACCAGCCCCAGGGGAGGGAACCCAGGTCCCTGGTGGCTGTGGCCAGCATCCGAAGGTGCGGGGCCCACCAGCCACGCGGGCAGACAGACAGGGGTTCCCATCCCAGCTCAATGCCTCCTAACCACTAACCACATGCATCTGTCTGGGCACCACCAGGGGGGCAGGTGTCTCTGGTCCCCTCCTACCTGCCCAGGTCCTAGAATCTGTTCTATTCCTTCACGGATCTGTTTCCCTTCCTAGGTTGCTGTAAACAAAAGCAAAATCCTCCCTGCTTGAGATGTCGTTCTTTTAACCAAAGGGACGTTTGCTCTCACAAGATACCACGTGAAGAACAGCAGATGAGGGAGTGTGTGAGTGTGTGGCGACAGCCTTCACACACGCCTACCCCCCACTCCTTCCAGGGGAGGCTGGGCCTTCCCGGGGTCCCGCCCGTCCTGAGCATGAGGACACCAACTGCCACCACCTCACACCACCTCCCGGATCAGGAAACCACTAGACAAGTTCCCTTCGGGCAGTCCGGGGCCCCCAGCCAGTGCGGGGGGCGGGGGGGTTGCTGAGCAGAGGCCGCAGCCAGTACCTGTGGTGCAGGTGGCACTGCAGGGCTCGTGGGACGAGAGTTTCCATCGGTACATGTCCGCTGGGCTCACGCCTTGCTTGCGCGCCTTGGGCCTGGTCCTGGAAGGGAGAAGCGGAGAAGGGCCGGGTGCTCACCGAGGGCTGCGGGAGCTCCCAGGGAGCAGTGCGCCTGCCCTGGCCCCAGGCGGAGTCCCCACCTGACAGGGTCAGCGTCAGCCTGCCCACTGTCTAGAGCAGAGGACAGGAGGGGGCATCGCAGGGAGGCTCGCTTTAGGATGGAATGGACGTTCGCCTTTCTCCCGCCTGGATGGGTGACAGTCCGAGCCCACGGCCTGGAGCTGCCGAAGCTCCCTCCGGGTGGCGGCAAACTGGGGTTCCCCCCAGCATCGCCACGGCGCCCTGCACGCACGCCCACCTCCCAGGGCTGCCTGCTAGCACAGGCCGGCGGACTCCTTCTCTCCACCCCCCTAGGAGGGACCACAGACGGCACCTTCTACTCGGAGAACGTGCCAGGCTTCTCCCTCGAGGCCTCGCTCAGCCAGGGCTCTGCTTGAATGGGGACACTGGCCATTCAGCCTCCGAGTATCAAAACAGAAAAGCTCAGCAGCAGACAGGGGAGTGGCCGGTCCCCTCCAGACGCCTCTGCCCAGGTCTGTGATGGCTGCTGGTACGGCGAAAGCGAGCTGGGTCCACGCCAGCAACCAGCTATGATTCTTGGCTGGAGCGCGGGCGGCTGAAGCCAACTATTGTTAGGACTGTTTGCTTCTTTGAACCAGTTGGTGTGCTGGGGCCCAGCCTCAGTGTCCAACGTGCAGGCTGGGTTTGGACTCAGCAGGGGAGGAGGGAAACGGCGGCGGCAGCGCCCCCCCCAGAGCCCCAGCCTCTGCTCTGCGATGTAGCACACACACCCCCAGAGCCTGAAGGCGCCCACAGAGCCCCGAGACCCGCAGATGGGGACGTGGGGTGATGGCCTGGCTGACGGGACACCATTCAGGCCCCAGGCATCCCTCTTGCACAGGACGCTGCCCCGGTGCCCAGCGCCACTCCCCCTCACGCCCGAGGGTCTGGCTGGAAACCACGAGAGCTGACACCCTTTCACAAGGCTTTCCTGTGGGCACGTGCACACGGGTCCTTTCCCGGGGACCTGTGCCACCTTGGTGGTCGGGCTTAATGAACGTTGCAGGGCATCCATTCCGAAGGGCTTTCCAGTCGACTCTGTGATCCAGACATTGATTTGGATCCCACGGGGAGCTCACTCCATGTCTGGGGTTTCACAAGCGGATGAGCTCCGAGGTTCACTTTTGTAGGAACGTTCCTTGCCCTGAAGGTGCAGCTTGCTCTGAGAACCAGGAAATAATCCGCCCGCGGCCTTAAGTAATGAATCTACTGCTATGGCTACACAACCCAGGGAGGGGGAGAGAGGTGAGGGGCGGAGAAGAAGAAAGTAGGGGGAGGGGGAGCAGGCCATGAGCTGGTGGCCGGTTTCAGGGCCACTCAGAGCCGCTGAGCCCCTCACCTGCTGGCTTCACGACCAGGAGCCAACCTTCCCTTTCACAGATTTCGGGCGGAAGAGGAAGGTCCCCCTCCCACCTCCTCAAGAAAGAGAAAAAAAATTTTAAATGCAGTGTCCCCACCCACTCAAGATCTTGTCATCTCAGAGCAAAGGAGCCGGAGAAACCCCCAGGGAGCGCCCAGCTCCCCAGACAAAGACCGCAAGGAAGGTCTCGATTCGTGAACGCCTGATTCGGAAAACACGAAGCTTGCTGGTTGGGTCCCCTACCCTCCTTTCGATGGCCGTGACTTCTCCCCAAGACCAAAGAGAGATGAGAAGGTCCCAGCCATGCCCCACCGCCCCACCCCCTGGGGACGCTAGAACCATCTCCAAGTAATTACACACTCCTCAGCCAGCCGGCTGCGTGACTCACTCTGAACCCGGGAGAGAGCGGCCGGCTTCAAAATAACCCTTCGGGTTTTTAGCACAAAAAGTATTTCTGGAGGGGCTGCCCACACATCACTCTTGCACAGGCACACGTCATGCCCAGCCAAGCCCCTCCTGAAAAACCCTGCTCGTGTTTGCACGACAACGAAACGCCTGACAGTTCTGCAGTTGGAAGTAGCGAGCACCCAGGGGGGTGGGGGGGGGACACCCACAGAGTCGCCGAACCACCAGTCCCTCTCCCGCCTCCTTTTGGAAGGAAGAGCGTGCCCCTCTGCGCCAGACTCAGGGAGCGAGGCTCAGACACCGCGGGCAGGAGACCGCTCCGGGGGCCCAGGAGAGAGACCCTGGGTCTCTGAGTCTCGCACGCTGGTTCCCACCGTCTGCTTCTGGTGACCGGGGGCCTCCCTTGATTGTTTGAGGCTGTTCTGGGATGAAAATAACCTTTCCTTTCTGAGCTGCCCCTTTGATTTCGGCCTCTGTCGAGCAGACGCGACTTCCTGTGTTTGGACAACGTGCCGCACGGTGGCTATTTTGGCCTGGTGGTTTCCCCGCCACCTCCCTCAGCCCTTTATCTCAAAAGACCATCTTTGGTCTCAGCTCCACAACACCCTTTGATGGCAGCCGGCTGGAGGCGCCGCCCCGTGTCACCACGGCGGGACTTTCTGAGGGTGGACCATCCGTCGTTCTGATATCTGCGGCCCGATGGGCCCTGGAAGCCTGGGGGCCCCTGCAGGGCTGAGGAGCAGGCTGAGATTCACCTGCGGAGGGGCAAGAAGGACTCTCAAAAATGTGGCCCAAGGACCCAAAGTTTGTGCATGATCCGGCCTGGGAGTCCTCGGCCGCCCGGTTGGCGGGCCCTCACTCAGGGACACGGATGGCGAATCAGAGACATGTCTGAGTCACACGGGAAGTGCAGGGCACGGTTGGGACGGTGACCCAGGCCCCCGAGGTTTCACCAGGCCACAGGCTGCATTAAAGCAGCAGGACCTCTGTGCCCCGCGCCCCCCAGACCTGTGGACAACAGAGGGATGCTGACTGTCGGAGCTGCCAGCTGACCGTCTTCAGCCCCCGGAAGAGTCCCGGCCCCGCCTGGCAGGCTCACTGAACTGCTAGTGGCTCTATTTCCGAAGTCCACCCTTGGGGCCTCCGTTTGGGATAGACTGTAATCCTCCAGGCACAGTCTGGGAGCTGAAAACAGCCCAGGTGAAAGATGCGGGAAGTGGCCTGGGAGCCTTCAGTAACTGGCTGGGTCCCGCCAGCAAGTGCTGGCTCCCCGTGAACCCCCACCCTGTGCCCACGAACCCCGCGAACCCCACTCTCAGACTCAGACCTGCACCTCCTGTCACTCCCCTCAGCCACTGGGTCCCACGTGCTCCCCAAACCCCACACCCTGCACATTTTTGGGCCCCTGGTCCGGTGAGCAAACAGCCCTGGTGGGCCCTGGGGGGAGAAGGGCAGCCACAGAAAGTTCCAGAGCCTCACTCTGCCCACATTTGAAACAAGAATTCCACCCAGAGCCTGTAAGAGGTAACGAGATGTGCCCAGTGAGCCCGATGCCCCGTCTGTCCCTGCGGAGGCTCAGAAAAGAGCTTGAGAAAAGGGGCAGGCACCCTCATGGGCCCTGGGGGGCCCGCTTCGCAGCTCTTGTCCCCTGGGCGAGGGCGAGAGGGTCACCCCAACCATACCACCTTCTGAGTGAACCCCAGGGTCCCAAGGAGGCCCCTCTGCATCCTTAGCCCTGGCCAGGGCTCCCTTTGTGTTTGGTGTCTAAAGTCAAGGGGTTTGGGTTGGTCTTCAGAAAACAAAACAAAACAAAAACCACTGAGTCCTTCCCCCCCGCCAATCCCCACCCACCACCGGTGGCTGCTGAGCCCGGCTCGCTCTGCTCGAAGCAGACTCACTGCGCCCTTAGCCTCTGGGGGACAGTGCAGGGACACTCCAGGGTGGCCGTCATCGGCCCAAGGGACCTGTCACCAGGGACTATCTCCTGGTTAGGGATGGTGGCAGGCCTGGGGCCACCCTGCTCCCAACTGCTGACCCAGGGCCAACCATGGATGTCCAGGTGTCCCCAGTTATCACTGTCCAGCTGTCCCCAGTTATCACTGTCCAGGTGTCCCCCAGGTGTGACTGTCCAGGCGTCCCCAGGCGCATTCCTGGCTCTGGGGGCCTGGCCCAGGGAGAGTCTCACTGGACCCCTCCTAGAGGTAACTCCAGGCCCTGAAGCAGAGGCCTCATTCCCAGTGCCTGATCCCCGGGTCTGGCCCCTGGCTGAGGACCCCACGGCCCCTCCCCCCCTCCTCTGTGGCCTGCAGTGAAGGTCAGTGCTGAGCCACTGCACATTCCGTGAGCTGCCCAGCGGCCCTGTGTGCAATGACCGTCTGGACGGAGAGCCCAGGCCTGCAGGCGCCGTGACCCTCTCTGAGTCCCTGTAACTGCACTGACACTAGGCCGGTTGTGATGGCTGTTTCCGTGCATAAGGATGCTTAGCCTGAGCTTGGCCCACAGTGAGGGCTCACAGCTGCCGCGTCCTCCTCCCCCGGAACCCGTGTCAGAGCCACACGCGGCCGCTCAGCACCCGCTTTAACCCGTGGGCCAAACTTGCGGGAAAGACCGGCTAAAACCCAGGCCTCTGACCTCCTGCTCGGATCCGGGGGGGGCGGGGAGCCTGGGCAGGAGTGACTCCCCCCCATTGCCCCGGCGTCCGGCTGTCACCTACCGGGACCCGCCCCGGCTTCCCCAAGGGGCGGGGGGAGCCCCTCCTACCTGGCCTTGTGGGTCCTGTTCCCGGCCAAGGCGGGGAGGCTGGCACTGGCGTTGGGGAACGGGGCCTCAGAGGAGGTGTTCGTCACTCTGTCAGTGCTCAGCCCCAGGTAGGACCCATTGAGCAGGTAGGCGCCGGCTCCCTCGTTGTCCTCGTAGTCCACGTAGAGGCTGTCAGCCGGGGAGCTCCGCGGGGCGCCCTGCACAAAGATGCTGTTGCCAGTGTCATTGAAGGGGAGCTCCCTGGAGTCGGAGCCTGCGCCCAGGAGCTGGTCGGAGATGGCATTGGCAGAGAGGAGCTGCTGAGAGGGGAGACGCGCGTCCACCTCTGGGTCATCCTTGTCCCCCGCGAGAGCCGTCCCGGTGGCATTGCCATCTATGAGGGAGACAGGTGGCTCACTCTCAAGTGCTCCCTTGTGTGGGTGCAAGGGCCGCCCGTGGGGGCGGGGCGGGGGGACCGTGGGGCTGGCGGCAAAGACCTGAACCGAGAGGCTCCCGGAGGCAGTGAGAGGGCACGGACCTCCAAGAGGGGGTGTGCAAGCGGCCCGCACGGGCTCTTGTAGGGAAACCTGCAGCGGGTTACATAGGGTCCCCTCGGGGCGCCTGGGGGCTCCGTCGTCGGTTAAGCATCCGACTCTTGGGTTCGGCTTAGGTCAAGATCTCACGGTTTGTGAGTTCGAGCCCCTTGTCGGGTTCTTTGCTGACAGCGTGGAGCCTGCTTGGGATTCTCTCTTTGCCCCTCCTCGGCTCGCTCTCTATCCCTCTCCCTTTCTCTCAAAATAGATAAATAAACATTTCTTAAAAATAAATAGGGTCCCCCTCAAAATTCACACCTGCCCCGAACCTCAGAGTGGAGCTTATTTGAAATCAGATCCTTAGACAGGTGGTTAAGGGCCTCGAGATGGGTCGTCATGGATTTAGGGCAGGCCCAGCCAGTGCTGCTGCCCTTAGAAGTGAAGACACGCAGAGACACCCGCGCGCAGAGAAGAAGACGTGTGACCACGGAGCCAGAGGCTGGAGGGACAGGGCGGCGCCTGGGGCCTCCAGAAACCGGGAGAGGCGGGAAGGGCCGCCCCCACCCCCTGGAGCCTCCAGAGCGAGTATTGGACCTGCTGTCACCTTGATTTTGGACTTCTGGCCTCCAGAACTGGGAGAGAGGGAATGTCTATTTGTCGTGAGCCCCCCGGTTTGGGGTGATTTGTTTCGGCAGTCCTGGGGGGTTAATACCGCCTCGGAAGTGTCTTCTACTGGAAGGCTCTCCGGGTCTTGACAACTGGAGCGTCGGTCCCGACAGCCCTGGTGACGGCCGCACGGCCCTCAGTAACATGGCCAGACGACGGGTGTGGATCTCGGGGATCCTGACACGCCCCTGCGTCTCCGGCCACACCTCTTGCTGCTTCCCTGAAATCTGCCCCGCCAGGCTGTGTGTCCCTCAGCGGCTCTGTCTCACCCCACCCCTCTCCCACAGCCTCACCCAGCTACTCCTCACTGGTTCCCAAACCCTCAGGTCAGGGGCCACCCTCTCTGAGCACTCGGGGTCCTCCCATGCCCCTCTCGCTGGCCCGCCGGCTCCTCCCAGAGCTCTTGCCACGCTGTGGCGTGCTGTCTGTCTGCGTCTACCCACGGAGCGAGCGCACGGGCTCTGACGTCAGACTGTCCCAGGTCCGACTCGTGGCTCAGCCATGGACGGGGAAAAGCCCAGCCTCCGCCTAAGCCTCAGCCACCCCATCTGTCAAGTGGGGACAATTGTATCCACCAGAGAGAACGGATGGGAAAGCAGGGCGTGTGCCAAGGGGCCCGTGCTGTGCCCGCCCCAGGAAAGCTGCAAGTAGGAGCACCTCTCACCAGCCTTTGCCCAAGGCCCCCCTCCCCAGGAAGCCCCCCACCCCAGCCCGGCCCTCCTGGTTACCTCGGAAGCCCTGGCCTCTGGGGGGTCCCTCGCAGGCCCTGCCGCCGGCCTGTTCGCACACCTCGTTGGTCTCCTGGCCCTTGCTCAGACCCAGCTCGATGCCCGGGCCCAGGTGGCCGAACAGCCGGTTGTCCAGGCCCAGCCGCTCCGATGAGGCCTGGCCGTAGAAGGAGCTGTTGTGCCGCAGGAAGCCCAGCAGCGCGGCGCCGTCCAGCTCCTGGCTCTCCGCGCTCTCCGAGGCGGGCTCCGAGAAGCCGTAGTAGACGGGCTGCGTGCGGTGGGCGTGCGGCGGCTGCAGCAGCGTGTACTCGAAGGTGATAGAGGGGCTTCTGCCATTCTGGTTCCACACCTGGAGCGGAGGAGAAGCAGCACCTCACCCCTGCACAAGCCGGGAGCGGCTTCCAGGCTCCTGGCCCACAAGCCCCTGGAGGAAAGCTGCACTCTGGTCCCCGAGACGCGGCCACAGCCGAGCCCTGCCCAGGGGCGTGCCCTTGACCGAAGGATGATGTCTCTGCCAGCCAGCGCTGCACCGCGCCCCAAGGGCAGCCCGCCTCCAGTGCCCGGTGCACAGGGCCGCACGCCCAGGGTGGAGGCAGAGGGAGCCGTCCGCTCGAGGCGCAGGCCCGGAAGGGCGCACCCAGCACAGAGGACGCTCTAGAAGTAATAAAGCCGACTAAAACCCCATCTGCATTTTATCGTCACCCGGGCGTAGCTCTGGGAAAGTGGAGCACGCCCCCAGGGTGGTTCCTGGAAGCTTGGAGAAAGTGAGGCCAACACTAAGCAGAGGATAAAGCCAAGGCAGGTGATGGGAGGGGAGGGAAAGGCTGGAAAATCCCCCAGGTGACCGTTTCCTGCAGGAGCCCCTGCAGGACATTCTGTTCACCGGAGTGAAAAGAAATGTGCCAGCGAGAAGACACTAGCATCACTTCGAGGGACACTGTTAAGTGACCTCAGCCCAGGGCAGATGGCAGGAGATGCTCTTATAGACTCCCCACAATCGTCAGAAGAAGGGCAGCTGACGTGGTGGCCAGGAGGCCTGACCCACAGAGACGTTTGCACATGGCGGACAGGACAAAGGACTCCCAGGGACAAATAAATGGGACCAGAAAAGGGGCTTCTCAATCGGTAAGATCAAAAGGGTGGATGGATACTCAGGGGGGGCGGAGGACAGCTGTCCCAAGAACGTCGCAGCCCCATCCGATTTCCCGGGCCAGCATTCGGACCCCGAATCTCCTGAATGATGGAATGAATAGCCAGGTCCCCAGGACAAAGGACCCACAAGTGTACATGGTAATGATCCCCCCAGTCCTTCCCCCAAAGAGCCCACAGCCGTTGACTTGTTTAACTGTTTGCTGGAGAAATGGATAGACATTTGGGAACCAGGGTCCACATTGTCGTTGTTTATCGGGGACCCAAAGCATCATCACTGCCCCCTGTTAGTGTGAGAGCTTGTGGGTGACAAGTAGTGGCCCAACTATGGCCCAGGTCTGGCTCACAGTATGTCCAGTGGGGCTCACGTTGGGTCCAAGGCTAACCCAGTCCCCAAGTCATTGCCAGTAGTTGTCTCCTTAGCCTGTAGGGTAGGGGCTACCGTAGCAGGGACAGCTAAGTGGAAGCCCATGACCCCAGCCCTGGACCTGCAGCCCCATCCAAGAGAGTGAGTCCAAAACAGTATTGCCTCCAGTGGAAAATACAGAGATCGGTGCCCCTCCTAAAGTTACCTGAGGGATGCACAGTGGTGATCCCCCATATCCCCCACTTCTCTCAACAGGGAAACAAGACAGACCCGGGAGGATGACGGGGAGCCCTTCCAAAGCCAGCTGAGCGGGAGCCCCCACTGCAGTTCTGGAGAGATACGCTGTTTGTCCCGGAGCAGATTAACACGACCTCAAGTTGATCACATGTGGCCACTCGCGTGGCAAAGACCTTCTTTTCCACCCTGTAGGGAGGAGGAGCCAAAGTGGGTTTTGTTCACCTGGAATGGACAGCGGTACACATTTGCAGCTTTGCCCCCGGGGCCGTGCTAACTCCCCCAGTCCTCGAATACACTACAGGGGGTCTGGACCTTTCTACAGAACATCACACGGGCCCTCTCTGTTGATGACATCACATCTATCAGGCCAGCTGAGCAGGAAGTGACGCGGGAGGCCTTGGGAAGCCCATGTCTTCCAGAAGACCTGACGTTCAACCCCATGAAGACCCAGGGCCCCGCCCCCAGTAGTGAAGGCTTCGGGGTCTGGGGCGCGCCAGGACATAGCCTCGAAAGTACAGGGCAGTGTATTGCATCTCATTCCTTCTCGTATGAGGAAGAATTTTGGACACGGCATGTCACATATCCGGAAATGCTGATCCAATCCATACACTGGGCACCATAAGAAGCTGGTGGCCTTCAGTGGGGGTCCGGAGAAGGGGCTCCACAGCAGGTCCGGGCTGTGGTATAAACAGCCTGCCCCTTGGACCATAACATCCAGCCTGGTCTACAGTAATAGAGATCTCTTCGGTGGGGAAAGAGGTCACGTGGGCTTTCCGGCAAGCCTTGATAGGAAAATGATAACATAGTCCCCTAGCGCTCTGGAGCAAGGCCATGCCCCCCACCACAAATAAATATCACGTCATTTGGAAAAGAGCTGCTGACATGCCACCAGGCCCTACTGGAGCTGGAACCCTGGGCCACAGGACATCAAGTGGCCCACGCGGCCAGAGCTGAACCCCGCCGAGTTACTCAGCAGGCAGGGCCCGGCAGCCATCCGTCCTACGATGAAGGCGTCGCATCCGGGATTAGGCACCATCAGAGCAGAGGACAAGACCGCCGTCTCAGCAGGGGACCACAATCCTGCCCTGGCGTCTCTCGGCGCCCAGCGACGGCCACACGCGGTACCGTTAGGATGATGTTGGAGAGAGGAGACGTGGCCACACCTGATTCAGAGATGGGTCAGCTTGGTGTGGCGGGGGGGGGGGGGGAGCTGAAAATGGGATCTGTTTTACTAGAGCCCCGTTCAGGGGTGGCTTCAAAAACACTGCACTGAGGGAAAATCCTCCCAGCGGGCTCCACGCGGCGTGTGGGGGGATCATCTAACGTGTAGGGAAAGCGCAGCAGCCCGACGTGAGAACACTCAGGACCCTGGGTGGAGCGGGGTTGGACAGGGCATGAGGAGGCCTGGAGGAGACACGTAGGGACGGGTCCATGCCATAGGCATCAGACGTGCGTCACCGTGTCCCTTGTCAATGCTCATCTGGGAGCACCCCCCGCGGGAGGGGCACCTAACTACCAGGTGACATGAGCCAGCCTCTGCCATCGGTCCCCCATGGATGGCACAACAGGTGGATGTATGGAATAGCCTTGGTGCCAAGGATGGGAACTAGGCGTAGCCCCAAGGGCAAAGCCGCTCACTCACCCCCGATGCTCGAGCTCCTCCAGTACTGAGAGCCCAGCCCTCCAGCACCTACATGGAGCCTGAAGCAGCACCTGCCTCCAGGGACCGTCAGCTCTTTGAGGGCAAGCGGATTAAGTTAGGCCCCCTTCCATCCTAGCCGGGGAAGTGATTGGTTATCTGACTGTGAGGTTGCCTTCCCTGCCCATAGGGCCTCCCGGCCCCCAAACGCAAGGGCTCGCAGAGCATTTGATCTGCTGAGACAGGATATACCCTGAGACATCGCATTGGACAAAAGGACCCGCATTATAGCAAAGGAGGTGCCACAGCAGGCACACGACCGTGAGACGCACTGGGCCTACCCTAGGCTGCGTCACCCGGAACTGCAGCGCTGATGGGACCACACACGGTGAAGGCACGGTGCAGCGTGTCCCCAGCGGACAGACGCGTGGGCCCGGGAAGCACAAAATGGGAGTCACTTTCGCCATCGTCCCCAGTGGCCCAGTGGGCATTTGGGGTTTCTGGTCTCTGCAGTTTAAGGTCTGCACGTCCACAGGTCCCGATGCCAGGAACACTTCCACACACGGTACGCTGTGACCGCCGCCTGGGCCACTTGGCACCCTGTGCCCAGAGAACAGCCGGAAAGGAGTGGCCGCCCCAGCAGAGGAATTGACCGTGACCACCAAGGCCGTGACAGGATGCTTCAGCCCCAGGGCCAGAGAATATACCTGGTTCCCTGCTGCCCCACTGGGGCTCTTCCTGGCATCCCCCTGTCTGTGGCAACGGGCCTGGAGAGCAGGAGCCCGGGCCCCTCGGGTAGGAGGGACTGGGACACCCGGCCGGGTGAGCCACCTAGACCAGCAGAGGAGAATTCGGAGTGGGAAGTGCAGAGGCAAGTGAGGTGAGTGGCTGGCAGCCCCGGGCTAGCCGCCGGTCACCTCACCGGCCTTCCCGGGGAGGAACCCACCAGAATTCTCGAGGAGCCCTTCCTGCCAAGGTGGACGCATTCTAGTACCGGCAGGCGCAGCAGCGAGCCCCAGACCTCACCCTCCAGTGAGCCGCCCGGAGTGTGCAGGGTATAGTTCATAGTGAGACCTGCGCCAGGAATGTCCCTCTGTCAAAGAGAGCCGCCCCTCCCGAGGTCACGCCCATCCCTGTGGCTTCCAGCAAGTAGGCCACGCCTCTCTGCCTCAACTCCAGGGGACTCTGAGGGGCCACTGCGACCCAGAGCCCCCGCTGGGATCAGCTGAGGTTCTGATCACACCGGCATCATGGCACAACATCTCCCTCTGTCCATTCATGCCCCCCTCACCCCCTCACAGCCGCTGCTCCTAAACCCCGCTGCACACAGACCCTCTGTCACAGGGTCAGCTTCCTGGGATCCTGACCTGCAACACAGCTCCGGGGAGAGGGGGAAGCCAGGCAGCCAGTCGGCCCCAGGGGCAGCTCCAATGAAAGATGAAGAAATATGTCCCATGCAGGGACACTCTGCAGCCAGGAAGCGGGGG
>CM053568.1:3023199-3125316 GCA_028646485.1 Cryptoprocta ferox
TGAGGGGGGAACAGTCATGGTGAGGGGGGAACAGGGATGGTGAGGAGGGAACAGTGAGGGTGAGGGGGGAGCAGTGATGGTGAGGAGGGAACAGTGAGGGTGAGGGGGGAGCAGTGATGGTGAGGGGGGAACAGTCATGGTGAGGGGGGAACAGTGACGGTGAGGGGGGAACAGTGAGGGTTAGGGGGGAACAGTGACGGCGCGGGGGGGGGGTCCACCTCCACCTGCCCCTCCCCCTTTGCAGGCGCCCAAAGGCCCCGAGCCAGAGTGCGCTAAGTGGCTCCTTGGGGCGCAGAGTGGGGAGCTCTGGTCTGCCGCGTAACCCCCTCCCCGCCCGCCGCAGCGCATCTCAAGCTCCGCGCGTACGGGGCTGGGCACGGGCAGAGCAGGGGAGAGGCGCACGCTGGCCCGCCTCCCACGACGGCGTCTCTGCCGCACGCACGTAACACGTACGGCAGTAAAATGAACAGGAAATGATGACTTGGCTTAATTGCCATGTATTCACACGTGGGTTTAAATACATTCATTTTTAAATTAGCAGCCGGCTCACAGGGTTCCTGCGCGTGATGACGCTCTCGCACCGTGCAGGGCCGTGGGCGCGGTTAGCACGCTCGCGTTTCCCGGGGGAGATGTGGGTCAGCGCTTAGGACCACAGACCCGGGAGCCAGGCCGTCTGGGGTCACACCCCGCTCTGCCGCTCCGGGCTGTGCGGCCTCCGGCCAGTGTCTTCACCTCTCTCTGCCTGTCCCCACATCGGCAGCCGCCCGCCTCGTGATGCTGTGAGGCGTGGACGCCTGGGCCCGGGCCCGGGAAGGACTCGGTCGACGTGGCGGGATTGGGAGCGACGGCCCCCGGCCCCCCAAGCTGGGAGTTCCACGGGCCCCGAGCCTCGTCTACTGGGCCTCACTGGAGCCCCCAGAACACGGCACAGAGGTGCTCAGAGAGAGACAGGCTGCCACCTCCACGCCCCGGGATCCCACACAAGCCGCCTCTGCCTGCCACGCCGGCCGTGTGTCCTCCAGACACCTGTCCGGCTGCTCTGCCCTGGGCCCGCCACTTCAGACGCTCCCTGCCATCTTCATCCAGTCCCTTCTGAGCCCAGCATGTCCGTCCCCGGCCCCACGTCTGAGCCCTGACATATGCTCCGAAATTATCCCAGCTGTGGGGGGTGGGAACAGTCAGGGTCCTGGCAGCCGGGTCCACGGCGGCTCTGACGAGTCCGGACCTGCCCGGCCTCACTCGGGAACTTAGAGCAGGCAATGCTCATGTGGGCCTCAGTTTCCCTGTCTGCCAAGTGGGTTTCAAGTGCCCTGCTTTCCGCAGTCTGAGGGCTGTGATAACCCAGGTTGGCCCCACAAGCATTTACTGAGACCCAGAAATGCAGTCAGCAGAGCACAGAGTGCTAAAGTGACATCATTCCGAAGTACTAAGTCCTGTCACAGGCAGAGACCCCTCCCACCAGCCCCCGCTGAGCCAGGCCTAAATGGGCACGCCGGGCGAGCGGACCCGCCACTCCCAAGGCAGGGGAAGGGCTGGCTTGGCGATCGGCCTCTGTGCCCCTTCAGCCCTCAAAACGGGTTTGAGAGCTTAGGCCCCAGAATCCTCATGCGCAGACTCAAATCTCATATCAGCCTCACGTGAGGACGGGATTTGCCTCAGTTTCCCCCTTGCGGGTGCTGCTACAGAGATCAAACATGATCCCCCGCCACTCAGGCCCCCGGTATTCAGTAGGCACTCAACAAAGAGCTGCTCGGTTCTCCTAGCCAGAGGGGACCTTCCGGAGCACCTGGCCAGCCCGCCCGGGGAGGTCCAAGTGGCCGAGAGGGAGGGAGAGAGACGACGGGCGGGACGGAGGGGCGACCGGCGGGCACGCGCGGGCTCTTACCCAGGTGGGCGCTCCCTTTGCGGTAGTTGCCCGTGACGTGGGTGCAGCTGCTGCCGTCGCCCTGGCAGACCCCGCACCTGTCCAGCGCGTGGGTGGAGAAGAGCACGCCGTCACAGCCGATGGGCTGCAGGAAGGAAGGCGGAGGGGGCCGCTGGGAGGGCGCTGAGACCCGGGCCCCCGGGGCCGCCGCCGCCGCAGGAGGGCAGGCGGGGCGGTCAGTGCAACGACACCGGTGGTACTTTTGCTACAATGGTTAACAACCTCACATTTTCCAGACACGCAAACCCCTCGCAGGTCGGTGAGCTTGCAGGACGTGCCGTCGCGGGCGGGGACCATGAGCTGCCGCTGCCCGTCCACGGTGGTGCAGTGCAGGTCACACGGCTTGCTGGAGATGTGGACGTAGTCATCTGAGGGGGAGACGGGGAGTCTCAGGGGGTGGGGGGAGGCGGGGGATTCAGGAACTTGCCCGTCCCTCCCCGCCGAGACGGAGGTCCTCCTACCCATTGCGCAGGCGGAAGAACTGAGGCCCGGGGACGGGAAGGGACAGATCCCCCTACTGATGGTCCTGGGCGGCCTCCATGAGTGAGAGAGACCGGCTCATCTTCCCCGTGGCCTGCGGCCTGAGCCCTCCCGCTGGGCCTCACCGTCCCGCCTGCCCGCCCCGGACCAGGGTCATCCCACTCTGCTCCCCGCCGGGTGGCCCAGGGCCTGGTACCGGGATACAGGGGCTTCCACTGGTGCGTCCGCCCGTCGTACACGCGGGAGTTGAAGGAGATGCACTGCTCCTCCCGGAAGCTCCTTCCGTCAGGCGGACACTCCTGCGGAGCGAGAGACGGCAGCTCCAGGGGGACCTCGCCCGACAAAGGCATTTTTGTCCCGGCTGAGCAGGAAGTGGCTGCAGCCGGGACGGGGTGGCCTCTCGCTCCCCCCTCAGTCCCACTGGCTTTCTGGAAGGAGCGACCGTGGGGGGCGGGGGGGAGCACCGAAAGGGCAGCGGCCGTCCCTCAAACGCCTGCATGCACTGGCCCTCCTCGTGCTCCGGGCAGGGTCCTTCCGCGTCCCTGTCACCCCGGCCTCCTCCCCGGACGCCCTGGGCCCCCAGCCGCCTGTGCGTGGAACGCGGCACATGGACTGAGGTGGGCTGGGGTTCGCAGAAGAGGAGCCCCGGGGGCAGAGCGGGGAGGCCTGGGGGTGGGGGGCAGCTGGTCACGCTGGAGGGGGTTCTCCCTCGGGAGGAGCTCGCAAGCATCCAGGAGGGAAGCAGACCCGGGATGCGGACAGAGGAGCTGTGGCCGCCGGCCGCCCTCAGGCCCTGACCCCCGGGCGCATGGCATACACAGGGACACTCGCGGGGACGCAAAGCCCCTGTGACTGCTGAATTTCTGCCCCACCCCTGTTCGGTGGGGAGCTCAGGTCCAGACTGGCTTTGGCCCCCATTGCAAGGCGCCCGGAGGCCGAGCCAGAGTCGGCGCCTCCTGCCCGGCCCGTGGGGCTGCAGTGGGACTTCTCAGGTGGGGACGGGACACTGGGTGACTGTCTGTCTCCCAGCAAGCACCCGGCACAGGGCTTGCGAGCGGCCTGAGGTCAGCGCGTCAGAGGCTGCGCGTGAAGCCCCACCGGCAGAAGCAAGTGCCACCCCTGCGTGTGCACAGCACAGACGTGATCTGAGGCGAGAAGGGGGCTCTGCGCCCAGGACGCCTCACCCTCCATCTCTTCCGCAGGAACTAAGGGGCAGCACGGGGTCTGGAGGGTCTGGGGGCCTGGGGGCAGGGCTGCGGCCGCACCCAGCCGGGGCCTCACCTGCACTCTGCACAGCTGGTGCCGCCTGGACGTGCCCGTGCAGGTCCTGTTCCCGGCGCCCGTGACCGACGTCCTCCTGGAGGGAAGACCCGGGCTCTGAGCTGGGGGCTGGGAGCCGCGAGCTGCAGGCACCGACCGAGCTCCTGCTCCCGACGGCTTCTGGGCTGGGCCCCTGAAGCCCCCCTCATTCCTCCGGCCCCCCACCACTGCACCACAGCCCAGGGGAGGGACGATACCCAAATACTGGGAACATTTACTCCGTACCAGCCCCATCCCGGTAGGTAGGTGGGCTCTGGCATGATGCCCACTCCACACATGAGGAAACTGACATTCAGAGAGATTCAGTGACTTGCCCAAGGCCACACAGCAAGGAAGTAGCAGAGGCAAGATTTGAACCCAGGTCCGTCTGATGATAACCACTATATCATGTGTTTTCCCCCGTGTTAATTCAACTCAGGTCTTCAGAAAAGAAGGCCAGGGAAGACCTCGCCCCTCACTGAAAAATCCCAAGACGGGGTGGCTGGCTCAGTCCATAGAGTGTGCCACTCTTGATCTCAGGGTCATGAGTTCAAGCCCCGTGTTGGGCTTAGAGCTGACTTCAAAAAAGAAAAGAGAAAAAAAAATCCCAAGAAATGGATCCTGCTTTCTCATGAAAGGGTTGTCCCCAGAGCCCTGGGGAAGGGGGAGCCCCGGACACGGTCGCCCAAGACCCATCAGGAGCCTCGGCCCTAACAGGCCAACAAAGAGACTGTCACTCACCCGGCCTCTGCCGCCTCAGCCTGAAGACCCCTCCCAGCCTGAGCCCCCCGCCCGTCACCTGCTGCCCAGCTCCACGCCAGGCCCGCACCTCTGCCGCAGGCAGTGACGCTCCTGGGACGTCACTCCCGCCCCGCAGCTGCGGGAGCACGCCGTCCACTTGGTCCACTCTCCCCACCAGTAGGCGGTGGCGTCCGCGCCCCCCTCCAGGCTGTTGGACGTCGGGCTGTTGTCCTGGGCGAGAGTCCCCACCTCCGGTTAGAAGAGGCTGGAGCAGCACTGGCCACCCCCGTGCCCTGGCCAGCCCGGCTGGGCCACTCGGCACCCCGGCCCAGGTGTCCAGGGTGCTCTTGGAGGGAACTCCCTGGAAGTCATGGGCCTTAAATCCTCCCAATCTTGAGATCGGGAGTATCCCGGGGTTTCGGGGGGAGCCTGCGACCACACTGTCCTTGCTTTCTTTGTCCCGAGCAGCCTGGCTCTGCAGGACACAAGCCTGCCCCGTCTACACACCTCCTGCCAGGACTTTGCTCAGAAGGAAGCGCTCAGCCCCTCCAACCTCGTCCTGCCCGAGTCAGCAAGGGGTCCAGCGTGCCCAGAGTCCCCGTCGGGGCTGCTCTGACCGGCTCGTACTGGGAGCGCATGCAGGGCTCCCTGGACACATGCCCTACACCTGCCACACAGCCCCTCCAACCTCGGCCCATGCGGGTGAGGGACCCTGCTCCCCACTCACCGTGGCCCCAGTAGCCGCCACACCCCCAGCCAGAAGTGCCGCGGCCAACAGGGACCGGACCCAGCGTGAAGGCTGCCGTCTGCCATCCATCCTAGGAAGCAAGGCCACGGTCACTGCCAGGCCAGGCCCAGCTCCTCTGACAGCTGACAAGGGTTCCACTTAAGGGAAGAGCCTTTGGGGCCCCCTCAGCAGCGAGGCCCCGAGGCTATCTGGGATTGATTGGTAGAGGCTGCCTGTTGGCCCTGTTGGGAGAGGTCGGTGAGTGATTAGCGATGCCTGCCACAGGCATGAGAGCCACAGGTAGTGGTGTGCTTGCCAAGCCTGCCCCACCTCCCGATAAGGGTGTGCAGGGAGGTGTGCCACGCTTGCTTTGCCCCTGACTACCTGAGCTCCCTAGAGAGCACCTGCGGAGAAAAGAGCTAACGAGGCTGTAGGCCCAGGCGGCACCCACTGGATGAAGGAGCCAAGCCCCAGAACTCAGGCCGCTATCTCGACTGGTGGGACTGGCCTGAGCAAGAAGCCCCGGGGATTTTCACCTGCTCAGCGCTAGCTGCCCACCTGGGACAGTGATCTCCCTGCCAGCCACGCGGGGCTGCTGGAGGGCTCCGTGGATGCCACCCCTTCTGCCAGGCCCTTCCCTCCCTGGCCACCACTACCCCTGCCCTTGAGGGGACTGGGCCCGGGGCCCTCAGGGATCTCAGGCCAGGCAGAGTCCCGGTGCCCGTGCCCCTCTCTTGTCCCCCCGGGGTGTGGAGTGAGGGCGGCCCAGGGCTGCAGGGCTGTCTCTTCCCTGACAAGTCAGCACTGTCAGCCCAAAACAGCACTCGACCTTCCTGCCAGGGGTCAAGTCAAGGCGGGCCTTAGCCTCCCCGATCTGCTTTCTCTGTGTGGACACCTGCCTCTTACAAGGGAGGCACGGGGCCTTCAGCGGCTTCTGTCCAGGGCTTCCCTCAGGTCCTGCGTGTCACTCGCCAGCAAGTCAGAGAAGGGGTTTCACAAACCACCCAGCCTGTCCCCCCGGAACTGAGAGAGGGGAGCCGACGTGCCCAAAGCCACACAGCAAGGTGGCCGGCCAGCCGGCCCCCAGACCAGAGTAGACTCAGGGACTCGGCCCCTGCCCCCCACCCCCGGCTAATTTCAAGGAAGAAGGTGTGAAAGTCGCCCCCACCCCTCCCAGCCCTGAAGCCAGCTCCAAATCTGCGCCCCTCCCCTTGCGGGGCTGACACCTGCAGATCGACACCCACCCGTGCGTCCTAAGAATGTCCCTGCTGGGACAAGGCAGCAGTTCACCCCAGAGTTTGGAGCCAGAGTCCTCGAGACCCCCACCTCCCCGGCTGCCTGCCTGCCACCTCCCCTCCCCGGCTGCTACCCCTCCCCCGCAGGCCTCCATCTGCAGCCCCCCCGCCCCGCCCCCGCCCGGCCAGCCTCACACAAGCACAGAGCCCCCCCTCAGCAGTCCCATTGGCTCGTCGGTGCCCCGGCTCCTGCCTGCTGAGCTGAAGACAGGTGCCGAGCCGGCCCCACACTTGGTTTTCATTAAGGCTCCCAGACACCGCTGGCCACAGGCCAGGTCCGGCTCACGCGGGATCCATCCCTCCCTGGGGTCCAAAAACAGCCACCGGCCGGCAGGAGAGGCTCTCCGTGCAAAGACCAGCTTCAGGCGCCCGAGGCTGGGAGCTGAGGGGCCACCCTCACCATGCCCTGAGGGTCGGCACCCCTCCCCGTGAGCCCTCCTCCTGTTATATAACAGCTGCCCCCAGGGGACGGGGCGGGGGGGGGACGCTCTGCCCCCCCGCAGCCCCCTCGGAGCCACATCCGTGCCCTGGGAGGGCTGCGGGGGGGTGGGGGCGAGCGGGACGGCGGAGGTGGCCTACCTGGCCCCCGGGTCAGCAGGTCGTCCTCCTGGGGGAAGGCTCAGAGTGCGGAGGGCCGCGGGCTCTGCCTCTCTCCCGCCCTCCTCCTCCCCCTCTGCCTCCGTCCTCCACTTCAAAGAGCACCCACGAGAGGGGGTTCCCGGGGCGGCGCGCAGCCCAGTGGCGGCTCTGTGGCGCGGCCGCCTTTATAGCTGTCAGGCAGACAGGGAGGAACTCACACTTCCCACCAGGCTGCTCCCCCGCCCGCCCGGCCGGCCCGGCGCACACTTAACCCGCTCCGCGCCTCTGGAGCCCGGCCAGGCCGGCCCAGCTGCCTGCTGACGGCTGCCTCGGCTGCGGCCCAGAGCAGCGAGCGGGGAGGCCGCCTTCCCGGGTCCGGAACTGGGAGCGTGCTGTCGGGGGTCCGGACAGGGCGGGCCGCGGGCCTGGGGTCACGGGGGAGGTTGGCGGTGGCCGGGCCCCAGCCCCAGCCATGGCGAGGGCGGGGGGGGGGGGGGGGGGCGTCCGATCTCCGCCGCAGACGGGGACCCAGTCTCTCTCCGGAACGGGGCCTGGGGTGTAGGAGACATTCGGTCTGACAGCTCCATTCTACGGAGGGGAAAGGCGAGGCCCGGTCACCCAGCCAGCCTTGGAAAGGTCCTCCTGAGAAGCAGACGCCGATGCAGGTGGAGGGACTCCGGGAGACCCAGCGAGGGCTCAGCCAAGGGTTCTGGGGAAGGGACAGAAGTGCCCAAGGCCCGCTGACCAGACAGCCAAAGTGGCCGGGGCCGGGGCGGGGCGGGGGAGGCGGCCTGGGGAACTCTGTGCAGATGTTCGGCACCAGCTTGGCACGGCACGGCAGCCTGGCTGGGCCCGGGCCAGCCGGGCAGCCCCTGGCAGGCCAGACGTGGTGCTCCAGGCCTGTGCCCCTGCTGAGTCAGAGCGTGGAGCGGAGGACGGAGCGAGCCGCACGCGTCCCAGCCCCCGGGACCCCGGGAGGACCCCGGACTTGGCCAGACGCCCCCGAAGCAGGGTCTGGCGCCCGCCGCTTACGCACCAGACTCCCCCGAGCCCACCCTCCCGGAACACGAGGTGGGAATGGGAGCCGGGCAGCACCGTGTAGGGTCTTCTGAGCCATTTCAGCCATCCCCCTGCCTCTGCTGCGCAGGGGTCATGGCCCCACACGGGCACCTGGGGAAGCCCCCTCCTCCCCTCCAGCCTCCTGCCAGAGGAGCTACGGGGACCTCCTTCAGCGGCCACCTCGAGTGGCTGAGAGTTAGTCCATCCCTGTGGCCTGTCCGGCCGCTGACAGGAACAGCGGAGAAGGAGTAAGAGTAGAACAGCACCGGCCACTCCCCTGCATGGAGCCCTTCCCGTGCACCAGGAGCTATGCGGCCAGCACCTTCGCTATGCCCATTTTGCAGATGGACAGACTGAGGCTTCAAGTCACACATCTGGTAAGTGGCACATCAGGGACCCCAACGCTCCTACTGATCGTGTCCTCCCCGTCTGCAGGGTTCTTCCGTGACCTCTGCCCTCCCCGGAACATCAGGGGGGCGGGGGGGCGGGGGACAGGTCTCGCTAGTCTCATTTTCCCCTTGGGGCTGCTGGGATATTCAGTGTGACCAAGACTTGAACCCAGGTCCACACTGCCCCCTGTGGTCGGTGTGCTGAAGCGCAGACGGGACGGAGCCCGTGCCAGGACACCGCCTGCAGCGCACATGCCCTCGCGCGCACCCCTCCTCCACAGGCCCCTCACAGACACACGGCAGACGGATGCGGGTCCGTGGTCAGAGCCTCAGCCGCCATCCCCTCCCCTCCAGCCGAGCGCCAGGGCCCTGCACCCCTGGCACAGTCCCAGAACTCCCAGCGTTTCTGGCTCCACACCCAGCCAGTACCAGGGTGACTAATGGTTTCCCTTGGGAGGGACCCCACAGCCAACCCACACAAACACCCCCAGCGCCTTCGCTGAGCCCGGAGGCAGGCCTGCCCCCGCCCCGGCCTTGTGACCTCCTGCAGGTGTGTGACCCTCCCAGGCGCCTGCCAGGCTGCAGCCCCACGACACCCTCCACCTCAAGGAACTCGCCAAGGCTCTCCCCCGAGTGACACCAGGGAGCCCCCAAACTCCAGACCCACAGACAGCTGCACCTGCTGCTTGATCTGCTGGGGGCCTGGGAATGTCGGGGGAGAACTCGGGAGCCAGGGAAGGATTCTGGGGGCCCCCAAAGACCCTAGGAATTTGGGGGGTGAAGAATAAAGCACCTCCATGAAGGCCCCATTGTGCTCCGAGTGCAGAGAGCTGTCGGCCCCGTGGGGAGCTGGTGAGGGTGGCCTCCTGGGCCAGCAGGCCGTGGGTGCCCTGGGGACTCACCTCACAGGGTCCCAGCCAGGCTCTCGGGGCAGGAACCCAGAGCGCCCGCCCGAGGAGCCTCCCGGCCGCTGTGCTCACAAGGGACCCACACTTGGTGCTGTCACCACACCGAAGGTCTTAATAATGTTATGTTCGAATCCGTGTTCTGGAGGTGACATCTGAAGGGACGCGGGAGCAACACTGGGACTTGGAGCCTTGGCCTATACACCGTCCACTTCCCTCCACCTCCCTGGTTTTTCGACCCCCCCTGCCAGCCCTGGCCCAGCCACCGCAGCTGCCTCTGCCCCCCTTTCTTCCCCCCACTCCGGGCAGGGACCCGGGCACTCACGAGGGTAAACACGAATCCCAGGAGTATCCTTGTCCCCAAAGGAACACGGCGTTAAACCGTGAATAAAAAATAGCACAGTCAGGGGCGCCTGGGTGGCTTAGTCGGTTAAGTGTCCGACTTCGGCTCAGGTCATGATCTCACAGGTTGTAGGTTTGAGCCCCGCATCGGGCTCTGTGCTGCCAGCTCAGAGCCTGGAGCCTGCTTCGGATTCTGTGTCTTCCTCTCTCTCTGACCCTCCCCCGCTCATGCTCTCTCTGTCTCGATAATAAATAAACATAAAAAAAATTTTTTTTAAATAGCACAGTCCGTCTGGAGGATCAGGGAGGAAAGAAGAAGCTCTGTCCTTCGTTTTGAACAAAGCCACCCCCCCCCCGTTTTGCACTGAGCCCCACAAATTACCTGGCAAAGTCACTGCCTCCTGGCTCAGTCCCTCCTATGGCTCAGACTGTGTCTGGGCCCCCTGACGTCACTGCAAGCAAGTACCTCGAGCCCCTGTCTCAGGTCCTGCTCCCCACTTTGTGGAACCCTTCTTTTGCACCCATCTGCACATGCTCAGCACCCCCAGATGATCTTCTGGGGCCACCTCCTCCGGGAAGCCCCTCGGACTTCGTTGTGGCTTCTCATGTTGGGCCAGAATGCTCTTTCCTGACCGGCAGCTGGGACCCCGCAGAGCGGGGGCCGCTCCCAGTTCACGCGGCATCTTTGTGGGACCAGCTTGTAGTGGGCGCTCAATACACACAGGGGTGGATTTGTCAGGCGGCTCCTGACACCAGGGCCCCCTGTCCTCTGGGTTCTCCTCTCTCCGGAGGCAGAGCTTCCTGCTGGCCTGCGGACACCCCCCAGGACCTTTGCCTCATGGAGACCCCATCCGGTCGCCGCCAGCTGTGGGGCCCCAGCTGTGTTTTAGAAGGAGAGTGTCCTTCCACCGGAGCCTCCTGGATGTCTGAGGAGGAGCTTGGAAACGAGAAAGCAAGCACGTTTCTACCGATGCCGAGCAGGGCCGTGGGGACACAGGAGGGAGGCCAAGAAGCAGGCTCGGGGCACGCGAGGGGCACGGGTGGGCCGTGGGGTGACCGGCTGGGCGTGCTGCTGGCTGAACGGGGACACGGGAAGCCAGGCCCCGTGCTGCACGCCAGAGCGTCCAGAGCTCAGAAGCCTGGGGACCCCAGCCAGAGTGTGTGTGAGGCAGGTCCCCGGCCTTGGCCCCCAGAGGCCAGCCAGCTTCCTCTCCTCTCGCCCACCCATGCGTCTCCCCCAACGTCCTGCCTGCCCTCCTCCTCTCTCTGTCCCCCCAGAGCCTGGGGCCTCTTGGGTGCCTTCTGACAGTAGAGCTTTCCCACCCAACAGGCACTGGGCCGTCGGGGGCCAGCTTGGAGGTGACTGGCCAGACCCCAGAAGGGGACCGGGCCCCAGAGGGCAGCCCCCACACAGTCCGCCAGGAGCTCCCTGGGTCCCCATGAGCTCCCTGCCCCGCCCCGGGGCAGATGACAGAGTTCTCTGCCCTTGGCCCAGGGGCTGGACATTCGGGAAGAACTTCCCCCTGCAGACCCCTGGGGGTGGGAAGCTGGAGCACAAAATGGGCTTCTTTGTTTGCTTGTCCTTCCTTCTCGGCCGGGGCACCGGCATGTAGGCCAAGGCTTGAAGTTCAAATGGAGAGGACCCAGGAAGAGGGTAGGCCTCTCTGGTTCTCAGATTCCCTTCCACCCAAATACGGAAGAGGGCAGGCGAGTGAGAAGCCCCAGGAGCCTCTGCAGCCCCTCCCCCCGCCCCGCGGAAACGAAGCCCCAGGGACAGACGGATGGACCGGCTGCTGCTCAGAGCGCCACACGGCGACCGTGTGAGGCAGGGGCAGCGCCGGCTCCATTTCGCAGATGAGGAGACTGAGGCTCACTGGGCCAGGGGCACGCCAGAGCCCCAGAGCCAGGCAGGGGCGGAGTCCTCCGGTCAGAAGCTGGGGGTGGCTCGAGCTGCCTGCGGCTGAAGACAGCACACGATTGTTCTCACAAGCTCTGTCGCAGACACACAGCAGACACACAGGACACGTGCACCGCGCAGAGGCCCTGGACAGCGGTCCAGGCTGCGGACCCCAAGGGACGAGTTGGAAACCATCAGAGCCCTCCCCGCTCCTCCAGGTGCGGGGCCACCCCGGTGCACCCCTACGCAGAGAGACAAGGCGCGGGCCGCCCGGGAGCTGCGGGCCGGGTGTTCAAAACTGGGAGGACGCAGGCGCAGCCGCTGGCTTGCTCTCCGGACGGGCAGGGCAGACAGACAGCTGTCCGGGAGGCGGGAGCTCTGTGCCATTCCAGGCATTTCGGCACCTCTATAAAACCCGCCTGCTCCGCGGCGAGGGGGCAAGGGCCGGGGGCTCCGGGGAGCGGGCGGGCTCCCTGTGGGCCTCCCCTCACCCCTGGACCAGCGCCACCTGCTGGGCGGAGCGGGGATGGCGCCTTGGGCCGCGCTGGGAAGCCCAGTCTCTGCTCCTCTCCAGGCCTCAGTCTCCTCCCCTGTAAAATGGGCAAGGCAGAGACAGCTCTCCCCACCCCCGCCCACCCCCGCAGCTGCCAGGACCCGACACGACAAAGTAGGAAGAGAGCTTGGCACAGGGCCCTACACACGGCTGGCGCTGAGTAAATGTCTGTGCTAGTGGTTTTCAAGACACACACGGTGCGGTGGGGGTTGCAAGGGCCGCGGGGGGTCAGGAGAGGCTGAGGCCCACGGTATGAACGGGGAAGGCAGGAGCGGGTAGGGTGTCCCGGCAGACAGAGGGTGTGCGGCTGGAGCGGGAGCAGGTGGGGGCCGCCGGGGGAGGGCGTCTGTGGCAGGCTGGCAGGCAGGGGCCACGGGACGCAGGGGAGGGCGGGGAGAGGTTGCTCATCTGTCGCTCAGGCCCCAGGTTGAGCCTGCCCTGGTTGAGTGGCCCCGGCCCCGGCCCCGCCCCCCCACCCCCACCCCTCCGAGGGCAGCGACTCCACTCTGCCTCCCCCTCCCCCAGCCCCCAGGCCCCTCGTTTGGCCCGCTGCAGGGAGAGCCGAGGGTCATTTCAGTCCTGCTCAGGGCTGGACGCCTTCGCCCGAGCCAGCTGGTCCGTCTCCAGGCGGCCAGGTCTCAGAGGGGAGCCACACACAGGCCGCCCCCACCTCCACGCTGTCCCTGGACTTCCGGCTTCGCTGCGGGGCTCCTCAGGCTGCCCCAGGCCTGGTCACCTGTCTCCCCACTCTGGGGGCAGCCCCCCCCGGCCCCCTTCTGCCTTAATCACTGCAACACATGTACGAGCGGCCTCACCCTCCGCCACCTCCCCCTTCTCGTTTTCCCTTCCCCAAGCTCACAGCGCTGGCCCTGGAGTTTACAGCTGCAAAGAAAACACACACACTCCTGCACAAAACCAACTGTGGAATGTTTCCCTGCTTCTGAGCAGGGTTTATGGCTCCAGAGAGTTCTCTGACACCTGACATCTACTCGTATTTCCACTCCTCCTGGGGGCTGGGGGCTGGGGGCTGGGGGCTGGGTCGGAGCAGGAGCTGAGGGGCGAAGGGGTGGGCCCGCACGGGGTCCCTGCCTCCCGCCCGGAGCGGCGCTCGGCAGGATCTGGTTTTCCCATCTGGGGCAGGGAACCAGGCTGCTAAGTGCCAGACTGAAATGTGCAGCATCCTGGCCCCCTTGGACTTTCATTCATTCTTTTAACAAAGTCATTCATTCAGCCAGTGTTTGTTGAAGTCCGGCCGTGCGCCAGGCTTGGGCTCAGCACCGGAGCGCCCTCAGCCTGCCTGGGGGCCAGCGCGGGGGGCAGCCCTCCCCACGGCCGGCACTGCGCAGGCAACAACCAGAGTGACCAGCACAGAGGAGGGCACGTATGTTCTCACGGAGTCTGAGAGCACGGTGGAGACCGGGGTGTGCGGTGCGGGGGACGGGGCTGGGCCGGGGATGGCCCCGTGGTGTCCTGACACCTGGACTTCACCCCAAGGGCGGTAGGTGACTTGGAAACTCGGAAGGCGCTTAAGCAGAAAAATGACATGATCAAATGCATCACTGCGAACAGCAGAAGTGGGGTCCGGCCAGTCCGGGCAGAAATGAGATTTATGGAAAGGGCTTTTGGTTGTTCTTCCTCGGAAGGAAAGGCGGCACAGCCAGGCCTCTCTCTCTGAGACGCTGAGAGCATCGGTACCCCTTCCCTCCCCCAGGGCTCCCGCTGTCCCTGGAATGTCACACTCCACAGCCCGGCTCCCACAGCAACAAAATCGTGGCGTATCATACAGTAGAACACTACGCGCCCGGCAGCCAAAGGAACCACTTCTCACGACGTGGGTGAACCTCGGGGACTTTCCAAGTCAGGCCCGAGAGAATGTGCTGCATGACTCCACGTGCGTGGAATTCCAGAACAGGCAAAGTCAGGCAGAAATCAGGCCAGTGCCTGCCTGTGCCAGCAAGGGACACTCGGGCACGTCCTGGGGTGGCAGGGACACGGCGTGGGTCACAGAGGTGTATGCCCTCGTCAAAACTCATCAAACCCGTACTTAAAATCTGAACGCTTTGGGGGCACCCGGGGGGGCTCAGTGGGTTAAGTGTCCCACTTCGGCTCAGGTCACGAACTCGCGGTTTGTACGTTCGAGCCCCGCGTCGGGCTCTGTGCTGACAGCTCGGAGCCTGGAGCTGCTTCAGATCCTGTGTCTCCCTCTCTCCACCCCTCCCCACTCGTGCTTTCTCTCTCTCTCTCTCAAATGAATAAACATTAAAAAAAATTTTAAATCTGTGCATTTTGTCATATGCGAATTTTATGAGGATGAAAAAGTAGAGCGGAAGGAAAGAATGTTCTTCCGCTGACAAGAAATCAATCCATCAACAAACAAGCAAGCAGTCGGACCTGGGAGAAAGAGTCTGCCTGCGGAGCTCACCACGCGCATCATTCTTGGGGCCGGAGGGTGAGGGGCACCTCGCCAGACAGGTCCCCTCAGACCTCTTACAACGAGGAAAGCTACTTTCCCAAAGGCCAGCCAAGGGGTGCGGAGAAGGCGAGCGTCAGCCTTGTCCTGGACCACTCTGCAGATGGTGCTGGTGTTTGCTGCAGACGCGAGACAACATAGCCAAGCAGAAAAAACTGTTCCGTTAGTTCCGTTGCCTTGCCGGGGAACCTGTGGGGGGGTCTGGGGAAGAGCAGGCGAGCGAGCGGAGCGAGCGGGCCCTGCCTGTGGGCTGGTAAGACATGACACTCGTCTGCAAGGCCCTTCGGTGATTGGAAATGACCACCCCCTGGGTCCTCTCACCGGGCCGGGGCGGAAGGAGGCTGCGAGCGAGGATGGTGCTCATGGGGACTTTACTCCAAGGTTGTTGCCTCAAAGAAAAGAAAGATGCTCTCCTGGAATCAACAACTCTGGTCTCTCAAATCAAAAAAAAAAAAAAAAATTCAGCGACAAGTGTTGATCACGTGGCACATCAGCTGTCGGCCTGTGTCCACTCGGCCTCAACATATGCGCCCCCATCCCTGCCTCCCTTCAGGGCGTTCAGACCGCAGCTGTCCTCAGAGCCCCCACAGAAGGGAGCAGGCCTTGTCCCTTCCGTGTTCTCGGGCCTGGGGACCCGGGAGGCCCGCGCCCTCCCCTCCTCCCCAGCCAGCGCCTTCCACCCCGGTCCATGGGGACACTCGTGGCGAAGCTGCTCTTGCCCACCCTCAGCAGCCTGGCCTTCCTCCCCACCGTCAGCATCGCTGCCAAGCGGCGGTTCCACATGGAGGCCATGGTCTACCTGTTCACCATGTTCTTCGTGGCGGTGAGTCCGGGCCCTGCGGGGGGACGCACTCGGGGCCCTCTCCCAAAGGCGGAGGAGAGGGGCCATCTTGCTGCCACTTGCCTGTACGGGTGACGGAGAACAGGGATCTGGAGGTGAAGGAAAGAGCCGGGGACCAGGAGAGAGGGGTGGGGGCCTCCTCCTCCTCCTTCTCTCTGGGCCTCAGGTCCCCCATCCGGGCCAGGAAGTCACTCTGGGATTGGTGTACGCACGACCAAGCCCGTAATGGGCCAGAGCCGGTGGGTCCCGGACGAGCCACTCCAGGTGTCCCTTCTCTCGCCGCTGGCAGGCCTCCCCCCGCACCCACCCCCCACTCTCCCACCTACAAGCCCGGGTCGGCTGAGCAGGGACGAAGGGGCTGTGGCAGGCCCGGGAGGGGGGTAGCGGGGTTTAGGGAACGTGTAGGGCCTGGGTGAGTCTGACTCCAGGATTCTGGAATTCCGTAGCTGGCCCCCGTTCAGCAAGGCCTGCTCACGTCTGCTTCTTGGGGCCTACGTCTGTCTCTCTCCGAGTCCTTCTTTCTCCATTTATAAGCCTGGATGACTGCCTTCACTGTCTCTCCCCCCTCCGCCCTCCCCATGGGTCTCTCTCCTTCTGCGTTTCTCCTAGTGGGTTTTCTCCGCATCTGCCTTTTTTTCTTCTACTCCGTCTGCGTCTGGGTCTCCCTCGATTTCTGGAGCTCTGGCTCCACAGAACTTGCTCTCTCCCCAGACCTCCTGATCCGTCCCCGTCTGGCTTTGCTCCGCTGCCCCTCTGTGTGTCTCCTCGGCTCTATCTGTCCCTCTGGCTTCTGTCTGTCTGCCTGCCTGCCTGCACGCCTACCCACGTACCTCTCTATCCAATCAACCATCGCCTTCCCTACCCGACCGATGATCCATCCCTCCACCCCTGGTCCTGTCTGTGTCTCAGAGCCATCCCGCCTCCCTGCCGCTGCCGCGTCCCTCTGAGTCCCCCCCCCCCGTCACGGCTGGCCCCCCTCCCTGGCTCTGACAGTCTTCCTCATCAGGTCCCCTCAGACTCACCCTTCACTGAAGCCCAGCTCCCCGCGAGAAGCACGCACCTTGGGGGCGAGCGCCCCCCCAGACTTGCAGTGCCTCCCACCGCCGGCCTGGCTCCCTGGCCATAGGGCCTCTGTGGGCCAGCCTCGGGGTCCTGGGGCTGGTGCGGCCCGTGAGGTCCGTGAGCACACGCATGTGTTTGCAGACATGCGTGGCCTGCCATGCCGACGTGCTCACTAGCCGAACGCAGGCTTATCTGCGGCAGGAGCTGTGTGCCCTTGGGCTGGCACTCCCTTAGGCAGCAGGGACCTGGGGCCGGGGGTTGCCCTGAGGCTTGTCTCCACCTCTGGGTGGAAGAGACCTGAGCCGCCAGCCAGCGTCCAGGCTGGGAGCGGCCCGGGTGCTCTGCACACAGTCTTCTGCAGTCTCCTCAGCTCCTCATGAGCCTGGGATTGTGACAAACTCATTTGACAGATGAAGAAACTGAGTCTGACCGAGGCTGAGGGCCGTGTCACCGTGAGCACCAAATGCACCCTGGAGCTCTTGACTCATTCGAGGCATTTTGTCCGATGCCATTTCCTTTGCCCCACAAGGGACCCCTGCTTGGGAGAGTCCCGGGAAGTCGGTTTGGTGGACGGGAAACCGAGGCACAGGGCGGGTACAGGGGGCTTAGGGGCAGGGAGAGGAGCCAGGGGTCTGGTCCCCAGGCCCAGGTCAGACCCAGCCCAGGAACCCACAGACACGGTGAGGCCGCCCCTCCCTGCTGGGGCTGGGCTGGCCCCCAGCTGCCTCCAGGCTGACCTCAGAGGCCCACCCTGTCCCGCCCTAGCCGCCCAGAATGGCAGACGCAGCTGCTTCCTGTGACAAATGTCCTCCGACCTCAAAGCCACGCGCAGCCCCTTTCTCCCAGAGCCCCGAGCAACACCGCCGCAGCTTCTGTCTCCCACATGGCTCCTTCTGCGTTCCGACCAGGACCCTCCTGGGCCAGCTGTCACAGGGAGTCGCCTGGGCCAGCCCCGCGGACCGGGGTTCTCGTCCCCCTTTGACAGAGGGGGCCCCAAGCAGCCAGCCCCCTGCCCGAGCTCACAAAGCAAGGATCCGTTAGGTCGACCTCTGGAGGCTGTGCGGTCTCCCGCCGGGCCCCCAGCTGCACCCCACCCCCGCCAGCACCCTCCGGGCCCCAAATCTGCCCCTGCGTGGGAAGACGGAGGCAGGCCTCGCAGGCCCCGATCCCTGCTCTGCCTGCCTCCTTGGCAGGTAGCCCTGCTCTGACTCTCACCTTCCCCACCCGCCCAACAGAAATGAACCAAGGGCCTGGTGGGAGACCCCCCCCCCCCGGGTCAGCTCTCCGACAAACCGCTCTAAACCCCGCCTCCCTGAGCCTGCATTCACGTGGCCAGGATGAGACGGAGTGTCCCTGCTCTTGACGGAGGCAGGGCACAGACACCGCAAGGATCCCTTAGCGATCAAGTCCGTAACTATACATGGTGATCTGTGCTATGAAGGAGGGGTGTGGGTGCAGAGGCCAGGGGCTGCGGGGAGGGACGGAGTTCTAGAAGTAGCAGGAGAACATCCACGTCACTCGTAAGGCCTCGCCCTGCCTGCCAGAGCCACGTGGAGCAAGCGTCCTTCTCTCTACTCTATCCCGCAGAGTTCTGAGCACCTTGATCAGGCCCCACCTGAAGCTTCCCTCTCCCCAAACAGTCATGTCCACTCCCTAGTTGCTCTTCTCCATCCTCTTTGCCTGAGTCCCTTCAAAGGGTGCAGACTCCAAAGTTCAACACAGTCCTCTAGGGGGGTTCTGACCCCAACAGAGAGAAGCAGGACTCTGTCACATCCCTTGTTCTGGACACTAGACCCCGATTAACACCTCCTGGGTGCACCTTAGCTTTAAGTCACCTCTAATTGTAACCAGTATGCGCTCTATATCCACCCCAACTTGCTCGACTCACCGGGTGACCCAGGGCTCCTGCTCCCCCTGTAACATCCCTGGGGCCTCCGGATGTGGGTGGCTCTCCTGCACCCCTCCTCCCACTCGCTGAGCCAAGCTCTCACCAAGAGTCGATTGTGCTGCTTTCCAAGCTCGTTTACACCCGTGGAACTTGTCAAAATAATTATGTCACAGAATTTAATATTCCTTAAAATGATGAAATGCATATATGCAAAAGGAAAGAGTTGTTTTTGGTAAGAAATCAGTTGACAGCTTTGAAAATACTCCATAGAGGCATTTTGCTTTAAAAATTGCTATGAGGGGCACCTGGGGGGCTCAGTCGGTTGAGCGTCCGACTTCAGCTCAGGTCACGATCTCGAGGTTCGTGGGTTCGAGCCCCGTGCAGGGCTCTGTGCTGACAGCTCAGAGCCTGGAGCCTGCTTCGGATTCTGTGTCTCCCTCTCTCTCTGACCCTCCCCTGCTCACGCTGTCTCTCTCTCTCTCTCTCTCTCTCTCTCTCTTTCTCTCAAAAAATAAACATTAAAAAAATTTTAGTAAATAAATAATACATTAAAAAATAAAAATACAATTGCTATTAACTGAGAGGTCGAGACAACCGTAAGAGTGTCGGAGCGGGTGGGCGAAACCACCATGCCGTGTGCAGCACAGGGGTCTCGGCGGTGGTTCTCAGAGCACGGTCGCCCCTGGGGGCTGGCATCAGCCCGAGAAACTCTTAAATGTGCAAATCTCCAACCTCCCCCCAGACCCGCTGAGTTAGCAACTCGGGGTGGGCTCAGCGACCCGAGGCCTCACAAGCCGCCCGAAGGTTCTGGTGCCCCTCAAGTCTGAGGACCTCCTCTGCGGGTAGCCCGGTCGTGACAGGGGTCAATGGCACAGCAGGAGGCCTGAGCCCCCCCCACCCGGAGCCGCCTGGCATCCAGAGAGTGGGCCGTGGCCTCACATCCACGGCTGCGGGGGAAGTGCGCCTGCACCAGCTGTCGGTGACCCCTGGGTGTTGAAGGAAGGCGCAGGGCGTGTCTTCCGCCAGCCTCTGTCTACTCATGGCGGAGAAAATAAGAGACGTGACTGAGCCCTCAGCACATCCCAGGCTCCGGACCCCTGCCGTGGATTATTTCATCCAATCCCCTCGGAGACCCCATGAGGGGAGCAGTCGGCAGCACCCCCGTTTTCCGGGTGGGGAAACTGAGGCATAGGGCCATGAAATGATTTGCGCGAGCTGGTGAGTGGCCTGGCTCACCAGGGGCGTGGCTGGAGCCCAGCCCTGGCCTCACCCCATCCCTCCTCCCCCATCCCTCCTCCCCATCCCCCCCCACCGCGTTGTCCTCCCCAGCCCCTGACCGCCCTGGGTTTTCTGGCAGCTCTACCACGCGTGCGACGGCCCGGGCCTGTCGATACTGTGCTTCATGCGCCACGACGTCCTGGAGTATTTCAGCGTCTACGGGACGGCGCTGAGCATGTGGGTCTCGCTGATGGGTGAGTGGCCGCGCCTCGTAGCCCAGGTTCCTGCCGTCCACACTCCTCCCCACCTGAAAAACCCAAACCCAGTGACTCTGCTCCCAGCCATCACCTGGGGTCTGCTCTCCCCTCCCGGGGTTCAAGCACGGCTTGGTCTAAATGCGCAGTCGCATCGTGGGAACGCCCCGACTCCCAATCTCGAAACCTCTTTAATTTACACATTTATTAAAGGCTCGCTCCGACGAATTTACGGTGGAGCCGTGCCAGGAGCCAGTGGAAGTGGTCTGTTCACAGCTCAGGGTTTGCCCCCCAGACGCTTCTTGAGACTCACGCGTGTCACCGTCCGCTCCGTCTTCACGAGCGTGGAAGCATACTGTTCTGTGACTTTTTTCTCACTTAGCAGTGTCTCGTGAACACGTGCGTCAGGGCACGTGGACCCCACCGCTCGGGGCTCCCTGCTACGTGCCCAGGCCCCACGAAGGACCCAGATCTTTCTTGACTCTTACCTGGGTGTCTTTGTCTTCGTCCTAGGGGGTCCCCGAGGGCGGGCGCGCGCTGACCTCCCTGTGGACCAGCTTCCCGCCGGCACGGCCCAGGCTGCTCTGTCCACGTCCTTCCCTTAAGACCCGCTGGAACTCAGACCTGGGGTGACGGGGCTGGGCCGTGGGTTCTCTCTGGCTGAGGGCACCCCGCACTGGGGCCCCACAAGGTTGCCCCGGGGAGAGCAGCGGCCGGGAGGGGCAGGGAGGCGGCTCACCCCTGCCGGTTCCTCTCCCCGCCCTCCAGCGCTGGCCGACTTCGACGAACCCAAGAGGTCGACTTTTGTGATGTTCGGAGTCCTGACCATCGCCGTCCGCATCTACCACGACCGCTGGGGCTACGGGGTGTACTCGGGCCCCATCGGCGCGGCTGTCCTGATCATCGCCACAAAGTGGGTGCGTACTGCCTGGGCCTGCCCCCCTCAGCCCTCCGCCTCGGGCCCCCCATTCACCTCCCGTCTCAGCTCAAACACGGAGACAATGAGCACTGGACGCCCCCCGCCTCCCAGACCCTCGCAAGCTCTGGACCTGACCCAAGTGACTCACTTCTCTGCCTCAGTTTCTGTGTCTGTGAAGCGGTTATTACAGTAAGGGTCTATAGGGTTGGTTCCAAGATGAACTGAGATAACGCATTTAAAAGTATTGGCATCGAACCTGGCTTCTAATGTGCTCAACAAATAGGAGCGATTACGATTATTGTTATTAATATTATTGCAGAGGGCGACTGCTTTAAAGATGCAAAATCAATCGGAAATGGCCTGGGTTAATCTGGGAAGACTTCCTAGAGGGGGTGAGCCTACAGCTTGCTTGGTTCTAGGGAGGAAGAAAGTTGTGGTATGCGGTCGACAGGAAGATGAAACTGCCCGTAAGCGTTGAGGAAACCGGAGAGCTGGAGTTTCTAACACTGATGACCCTTCACTGTGCACCCCCCCGGGGTTCCCAGGCCTCCCTGAATCCTCTGTTTTACCAAGGCCCCCCTTGCGGTGAGGCCTGAAACTCACTCACACTCCCCAGGCTGACGAGGGACCCAGGGGCGTTGCCTGGGACCCCAGAAGGGAAGGAGCTGCACCTTGCAGGGCCAGAACATGGGTCTGGACTGCCGGCAGGCCTGAGGCTGGGCTCACTCTCTAGCCGGGTGGCAGCCCAGACCCCAGAGGGCGACGTCCCTCTGCCACATTTTAGCCCCTTTGGAGCTCCTCCTGGAATCTCAGCATCCCAACTCCAAGTGCTGGCAGAAGGTCTGGTCTGACACATGCCCACTCAAGGCACAAAAATGAAGCCAAGACGGCAGGGCCCCAGAGGATGGGCTGCCAGGCCCCTGGGGAGCAGGAGGACGGTTCTCTGGGAAGAGGGGTCCAGCCGGGCAAGTGGTTGCAGAAAGTGCCCACCAACCCATTTTACAGCTGTAGGAGGGAAAATAAAGCTCTGGCAGCAATCCTCCCCAATGCGCCCGGCTCCTCCCACAGCCAGGGAGGACGGGATTTGTTTGGCCAGGCAGTTAATGAAGGAAGTAGGGCTCAGAGACGTCAGCAACCAGCAAGGAGTCACAGCAGCACCAGGCGTGGCCAGGCCTGGACTTTTCAAGCAAGGAAAGGGAAGGAAAGGGACCTCTTGCTCACTGGGGCTCGGGGAGGCACGGCTGGCCTGGGCCCGACCCAGGAGGCCCCATGGGGCTGCCTCGGAGGAGAGGAAGCACGCTGGGTCTGCCGTGTCTGGACCCAGGGAAGGCCCACGTTAACGAACATGCTGGAATGCATAAACACAGAGCCCTCGGCTTCGATAGCGCGCTCACTCCTGGCAGGAAGCACGACAGGCTCCTCGGTCCACCCTGGAGGGCCGTCCCCCCCCCCCCCCCAGATCTTGGCAGATCTCAATTCCGCCAGAATAGAATCCACTCCTGGTGTCCCTGAGAAGCTTCACTGGGACTTCCATGGCCTTTGGGCTGTGGATCCGGCCACAGGGACCAAGAGGCTGCCTGGCTCTCTCCATCTGGGGCTCAAATTGTGTTTTTCAGACCATTTAGCGGGGAGTTTATTTTGGATTTTCAAGGGCAGTTGTTTCCTGGAACGAGGGTGGATTTTTCTCTCGGAGGCTCGTCCCTTCTTGAGCCAGAGTTGGGAGCAGCAGCCCTTGGGGACAGGAAGCAGAGCTGGGTGCGGGGCTGCAGGGCTGGGCCAGGCCAGGCTCGGGCATGACCGCGGGCGCCCATGGCCGTGGCCACCTGCACCTAGGATGCCCCTCACCGTACCCAAGCGCCGTCTGTGCCATGCAGGTCCTGATTCTTTATCGGCAATGGTAAAGTTCAGAAACCTGAACCCCGGACTTTGGTGGCCAAAGCTGCCCTGACCCAGCACAAGGCTACTCGGGGGCCATGTGTGCTCTGCCCGGTGGGCTCGTGCAGTGGGGGCACGTCCCCAGCCCCCTGGGGCCTCCACCATACACAGTGTGCACATGTAGGCTGGCCATGGGCCTGCACATCTTGCACTCTGAAACACTTTGGAATGCCCAAGGGTTCAAGATTTCAGAGGTGGACATGCATTTACTGCACCATCTCAGTGTGGGTGAACCCGACTTCAAATGTCCGCTTGAGCCTTCCACTAACATCCGGACCTGGGAAACCACAGATTTGCGTGCGGGTCACGCTGTCTCATAAATACTGAGATGGGTCATCTGTGAAAGCAACTAAAGGGTCTCTGGGAGCATCCACATGGGCGCCCTTGTGAGCCACACCGGTGGGCAGGGCCAGCGCTCCAACACCCTCTTGCTGTGACTGGTCCCCCTGGGGGGTCCCCTCTGGCTGGCAGAGGTGCATGTGAAAGGGTGGCCTTGTTACATCTCGAAGAGGCAGGCAGGGGCGGGGTCCTCATGGGGCCACAGGGCCCAGCGGTTCCCAGCTCGGCCGTCCAGGCTGGGGGCTCCCTCGGGTCCTGCAGCCGCAGGGCTGGGCGTGTGGGGCATCTCCCGGAGCCCTAGTTTGGCTGCGGGGTGCATGCCCAGGGCCCGCTCTCCAGCCAGCCCAGGGCGGCCCCCTCCGCATCACCAACCACTCTCCCCGCAGCTGCAGCACATGAAGGAGAAGAAGGGTCTGTACCCGGACAAGAGCGTCTACACCCAGCAGATAGGCCCCGGCCTCTGTTTCGGGGCGCTGGCCCTCATGCTGCGATTCTTCTTCGAGGTACGAGGCCGGGCCTCCTCGGGGTGGCCTCACTTTTCTGCTTTTCTGCCCCTCCAGGCGGGTGTAGGGGAGCCCCCCACCTACCACAGCAAGCTCCGTCCCCAGCCCCGGGGTGGTCGCTGTCTGTGCAGACCTGGAACGAGGTGCAGGGCCCAGATGGGGCCTGGGGCACCTACGGAAAGGAGGGAGGAGGGCGGGGGCAGGGCAGAGCCCCAGGCTCAGTGTCCAAGGCCTAGCGAGTGGGGTTTGATATCAGGAAAGACTGCCTGGGCTGGATACTGAGGAGAGGCTCCTTGGAGGAGGCCACTTTGGGCACCTTCCTGAGCTGGTGGGGTAGAGGGGTGACTGGCAGGTGCCCTGGTGAGCCGGATGTGCAAGCAGGGGCCCAGAGCGTTGGGGGGGGGGGGACTGGGGCCACAGACGGATCCCCCCACCCGCCCCTGCAGGATTGGGATTACACCTACGTCCACAGCTTCTACCACTGCGCGCTGGCCATGTCCTTCGTCCTCCTGCTGCCCAAGGTCAACAAGAAGGCCGGAAGCGCCGGGACCCCCGCCAAGCTGAACTGCTCCACCCTCTGCTGTGCTTGTGTCTGACTCCACGCCCCGCCCCTTGCAAGCCCCTGCCCTGCCCCATCTCGCGCCTGGAGAGAGACCCCCATCATCCCCCAGCCCCGAGCATCCGCCTGCTCTCAGAGCCCGAGAGCTGCCCAGGGGTTTGGGGAGCACCCTGCTGAGGCCTGCTCGAGAGCCCAGTTATTAGGTTTCTGTGGAGTACAAATCACCGGGCCAGAAAGAGAAGGACTTCCTCCCCCTCCCCTCCCCTCCCCCACCGTCGTGACCAGCCTGTGTCTGCAGGACCCCAGAGCCGACATGTGTCCCGCCCCCCAACCCCCTTCCCTCCTCACCCAGCCTCTGCCCGTGTCCCCCTCCCACCACCTGTCTTCTCTTGGACACTGGTGTCATTGCTTCTGTCCTGTGCCCTCGGGCTCTGAGCAGACCCATTTAGGAAGCCGAGGCCGGTGGGGGCCAGCTCTGTCCCTGGCCCAGGCCTGCTGGCCATGCCTCCAGCAGGGTCCCTGAATCAAGCCATTTCAATAACAGCGGCGCACGGGAAGTTCCTCAGCACCTTGACCTTCCTGTGTGCTGGCAGCGGTATAATCATGGCTTCACCCCAATCCTAAAACAAGTCTGCAGTAAAGGATGATCATTCCATCTACAGACAGGAGCCTGAGGCGCAGGGGCCTCGGTGTGGCCGGGGCCCCGGGCAGGGCAGCTCCGAGCTGGGCCCAGAGCCAAGCCGCCACCTCGCCCTGGAGCCACCCCACGGCCCGGCGTGAGCACCTGTGTTGGCCCTTTGGGGGGCTCCACCCCGGGCTAAGGGCCAGCGTGGGAAGCGGGTCTGGGCTCAGGGACACCGGAGCGGAGGCCGGCGGGCCCACAGCCGGGCCCAGCGGGCAGGCTCGCGGTGGTGCCCAGGGAAGGCAGCCGGCTCCCGCCCACGGCCTGTCTGCACTGGGCCCCGGGGGGCGGGCGTGGGCCTCCCAGACATCACCTCACAAACCTGAGCACCCCCCCAGCAGCCCCAGCCCCCCACCCCCAGCTTCCCGAATGCTGTGGGCACATCTGTCAGGCAGGAAGTTACCTACACCTGTCTGGGGCCTGTTTCGCGTTTCCAGACGGTGCACGCCCACCCCCACTGCACAGGGCGGCCCATTGTGCGTCCTAGAGTCACCTCTTGCTCACCGCAGGGGGCCGGGAGAGAGCTGGGGACAAGGCTGGCCCCTCAGCCAGGCACCCCTGGTCCGTCGGCCTCCCTGACTGTCCAGAGGTCCCACGTGTGGGGCCTGGACGCCCACAGCCTCATTCTGGCTCAGCCCCTTCCTGTCCCTACAGACTGTGGACGACAGGGCAGCCACGGGGCTGTCCTCACAGGCTCTCGGAGTCCTGGCCGGGCCCCGGGGAGCAGGCTGCAGTCGACGAAGCCTGGGGGCCGCCCTCCCAGACGGACGCGTCCCCACATGCCCTGCCCCAGCGCAGGGAGGGGCAGATGCCGCTCCATCAGCTTCTGGTCCGGTGGAGGGGTGTACACGCACACACGTGCACACGCTCACACTCACAGGTACACGTGTACACACGTGCACACCCCATGTGCATCCTCACACTGTGAAGAGATAGGGCGCCCTGGAAACAGCATCGTCCGGCCCGGCCTGTCTCCCCGTCACTGCAGGAAGGAAAGGGAAGGCTCTGGGGACCACGCGGGGAGCCCACGGGCATCACTCTGCAAACAGGCATCTGCAAAACGGCCGGCCTCTGCCAGCGGCCTCCCTCCCCTCCCCCATCCCCCTCGCCCCCACACCCGGCGAGCACCCCCCAGCTCCCAGCTCTGCGGCGGCACATGGAAAGTTGGAGGCAGCGGGATGCTCCCGAGCAGGGGGGAGGTGAGGGGCCTGCCAAGTGTGTAAGGACCGCACTAACAGGCTGCTCACTGTGGCCACGCTGATTTATGAGGCTGTCTGGGAGCCCAACCAAGTCTGTAAGTCATGGACAATTAGGAGGCGCGCTCCAGCCCTCAGCCCCATCCGCCTCGAGGGCCCTCGGCCCGCCGTGCCCCTCCTCGGCAGGGTCAGCGCCACGGAGACCCCTCGGTGCAGATGGGGACACCGAGGGCCGGGAGGTCGGCGGCTGGCCCTGGTGCCTTGGACACTGAGTGCTGAGTGATGGCTGTGCCCAGGGTCTCACCCCTCATCCTAGCGGCGTCTTCCTCTGCTTCGAAGGCCCACTTGGGCAGCGTGGGGGCTCCAGCCAAGGGCCAGGAGCGGAGTGCCCGGGAGGGGGACAGAGAGAGAGGAGGCCGCTTGGAACCCCAGCCCTACACCTCAAGACTGAAAAGGAAGAAGGGTCACGGCCTTCAGACCAAACACCCCTGAATCCCAGCATCCTCGAGCCCGGGGTGTTCACGGCCTAGAACCCAGCAGTCATGGCACCCGGTGCCAGCAAGGACCCCGTTGGGCTCTGGACAGGACTCACCCCGCAGCCCGGCCCTGATGAGGGAAGCATGAGCCCGACTCCAGCGCGGGCCAGGAAGTGGAGCCCCGGACCAGGGCGGCCCCGGAGTAGCCTGTGCGGTAGAACTTGCTTTAATGATGGAGGGGAGGCGGGGCTCCCACGGTTCAGCGTCCGACCGTGGCTCAGGTCAGGATCTCGCGGTTCGTGAGTTCGAGACTCGAGTGGGGCTCGGTGCTGACAGCTCGGAGCCTGGAGGCTGCTTCCGATTCTGCGTCTCCCTCTCTCTCTGCCCCTCCCCCGCTGGTGCTTTGTCTTTCTTTCTCTCAAAAATACGCAAACATTTAAAAAAAAAAAACAACCCAGGGGCGCCTGGGTGGCTCCGTCGGTTGAGTGTCCGACTTCGGCTCAGGTCATGATCTCACAGTTCGTGGGTTCGAGCCCCGCGTCGGGCTCTGTGCTGACAGCTCAGAGCCTGGAGTCTGTCTTCAGATTCTGTGTCTCCCTCTCTCTCTGCCCCTCCCCTGCTCACACTGTCTCTCTCTCTCAAAAATAAATAAAACATCAAAAAACATATTTTATAAAACCCAAAACTTTAAATGATGCAGACAATGTAGCCATCCCCACGCCAACCTCCTGCCACACACACGGCCGCAGAGCATATGAAATGTGGCAGTTGCCACGGAGGAGCTAATTAATTTAAATTTAAGTAGCCACGTGTGTAGGGCTGCAGATAAAATACAGGACACCGGGTTACATATGAATGTCAGGTAAAAAATAATGATTTCGCCTATGGATGTCTCAGGCAATATTTGGGACCTATTAACAGGAAACACACTTAGGTCAAGATTCACTGTTCCTCTGAGATTCCAATTCGGCGCAGCGTCCTGTCCTATCCCCGCGGCCGTGGCCGGTGGCTACCGCACGGGACGGCGAGTCTGCCGGAAACAGAAGGGACAGGGCAGCTCCCTGGACGCGCGGGTTTGAGGATACTGAGTGAAAGCAAGTGACGAGGGCAGAGGGGCTGCGGTGCCCAGGACACGCCCTCTCCCCTCGCTGCCTCCTCCCTGACCTGGGGGCTGCGCCCCGCCGCGGGCTCCAGACCCTGCAGAGCAAGGAGTAGATGCAGCGGTGCCCTGCTTGAGCACGTGTGCCCCCCACCCGGGCCCCTGCTGCCTCCTGCTTGCGCGTACACACCCACGCACACGCGCACACACCCACATGCGCATGCACACCCACATGAGCGCGCCCACACTCACACACATACACATGCACACATATGCTCTCACACGTACACACGTGCACGCACACATGCACACACAGACACGCTTACACGCACACACTTGCGTGCACACACATACACGCTCGCACACGCGTGCGTGCATACATACACATGCACACATATGCGCTCACAAGTACACACACCCACGCACACATACACATGCACAGGTGCACACATGCACACACAAACACGCTTGCATGCACACTCGAACGCACACATACACACATGCACACACATACACGCTCACATGCACACACACGCTCGCACACATGCGCACACATATGTATTCACAAAAACACATGCACACGTGCACACATGGACACATGCATGCACACGTGCACACATGCACATGTGCACACACATACACACACATACACATGCGCGCGCACAGATGCACATGCATACACGCAGACACACATACACATACACACACATGGACACACATGCACACGTGCGCGCACATGCACGCACACATACACATGCACCCACACCCATACACACAGCTCAGCTGGAGGAGGAGCCGCACACCTCCAGCAGCAAACGGCAAAGGGACAAGTATAAACACTTACAACGACGCAGACAAAACAGTCTATCGCAGGGGCCCCTCCGCCTCCCCGGAGCTGGGGCGGGTCCGGCGGGGGGGGGGGGGGCCGGCGGCCTCTGTTTGCTCGGAAGGAGGCGTTGGGGTCTGAGGGCTGTCTGTGTGCCGCGGCCTTTTGTCTGCTACCGACATTTCCTGTCTCTGTTATTCTCTTCTTCAGTAAGACCATCTGAAACCCAAAACTTTTATTGCCCCTTTTAAAAAGGCTTCACAGCTCCCCATCTGCCTCACCCCTGCCGCTGGCGGGGCTGCGATTGCAGTTAGGGAAAGCGGCTGCTGCGGCAGGAATTCGCCCTGGGCTCAGCCGCAGGGTCTTGGCCGAGGACCCGCAGGGAGGAGGGCCAGGTATGTGGGCAAGACCGTTTCTGCAGCGTCGGCAGGAGGGGGGGGTGCCGGCTGGCTGGTGAGCTGGTGAGCTGGTGAGCTGGTGAGCTGGTTGACAGAGCTAGCTGTGTGCCCCCCACGGACCCTTCGCGGCCCAGTGCCCTTGGGCCCGTGTCGTCCCACCTCTCCACGGGGGCTCCTCACCTCTGCCCGGGGACAGCAGGCTGCCCACTGCCGCACTCAGGCTGGAGGGGGTGAACTGAGTCAGACGCTGGCTGCACTGGTCTTGGGAAAGAAAAAAGAAAAAACCAGAAAGAGGAAGCAGGAGTGTAGGTCGGGAGGTCCGGTGTGCAGGGGAGGACACAGCATGAGGTCAGGCTCTCCCTCTGTGACTTCGGGCAAGCCCCCTGCGCCCCCCTGGTTCTCTCGGCCTCAGTTTCCTCCTTTGTAAGGTGCCCACCTCACATGGGTGTTGCCGAGATTAAATGAGGTCACTGAAAACAAAGCACTTAGCGCCGTATTATTTAAACGGCATTTTAAGAACTGGCATTATTTTCATGATCGGTGGTCACGGATGAGCAAGAGGGTAGGGGGCAAACAAGTAAACGGTCAGGGGACCCTCACCCCAGCTATGGCACCAAAGGCCCAGAAAATGAAATGCTTCAAATCAGATGTTTATTAGGGATCAAGAATTATGGATCAAGGAAGTAAGCAAGGAAAGCCGCGTGGAAGAGGCAGGTTTGAGACTGAAACCAGGAAAGCAAACTGGACTGAACCGTGTGAGCCTGCAGATCCCTGGCTCTTGAGCCTCGTCGGTGACGACTTCACCAGGCCACGGTTCTGAGTCTGACCGTCCTCTGGGCCCTGGGCCTCCCGGGACCTCCTGCATCCTTCCCATCAGGGCAGCCAGAGAACTGCTGCTGCCCGGCTGGAGGGAAGGGTCCGCACAGCCGGACCGTCCCCCTGCTGCTGGCATGTGATCCAGGACAGGAGGGAGACGTAGGTGGGCCTGGGCGGGCCCGGCGTGCTCGAGGTCCGAAGGTGGAGGGAGGAGGAGGCCGCCTTGGCATCACCCCCTTCCTGCTGGTCACACGTGCCCGGCAGCTCTCCCAACCTCGGGCCTTCACAGGGACCCAGCCGCGCCCGGGCTCTGCCTTCCTGCCTCGCACAGGCTCTCAGGGCAGCAGAGACAGGGGGGAGCGAGGGGCCGGGGGTCAGGAAAGACCCCGCAGAGCATGTGCCATTCACTGACCTGAAGGAGAAGGGAGCGGTGGTCCAGGGTGAGGGTGAAAGGTCCAGCGGGGTCCGTCTGGGCACTGTTGTGGCCGCGGAGAGCTAGCGGCAGGGCCAGGTGGACAGAGCGCGGGCCAGGTTCCCAGGGGCCAGAGGCTGCTGCTGCCATAGGTGGACGCGGGTGGACGCGGGTGGACGCAGGTGGACGCGGGTGGACAGAGGTAGACGCGGGTGGAGGCAGGTGGACGCGGGTGGATGCCGGTGGACGCGGGTGGACGTGGGTGGAGGCGGGTGGGCGCCGGTGGACATAGGTGGATGCGGGTGGACAGAGGTGGACGCTGGTGGACATAGGCCACTCTCCACACACACTTAACAAACATTCATCAATAAATGGGTGGGTTTTCCATGTCTCGGTGAGGGCAGACTCATGGCTCCTTGGAGAGCCCACACTTGATAAATGGCTAGTCGGTAACCTCAGAAGCCTTGGCCTCTACCCCTTGCTGACCTGCACGCCAGCACCAGGAGGGAGGGACCAAGCGTTGGGAAGGAAACGCCTGGAGCGTCCACTCCCCGGGGCCTTGTGTCCTTGGGCAACCCTCAGCCGCCAACATCTCCAGAAGCAGAGATCCCTGCTCCTCCGGCTGAGGCCATCCCGGGACGCAGTGCACCTCCCCCACACCCAGCGCCCCTCCCCCGGCCGCCAAAAACCTGCCCTGGCTCAGGGAGGCTGGACGAGGCGCCCGGGACCCTCGCTCTGACTGGCACACCGGCGCCGTGTGGTCAAGCCGCCATCGGGGTGGGGGACGGGAACATGCGCGTCTCCATCTGTGTGCGCCGTGGAGGAGGACCCGCAGACTGCGACTCCCCGCCGAGGAGGCAGCCAGCTGATGGCCGTGACCACCCCGAGTTCAGGGCCGGCTGGGCAGGCCGGGCTGTCCGGCCTGAAGGCCGCAGAGAAGGAAGAGGCCAGCAACGTCCAGCCCAGAGAGAGTCGCCCCTCTCTCCCTTCCGAGAAGCTGGGCCTCCGGTGCCTTCGCTGGGGTTTGTTTGCCTAATCGCTCGGCTAACAGGAGTCTGCTGGCTGCGGGCCCAGCCAGAGCCAGGCTATCGGGTGGCCGTGGCCACATCTGGAAGACGTTTGGCAGAGCCCGGGCCCCCTGCCCCGCAGTAGCGGGCCTCGGAGCAGCAGGCGTTTATCAGCTGGGGCTCCGGGAAGCCGCCTGCCTCAGACCCACAGCCCCGGCTTCTGGGGTTGGGGGGCGGCAGGGGGGGGGGGTGATCCCTGGCCCGGGGCTGCCAGCCAGCTCCAGAAATCCCAAAATGGCAGAACCCAAGACAACCTCAGCCCCCCAGAGCCGTTTGCTTCCTGCAGACGCTTGGTCTTCCTTCTGGGGCCCCACGCTGCCCACATCCCACAGGTGGGGTGAACGGCCCCCATGACGGACTGTATAACCGAGAAGGGCTCTCGAACCTGTGATCGCGTCCTCATCCTGATGCATCTCAGCCACCATGGCTGTCCCCATTGCACGGGTTGGAAAACTGAGGGCCAGTGAAGCGTCGGGATGCCTGAGCTCTCACACTGACAGAGCCGGGGCTCCACCCTGTTTGCTGTCGGGCTTCCAGCTCTGTGTCCCGTCCACTGCCCCTCCCGGCCCGCCTCGGCCTGCTGTGTGGTGGCACAGTGCGGTATGCTCCGTGGACCACCCAAGACACTGGGCACCGTGGCCTTCTGTGAGCGCGCAGCAAACTTGACCAGCTGTGCAGGGGTGGCTTCCTCGCTGCCCAGGAGTTCCCGGGGGGTCCCCGCTAAGCCTGTGGCGTGACCGGCAGGCAGGCATCGGCCGCACATAAACCACTGCGTGAATCGGCAACGGAGCCTGACGGGCAGGTGGCAGAGGGAATAAACAGCCAACCTCCCAGGGCGCCTGGGGGCTCAGTCGGTTAAGCGTCCAATTCTTGGTTTTGGCTCAGGTCATGCTTTTATGGTTCATGAGTTCGAGCCCCACGTCAGGCTCTGCGCTCAGAGCCTGCTCCCTCTCCGCCCCTCCCTGCCTCTCTCGCTCTCAAAAATAAATAAATAAGCTTAAAACAAAACTTTTTAAATAAGAGAAAAGGGCCAGCCGCCGGCGTGCCCTGTGCCTTCCGGACACTTGGGTGCCCTGCTCTGTGGGCACTGACTCGGGCCCCTCCACCGCCCTCTGAGACGTTGTTTGGATTCCTTACGATGTCTTCTTTCCTAATTTGCAGACAAGGGGGAGTTTCAAGCTATTACTGATTTCTACCTGGTACTGAGGTCACTCTGTGGGACATCAATGTGTAGAAAATGGGTGAAGACGGGCTCGATGCTCCCGCGTGTGGTCAGTTTTCGTACCTGGCCCGGCGTGTTTGCGGCCGGCTTCATGTAGGAGTCCAGCAAGTCGAGCTCGTTGGCTTTACTAAGCAGTTGCCGTAGCCACGGAAAGGGGGTAATAAAACCTCCCACTCAGGAACAAATAGCTTTTTATTTGATTGTGACCTGAGCTGAAACCAAGAGTGAGATGCCTAAGTGACCGAGCCACCCGGGCGCCCTGGATTTTGTCCTTTTTATCCGACCAGAAGTCATTGTCTTTGAACCGAACCACTTAGATCAGGTCTTGTCCGTTGTAATTGCCAGTATATTTGGACTAATTTTGATCACCTTCTTTGGTCTCTTCTATTTATTCTGCCTTGTCTCTGTTTCTTTTTCTCTCCCTCCTTGCTTCTTTTGGATTATTGGGTTTTTTCATCCTGCTTTGCTCTCGATTGGTTTGGAATGTATCCCCTCTGCTCCTAGTCTTTCCGTGGCTGCTTTTCAATGTTTATGTGAACTTAATTCTTTTATCTTCCTCTTGAGCCTCCCAGGACTTTAGAATCTCTTCTTTTCCAATTTCTCCTGTCCTGACTTGAAGGCCACATTACCTTGTATTTCTGCTCTGTCTTCATTTAAAGCCCGCAGGACGTTGCTACCATCTTTATTTGCTCCGATCTGCCCACCTACACAACCTTCTCTTGGACTCTCTTCCCTTCTGATGCTCCCGCCAGTCTGCCTGGGTTCACTGTTCTGCCTCAGATACATCCTTTAGAACTTCCTCAAGTACAAGTTGTCCATGGGACAGTTTCTTGATTTTTCTTAGCCTGTGACTGCCTTGATTTTTGCCCCTTTTCACTAACATTAACTTCGAGGCTGACAGTCATTTGCTGTCTGTGTTTTGCCATTATTTTTTCTTTTTTAGAGCGCCCCTGGCTGCTCCTGAAGAGGAATGAAAAGGTCACCTACACTTTCTCTCCGACTCTTTTTCAGGTCTTCTCTGCTCCTGGTGTTCAGCATTTTCCTCTGAAGTGACGAGGTGTGGACCCCTTTTCTATTCACCTTGCTTGTATTACATTGGGCTTTCTTACATTTGTGGGTGGTTGTCTTTCATGAGATCTGAAACTGTTCCAACCTCAATTCTCTTCAAATCACCGCTCTCCCTATTCTATCTCTCCTCAATATTCAAGACCCCACTTGATGATCCGCGTACCTTCTCACTTTATTTTTCACACTGTTTCACATTTTCCAGGTCTTTATTCCTCGGCAGTGCGGTTTTCCTAACTTCCTTTGTCTTCTCCTCCAGTTCAATAATTCCCTCTTTGATTGTGTTCAAACCATCCTTTGGTTTTTAATTTCAAGTACCATGTTTTTTTGGTTTTTGTTTTTTTGGTTTGTTTGTTTTATTTTTAGGAGTATGCTTGTTCTTTATTAATGTATTCAAGCCCTTTCATTTCTTCTATAAAACATGTTCATTTTGTGTGTCAGGCCTGCTATTCCTAATAGCTGAATTTTTTTGCTGATCTGATTCGACTGCCTATTGTTTCTGTCAGCTTTTCCTCATGGTGCCTTGTTTCCTTGGGGGTTTAAGTGAACTTTGACTCTGAACTGCTCATTGGCTGTGGAACTTTGTGGAAATTCTCAGAGGTCTGACAGAAAGGCAGATTCCTTTGGAAAGTGCTTCCCTTTGCTTCTGCCACACAACTAGGGCTCTCCCAGTCTGAGAATCCTTTAACCCAAAATCCCTTGTTTGAGGTTGGGGGGCACGTGAGGGAGTGTGAATCCCGCTTGCACACACCTGGGACCAGCTTATAAGTATGGATTCCCAGAGCATTTTTCTTCCTCGTCAGCACCAGGGCTTGAGACAAGCACTGTTGAACACCGACAGGGCAGATGGGTTTTCTAGTTCACCTTACAGCGAGGGGGGTCCTTGGGAATCCTGTATTCATGGAGGTGGTCTTCTGTTACACCCCCAACATGGCCAGGCTCAGCGCTTTGTCTTCTGTCCCCAAAGGGAGCCAAAATATGATGCTCCAATTTACCTATGAGAACAGTAAAGTTTCAAGACCCCATATTTAAAACAAGGAGACGGGGCACCCAGGTGGCTCAGTCGGTTAAGCATCTGACTTCCACTCAGTTCATGATATCATGGCTGGTGAGTTGGAGCCCCGCACCCAGCTCTGTGCTGACAGCTGCTTCAGATTCTGTGTCTCCCACTCTCTCTGATCTCCCCAGCTCATGCTTTCTCTCTCTTTCTGTCTGTCTGTCTCTCTCTCTCTCTCTCAAAAATAAACAATTATTTAAAAATCAAAAAAAAAGAGGACTGATTGCTCTTTGACCATCCCAGTTAACACCAGAACCAGCTTCAAATCCATCCCAACTTATGGGTGACAACCTGCTTCAGTCAGCCAATCAGCAACAGACAACTTGCTGTGGTCAGGCAATCAGCGGCAGCCAAATTCCTGGGACTACCCTTCCTCAGCTCAAGACCTCCCAGCCCCCCCCCGAACTGCCCTCTGGGAGGGCCTGATGCCACGCTTGATAAAACTCTGCTCCAGGCCAGCAGTTTGCTTTGCTCGGGAGGTCTGTGCCTGCCAGTTATGGTTCTCTCTGGTTTAACACCCCTGCGTCTCAAAGCAAAACCAGCTTTAGTGAGCCACGTTCCTCCTTGGGGGCCCCCCGTCCCCATCCTGGCCCGAGGATTCTGCACCCCCTGGCCAACTGAAGATAGCATTCAAAGTGGCATCTTTTATTCTATCCCGAATTTGTAGCTGCTTTTCATATTCATAAGAAAATCTGTTACCCTTATTTTATAGACAAGAGGAAACCGAGGCACAAGGACATTAAATAAATGGCCAGTGAGTCACAGACTCAAACCTCAGAACCTGGGCCATCTGACTGCAGGGTCTACGCACTTAAATCTGCCACTGTCAACAAATGAGTTAGAAACTGGTGAATTTGTTCATTCGTCAAATATTTACTGAGCTTCCTCGAGATGCCAGGCACTGCTGGGGCACTGGAGACACGGCAGGGAAGGGGACAGGGGACATCACTGCCCATAGCAGTGTATATTCCAGTGGGAATGGCTGCGACAGTGAGAGGAGAGAGTCTGCAGATGACTCTCTGCAGAGGCCAACGGCAGTGGTCAGAGGCTCTGCATTCCTGGAGGGACCGGTGCCCACATCAGTCATTCCGGCTGGACCTCGAAGCTGGGACCCCTCCTCTAAGGCTACTGGCATTTCTCTGTGGGGGGACCCTGGTGGCCATGATGAAGGAGTTTTGAGCTCTTCCATTGGAAGACAGGGCCTGTCCTAACTTTACAAGCCTGAGCGAAGGGCATCGCTGGGACGGGCCGTGGACAATACTTCTGAGCTCCCTCCACCCCACCCCACCCACAGTGTACCAGGAAGTCAACACTTTTCCCGGAACTCTGCAAGCCAGGCAGGTCTTGGCCTCTGTCCTGTTACCCCAAAGGTCATAGGTCCCCAAAAGGGCCCCGACACCTGTGTCCCTTGCTCAGCAGAGCTGCTGGGGAGGGGCTGGACTTTCTGGACGATGTCATTCGGGAAACAGCTGGGCACAGCTGTGTCCTGAGGACACGGTCCCAGCCTCGCCTGGAACACAGGCTCAGACACCATTCCCAGCACGGGCGCCTCTCCAGGAGGCCAGGCCAGGCCAGGGGACGGCGTGTCCCGGGGCTTGGCTGGCCCCCATCCCAGCCTGACGAAGCAGTCCCCAGCCCGCCTCCAGCCCTGTGGAGGGAGGATATCTCTAGTCCCAAACCAAAGGAATGTGGGAGGCTTCTTCGCTGGAGATTTCCAAGCTGGGTGACTTCTGTGGGGTAGGGCCCTGTGCTGGTGTCCCACGGTGTCCGAGAAGAAGCCTGAAGAGGGGTTTGTAGCTTCTGGAACCCTGTGCTCTGGTTCTTATCGCCCTACTCAGGAGCCATCCCTGAGACCTGAGGACTTGGTGAAGCTTGTCCCCAGAGCCCAGCACACCGGCCACTGTGCACAGAGACCTCTGTTGGTGAGCCGTCTCTCCTGCAGCCCCTGCCCAGCGACAGGCTGGGGCCAGGCCACCCTTCTCCCTCAGCTCACGTCCCGCTTCCAAACTTCACACTGTGGGGCTGGCCTCACCTGCTCTCCAGTTTCCCTCCTGTTAGGTTGCAACCCCCACCCATAGGGACCCGTGTGTGTGTGTGTGTGTGTGTGTGCGCACATGGGTGTGTGTGCACACCTACGTGCACAACTCTGCTCCCTGACTGGTCAAATCCTACACACCCTCCAAGACCTGGCCCTTCCCTGAACCCCTTGTTCCGTTCATCACTCCCTGCTGAGAGATGTCTTGCACCCACAGGTGCCTCCGCATGCGCAGCCCCATCACGGAGCCCCTGTCACGCCCCCGTTCCCCCTGGGCTGGTTCCTCTCCGGATCCCCAGCCCCGCAGCCAGCTGGCCTCCCATCAAGGTTGACGGATGCAGAGTTTCCTATTTTATTCACTTTTTGTTATGTTTTACCACGCAGGCAACACACAGGTGATGATTCCAGTTTGTTCAAAGCAACCATTTAACCTTTTCAAAAATGGCCCCGGTCATGCATGAATGTTGTAGAAAACTTCAAGCGTGCAGATGAATAAAAAGACCATTTAATCACCTGGAATCTGAAACACTTTCCCCTGACCCTAACCCTAACCCAAGGTTGCTCCCTGTGTGAACTCATTCACGCCTCACCCGACGCCCGAGTGGGAGGTGGGATTACCATCCCAGCTGAGGCACCGGAAGTGCGGGCAAGGCAGGCACACGCCCACGGTCAGGGCCAGCTGCAAGGTGACAGGGCAGGACGGAGACCTGCAGAGCCCATGGTCTCTCCCTCCGTGTGGGCACCAACATCCATCTCCCGGCAGGACGGACACTCCCCCGACCGCCTCGCTGTCTCTCTCTAGCACCTTTCTAGGCCTTGGGCCCAGTGCTCTTTCCAGAGCCCGTCGCATCCCACACAGGCAGGTCAGACCCCCGCCGAGCCGGGGTGGACAGGAGCTCCAGGAGGGGACCCCGTGCGGCAGGACTGCCCGCCCCGTCTGTGGCCGGGCCCCAGGAGCCCTTCCCTGAGGCCGGCCACCACTCCGCCCAGCTGGCTGGCAGAGTCAGGTTGCAACTCCTGCCCGCCCGCGAGGAAAGGCCAAGTCGGCCGCAGCTCAGCTTCCCAGAGGTCGGGGGGCCTCTGCTCCGGGTCCTCAAGTGTGCAGTTCAGGCTGGAAGCCAGACCCAGGCCGTGTAGCCACAGGGACATGAGATACACACATGGGCACACACATGGCGTCTACGAATGTCAGTACACACGCAGCCCAGGCCTGAGCGCCCAAGGCCAGACCCCCCAGCTTCTAAGCCTGACTGCTCTTCCTTGACGGCCCCCCACTCAGGCTCACGCTCCAGCCACACTTGCTGGTCACAGCCTCCTCCAAACCCAGAACCAAGTAGCCCAGTGTGTCCTGCGTCCTGTGTGTCCATCCGTCCGCCCTGCCCCGTCCACCAAGCAGTTTTGCAGATTTTTGCTCCCCCAGCGGACCAGGAGCTCCCGCGGGGCAGGACGGGCCCGGATCCCACTGCCGACCTTGCACTCAAGAAGCATTTGAGGTGTGAGTGGGCGCCGTAACACAGCCCACCCGGACCAAGCCGGCCTGTCAGACAGGAAGTAGGGTCACTTTGTAAAAGCCTTTTCCTCTCCTGAGAAACAGGGAAAGAAAACCCCGTTACGTGACAGGTTTGCACAGACTGGTGTTCCAAAAACACCAATAAGCGACAGCTGTAGAAAAAAAGTCTCGCTTGCTCCAGGCCTCCCCCAGCTCGCCAGGCACCCCCAAACGCCCACCCCCGGGGGGCCTGGCCACAGCTCAGCTCCCAAGCCCCCACTGCCCACCCCCTGAGGTGCCCTGGGCGTTGCCACCCAGTCGAACATTTTCTACGTATTCTAAACCATCAGCAAAACACGACTCAAAATTCAGTCGTTCCTTTGGCGGGGAGTCCGAGCGGCAGCACAGGGGCCAAAGATAAACTCGAGAGACACGGGGACGGCCAGAGCCAGACTGTCGCCTACACACCGCGAGCCAGGACAGAGTCCTGCCATGCGACAAAATGTGACATCATACTTGAGCAAGGAAGGCAGCCGCGTCCCAGGAGAAGGCGCTGGCTGAGGCCAGCAGGGGACGCGGACCCCGGGGCGTCTGGCCACCCTGCCGGGACCCCGAGGGAGGAGTGGCCAGGGGTCACAGCAGTGCCCTGATGAGGGGCTAACAGCCAGCGGTAGGAAACAGCCTCACCCTGGCCTTTTCCTGTTCCCTACTGTGCCCCGAGCAGGACGTACCTGATAGTGTGGGAACCCCGAGAAGGTCCCCACAGATGTCCACAAGGGGCGTCCGGCCAGGTCTTCAGTGTGGCTCTGCTGGGGCCTGGCCCTCGTGACCGGATGCCCGAGTTATGAAGGACGATGCCCACCTGTTCACCTGCCGTCTGCGTGCTCCGGGCCGAGGAGGGTGGCTTCCCCCATCGCCCACAGCCCCGACTGGCTACTGTGTTGTCACCTCACAGAGGACAGGAGCCAGGAGGGCAGTGGCTGGCACAGGCTCCGTGGCCGTGCTTGGTCCTCAGCCACTGCCCGGTTCCCTGTGACCTGGAGCCACACCTCTCCACAGGGGCCCCGCCAGGCTGGCTTGGGCAGGACCCCAACCTCTACTCAGGAAACGTGACCCTCCCGTCTACACCTCCGGGCCAGAACTGACTCACTCAGCCACCTAGCTGCAAGGACAGCTGGAGGACCTGTGTTTTCGGCGAAGCACACTTGTCACCCCAGACAAAACTGAGGCCCTTTTAGGAAGGGGCAGAAAAGAACAGAGACAGCAGCGTCCCCCCCCCCGGCCCCCAGCCTCTGCGGGCTGCGGAGAAAAGGAGGCTCTGGCTGCGTGACTCCCCCAAGGACACCCGACCGGAGAGCGGAGGGCGAGCACACTCTCTACGGCAGCAGCAAAGGAGAGTCTCACCTGGAGCCGCTCTGGGCCGCTTAACGATGCCTCGCGGACCCCTCAGCAGCCCACCCGCCACTGGGCTGGGAGGAAGGATGCCCACCCACTACGGCACACGCTCCTGTGGGGGGCCATGTGGATTCAGCACACGAGCACACACTCACACACACACTCACATGGACATAGGCACGTGTACACACACGCTTGTACTTACATACACATACATGTCCGTGCACATGTACATATACACGTGTGTCCATGAATATTTGTACTTGCACATGGGCACACATGCCCGTGTGCATGCATGTCGCGTGCATACACTTGTATGTGCACATGGTCATGGAGACCAAGCACACGTGTACTGCAAGTGGAGGTGTGTACATGCACATTCACGCTCACACACATACACACAGCATATGTACATGCATGTGCACACTTGCACATACACACAAGTGTGAGTGCACACACACATTCATGCACGCAGTGTGTACACGCAGCACTGCACATGCACTGCACACTTGCACGCACACACACAGCTGTGGCACACACATACACATTCATGCACGCACTTGTGTACATGCAGCATGTGCACACGCACTGCACACTTGCACACACACAGGTGTGGCACACACATGCACATTCATGCATGCACATGTGCACACGCAGCATGTGCACACGCACTGCACACTCACACGCACGCACACAGGTGTGGGCGCCCCTATGCACGCTCACAATACATGCACACAGGTGTGCCCACATGCGCGTGCACACTTACAGGCGTGTGTACACCCATAATCACACTCGCACATGTATATGCAGCATGTGTATATGCATATGCACACTTGCACACATACATACATGGGGTGTGCACACACACTTGCACACACATACAGCCTGTGTATGCGCATATGCACTCACACGGTGTGTGTACACGCATATTCACACTCGCGCACACCCAGTGTGTGTACACACATATGCACGTATACACACCGGCGTGTGTACATGTGTGTGCGCTCTTGCACACGTGGCGTGTGGACAAGCTTATGCACACTCACACACATACACACAAGTGTGTGCACCCACAGGCACACACACATGTACACATAGCGTGTGTACACGCACATGCACATAAGCTGCCTGCCCCTAGCAACTCTGACAGCCTGCTCAGGAGCAGGCGCCAGCCCCACGCCAGGCCCCCGGCCCATCCTGTCACCCTTTGCAATGTTCAACCCACCCAAAGCACATCTTCTCCTAACCTCGGGCATCTGGCTGCCCGGGCATCACTGCAAGGCGGCCGGCGGGGGAGGGGCAGAGAGGCAGGAAAAACCCCAAGTGGAACCGCAGCGTTCATAAAACGGGTCACTGAACAGTATTTTCCCTGCAGGTGCAGTTCCCTGAGCTTATGGCCCCAGCGGAGCCCTGAGCCTGCCCCTGCCACACGCTGGGCCCGCAGGACGCAGGACGGGAAGGGGCTGGGGACGCGGGACAGAGAAGGGCGGTCTCGAAGTCACTGTGCCAGCCGTCAGGCCTCCCTTCCCCGGTAGCACGCAGGGAGGGGGTCAGCTGACAAGCAGAGCTCCTGAGAGCCACCCCGACGTGCTGCTGACAGGTCAGGAAGGCTACTGCCCAGCCACCGGGCCTTGGCTCTCTCATCCCCCACCTGGACTGCCCATCCCCACTTTTCAAGAGGTCCCTCCAGACCTCCAGGATTCACCTCAACAGACCTCCACCCCCCAGAAAGTCTCTGAGGCTCAGAGCCCCCACCCACCTCGCACCTGCCTCTCCACTGGGCTGAATCCACGCAGCGGTGGGCACAGAGGGAGTCTGCCGCTCCCTGGCACGCCAGCCTCGACACACGGGTGCGCGCTGACTCTGGGAAGCTCGAGGCGCAGGGAAAAGAAGCCTCGCTCCTGGAATGGAAGTGTGGTTGGGGCACGCCGCAGAGGCCTTCCCTTCCCCGGGGAGGGCCAGCCAGCCACCCTGAGCTCTCTGGGGGCCCCCGGCCACCTTCCCGTGTCTGGCACATGGTGTCTTGATAAGTTTTTGTTCAATGAGGCTAGAGGAGTGCTGGTGCCCCGCCCCCCGTCCTAACCTGAAGGTCCCACGCCCCTCCCATCCTCAGCGATGCGTGCGTTCCGTTGTCAAGGTCCAGGACAGGGCCACCGTGGGGCAGCAAGATGCCAGTGACCCTGGGCAGTGACCCGCACCACCTCCCCCATCCCACCTGCCCCTCTGCATACAATTCTCTCCCACCCCCTCCACCCCCTTCCTGAGGATATTTTTTGGGCAAAGTTATAGATACAAAATAAAGGGAATGAAGATAAATAGCAAATGTTAAAAGAAGTTCTCTCCAAGTAACAGGATTTGTGCTTATCCATAATCTCAAATTTTTCCAGTTTAAAGAATAATCCACCGTCACCTCCTCGGCCCTGAGGAACTCCAAAGGCGGCGCACAGCAGATGATGCAATTCTTACTTCAGCCACCAGGTGGCGGGGCAAGACCACATCCACCGTCACAACCCGTCAGGGACGGAGCCTGGGCTGGAAAGATCGTTTCCCTACTCTGATTCCATTCCACAAATGCCCAGGGGTCACCTGGCTGTATTTGCAGCAGCAGGGATGGTCGTACAAATATGGGGACCCCTGCCCCGGGGCAAACCTGGATGAGGTGAATTTGAGCCCCATCTGCCACAGCACTTTCTGGTGCCCCAGGCTCTTAGCCCACCATCCACGGCCACCTGGAGGCATGAGGCTCCAGCAGTGACATTGGACAGCAGAGGCCAGGGCTCACCGGTGTTCCTGCCCCCCAGTGGGGGGGCCTTGGGGACCTCCTGGGGTCCCACGGGGGCTGCCATAGACAGAGGCCACACAGGTTTTGGCCCAGGGTATGGCTGGAAGGCCCAGCCACCTCCCCCACACTCTCTTACCTCAACCCTCCCACCTCTGCAAACCTCTCCTCCCTCTCCTCCCCCCTCACCCCCCCCACCCCGTTCCACCCTTGTTCCTGGTTCTGCTCCTGGGGCTTTACCCGTGACTCCTGCCAGGCCCAGCCAACAGATACCACACCCTCTGCCTCAGAAGCCATAGCAGCCCCTCACCTGGAGGGGCCTATGTCACATCAGCCAAGTCAAGAGCAGGAGGAACAGCAGCACCAGGGCCGCAGCCAGGGTCACAGAGGTCACCAGGTCCGAGTCCTCGGGACCAAGGATGGCATCGCCAAGGGCATGGTGGAGGGCGGCAGGGGCACCAGACAGTTGGGTGTCAGCGACCTTCTCCCCGAGGGGCCCTGGCCGGCCCATCTGTGGGAAGAAGGACATGAGGGACAGGATCTCCTCTGGGAAGGGTCCCCTCTCTGCCTGTCCATCCCATCCTTCTCCCCTGGGAGGCCCTCCAGACACAGCAGGTGACCAGAGGTCCCCAAGGGGACCCTGGGCAGTGACTCCCTTAGCCTCAGTTTACTCCGCTGTAAAACTGGGATGCCAAAGGCCATCAGAGAGGATAGGGACCAGATGAGACAGTAGTGCCTGGGCTATTGACATCTCCTCCCTCCCCCTTACCTTCTCTCTTGAGATGACCGGAGCTGGAAAGTCAGCTTCAGCGCCACAGCCCCCCAGACCTTTGCCCTTGTGCCAGGCGATCTGGAATGCAGCTCAGCCAGTTTCTGGGGCACATGGAAGCCGAGGACTCAGACTCATTTGTGGGGAACTTTGTCAAAGTGCAGGAGAAGTTCCATCGAGGCCTACCAGCTGCCTCTGCCCACACAGCAGCTGGGGAGGGAGGCACCCGGTTACATCCATCTTACAGTTGAGAAAAACCAGGCTCAGACAAGGGAGCAGCTCCCGGGAGCAGGGTTCCCGAGAAGCCCCAGAGGTTGGCAGTCACAGCAACCTGGGGCCTGGACCTCAGGCTCCTCCTCTGCACAGGGGCAGACTGTGCACCTGCTCATTTGCTAAGCTCCAGTGCCCGGGATCCGCCAGAGATGGAGACAGTCTAGGAGTTGGAGGTGGTCTCCGCCCAGCCCCTCCCCAACCCCAGCAGCTGCAGGACATTTACCTTCTGGCCAGGGTGGTAGGTGGCTCCCACCCCCCGGGGCCTGCCACGCTCCCCAGTGCAGGCACCGACCAGTGGCAGCTTGAGTGGATCAACTAGGGCCCCTTCCTCTAAAGAACCCACCCTCCTTGGGGCCTCCCTCAGGGAGGGACTGGAGCTGGGGGGCGGGGAAATGAGGGACCCGGCCCCAGCTTCGGGTGTGGCCAGACCAGAGAAGGGAAGCAGAACGGGTGCTTTCACTCCCAGGGCAGCGATCTCGGCTCCTTCAGAGCGGACACTATCCCAATGGGGGCTGGGAAAGGCTAAGGAGGAGGGGAGGGCTCTGAGTTCAAATCGACCAGGGACCTCTTGGCACTGCTATGTGCACATGCTGTGCCAAGCACAGTGGGGGGGAGGGGGGGCAGAGGACAGGAGGAGAGCCCCACCCCGTCCCAGAGGCCAGGTCCCCAAGCAGCCCATCTAGGGCAGACCCAGGTGTCAGGAGAGAAGACCCAAATCACCCAGCGAGGGGGATGGTAGTTAAAAGAGGTCCGAGGACCAGAGAAACATCCTTGGTGGAGGAAATCATCCTCTAAAGACAAAGATGGTCATTGAATCGCTAATTTTAAAAAGCAGACATGTTTGAAATAGCCTTAATGCCCATGACAGAAGATTCCTGAACAAACCCAGGTGATACCTCAATTGTTAAAATATGGTTACAAGGCTTGTGCAACATCAGCGACGAGAGTCACCATTTATTGGGTGCTGGATCCAAAGCGTATGTCCTTTACGCCAAGAAAATGCTTAAAATACGATGTAAAGCGGTCACGCGGTGGTGTACACCCACAATGGGAGAACATGAAGAGCAGGTGGGGAAAGACACAGATTCGAGCAGGGCGATGAGTGTGGCTTTCCAGAGCCTGTGTTTCCTGTTGATCTACTAGTTGGATTTCCATAGTAAAAGGGAATGATATATCATTTATTTTAACGTTTATCAATTTATTTTTGAGAGAGAGCAAGCATTTGTGTGCGAGCGGAAGACAGGCAGAGAGAATCCCAAGCAGGCTCCGCTCTCCCAGCACAGAGCCCAACATGGGGCTCGATGCCACAAACCAGATATGAGATCAAGACCTGAGCCAAGGGGCACCTGGGGGGGGCTCGGTCAGTTAAGCGTCCGACTTTGGCTCAGGCCATGATCTCACGGTTCGTGGGTTCAAGCCCCGCGTCAGGCTCTGTGCTGACACCTCAGAGCCTGGAGCCTGCTTCCGATTCTGTGTCTCCCTCTCTCTCTGACCCTCCCCTGCTCACACTGTCTCTCTCAAAAATAAAAAAAAAAAAAAAAACATTGAAAAAAAAAAAAAGACCTGAGCCAAAATCGAGTCCTACGCTTAACTGACTGAGCAGCCCAGGCACCCCTATACACCACCTTTTTCAAATAACTTACTGTTTTAATAGCTGGAACTTGGAAATAACCTAAATGTTCAACAAAGGATCAGCTGAAACATACATGAGGCACGTCCATGCCGCAGAATGGGGTGGGATCCAGCCCCTCCCTGGAAAAGTCCACTGGGGCAGCGCACACCAGTGACTGTGCTATTGTTTGAGGGTCAGCTTCCTGGGGATATTCAGTTTCTGCTTTTCTTCTCTTTTAATTTTATCTTACTACCTGGATGATTCTCAACAAGCCCCATTTATTCCTGCAATCAAAAAAGATCAGAAACGGGGAAAGTGCAAGTCTCTGTCTCGGGAGCCACCGCCCTGTCTTGTCCGGGCTTTCACCCCCCACGCCCTCTGGCTGTCCGGGATGCGGTGCAGGACACCCGTCAGCCCGATGGCACCTCGTCCCTGGAGGGGGGGAAGCAGGGCCAGCGGTGACTCAGGACGCGATGTAGCAGGGAGGGAGTCCAGCGAAGGCCGAGCAAAGGAGACAAGCGTTCTCCGTGCGACCTTGGCGACTCGCTGCGCCTCTCTGGGCTTGCTTCCTCCGGCCTAAAGGGGCCCGGCCTGAGGGTAGCCGCAGTCCGCGCCCCAGTGCTGGCGTCCCGCTCAGACCCGCACGTGGACACGGACGAATCCGCAGGGGCTCTGCCTCCAGGCCCCGCAAGGCTGTCGAGTCTCTTCCTCCCGCGCGGGGTACCCACCCTCAGGGCCAGCCCAGGGGCTCACGAGGCGCGGGTAACGCCCATTTGGGGCCCAGCCGGCGCCCCCACACCCCCAGCCAGAGCTCCGCACCCCAGTCCGCGCCCCGCCCCCAGGCTCGCGCCGCTGGAAACCCCCAACGGAGCCCCGCCCCCGGGCTCCAGCCCCAAGAAAGCCGGGCTGGGTGCCGCACCCCGCCCGCGCCCCAGGAAAGCCCCTCCGCAGCCCCGCACCCCGCCCGCGCCCCGCCCCGCCCCGGCCCCGCGCCCGCACCCGCACCCGAGCCTCCGCACCGCTCGCCGCTGCCCCATTGGCCCGCGCCCGCCCCGCAGGGCCGCCTGGCAGCCAATCGCGGCCGAGGGGCGGAGCCGCAGCCTCAGCCGGATGCTCGGCGCCGCTGCGACCCGAGGCGCCTCCCGGCTGGAGCTGTCCCCCAGCACCCGGCCGCTCGGCGGAGGCACCCCTGCGACGACGGGCCGGCCATGCAGGAGCCGCTGCTGGGGGCCGAGGGCCCGGACTATGACACCTTCCCTGAGAAGTCGTCCCCGTCGCCGTCGCCCGGGGAGAGGACGCGAGGCGGGTGAGAGTCGCTGGGCATGGGGGCTGCGGGCAGGGGCTGGTTTCCGCCTTGGGCCTTCTCTGACCTTCTGTGAGTGTCCACCAAGGGTCCATCTGGTCCCCTCCTGCCCCAGACACCCTAGTTTTATTTAAGGAGCTGCTCCCGCCTGTACAGCGCCCAGCCCCCAACTGGCTCAGATACGGTGAGTGAAACCCAGAGAGGGCAAGGGGCTTGCCTAAGGTCACACAGCAAGCTTCAGTGGCAAAGCCGGCAGCAGAAACCAAGCCTCCTCTTCTAGAGAAACGTGCTCCTTCACCCGTGTCTCAGCCACAGGGATGGGCTTTGGGGACCGTCCTGGGGACTTCTCCAAGCGAGATGACACTCAGGCTCTGGGAGCTGTCAATCTGGCCCTCGAGCCGGCTTCCCCCCCCCCCCCCGGCGCTGCCCTCACCGCCTGAGCCGGCAGCCATCGCGCCAGGGCAGGCGGCAGTTCGGCAGCGGGGGGAGGAGGAACTCAAAGACCTCACCATTGTGCCCACCCCCCGCCAGGGCGCCACGGAACAGGAGGGTGTTCCTGGCTACCTTTGCCGCCGTGCTGGGCAATTTCAGCTTTGGCTACGCCCTGGTCTACACGTCCCCCGTCATCCCTGTTCTGGAGCTCTCCTTGGACCCGGACCTGAGGCTGACCCAAACCCAGGCCTCCTGGTTTGGGGTAAGAGCCATGCTCTGAGCTGGAGGTGGCAGGGCAGGGTGAGCAGGGACCCACGAAGCTAGGGACCCTCAAGACCTCAGGCGTGGTCTTCCCCCTCCCCATCCACCCCATCCACGCTGGGCTGCAGGAGGGGCAGTGGGTGAGTGAGGCCAGATGATGGCTCTGAAACAGAAGGAGGAAGTGAGAGCTGGAGGAGAACGTGTGGGAAGGAACAAGTGGGGAGGTACCCCTCCAGGTCTCCCCCCTGGGGGTTTGGGGGCTCCCCGGACTGCCCCCCCCATAGCCGGGCTGTCACAGCAGAGCAGACGCCTCTCTGGATGAATGGGGACAGGGCATCAGATGCCGATGGAAAGAGGCGCCGGCGGGGGCGAGGAGGGTCCCAGGACAGAGTGGGGGCAAATGGAAGGGAAGGAGCAGAGGCCCCGAGAGTCCCAGAATTCTAGAATTACAATCTGAGTAGCTGCAAATGTACAATGACCACATAGTAGCTAAGGTAATACCCAGTGTGTCCTGAGCACTTAGTATGCGCCAGGGATATGCTGGATACTTTACGTGAGACTGGTTAAGTCCCGGGCCAGCCCTAAGAGTGGGGACTCCTGCCGTCCCCCAAAAAACGGCCAACATAACTGAGGCTCAGATCGGCCAAGCAATGTGCCCCAGTCACTGACCGGATCCTACTCACTCCACTCCACAGGGAACCCAAGAACCCCCAAGGCTAAAAATGCCAGGAGCTTTAGGTTACAGAATCCTCCTGTCTGCCGTAGTCTCGCATCAGACATTTAAACGTTCAGCTGAGCAGAACCACCGCGGGCACACGGCCCCACGTCCTCCGCAGAGCAGGCCTCCTTACGGTGGCATCTCTAGCGAATGGTTATGCACCTGCTGCTTGTACACACCTGGAGACGGGAGGCTCACTACCGTTCAGGGCCTGAGTTGCACCCCGGGAGGCCACGGTGGGCCTGGAAAAGCAGCTGCCTCTAGACTCTGATGGGGGGGGGGGGTGGGCAGGAGAGCGGGGCGCCCACACATGTCTGCCGGGCACTCCTTTCCTGCAGTCCATATTCACCTTGGGCGCGGCGGCTGGGGGCCTCAGTGCCATGGTGCTCAACGACCTCCTGGGCCGGAAGCTCAGCATCATGTTCTCAGCCGTACCCTCGGCAGCTGGCTACGCGCTCATGGCAGGCGCCCACGGCTTCTGGATGCTGCTGCTAGGGAGGACGCTGACGGGCTTCGCCGGGGGGCTCACAGCGGCCTGCATCCCGGTAAGGCCAGGCCCGCCCGCCCTTGTCCCCTCGCTGCCTCCGCACTGCGCTGACCACCGTGTCGCTAAAGCCTCCTGGCCCTCGAGCCAGCTGGTCAGTGGGAGGTTATGTTTGCCAGGGAGCCTCAGCATACCTCCACCAGGACAGCCCATTTCAGGGAAATCAGGCCCCACGCCCCCAGCTGACCGCACTCTGGACTCCCCATGGTTCCTACCCCATTTCCTGACAATCGGGCACATTGCTCAATTGGAGAAAATCTGCCCTGGGCAAGGGGGGGAAGGGGAAGTGTCTGCCCCAGCCGTCCCTCAGACTCCTCCCACGGCTCCTCCCCACACGCCCTGTCAGGACCCTGGGGAGCCCTGAAGGAGGCAGAGGTGCCCGAGAGGAGCAGTCTACTCCGCTTCCCAACCTCAGGCTCCCCATTTTCAGGGCCAAGTCCTTCTGCCCACTTGACAGGGAAAGAACCCCACCAGGACCCCCCACTTCTCACTTCCCAAGTTTCACCAGGGCCACCTCCTCTGTCTTGGGCCAGGCCCAGGAGCCTAAACTCTCACCGAAGGCCGTGTGGGCCGACGTGTCTTGCAGGTGTACGTGTCTGAGATTGCTCCCCCGGGTGTCCGTGGGGCCCTGGGGGCCACACCCCAGCTCATGGCGGTATTCGGGTCACTGTCCCTCTACGCCCTTGGCAAGTATCATCCAGATGAGCAGTGAGCACCTCCTGTGTGGGGCTGGGTGGAGTGGGGGGTAACAGGGTGCCGCTGCTGAGCAGATGTGGGTGGAAGGGTAGTGAGTGCACCCCAGAACAAACCCCGAGCTGGGGGACAAGGTGCTCGCTCAGCCACCACTGTGCTGTGTACCTCTAGGCAATGCCCTGCCTCTCTCTGGTCATATGGGAAGTCCATACGGAAAAGGGATCAGACTACGTCTGCTTGAGATGGGGTGGGGGTTTGGAGCTAGAAGCCCGGGGCCTTGCCTGCTCAGTCTACCCCTCCATCACCCCGCCATGGCCCTTGAGACCCTCCAAGGACCTCCTTCTGGGTGCTGGGCCCTGTGCTAGGGGCCAAGCAATCCCGGTAGCCCCTCCTGGTTTCGACCGCAGAGGCCTGGGGCAAGCAGGGTAGGCTTCCTACGGGAGATGGCCCTGGGACTAGCGCTTGAGGACAGAAGAGGCTGCTCCGAGGCACCGATAGGAGGGGACTGCGCGTCCAGTCTGGACGCCGGCTCCTCACCCCACCCTCGCCCCCAGGCCTCCTGCTGCCATGGCGCTGGCTGGCTGTGGCCGGAGAAGGGCCTGTGCTCGTCATGACCCTGCTGCTCAGCTTCATGCCCAACTCCCCTCGCTTCCTGCTGTCGCGGGGCAGGGACTCGGAGGCGCTGCGGTCGCTGGCCTGGCTGCGCGGGGCCGACACCGACATCCGCTGGGAGTTCTCACAGATCCAGGACAACGTCCAGAGACAGGTGTGGGAGGGTGGGTGCGCGGCCCTGTGTGGCCCAGCCAGCCAGCCACTGGGCCTGTCTGAGCCTCGGCTGCTTGTCCTGGGGAGCGGGGAAGACAGCAGGACCCCACCTCCAAGATCGAGGGGAAGGGGAGATGCTGCCGCACCTGCCCTGTCCCACCCACTCAGCCAGGAGTCTGGGGGCGTGGGGGTGGGGGTCCGTGGCTGGATTGCCCCAGCGCGCAGGGTCTTTTCCTGGAGGAAGGGACGAGTCCAGGGCAGGGCGGGGAGCCCCTTCAGCAGCAGCTCCGTGTTTCCAGAGCACCCGCATGTCATGGGCCGAGGCCCGGAGCCCCCACGTGTACCGGCCCATCCTCATCGCCTTGCTGATGCGCTTCCTGCAGCAGCTGACGGGCATCACGCCCATCCTTGTCTACCTGCAGCCCATCTTCGAAAGCACCGCCGTCCTGCTGGTGAGACCCCGGCCCCTCAGCGTCCCAGCTCTGTCCCCAGTGTCCGCGGAGGCCGTCCCTTACCGAGCATCTCGGGCCAGGGGCACATGCGCCGTGTGGGATCCGCCGGGGTCTCTCCGCTGTTCTGCCATGCACGCCTTCTCAGAATAATGTTTGTGAGAAACCTCACATGTTTTCAAACAGACAGGATTACAGAGGAACCCGTTGTATAGAAACGCAGGGCCCTTGGGGGCCGTGGACCCCCGGGTTCGGAGCATCCACCGCGCCCCTCCCAGACCTCAGCTTCCGCCTCTGTAGAATGGAGATAGCAGAGAGGGGGGGCCTCCGTCGGCCTGTCCTGGGCTCAGAGGGAGATGAGATTGAAAGATTAGTGACAGTGCAGTCCCACAAGTCGCTGTGATGCCTGGACTCTCTGCTGGCCTTGGGTTCGGTGGCGGGCGCGGCAGTTGCGCCCCGGCTGAGAGGCCCCGCAGGCCCGGCTGGGTGACCAGAGGAAGCGCCTGGCACACGGTACGCGCTGGGCAGCTCAACGCTCCAGAGGAGTCGTGGCCTGGGCTTGGCGCCTGGGCGCCCTGTAGCGCCTCGTGGGGGACGGGTGGGACAGGAGTAGCAGGCCAGGGTCCCTCAGCCCCCCGTGGCTCCCTCCCTGCAGCCCCCGAAGGATGATGCAGCCATTGTGGGGGCCGTGAGGCTCTTCTCCGTGCTGATCGCCGCCCTCACCATGGACCTGGCTGGCCGCAAGGTTCTGCTCTTCATCTCAGGTGAGTCCGGCCTGCCCCCTGCGCTTGCAGACTCCTCCTGCAGCGGCCGATTGTGTGCCCGGCCTAGTGGCCGGGAGCTCCGGGGGGGTGGAGTGGAGTGTTGGGTCAGACCTGCTCTGCTGGCCCTGCCCCCACCGGTGCCCAGCACAGGGCCTGGCAGTCATAAGCCGCTCCAGAGAGATCTGCCGGGGCCTGGGTGAGCAAGCGAGCCAGCTGTGAGTGGGTGTGACCGCATCTCACACACAGGCAGGGGCAGAGCTCTGCAGGAGGTGTCCAGTCACTGACGGGCCATGATAGTGGCCTTGGATGAGAACTGGGCCACACGGGGCGCAGGGTGCTGAGGAAGCACCCAGCTCAGACGGTCCCGGCCCCTCCGAGGGCCACCTTTCTGTCCACAGCCACCATCATGTTTGCCGCCAACCTGACGCTGGGGCTGTATGTCCACTTTGGCCCAAAGCCTCTGACTCCCAATAGCACCATGGGCCTCGAGAGTGTGCCCTTGGGGGGTACGGAGCAGCCCCTGGCCACACCCACCAGCTACCTCACCCTGGTGCCCCTGGTGGCCACCATGCTCTTCATCATGGGTAGGTGTGGCAGTGACCCCACCAGCACAGGCAGGGGTGGCGGGGAGCAGCTGGGAGGGCCGATGGCCGGCTAGAGAGGGGCCGTCTCAGGCTTAGGTGCGGGGGACGTGCTAGGGCGCGGGCAGGGCAGCGCCGTCCGGGTCTGGCAGGGTGGCTGGGGAGGGGTCTCCGCAGCTCAGTGGAGGCAAAAGAGGCCCCACGTCCCCTCTGTCGGCAGGCTACGCCATGGGCTGGGGACCCATCACCTGGCTCCTCATGTCCGAGATCCTACCCCTGCAAGCCCGCGGTGTGGCCTCGGGGCTCTGCGTGCTGGTCAGCTGGCTCACCGCCTTCGCCCTCACCAAGTCCTTCCTGCTGGTGGTGGTGAGTGCCGGGGGCTGAGCTCGGGCTTCTTGGGCACGACCTCCAAGTGCCACAGAGATCCTCCCAGGCCAGGACGACCATGCCCAGGGGGCCGCACTTGTCCACACGCAGTTTGGGTCTCTCAGCCTGATTCTCTGCTGGTCAGCGCACATCCGGCTCTGTGCGCGCTTCCTCCATGCCACACACATGCGCACGCGCACACGCGCGCGCATACTCTTGGTTCAAGCCCCTCCCAGGGCAGCTCGGCTGGCGCCTGCCCTGGTGGAGCCAGTGGGTCAGGGCAGGGTTGGGAGCACCCAGGGTGTGCACAGCCCCGGCAGAGGCACAGACAAGCTTGGAGCATGGCAGGAGGGCATGTGGGGCGTGCTCCCAGCCAGGCCGTGGTGGCAGCATGGGGCAGTGAGGGAGACAGGTGAGGGTGTGAGCTGAGGCTGAGACCAGAGGTCCGGGTCCCAGGTCCAGGCCAGGGCAGGCTGCTGCACCCGAGTGGAGGAAGGCCTAGGGGCCCAGCACCACAGGGAGGCCGCCCCAGACCTCGAGGGCCTGGGGACTGGGAGGGGCAGGACCTGCTGAAGCCCCTGCATCTCCCGGGGGGAGGCGGCGTGGAGCCCGGCGAGCCCTTCGAGCAGGCCGATAAGCAGGTGCAGGACCCCTTAGGTGAGTGCTGGGGTAGGACAATGCTGGGAGCCCCCGTGTGACCATTCCTCTGTGTCCCCAGAATGCCTTCGGCCTCCAGGTGCCTTTCTTCTTCTTTGCTGCCATCTGCTTGGCCAACCTGCTGTTCACCGGCTGCTGCGTGCCTGAGACCAAGGGCCGGTCGCTGGAACAGATTGAGTCCTTCTTCCGCACTGGGAGGAGGTCCTTCCTGCACTAGGCCAGGGTCCCTACCTGGGAGGGGCCAAGCACTGGACGCCAGGCCTCTGCGCTGGCCACAAGCCTGCCCCCCAAGCCCAGGGGGCGGCAGCAACGTGCCATGAGACAGAGTCCAGGAGTACCAGACAGAAGAGGGCAGGCCCCGCTTCTGGCTCTGGGCAGGCAGCACCCCTGTCCAGCCCGGGCCCCAGCTCAGCCGTGTCACATGCTCGTCGGCCAAGACCCGCTGGCAGAGGAGGCAGCCATGGGCCACGGGGGAGTACACGGCCCAGGGTCCAGGACAAGGCCCTGCTGGGTGACCCCGGGGCCTCGGCCCTTACTCATGCGCGGAGGACGCCCCCCCCAGAAGGCTGGAATGAGGACAGAGCCAGGCAGGGCAGGAGGTGGTGGACAGCTCCACACAGGACATCGTCACGCCACACTGTCCTGGTCGCTGAGTCACCACTGAGCATCCTGACTATGGGGAGGACGACAGATCTGCACTTCTGGAAGCTGTGGATGCCACGGAGAACAATCTGGACTCCCAGGCCAGGGCACAAAGCCCAGCACAGACACTTCCTCCTACACCTGCCCGACCTCGTCTGTAAACCACGGTCACCCCGTTTTTAAAAAATAAAGCAGGCTCTCGGCCCTGGAGCGGAAAGGAATGGGGTCTGTTGCAGGTGGGGGAGCCCCCGCAGCAGCCAGTCTCGGCCAGGCCCAAACTCTCAGCCAAGGCTGCCAGGGCCTAACGCCCCAGGAAAGGCCCCCTTTGTGGCCGCCCCTGACCCGGCCGCGGGGAGGCAGAGAGAAGGGGCAAGGCAGCCTGGGAGGGAGAGCCTTGGCCACAGGACGGCCCTGTCGGACAGGCTCCAGCTCTTCCTGGCTGTGCAACCTCGACAAGCCACTTCCGAGATGCTGCCAGCAGGCCTGGGACAGGGCCAGCAGCACAGAAGGCCCGCAATGAAATGGCAGTTACTCCCAGGACCAGTGGTCCCGGCCCCCTTACTTACGGCACCAGAGAGAAGGCGGCAGGCAGAGCGCGAGCAAGCATTCAAACTACCGCCAGGCTTTATTGCTCAAACCACAAGTTAAACACGGAGAGTGAATGAGGACCCCAAGAAGACAAGAGTCCAGACCCACCGAGGTAGGAGTGGGCCCTGGTGGCCCGGCCCCTCTGCCACTCAGAAGACAGACGCTTTCTGTGGGGCAGCAGCCCACGTGGGGCAGGGGGACAGGATCCGGGACTACCCGGCTGCACTCCCTGGGAACCTCGGGCACGTGACGCGTCCATTCTTGCCTGTGAGCAGGAGGTCGGAGGGCCCTCCCACCTCTGCACCTGCCTCTAGGAACCACCCACGCCCCACCCCCCACCCCCCACCTTCCACCCGACCGCTGACAGAACAGAGGGGCAACCTTCCCGGACACACAGCCAGCCCCTCTCCTCCTGCAGCAGGGAGTCCCCTGCCAGCGAGGCGCCTGCAGCAGGGGCAGGAGGGCTGGGCAGAAGTGACCCCCGGGGTCCCCACTTCCCGGATAAGAATAAGCCAAGAGGGGCGGGCAGGGCCCTTCCTCCCCTTGGGAGGTAGACAGGTCTTGTTCACGGCACACACAGCAGACACACACATCCACACACACACCCCCCACCCACCTGGAGAGGCCGGGAGCCCACAGCCCTTTGAACCCAGTGCTGGCTTGAGAAGGGTGGTCCCAGGGGACCCCTGAAGGCACGTGTCCCGCCCATCGGCCACTGCAGGGCCCAGGCCACCCCCCAGGGCTCAGCCTGGTCGGCTCGCTGGAAGGCCGCCGGGGGCTGCGGCGGCCCAGGATCCCTGTGCGAGTCCCCGGGGCAGTGAGTGCCACCTCCCGCCGGGGACACTAAGGAGCCACAGGGAGGAGAGCCCCCTTTGGGAAGCAAAGACCCGGACCCAGCTCTAGGGCTGGTTTCAACAAAGCGGGGCTGGGCCCGAGCTCGGGGCTCCACGCTGGCGCAACTGGGGCCCTGGGAGAAGGATGAGTGGGAGCGGGGCCCCGGACGGAGGCTTTTCCACACCAGCTCGTTTGTGCCCGGCACCGCCCAGGCTCCGCCCTAGCAGCTGGGCACCAGTGGGGCTGGCGGGGCAGGCAGCAGGCTGAGGCGGGAACGCACAGCGGGGCGCAAGGAATGGTGGAGGGAGGGAGGCTGGGGTGACAGTGCACGTGCCCGGCAGGGCCGCTTCCTCAGGCCCCCCACACGGGCCTGGCAGCCGGTGTGGACAGCTCACGGTGGCGGAGACGGCTCTGGCCTCTGCCCAGCTCCCCAGAGACCTAAAGCCCTCCGGAGGCAGAGTAGGGGCCAGGCCGGCAGGGATACGGGAGGTGGGTCGAGCTTGGCCCCACTAACTGGGCTCAGGCCACTGCCAGCACGGCAGGAGCACACAGGGAGGCGGACTGACAGCCCCAGGGGGCAGGGGAGAGCCCGCCCTCCCGACTGCCTTAGCACCGGGGCCTTGGGGGCCGTCGGGGAGAACCCAGAAGTCTCCCGGAGTGGCCCGGTCCGAGGTCCCCAGGAACCGGGAGAGGAGAGCTCCCTAGCTGGCGTCCGGCTGCTGCTCCGGGCACTCGAGGCGCATCCTGGGAGCACTGTGGGCTCCCGCAGAGAGCAGAGTAGCGGGGAGGGGCCTGGGCAGGGGGAGGCGGCCTCGGGCAGCAGCTGTCCCGATGGAGAGCGAGAGGAGGCTCACCCCACCCACGCCCAGGCCCAGGCGGCCATGCCCCCCAGCTCACGACAGGACCAGCGTCTCCCAAGGAAGCTTCTCCTGGCCTTGCGAGCGGTGCTAGTCTGGACACGCACTCGGCGGCCCGTGTCCAGCCGAGCCGGGCCGGCTGCGAGGGGCGGGGCCAGGCGGGCTCTGCTCTGCCCCCATCCCGTGGCCTGGGCCACCTCGAGGCCCGCGCTGCCGGCTGCCACGGCCCGTCTCCTTGCTGCTGTCTAAGGCCCGGGGCAGGGGAGACAAATCTGGAGAGAGGGAACACAGAAGAGGATTCCAGGTGTAGGGACAGGTGTAGGGGGGCTGACGGGAGCCAGGCAAAGCCTCCTCTTCCAGGGTGTCCTCCAGGGTCAACGCTCCAGGCCTCATCCCTGCAAGACGTGCTCACACAGAGTCCGAGGGGCGAGCAGGAGGGAGCGGGTCACTCGACCTGCCTCACAGCTCCCCCTCCAGGGTGTCCGTGAGCTTCTCCTCGTCCACCTGCTGCTTCTGCTGCTGGATCCTGGCGTAGGAGATCGCATCGCCCCTGGGGAGAGAGGGGGTCAGCGGCATGCGGCACCCGACCCTCCCACCCCACCAGCAGATTCCTGGCCCGTGACCGAGGCATGACCTGCAGGGACGGCCTACCGGGGCCCTGGCATCCCCGGAGACCCCGCTGCTAGGATGGCAGACGCGTCCCCTCTAAGAGCGGCACAGGCTGCCCAGGATGCCGGGTGGGGGATTCAGAGTCGCAGCCCGGGCTCTGAGGCAGAGGGCGGCAACTGGCTGGGATGCCAGGCGTGGGCGCTGGACAGGAAGAGGCCCCGCCAAGCCGCAGACCTGCCGTCCCCAGAGCCAGGCCACCAGGAAGTCCACGACCCCACCTGCTCTCATTCCCTTCGGCGGCAAACACCCTGGGGACGGCCGCTGAGCCCCTTCCCACAAGTGGCCAGCAGGGACCCCTCTCGGAGCCTTCAGGAGGCCGGACGTAAGCCTCCCTCCCAGGGGCGGGGAGCAGCAAACGCACTTTTTGCCCAGAGCCGAGAGTCCGTACAGCACCCCGGTGGCGAAGGCGATGGCGTTGCCCAGCAGCGTGGTCAGGGTCAGGCTGATGACAATGGGGACGATGGCCATCCTAGGAGAGAAGGCCAGGTCAAGGCGGTGCTCCCACCCTGCGGCTGCCACAGGCCTTCCAGGCTCCCCCGATGCCTCCCAGCCCCCTTCCCAGAGAGCCAGGTACAGGAAGGGTCCCCAGAAAGCAGTCCAGACCCAGGGTCACAGCCAGGCCTTCGACACCCACTCTGTGTCCCTTCTGAGGAGAGGGCCCAAGCCTTCATCAGACCTCCGAAGGGTCTGTGCTACACACGCGCGAAAACACCCTCCCCTTCGTGGATCAGGCCGACCCGGAATCGCCCGGCAGTTCACCCCCCAGCGCTGGGGACGGGGCGGTCCCCGAACTCCTCCCGTGTGAGCTGCGCGCCGCGGCGTCTGGAGCAGCATCAGCAGCCAACAGACGTCAGCTCTTCACAGCGCAGCGAAACCAGCCCTGTCTCAACGGCAGGTGTCCCGAAGCGCGCACCGCCTAGGGCACGGGGTTTCCTTCCGGCGTCGGGGGGAGGGGGGGGGGCCGGCCACAGTAGGGCGCCACCTGGCGGCAGGCGTCCCTTCTGGCTTGCGCGTCCACGGGGCTGACGCTAGATTCTGGCTGCGATTTCCAGACCAGTGGCCGGGACCAGGGTCAACGAGGCCGGGAAGACGCCGCAGCTGGGGGACCGGCACTCCGGCCCGTCGCTTCCCTGGGTGCCACGCGCACACCCCGCACACAGAGGTGAACACCGGCCGCTCAGGCGGGACGTGTGACGGCGAGGTGTCACCGTGGTTATGACACCTCTAGGCGGTAAGAGAACAATGGAAACTACAAGGGGAAAAAACAGGCCACGGGGAAAACCTGCAACACAAAATTAAAGGCAAACCGGCTGGGAAATTGTTCCCGGGAAATACAACAAAGGATTAAGAAATCTCCTCTCCAGGGGCGCCTGGGGGGCGCAGTCGGTTGAGCGACCCACTTCGGCTCAGGTCACGATCTCCGCGGTTCGCGGGTTCGAGCCCCGCGTCGCGCTCTGTGCTGACAGCTCGGAGCCTGGAGCCTGTCTTCGGATTCTGTGTCTCCCTCTCTCTCTGCCCCTCCCCTGCTCACGCTGTCTCTCTCTCTCTCTCTCAAAAATAAATAAAACATTAAAAATTAAAAAAAAAAAACCTCCACTGTAGAAAACCTATAACTTGCTAAGTGAAACATTAAGATGCCAATAGGTAAAAAGTGAACTAGCACGTTTTCAAGAGAGACAATGCGCAATTAGTAAAAAACATTTGGAAAGATGCCTCCCCTCTTGTCGGACACGGGACACAGGCAGCAGCGACAGGGTGGAGAGGAGGCGGGCACCCTGATCACCTCTCTGGAAAGCAATGGAGTCACATCTTGAAATCTTGTCGGCGACTAAGCTGTGACCTGACAATTCTAGCCCAAGGAGAAACGTGTCCTAAGGAGAGCACCACAGGAAGAGCTGTGCACTTGTCACTGTTTACTGCAGTTTGATTTAATTTGTGCCACTGTTTACAAGAAAGCATGACGCGCAGTGGAATAAATATTGCTGTCAGCAAAAGTCACTTTATACAGTCTCTGTGGTGATCCCGAAAATGTTTGTGTCACGACATTAAGTGAAAAAAACAGGACACAAATTTACTTATAATGGTCGTAACTGTGTAAGAAACAAGTTTAGGGGCGCCTGGGTGGCTCAGTCGGTTGAGCGTCTGACTTCGGCTCAGGTCATGATCTCACAGTTCATGGGTTCAGGCCCCACGTCGGGCTCTGTGCTGACAGCTCAGAGCCTGGAGCCTGTCTTCGGATTCTGTGTCTCCCTCTCTCTCTGACCCTCTCCTGTTCACGCTCTCTCTCTCTCTCTCTCTCTCAAAAATAAATAAAACATTAAAAAAATTTATTAAAAAAAAAAAAGAAACAAGTTTAAAAAACCTGCAAGGGCATCTGGGGGGCTCGGTCAGTTGAGAATCTGACTCCTGATTTCAGTTCAGGTCACGACCTCACGGTTCACGCATCAAGCCCTGCGTTGGGCTCTTCACTGACAGTGTGGAAACTGCTTGGGACGCTCTCACTCCCTCTCTCTGCCCCTCCCTGTTCGTGCTCTCTCTCTCTCTCAAAATAAATAAACAAACTTAAAAAAAAACTATTGGGGTACCTGGGTGGCTCATTCGATTAAACTTCTGACTTTTTTTTTTAACATTTATTTATTTTTGAGAGACAGAGCATGAGCAGGGCAGAGAGAGGGAGACACAGAATCAGAAGCAGGCTCTAGGCTCCGAGGTGTCAGCACAGAGCCCGACGCGGGGCTCGAACTCACGAACCGCGAGATCATGACCTGAGCCAAAGTCAGATGCTTAACTGACTGAGACCCCCAGGTGCCCCTAAGCTTCTGACTCTTGATCCCAGCTCGGGTCATACCTCACAGTTCATGACACCAAGGCCCGCGTCAGGCTCTGTGCTGACAGCACAGGGCCTGCTTGGGATTCTCTCTCTCCCTCCCTCTCTGCCTCTCTCTCTCTCCCCATTCTCTCTCTCAAAATAAATAAGCTTAAAAAAAACTATTTAAAAAAGTTTTTTTAATGGACAGAAACATACCAAAATGTTCCCAGGCAGTAAAGCTTTAATATTTTCCGAATTATTTTTAATAAACATATATTACTATTAGTATTTTTAAAATACATTAAAAAAATAGAGATCAAGGCAAGGGACATGATGACAGGTGGTGTTTTGCGAGCCTGTGTTCTTCTGTGGTTTAGACCCAGTGGGAAGTAGTTCTAGAACAGAATATGCATCTCGTGCTGTCAAAGCCGCCGGCCTCCACAAAAGGAAAGAAACTTTGGAATAAAGATCTTTGCATTTCTTTCTTTTTTTTTTTTTTTAAGTGCACTTATTTTGAAAGCGGGGGGGAAGGGCAGAGTGAGAGTGAGAGAGAGAGAGAGAGAGAGAGAGAGAGGGAGAATCCCAAGCAGACTCCATGCTGTCAGCACAGGGCCCAACACGGGGCTCGAACTCACAAACCCGTGAGATCATGACCTGAGTGGAAATCGAGCGGGACGCTTAACTGACTGAGCCACCCAGGCGCCCCAAGATCACCGCATTTATTTCTAAAGATAACCTAAATCATAGCAACCACTGCCGTCGCCGTCAGAAGCTGCGAAGGACCTCCTATGCACCAGCACTGTTCTAGGAGCTTCCATGTATCAGACACACCCTGAAATTCATTCAACCTCGTGACTCAGCTGGACAGTGCTACATACCGAATCCGCTGTCAGAACCAGGAAACTCAGAGGGAAGCACACTGACAGGTGGACCGCTCTAGAAAGGCTGCACGGAAGCACATCACCGGGTCCCGCCAGAGTCGATTTAACAACTCCCAAATGATGGGCCAAAGGTCCGGGCGCTGCTCACGTTTCTCCATCACGCACGAGGCGCAGGGCACGCGCGCCCCCCCTCACCCGGGGCACAGCGTCGCTGGGTCTGTCCCGCACCGGACCCGCCGCCAGAGGGCTGCTAGCAAAGCTATTGCGGCCTCCCCCTCCCCGAGACTCCTCCTCACCCCGGCCACTAGTCATCACCTGCCCTGAGCTTTGGGAACCCGGGTCAGGGGGCCCCAGAGGGTTAAGCCCCCGCCCCGTCCAGCCCCCTCCACTCCCCCCCGGGGCCCCTCACCCGCAGTAGAAGACAGCCTTCTGCCAGGAGCGCAGCCGGTCCACCTTCTCCGCCACCGTGTTGGCAAACTCGACGAACTGGCAGCAGAAGGGCGCCTCGCAGAGCAGCAGGATGAAGGCATTCATGCTGGAGGGCAGGGGGAGAGGGCGGCGGGCTGACGGGCTGGGGGAGGGGAGCCCCAGTGCCCACCGGAGTGCCGCTCCACCACCCCCCAACCGTCTCCCTCTCTGCGCCTCTGCTCAACCGCTCCCCACCCGAAGGCCAGACTCTTCCCTTCACCCCTGCTCGGAAGGAGGAAGGCAGCCCCCCTACACCACAGCTGTAAGCACTCGGGCGGAGCTCCTCCGCACAGGGCACTGCGCAGAGAGCCGGCCGCCGCTTGGCCACCAGCTGAACAGCCACCGACATCGCCATCAGCGCTGGGAAAGCTGTCCCCAGCAGCGGCTCACCCGTCAGGACGGCCAGGAGGAGGTCAGCCGGTCCACAACAGTCACGCAGGGCTGAACCCTGGGGAGCCCCCACGGGGAGGAGGGAGCTTAGCAAGCCCCTCTGTGTCGTACCCCGCCCCTCCTTCCTGCGTTCCGGCTGGGGACAGCTAAACCACGGGGACAGACTGAGGGGGTCTGCTCCAGTCTTTTTCTCCACGGCTGGGTCACAGTCACAGACACTGGGCCCTCAAAGAAAGCCTGCGTCCACCCCAAGCCTCGGAGGAAAGTGCCCTGGTTACCCACCTGCGACAGAAACCCAGGCTGAGGTGCCCCAGGAGCCCATCGGAGCCCAGAGCAGGGACTCTGCACAACTCACAGTCCCCCTGGAGTGCACATCCGGGCCGGCCATTCTCCTGATGCCGCCCCTGCCCGCCCCCACTGCCGCTGGCCAGCACAGGCCTCGGGGCCCCGCTCCGACAAGCCTCAGCACTGGCCTGAGTTCTCGGCGGGCAGGGCCCCACCCTGTCCATCCCTGTGCCCCCACCCAGGCCAGGCCCATGTGGGCATTGCCAACGCTTGGTGCACAGCCGCCTCTCATGTGCGCTGGGTGGCTCAGGTGCGGCCAGAGCTGCACTGGCTAGTTCTCACCCCCCTACCCCCCCACTGCCTTCCCTTCCCATGGGATCAGCCCCCCCACACCCGACGAAGGGGCGTAGGGAGCTTAGCTGGGGCCTTCTACCCCCTGGTCCTGCACCAGCTCTAAACTGCCCTGTCTGTCGCTTGCCCACCTTCGACCTGGGGCCCCTGAGCCCAGCAGCGGGCTCCGATCCCACCAGCCGCCAAGCCTCCAACTCAGTCCTCGAGCAGCCCTGACGGCCCCCGAGCTCCCACAGGCCAGGCCCGTGGTAGTGGACACAGCGCCTGCAGTCTCGCCCAGTGGAGAGTCAGGAGACATTTGTGACCGCGGCCCTAAACCTAACAAAGGCCTGGGTGAGTGTCCTCCTGGCCTGGCCCTAATGAGAATCAGGACAAGCGAATGTGGCAGGGTGTAAAGGAGGTGAAGACCTGCGTGGTGACCAGAAGCCCACGGGCCCCCAGCCCCACCGGGCAGGACACTGACAGCACTACTCACATCATCCACACGCCAGCCGCGATGTTCAGGGGGTGGATGGTGACGCAGTTGAAGAGGCCCGAGATGGCACAGGCTTGAAAGCAGACAAGGGCAGGAATTAGCAGGCAGGAAGCGACAGAGCCTGCCAGGGAGGACCCCCGGCAGACCCCTCTGCACCCAGCACTCACCTCCCCCCACAGCATTCTGCCGTCTGAGACAGGTGAGGCCCCTGTCAGTGCCCCACGTCGGGGGTGAAGACCCAGACTAGGAGAGGCGGGGCGGCTGGGCAAGGGTGTGGGCGGCTGTGAGAACACCTCACCCTCTCTCCAGTCCAGGGCTTGGAGGGCTGGCCTCCGCACCCCACCTGTACCCTCCACAATGTATCGAGCATGAAAAGAGAGGAGGATCTCAAGGGCTCAGGCCCAGGCAGGCGTCCCCATTCACAGGGCTAGTCACACAAGAGGCCCTCTGACCCCGAGAACCTGGCTTGGATTTTGGCTGGGACGAAGGTTGCCCCTCTTGGAACAGAAATGGGGACCAGGAAGACCTGGGTCACAGTCCCAGCTGTGGCGTGCGCACCAGCCGAGGAGCCTTGGGGATGCTCTCGTCACTTTTTAAGGCCTGTTTTGTCCCCTGCATGCAGGCAAGTGCCACAGCCCGGCCCAGCCACCTCTGAAACACCAGGCCCTGAAAGTGGCTTCTCCGGAGTCCCAAATGTGGAGCCTTGCCCAGTGCTCCCCACCGCCCCCCAAGGGCAAGGTGTGCCACACTCCCCTCCGTTTCTCCGTACAGCCAGCAGCCCGCTTCACCAGGAACTCCCGGAGCCTGCCAGGCACTCGCCAGGCACAGGCTCCCAGCTGGCAGCAAGCCCCTGCCCAGGGCCACAGCTGGAGTGGGGCGGGAAGCTGGGCCCTGAGGCAGCCAGTAGCAACCAGTTCATTAAAGTTGCAACAGCCTGCAGGCACCTGATCCCGCCCAGGGCCTGGAATCCTCCCGCTGTTCTCCAGGTACCCTATGCAGGCTTCAGGCCGTGGACGCAACCAGATGAAGTGAGCCCAGACGGCAGGGGGACTGCCCTCGCGTGGGCCCAAGGCCTCCTAGAGCGACAGAGCTACTTTCTATCTACTAGGGGCACTTAGCCTGGACGCGCCACGTAAGCCTCCAGGCAGCAAGGTTCCCCGGAGCCACAGACGACAGACGTGAGTGCCCACATACACTCACAGACACAGTGCTCCTGCCTGGCTCTCAGCTGTGCCTCGTCTCCCCCGACCGCCGTCCCTGCTGGGTCAGTATTTCTCCTCCAGCTCTGACCCTACCCCCACTGTCCTTCCAACAGCCCACCTTAGGGGAGGACCAGGTTTCAACCCAGAAAGAAGGCTCCAGCCAGGAGTCCTTTACCAATCCAGCCTGCCGGGTGTCTCACCCCTTGGAGCTCCCGACGTTCTTGCTAAAGTGGCCAGCCGGAAGCACCGCCCTTATCTGAATTCGTTTCATCCCTAAAACATTTTTTTAAACATTTTATTTTTAAGTAATCTCTACACCCAACGTGGGGCCTGAACTCACAACTCCGAGATTAAGAGCCGCAGGCTCAGCTGACTGAGCCAGCTGGGCGCCCCTCATCCCTAAAACTCTGTGTGCCTTGCAGCCCACCCGGCGACTTCCTATTTGGTATTTGCATAACAATCACCTCCCCCCAAGTATCCAGGTGAAACCGACATCTCAGGGTTAGAGTTTCTCCAGACGTTTCTCCCGTAACAGGCCCCAACGCCGTGACCTCCTGGGGCGGCCCAGGAACCCCACTTTGAGAAGCACAGAACAGGTTGGGAGATCAGGGTTAACCAGGGAGACAGCAGGGCTGCCGAATCCAAGACAGAGGGAGGGTGGGGGCCCAGAGGCTACAGGCAGAACCTTTCCTTTCTCCACCGCTGACCCCTGTCACTCCCTACAGGACCCCCACTCTGGTCTGCAAGGCAAACAGCTAAGCACACTTGAGAGGATCCTATCTGAGGCCTGACCTCCAGCCACCCGTCTCTCCTACAAAGTCAAATGCATGCTTGCTCTGGCGGCAGTGACAGGGACGCAGGGGCCTTTTTGGGATCTGCAGAAGGGCCTGTCCCATGATCACCTCTGGATAAGGGTGTGCCCTGTCTGAACAGCACACGCCGAACCCCGCGCCCCTGACCTTCCTCCCAGCATCCAGCCACTGGGACGGCCGTGGGACAGGAAGGGGACCCTGAGCGGTGTTCCCTCCCGAAGCCTTGATCAGGGTCTGCCCGGCCCCAGCCCTCTGTGCCCGACGGGCACTGTCCAAACCCACTCCAGCGATTCCCAAAGTTGAGGGCCGCAGGACAGGACAGCAGACCGTTCGAACAGACCGGACGCGGATCTGCCTTTGGAAAACCTGCCCCACGAGCCCGATTTTACTCCTGCAGCAGGTCCGCCTTCTTGGTCGTGTCCTTTGGGAGGGTGTGCTAAAAGAGCCTGCCTTCCGTGCGACTTGCCGTCAAGATGTATGTCGGGGATGGCGCTGCGGGGAGACGAGCGGAGGCCGAGGCAGAGCTGACAGCAGAGGGAACGCACTGGCCTCCGAGGGGACAGTGAGGACCCAGACGCTCGCCGCCCGGCCCCCCCTCGGGGACTACTCGCGCCCGGGCACCACCCGCCCCACGTCCCAAAGGTTAAGAACACCTCCGCCCCCGCCTACGTCGTCAACAGGTGAGGCTGCCTCCGGGACGGGCAGTGCGGGAACTCTCCCAGCAGCATCCGGGGGGTCTCGGAAAGCCCCCGGGGCGGAGGCCGCACGCACTGGCCTCGCGCTCAGAAGCGGCGCGGGGGCAGCGACTCGGCCACGGGAGTTCACGTCCCCTGTCCCCAGCGCCGCCAGCCCAGCCGCGGGCCGCGGGGCCGGTAACCATAGCAACCGCCTGGGCGTCCGCTCCGCGCGCGTCCCGCAGACCCTCGTCCCACCAGCCCCTCCCCGCGGGGGCGCGCCGGAGGGGCGGGGCCGGGCGCGCATGCGCGGTGGGCGGCGGGGCCGACCCCTCCCCCGGGCCGGGTACTCACAGACGGCCCCCAGCACCCCCGACAGGCGACACAGCCAGCGGTACCACCACGTCATGCCCTCCTCCTGCGCGGGCGGCGCGGAGCTGACGGACGCTGTCGACGCCCCGCCCGAGCCGCTCATGGTGCCGCTGTCTGGCGCAGCCCGCCGCCCTCACAAAGGGCTCCTGAGCCGGCCGCGTCGGCCCGGCGCGCTGCCTTGTGGGAGAGGCAGCCGCTCATTAGCATAGGGGGCGGGGCTCGCAGGGCGGTGGAGAGGTGTGCCCGAGGGTCTCGCGCTGATTAGCATAGGGGGCGGGGCCTGGCGGCACCGGCCCTCCCCCGGTGCTCGAATCCTCCCAGCCGGACCAGCGCAGGGGCGGGGCCACGCAGGGAATTAACAGGCGCGCCAGCGTGGGGGCCCTTTCTTGACCCCTCGCTCCCTCGTCCCCCCTCCCTGGGTAAAGAAGAGGAAGACCACCAGGAGTGGCGTGGGGCTTGCTCAGCTCAGGATTGGGTCTAGAACCCTCCTGCTGCCAGGGAATCCCGGCAATGCCGTGGGGTGGGTTTCCAAGCCAGATTGGACAGGTATGTGAAGAAAAACGCTACTCAGACTGCACATTCCGTTTATTGGTAGGAAGGGGCTGGAAACTGCCTTTCGAGAGAGTTCAGTCCCTGCCTCCCACCGCCTAGCCTTTTGCATGTTGGAGGAGGCCCTAAAGGAGATACTTAAGATTGGATGGAATTCAAATTGGAAAGCACTCGGAGACCAGCGTCAACCCTCTGGGGCTCGCCAGGCACCTAACAGGTGCTGATAAATGTCAAGTTCCTTCCTTTCCCTTCCAGGACCTGGAAGGGGCCTCCCACTGTGCACACAGGTCACTGGAGGTTTGTGCGTGGAGAGGAAGCTAGGGTACGGCCCAGCCAGGCTCCTGCACTCTGGATCGGAGGGTCCAGAACAGGCCCCGCAGGCTAGCGCCCGCCTCCATGAAGCCCTGGCTAAACTCCATCTCAGCCTGGCTTCCCTCGGACTCCCAGTAGAGTGCCTGCCGCCCTCGGAATGTCATCGTCTTCAGGCTGTGGATGTCCCGGATCTGAGGGGAAAGGGGCAGCCCCAGAGGGCCGGCCAAAAATGGTAGCTAGCATTTATGGTGCCTTTAATATACAAGGATCATACACTCAGGGTCACACACTTAATCCTCACACAACCCTGTCAGGAAGACACTACTATTCTACCCAGGGAACGGGTTCAGAGAAGTTGTACTACTTCCCCAAGGACACACAGCCAGGATGTGAGAGATGGGTTCTGAGCCCAGTTCTGTCTGATTCCAGAGGCCAACCCCAGGGACAGCTGTCTAGACTCATAGCAAAAGTCAGCCCATTCCTGTCCCCATCCTGGTAGCCTTACCAAGATGTAGCTGGCATCAGTCCCTGTGCCCACGCTGGTGGCCAGGGCATGGATGGCAATCCGGGCCCGTGGAGCCACACTGATGAAGATGCGGCAGCCCCCCAGGTTCCTCCCATCTGGACTCATCGAGGGGCTCACGATTTCACCCCAGGGTCCAAAGAGCTGCGTGTCACACTCTGCAGAGGGGAGCAGGTGCGTGGGCTGGGTACGGACAGCAGCCCCTGAAGAGACCACTAACTAACGCCAGAGGCCAGGGCAGCTCACAGCGGGGGAGCAGGGAAGGGGGGACAATATGGCGTTGTGGTCAAGATCGGGTCTCCACCACAGGAGCCCTCACCGAACCCCACCTCTCCCACTTCCTGCTGTGTGACCCTAGGCGAAGGCTTTAAATGCTCTGAGCTTCAGTTCCCTCCTCTGCAAGGTGAAGTTAACAATAGCACATGCTGGCAGAACGGTTTGTAGGAGGATTCAAAGTCACGTGTGCAAAATGCTTAACACTGGGCCTGTCACAAAAGCCATTGCCATTAGGAGCCCACAGGAGCCCCGCCTGCCTGCACCTCCCACCTGGGCCCCTGGTGAGGCAAGAGCCCATGTGCAGGAGGCCAGGCAGAGAGGAGCCCGAGAAGGGGCGGCCAGCCCTTGAGCACTCAATGCCTGTGTTCAGGCACCAGCAAGCTACTCACTGAGGGGCCGGGGGCGGGGGAAATCTCTGTAGAGGTGAAGCCTGGGGAGCCCAGAAACCTCTGGAACTGGCTGGGGAAGCCACCTTCAGCCCGCTTGGGCTGTTGGGAGAGGGCAAGTCCCCTGAGGCCTCCAAGAGGGCTATTGGAAGACATCAATGGGGCCATGAGATACTATCCTCTACCTGAGGGGTGTGTGTGTGTGTGTGTGTGTGCGGCTTCACACGTGCAACCCAGCTCTGTGGGGGCTGGGCCCAGAGTACGCTGCACCGGAACAGGGCTGGGGGAAAGCTGCTCACAGAGGACCTGGAAAGGTCTTGAGAGACATGAGTGCCAGGGCAGGGGGCCATGGTGGTGACCCACGTCCACCCATGTCGCTACAGGGGCCCAGCGAGGAAGGGAGGCAACACACATCCCAGGACCTCGTCCTGGCGTGGGGAGCTGGTGGTGTCCTCCTCCATGTCAGCCAGCAGCCCCATGGGCAGCAGAGCCCACCCAGCCACCCCGCGTGGACGTAGGGGAGGCTCTGCCAGCGCCCGCCCCCCGCTGCCATACCTCTGTGGGAGGTCCCCGGGGCAGGCCGGCTCCAGTACCGCAGCGAAACGCCACCTTCCAGCCGCACGCGGCGCTGCCTCACCACGAGCGTGTTGGTTTTGGAGCTGAAAGTCATGCCCGCCAGTTTCCCGCACATCTTCCTCCACATGAGCCTGCCCCAAAGCAGCAACATGTCCCCTAGAAAGTGGGGTGTGGTGAGGGTCCAGCATCCCCGCTCTGGGTGGCAGCACGGCAGCCCTGGGGTGGACTGAGCTGCGGTCGGGTCCCAACCCTCCCCCGTCCTGGCTCTGTGGCTCTAAGTCACTGGACACAGCCTCCGTTTCCTCATCTGTAGAATGGGGACAATCCCACGGCAGTCTCGAGATGGCCATGATGATTGGGGGGGGAGGGGTGGTGGAGAGATGCACGTGGCGCATCCTGCCGGGAGCCAGGCAGGCTAGAGTCCTGCTCACCAGTGCTCGGAGGCCCCACCCCAAGACCAGCGGTGCACACGGCCCTAGATGTACCAGCGCTGCAGTTGAGGGAACTCTCGAGGACTTGAAGGGTCACCATTTCACCCAGGGGACGCCCGATGGCCACTACACAGTCTGCCTGCCCTGGGCCTCGCATGTCAATGGTTCCCGTCGGCTCAAGGTGCTGCCGGCCACAGACGCCTGGGAAGGAGGCGGGAGCACAGGACAGAACTTCAGGGTGGGGCGTTCCCGCAGGAGGCCCGGGGTTTCCATGCTGGGTAGGAGACTGGGAGGTGGGGTGGCTGACATCCTCCTAGGCCCAGCCGGAAGCATTCTTAGGTCAGGTGTGGGGCTGCGTGCGTCCAGAAGTCACCATCCAGGGCACAGAGCCGCTTCCGGATGCTCCCGTGGGAGGGAGGCAGTGTGGGCGGTGTCGCATGGCCTTGAGTCCCACAGACCTGGGTCCGATTCTGGGAAACCTCAGGTTCATGATAACGAAAGTGAGCTTGCACTCGGCCGGCGGAAGCAAAGTGGGAGAGAGAGGGCCAGCCTGGAGTCCCACCTCCCAAGCCCAGGCCTTCAGCCCAGCCGCACCCAAGTGCCGCTTCGCAGGATGACCCAGGAGGTCCCCACAAGGAGCCAGTCCCAGCTCTCCCAGGTGAAGATGCCTCCACCCACCCCTCCTGCAGCCAGCCAGCCACCCAGACAGGAAGGTTCAAGAACATAACTGGACTCAGCGGGGCTTTCCTGGGGCCCAGGCAGAAGCCGCTGGAGCCGGGGCGCTGGGGAGAGGGGGTGGGCCTGGGGCTGGGGCCGCTCCGGAGAAGCACCAGCAGTGGCTTCCTCGTGGGGCGCGGGGCTGGGGGTCCCCTGCCCAGCACAGGGCCCGGCCCAGCAGCCCCGCATCGTGGCTGGCTTGGGCAAGTGCTGGCAGAAGCTGGCTGGCACTGGTGCCCGGGCCTGGGGTCCAAGACAGGCGTGGTGCCGGCGCTGGGTGCCATCCCCACAGGAGACAGAGCACTGCCAGGAGACAAGAGAGGGGGTTGAGGCTGACCTTGCCAGAGGGCGTTGCGGATAGCGGTGGCCACTGGCCAGGCGTGATCTGGTCTAACCTTTGCACAGCCCAGGCAGCGAGCACTTGTCTCCATTCCACAGGTGAGGTGACAGCACCAGAAAGGCAAAAATGGAGAAAGGACTTACCTTCGCCTTCGTGTCCTGGTGTCTCCAGACCTCGGTCCAGACCTGCCCCTCAGGTCTCAAGGCCTTGCTATGTCTTCTTTCTCTAGAAGCCCCGACTACTTCCTCCTGCCCCACTCTCCCCCTTTCTTTCAGGGGATCACAATGAATCAAAGCCCCCCCGCCACCGGTCCCCGTGTATGAGGACCCTCAGCCGACACATGCCCCAGGGCCAGCTGCAGCGCTCACCTGCGTCCAGGTGCTGACATGCCACCGGTAGGTGCAGTCGGCAGTGATGCAGGGAATGCTGGCCTGAGGCCGCACCAAAGCTGCACAGGCCGCCCCGTCCACCTCGAGGTCCTGGCCTTGGTTGAACTGCACACAGGCCACGGAGCGCGTGGCGGTGCCAAGGCCACAGCTGGCTGAGCATGGACCAAGGGACACGATTTTCCACCTGCAAGAACAAAAGACCCCAGGGTGCAGCCCTGAGCCCAGGAAGGGCAAGGCATTCCTGTCAAGGGCTCACGGATCCTCAGTTATCCAAGTAGCAGGGATGGGGGTGGGGGGAGATGCCCCCGGATAAGGGAGAAAAATCTCAACATGGTCAGTCCTGCCCGTGGTGATTTGTAATTAACCTCAGCACCACCTTGGCACCACTGACATGTGGGGCCGACGGTTCTGTGGGATGCAGCGCAGGAAGCTCGACAGCAGCCCGGACTCCATCCACTCACTAGACAACAGTAGCAGCCCCCCTTCCCTCATCATGGCGCTTAAAATGTGTCTACACATCTGGTTCGAAGGGGCACACGCACCCCAATGTTTATAGCAGAGCGATCGACAACAGCCAAAGTATGTAAGTATTCATCATTGGATGAATGGATAAAGAAGATGTGGTTTATATACACAGTGGAGCCTTACTCGTCGATGAAAAAGAATGAAATCTTGCCATTTGCAACAACGTGGATGGAACTGGAGGGTATTATGTTAAATGAAATTAGTCAGAAAAAGACAAATATCATAGGATTTCACTCATCTGTGGAATTTGAGAAACTTAACAGATGAACACAGGGGAAGGGAAGCAAAAATAAGATAAAAACAGAGAAGGAAGCAAACCATAAGAGACTCTTAAATACAGAGAACAAACTGAGGGTTGATGGGGGTGGGAGATGGGGGGGATGGGTGATGGGCATTGAGGAGGCCGTTTGTTGGGATGAGCACTGGGTGTCGTATGTAAGAAATGAATCATGGGAACCTACTCCGTTAGGTGTACGTGAGCTAAGTTGAGAATGAAAAACAAACAAAAAAAAGAACCAAGTCGGGGCTCCTGGGTGCCTCAGTTGGTTAAGTGTCCGACTCTTGGTTTCTGCTCAGGTCAAGTTTTCATGGCTCATGAGTTCGAGCCCCTTGTTGGGCTCCATGCTGATGGCACAGGGCCTGCTTGGAATTCTCTCTCTCCCTCTCTCTCTCTCTGCCCCTCCCCTGCTTGTGCTCTCTCTCTGTCAAAGTAAGTAAAGAAAAACTTAAAAAAAAAAGAAATTGAGCCAAAAAAAATGTCTCTAGACATTGCCACATGCCCATTGGGAGGCGAAATCGCCTCTGGTTAAGAAACCACTACACTCGAAGGAACAGACAGACAAACAGCGAAATGAATGCTAGGGAGTAGCACATTCTATAAAGAAGTAGCACATCCTATAAAGAAGTAGCACATCGTATGAAGAAGAATGAGGCAGAGCCGAGAGTCACAGGTGGGCTGAGTGTGCCACTCTGGAGTGGTGCTCAGGGAGGACTCCCCGCCTCTCTGCTGCGGTGCTTTGAGCAGAGCCTGGACGAAAGGATACCCAGAGAGGACCCGTTCTGGCAGCGGGAAGGTAGCCACGGCAGCCCTGAGGAGCATCTGTTCCAGGACATCGAGGATGTCGCTCCGGCGACATCCGGGGAGTAGCCAGCGCCCGTGGGTGTGTGAAATTGGCATATAAGTCCCAGCTAAGTTCCCATACAAATGACTGGGCTGCTCAGCCAGGGGACTTTAGCACCAGCCAAGAGACACAGGTGTGGGTGGTAAATGGACCATAAGGCTACAGTATTTAAAACAATCTGACTCAGGGACGGGGCTTGGTGCGGGGGTTCCAAACCCCAGAAGCTGGTAGGAAGCCCCACTGATCCCAACACGCACAAGCACCTAGAACGTGATAAAGGAGCCACCGGGGGGACATCCAGCGAATGATTCAGAGAAATAAAGTGTGCTCCCGCCTTTGCAACAGACCCCGAATAAATCACAGGCGAGCTAAGGGTTAACTGAAATGAATTCTTATCTGTAACAGCATATTTCTTTAAAGCCAAGGAGACGGACAGGAAGGAAACATAGCCATAGAGCACATCTGTTAGATCTGGCGGGGGGACACGGGTGTCTGTTCTGGGTGACACAGGAAAGCGGTTCATTAGTAAAAACGCAAAGCTACGAAGAAGAAGGCGTGCGAGCAGTGCGAACAAACAAGGTGACTGTCTGCCCTTCCCTGTCAGGCTCCGACCCCACCTCCGGACCTCACTGGCCCGACCTACTCTGGCCCGTGCCCTGCTGGGACCAGCCTCCAGCTCCGCTTCAACGCTGCCCCCTCCCGGAGAAGCCCCCAGCCCTCCCCACCTCCACACCCCACGGGCACGCCACCTGCGTTTTGTGTTGCCTTGGCCACCTAGTGCAGCCTGCCTTCCCGAGCACCTGCTTCCCGAGCACCGTCTCCTGTGCCAGAGCCGCCCTTTAAGCCCCATGGCGACTGGCCTGGTGCCCGCACACTCCGGGACCTCGGGCTGCTGGCTAGGCACCTTGGGGCTGCTGACCTGGGCGGGCAGGGCTCCGGGCTGCACGTCTCCTGCTGCTCCGGGCGAGGCAGCCCCTGGCACTGGGTATCCGGCAAGATCTCCTCGTCCTGGTCCTCCCCGTGGGCCCGTGCACAATACGGGATCCTCTGTACAACCCCTCCTCCGCAGCTCACGCTGCAGGCTGCCAGCTTGTACCGCCACCTGGGGCAAACGGGAGTCAGAGGGGACCCAGAGAAGCAGGTCCCATTTCCCCAGACCGGGAAGGGCCTGGCAAGGTCCTCTCTCCGAGGGTCACCTTTACACCTCCACCCAGAGGCTGGGCCCAGCGGACAGAGAACATGCAGAAGAGCCCATTTTACAGAATGGAAAGCTAAGGGCAAACCGATGTGTTCAAAGGACAGTTGGGGGCGAGGCAGGGCACCCATGGGGGCCTGCAATGATGTCTGTCTCTAGTAGGAATCCCAGCCCCCCTCCGGGCCCGGCCGACACTCCCAATCTTCCTTCCCGCTGTGTTGGCCACATCACACCAACACCACCCATCAAACTCTGTCTCCCGTCCCGCCCCTGCCCCTTGCGTCCCCTCCAGGAGGGCAGGGATGCTTGTCTGTCCTGCTCACTGCCGGGCCCCTGCTCCCAGAGCAGCACCTGGGCATAGCAGGTGCTCAGTAAAGAGCAAGTGATAACAAATGAACCATCAGCCACGTGTGCCCACGGCACCCCAGATGCCGTGCGAGACACTCACGTGCTCTAAACCCCCCACAGCCTTCCCGGACACCAGGGTGACCCGCTCCCGCAGGTGAGGACACCGAGGGTCAGGAGCTTACTGGAAGGCGATGATGCCTAGGACCACCCGTCTCCTTGGGAAGGGGCCCACCTGGCAGGGCAGGGCTCCGGACTACAGTCCTCGATGGCACGGGGCCTGGGCAGCGGCCAGCACTTGGAGTGAGGCAGGGGGATGGGGCGGCCGCGGTCCAGCCTCACGCAGCGAACAGCCAGTGGCACCCGCCCCCCTCCGCAGGTCACCGGGCACGGTGCCAAGGCTCGAGTCTCCCACCTGCAGTAACAGGCCAGGGCTCCGTAGGAGGCTACACAGCAGGGTAAGACCCCTTCCTCCCTGGGGGACCCCGGCTGCTGCCCACCCCCATCCCCCGCATGGTCTCCACCCCCACTCACCAAGCCGGGCATGGGGCAGCCTGGCAGACATCCCGCCGGTTCCCAGGCTTGCTTCCCAGATCACACAGCTCTTCCCGGGCAGGGATCCCCAAGACAGAGTCCACGCACACGAAATGCAGCTCCTTCAGGCCTGCAGGGAGGAGGCAGGGGCCCCGAGCCCCCAGAGGAGGATTCAGCAAGAACTACGGGTGCCCAGTTCTCTGGAGACTCTGGCAGATAAAGCCTACATGGTGCCAGTCTTGACTCTGCCACTCACCAGCTGGTCAGGTCACTGGTCCACGTGACTTAACCTCTCTGAGCCTCGGGTTTTTCACCTGCCTAACGTGCAGGGGTGTTTATAAATATTTTTTAAAGAATTTTTTAATGTTTATTTATTTTTGAAGGAGAGCGAGAAACAGAGCGGGAGTGGGGAGAGGGACAGAGAGAGAGGGAGACCCAGAATCCGAAGCAGGCTCCACGCTCTGATCTGTCAGCACAGAACCCGATGCGGGGCTTGAACCCACAAACTGCGAGATCATGACCTGAGCCGAAGTCGGATGCTTAACCGACTGAGTCATGCAGGTGCCCTTAAAGATTTTTAAAGTGGAGACACAAAGTGCCTGGCATGTAGTAGGTACAGAATTGCTATATGAGAATCTCTTATCATGTTTCTGATTAACAATATTCTCAGGGCTGGTTTCCTTGAATCGCTCCTTTAGGAGCTTCCTCAAAAGAAACTTCTGGTCTTGGTTCTAAAATGCTCAAGTTTCACGGAGCAAGCAGTTAGGGTTTTAGTTTAAGAACACAGCGTATCTTAGAATTCTGTTCCTCTGGCGTGGCTGCCAGGAAGCTCGGAGCTAAGTTTGCGGCCCTTCCCTCGCTGCTTTTCCAGCTCTTAAAAACACTTGGGTGCCAGTATTGCTGGGTTTTGTCATCGTTTCCCATCTGTGAGCCAATCGATGAACACATTTACATGGCTAGCTGTACTTTGCCCCAGTCTCCTCGTGTGTTACATCATGTTTTCCTGTAGTCCGGATTCTCTGGAAGCCCACCCAAATGCTTCTAGAACTAGGCAAGATGCAGGGCGCCTGGGTGGCTCTGTTGGTTAAGCATCCGACTTCGGCTCAGGTCATGATCTCGCAGTTCGGGGGTTCGAGCCCCACGTCGGGCTCTGTGCTGACGGCTCGGAGCCTGGAGGCTGCTTCGGATTCTGGGTCTCCCACTCTTTCTGCCCCTCCCCCGTTCACGCTCTGCCTCTCTCTCTCTCGAAAATAAATAAATGTTAAAAAAAAAAAAAAAGAACTAGGCAAAATGAAGGCAGGTAAGAGTTAGCTAATGAGCCCTAGGGCCTCACCTCGACTGCAGGAGACAGAGCACGGCCCCGCCACGGGAGTCCACACGTGTGCGGCACGGGCCCCCGGCCTGGCAGTGCCCGATGGGGGTGTGGCCTCCTCCTCCAGAGACTGGGGGTCTGGCTGCAGAGGACAGGGAACGAGCTGCTGGCTCTGGGTTTCAGCCCTCTCGATCCCTGGGCACCTGGGCTCCAGCCATGCCAGTCTCTTCAGGAGTGAGCCCCTCCCCACCGCTCCTTTCTGGGGACACTTGCTTCTGGCTGCTGGAGGACGCCTTCAGCCCACTACCCACCCTGGCCTCTGTACCAGCGTGAGCGGCCACCGGAGGGCACGGCTGAGGCGGGGCTCGGGAGCCAGGTTTGCGGACGCACTTGACCCTGCAGCCCCCCACCGGTCTGGAGGGGACGGGCTTGGCCAGTACTCTTGTCTGAAAGCAACGTCCCTCAGCCAGGGCCCCGGATGCAGGCAGGACCGTTTCTTTGTGCCTCGGGGAACTGGCAGCTTTCTGACAGGGTCTGGGGCTTCAGCCTGGCTTGCCAGCCGCAGGGGGGCGTCCCAGCACCCCTGAGCCTTTCCCCTAAGTTTTCCCTCTGACCAGGGGATCCTGCGCACAGCAGGATTGCGGAGGGACAATCTCTGCGCTCTGGCCAGGAGGCCGATGGTCACCGGCGCTCCCCGTTCTCTGGCCAGATAAGCATGGTCGTGCCCGGGACACTCACGGGGCCCTGTGCCGGAGGACATACTGTGGCCACACACGGCTGGAGGACGGAAGGCTTCTCGTCTGTGGAGCAGGGCCCGGCTGTGGCCAGCGCCTCCGGGCCACCTGCCCCTTGCACACATGTCCCATTCCTCGAAGCCAGGACTCCATCACATGCCAACGAGCATGCGTCTGACACCTGGCGCCTGGGGGAGGGGGAGCAGGACACACATCAGGCCCTGGCCCTGCCATTGGGCTGTAGGTACAGCCCAGCCCCTGGGGCAGGAGGCAGTGAACCTGCACCCCAGCATCCAAGAGCTCAGAGAGGCACCCCGCTTGCACTCTGAAGCAAACCCCGGAGGCCTGTCCCTGGAGCGCAGGACGAGTGTGCGCGGACCCTGACAGGCGGTGTCTGCCCACAGCGCCGTGTTGAGAAGGATTGGGAGGCAGGAGCAGGCCTTGGCGGGACAGGGAGGGGATGCCTCTGTCTGCCATGGATGGGAGGGGGGAAAGGAGCCCAAGCCACGTGTGGGCCACCAGTAACCTAGACCGACAAGTAACAAAACGGGGCCCAGAGAGGGAAGGGACCTGTCCTGGTCACCTAGCCAGTATATGGCACATCAGAAAAGCCACTGTCAGTGGCTCAGTCGGTTGAGCATCTGCCTTCGGCTCAGGTCATGACCTCATGGTTCATGGTTCGAACCCCATGTCGGGCTCTGTGCTGACAGCTCAGAGCCTGGAGCTGCTTCGGATTCTGGGTCTCCCTCTCTGCCCCTCCCCCGCACGTGTTCTGTCTCTCAAGAATGAATAAACGTTAAAAAAAAAAAAGAAGAAGAAACCACTGTCAGCTTGGATCCTGAAGGGATGGAGGGAGGGGCAGTGTGGAAACTGTGGCAAATTGACACTTATCGCTTTACATTTGTGGCTTCATCACTTGGTCCTCACAGCCCCTCCGTGAGCAGGGACCTGGGGGTTCAGGGAGGCAAATGACCAGCCCAGGGTCTCTTGGATAGTAGTTCTGAAGCTGGCCACCCCGGGACACCCCTGCCTCTCACTCAGGAGGGTGGGGCTCAGTGCCGGGACAAGCCCTGCCAGGCTCACTGCGCCCCCACTTCCCTGTGCTCACCTGCCAGGGCAAGGCTGGGAGTTGCAGGTTTCCAGCACTGCTGGCTGCGGGCCCGGCGCTCGGCACCAGGCAGGGGTGCGACGTCCTCAGGAGGCTGCCCTGGGCCTCCACGCACCACACCACCCTTCCCCTGCAGGAGGTCTCTAGCCGCCCAGCTGAGGAGGGGAGGGCCAGAGCGCTGGGGCCCCAGCTCCAGGAGGACCGGCCCAGGAGAGGCGGGGGCGGGACAAGGCAGGTCCGTCCAGCCACCTCGCCTCCCGCTCTGGGCTGGGCCCCGGGTCCCTGCAGGTGTCTGGAGACCACACAGGTGCAGCCAGCCCAGCCCGCCGGCCCTCCAGGTGTCCCCAACCCACACCTGGGCCTCAGGACACCAGCCCAGCACTCAACAGGGACAGCCTGGTCACTGGTGTCATGCTCCTGTCAACTGCGCATGCCAGGTACTTCCCACCATTACCCCCCTGAACCTCACCGCCTCCCTCCCAGAGAGGACAACCACCTCCACCTTGCAGTGAGCTGGATGCGGGCGCACGCTGCCCCTAGACCCGGTGCCGCGGTATGGGTCACACTAGGCTGACACTGTCACCTGTGTTTGCCCAAATCTCAGCGCCTTCACCTGCAGAATGGGGGCACTGACACAACATCTCCCAGGGCAGTGAAGGGACCGAACGAGAACACGCCTGGCAGTGGCCTCACCGAGCCTGCGCTACGGGGCCCCCGTGGCAGGAACCCGGTGGCCACGGCTGAGCGCAGACAGCACTCACTGTGGGGGGCAGGGCCTGGGGGAGCAGGACTCTGGCCACGCCGCCGGCCGCTGTGTCCCTTCGCACCGGGTGGCCTCTACCCAGTCGTTCCTGGCCTGGTCCAGACAGCCATAGGTCACCCAGCGCAGCCCTGGGAGGGAAGGGGGAGGCTGGGCCACCTCGCTGCAGGGGGCGAACCGTGATTCAGGCGAGCCCGGCCCCAGGCCTCACCTGCCCCACAGCTCACCGAGCAGGACCCCCGCACAGCGGCCCATGCCCAGGCCTGTGGCTGTTTCGGCTGGAAGTAGGTGAAGGTGATGTCTGGGCGCGCGAGGTCACCATACTCCTCCCCATAGCGCCTGTAAACCTGCGTGAGACAGACAGGAGCCAGGCTGGAGGGCAGAGCCCGGTGGCCCCTGAGGATCTAGCACCTGTCCCCACCGTGCCTCATCTGGCCACACAGCACCATCCTCTTGTCTGTTAAAATGGGGATCCCCGGGCCCCGCCTGGCAGGTCCTGATTCGGCAACTCTCAGAGGAGCCCAGGAATCTGTATTTTTATACACACCGCAAAGGATGCAGACACGGCTCCCGCGGTGGGGGTGGCGGGTGAACCAGGCTGCACAAGGAGGCAGAGAAGGAGTGAACTGCTTACCAGGCGGCTCCCTCCAGCCTGGCCTGGACTCTGGGGGAGCCCCTGCTGTCTCCCCCAGCTGTGGGGGCAGACGTGGGGCTGCCAGACCAAAGTCAAGGGCCACCAAAGCTTGGACCCCTCCCTGAGGGTTCTCAGGGCTATTTCAACATATGCTAATACCCACCCATCCCCCCCAAGGGCCTCCCTCAGCAAAGCACACGGGGCCCCGTGCAGAGGAGCTCACGCGTGGGGGATGAGCCCAAAGCCCGTGCCCCCGTGTACCTCTGTGCAAACGATGAGAGCCAACACCAACTCAGTGCCAGCGACTGCCGCCCATGCTGCCGGGCACGCGCATCCCCTATCCCTGGGAGGCAGGACCGCTGCCTCCTGCCCATTCTACAGGAGAAGACTGAGGCACAGGGCGGTGGCATACACAGCCATCAGCGGCGGAGTCAGGATGAGAACCTAGCATCCTCTGCGGAGGACGGCGTGGCTTGGGGAGAACGTTCAGCTTGTCCCACAGCTTCTGCGGGGGTCTCACTTTCCCTCGATCCAGATGAGGTATGCCCATCTGGCACTTTCAAGATCCAAGCCAGCAAGCCCTTCCGTGGCGGCGGCCACCTTTCAGGACTTACGCATGGGGCGCCAGGCGTTCTGCCACACGCTTGATGCGCCTTATCTTTAAAAAAATGAATCTTCACCAAACATCATGATGTAGGTATGCTTAGCCCCGTTTTACGGAGGCAGAAACTGAGGCTCAAAGAAGCTAATCCCTTTGCCCAAACTCTTGGAGAGTCAAGATTCAAACTCCAGTCTGCCAGAGTTCCTGGGCCTGGACCCTTGACCTCTGGGTCACCCTGCCTCCAGCTCCTGGGCTGACACTGCTCCAGGAGGGACGTCCCACAGTGGCTCTCTAAACAGGGCATCGCCGACTGTCTTGCTCCGCATCCAACACGGGCCGCATCCCCACTGCACCCTCCCTCCCCAACATCCAAGACCCAGTGCGGGGGGATCCCCCACTCCCCTACTGGCCAGCACGACCCCTGGAGATCTGTCCTGCCTGCCCACCTGGGGGGGTGGGTCCCCTTCCCTCGTCCCTCCTAATTACCCGTCCTGGGCACACACTGTTCCCTCAAGACGCGTTCCTTACTCCCTGACGGCCCGGCAGCACCAGCTCATCTCCGACCTCAGCAGCGCAGCCCTCTCCCGGGGAAGCCCCCGACCCCTGCACGCCCACTCTCAGGACACCAGGGGCCCCGAGCGCTGACTGCTGAGGTACCAGGAGGAGGCCCCACCGACCCCCCAGGCTCCCCGCAATCACCTGGATCTCCATGTCTTCCCGGGCGGGTCCCGGGATGCGGACCTCCTCCAGGTGAGGCAGCCGGTCCTTCGTGAGGCTCACTCTGTACTCGACACGGCTGTCCTCCAGGAGGGAGGGGTAGGTGGTGCTGGGAGACATGGTGGAGTTCCCAGCCACGACGTAGCGCCCTCCGATCCGCACCGCTGCGGGGGCGGGGGGGTCGAGGCTGTCAGCAGGGGGAGCGCCACCCCACCCTACCCGTGCGGCAGGTGGGCGCCAGCACTCACGGAAGCGGTCCTGGTGTAAGGGAGGGGGTGGTGGCGACCACGGGACGTGGTCCCTGCTGCCACATCTGTAGCCCTCCTCCCCAGGGTCCCAGCCCTCCCTGGGGCGCCCATCTGCCTGGCGCCGCGGTGGGTCAGGCAGTCTCTGCAGCCAGCAAGGCACAGCCTCCCAGGTGTGCACAGGCATCAAACCATGGCCGGCGTCCCCACGGGGCGCCTGGGGGGCTCAGTGGGTTAAGCATCCAGCTTCAGCTCAGGTCATGATCTCACAGTTTGTGGGTTCGAGCCCCGTTGTCAGGTTCTGTGCTGACAGCTCGGAGCCTGGAGCCTGCTTGGAATTCTCTCTCTCTCTTTCTCTCTCTCTCTCTCTACTCCACCTCTATTTAAGTGCCCGCCCTCAAAATAAATAAACTAAAACAAACAAACAAACAACAGAAGGCATCCCAGGTGGGTGGCTCTGTGCCTCTGCCCAGAACTTGGTGAGCACTGGGGACCTGTCCTCTCACAGAGGGAGATGTATAAGCAACTTCAGGGGCCCAAGGACCCCCAAGCACCCTCTCTCCAGATTCAAAGGACAGGTGTAGGCACCCTCGAAATCAAGAACCACTGTGGCACTGAGTAGTAATGCAATTGGCCCAAAGACAGATGTGGCCTCTGCCCTGGGCTTCCAGGAAGGAACTTGCGTCACACCCGATAGCAGTATCTTTGTTTAAGGTGGGGGCTGGCCAAGCCAGCAAGACAAACATGTGATTTAGGCGGCAGCTCTGAGTCAACCGCATGAGTGAAGCCTAGAGACGGAGACCATCCACGTGAGCTATCAGTCCGTCACGCCTCACGTCCACGTAACAAAGTCCTAATTAAAAGTGGACGCGGGGGGCGCCTGGGTGGCTCAGTCGGTTAAGCGTCCGACTTTGGCTCAGGTCATGATCTCACGGTTCGTGGGTTCGAGCCCCGCGTCGGGCTCTGTGCTGACAGCTCAGAGCCTGGAGCCTGCTTCGGATTCTGTGTCTCCCTCTCTCTCTGACCTTCCCCTGCTCACGCTCTCTCTCTCTCTCTCTCTCTCTCTCTCAAAAATAAAAATAAAAACATTTAAAAAAAAAAACTGGACGCGGAACCCAGGTGAGCTCCCTGGGTTGGCACTACTCGGTGCCTATTTTCATGCTTTAATGCTGGACACGGAGCCCTCCCAGAGTGTGCGCTAGGCATCCCTTGCTCGGGCTTTATTGCCTCCTTCCCCTGTGATAAACCGTAACCGTGGGTGTAAAAGCTCTCACACTTCTAGGGGTCCTCCTAGCGACGTCTCCACCCTGGCGGTGGCTAAGGAACCCCCTGAACTTGGAGCTGGCACCCGAAGTGAGGGCGTCGCAGGGTCTGTGCCTCGCCGCTCGCAGTCTGGCTCACTCTGGGTGAGTGCCCCTCTGCCCGGCTCACCCAAGTGTGTGAAGAGAGGTCTCTGGTTGCTGATGAATATGCTGGTCAGGTTGCGGGTAACTGTCAGGAACGTGACATACTCTAGAAGGAAGCAGGGGAGCAGGGGTGGTCCCAGGTCACTTACATCACAAGCAATCGAAGGGAGCAAATTTTGAGATGCGCAGCCCCAGCACGGAAAGCTGCCAATACAATGGGGCTGCCTGGGGCAGTAGAGAGCCCCTGGCACTGGGGGCCAATCAAAGCCGGACTGGCCAGCCACCTTCTAGGGCGCTGCCCTGACCAGGACTGGGGACTCAATCCAAGGTTCGGGGCTTGGTCGCGTGCTGAGGCCACAGGGAGGTGGGACTCAACTCCCCAGATGACCCTGTAAGCGCCCACTTTGCAAATGACCTCTTTTATAAGCAGATCGCAGCCAAGGGGGTCCCAAGTATCACATCCCTTCTGAGGGGGTTCCTTGGGTCGGAGGGGCCAGGCCAGCCTCCCATGGACTGCCCAGTGTCCGGGTTTTATCTGCATCACAGCTACCGTGAGCACCGTTCCCCAAACACCACTACCCCCAGCGGTGGCCTCATCAAATTCCGAGCTGCGTGGGGAGGCTGGCGAAGGGGAGGGCAGGGGCCGAGGCCCGCAAGGAGGGGCCAGGGCTCACTGCCAAGGCTCTGAGCTGCAGGTTCCTCTTGCAGGCTGGGAGGAGCCCGGCCACCCACCCCTAGGGAAGCCCGTACCTCTGGCCCTTCCGGCCGTGAAGGAGCCGTGGTGGGGGCTGCACGTGCTGTTGTCCCCTCCACACACCTGGCACGCGTCTCGCACCTGCTGGGAGTCCAACCTGCCGTCACAGCCGAACGTCTGTGCAAAGAGCAGTGGCACGTGACACCCGTGACCGCCCACCGACCCCACCGCTCTGGGGCCCTGGGAGTCACACAACAAACTCGAGGCATTTTGCAGCATCCGACGTCCATGCAGGAAGCAGGCATAAAGACATCCCCCAAGGTCCCAGCGGAGCTCTGAGCCCCCAGCTGACTCTGAGGTCAGCTCAGCGCCCGAGGACCTGGTGCCCCTCGGGGCCCCCCGGCATCTGGCTTCTGGCGTAACTGGCCGCAGGGCCACGGCAGACGGGAGGGCACCTCCGCTGCCCACACACGCGTACCCTGCAGCTGCCTGACACGCACAGGCTCAGGGTCCCGTCCTCCTGCCGGCCACTTGGCACACACCGGGTCCCATCCAGGAAACTGTCCCCACGCCTCACAATGAAGGTCTCGCCGATGGCTCGGCACATGTGTCTGCACAGAGCGTCCCCTGGGAAGGTGGAGGCACAGAGAACGCTCATGTGAGGGCAACCGGGAGTAGGGAAGGCAGCGACCCTGCAAAGCACAACTTGGGTTGTCACTTCATCCTCCGGTTTTGGGGCCAGGGGCCCGCCTCCTGAGGCAGCCATCATAACCTTGACATAACAACTCTTACTGACTTGAGCCAAGGAGCACCCTTGGTGCTCCCCGGTGTCGCCTCACTAAATCCTTCTAACACCCGAGCAGGGAGATCTGCTCTTATTTCCATTGTACAGATGGGAAAACCGAGACTCGGGCCCCTTAGCAAGGGGCGGAGCCTGGACGTGATGCAGAGCCTGAGCCCGAGCTCTCAACAGCATCAGGGTGATGGGGACCAGCCCCACCTTGACTGTACTGCTCGGCGGAGCCCCAGCGGTAGAAGGAGGCGTTGCCTGGGGAGAGGTGTAGCGGTTTTCTGTCCGTCTGGGAGCACTGCTCGGACATGAACTCCAGCTGGGTCTTCTCACAGGCCTGGCCGGGAGGAGGCAGAGAACAGACACAGGAGGGGCCCTGGGGGCAGGGGATCTCGGACAGGAGCCTTTGCCCCTGGGGACAGCAAGGCACCCCGTAGCACGAGGGCCACGGTGCGGGTTTGAGCCCAGCTCCTGGCTGCAGTGTGGACCCCCGCTCTATAGAGCACTGCTCGCCTGCCCCCCTCCCTGAGCCTGTGCTCCAGGTGAGGACTCTGCCCTCCAGTCTGGGGAGGCCCCTTGACCGTCTGGAGAAGGTGGGAGGGAAGCTCTCGCCACGTGCACATCTTGACGCAATGTCAAAGGAACCATCCCAGCACTTTGCACCCAGGGTACTGGCCGTGACCAAAAACACGGACAATAGGGGCACCCAGTGGCTCAGTCCGTCTGATTCTGGATTTCAGTTCAGGTCATGATCTCCTGGTTTGTGAGTTTGAGCCCTCAACACTGGCAGTGCGCAGCCTGCTTGGGAATTCTCTCTCTCCCTCTCTCTGCCTCTCCCCAGCTCGCTCTCTGCTCTCTCTCTCTCTCAAAGTGAAAAACAAAGAACAAAAGACAAACTTGAAAAAAAAAACGGGCAAGAAGGATGGAGAGGTGGAGACGATGTGGAGAAAGGGAAACCCTCGCACACAGCTGGTGCGGAAGCAAAATCGTTGGGCTGTTGTGCAGGATGGTTTAGAGGCTCCTCAAAGAATCAAACGTAGAAATTCCATACAATCCAGTGATTCCGCTTTTTAAAAATTTTTTTTAACGTTTTATTTATTTTTGAGAGAGAGAGAACAGCGTGAGCAGGGGAGGGTCAGAGAGCGAAGGAGACACAGAATCTGAAGCAGGCTCCAGGCTCTGAGCTGTCAGCACAGAGCCCGACGCGAGGCTCGAACCCACCAACCGTGAGATCATGACCTGAGCTGAAGTCAGACGCTTAACCGACTGAGCCACCCAGGCGCCCCTACCCAGTGGTTCCACTTTCAGGCGTACACCCAAAAGAAATAAAAATTGGTGGGGCGCCTGGGTGGCTTCTGACTTCCGCTCAGGTCATGATCTCATGGTTTGTGAGTTCAAGCCCCGCACTGGGCTCTGCACGGACACCGCAGATCTTCTGTCTCCCTTTCCCCCTGCCCCTCGCATGGACATGCACGCTCTCACTCTCAAATATAAATATTTTTTTTAAAAAATGAGAATTGGTGCTCAAGTCCACATACACACATGCTCACAGCAGCACTACTGACAATCACCAAAGGGTGGAAATGGCCCAAATGTCCATCAACAGACAGACGGATAGCATGTGTGCCATCCATATGACGGGATATTATTCAGCCACAAAAAGGACTGAACTTCTCACACCTGCGACACCGCGGATGACCCTGGAGGACATGATGCTGAGTGACAGAAGCCGGTCACAAAAAGGCCACACGTTGTTGTGATTCCGTTTGTATGAAATTGTCCAGAACAGACACATTCACAGAGACAAAAAGCAGCTGGTGGCTGCCAGGGGCTGGAGGATGGGGGAGGGGAGGAACAGCTTAATGGGTCTGGGGTCCTACTTTGGGGTGACAGAAGCGTTTTGGAACTTGATCGAGGTGGTGGTCGCACAACATGGTGAATGTACTAGATGCCACTGGGTCCCACCCTTAAAATGGTTGATTTTATGTGATGTGAATTTCACCTGCACTTGGAAGGAAGGAACAGTTTCGGGGTGTGCTGCTGGGGGGGAGCAGTGGCACATGGGGTCGGGGGGACACTGCAGGGACGTCCCGGAGTATGCAGGGAGGTCCCACTGGAGGTAGACCAGCACCCCTCTCTCTCAAAAGCGCCCTGGTGTGAGCCACGAATTACAGCCGCCCTAACCCTTCCAAGCCCCCAGGTCCGACCTGACCCTCTGGCCGCACCCCGGGAGGCAGGCCTACCTGGGTGTTGCACATCTCCGCCTGGAGGTCAGCGCCCACACACGCACGCCCTCCAAAGGCAGGCCTGAAAATGCCCACAAGACACAGGGGGTGACAGGTGAGCCACCACCCCCCAGCCAGGGAATGCGGGGTGGGGGGGGCGCCTCTCCACCCCAGCCCTGACTTGGAGAACAGCACCTCCTCCATGCAGTACCTGGGGTTGCTGCACTGCCGCCTCCTGGTGACCACACCTCCCCCGCAGGAGCGGGAGCAGGGACTGGGGGGACCCCAGCTGGACCAGTGCCCGTGTACCACCCCCACGGGGGTCAGCTCTGCCAGGGAGCGGCAGTGACCTTTGGAGCACCACTGCAAGAGAAGGACACGTGGTCCCACACCCAGGACAGCTGGCCCCCACAGGCACCCCGCACCCGCAGGGCACCGCACACGCAAGGCAGCCACACAGACGTGCTCCCGTGCATGTGCCCCCGCCCCCCACCCTGCTCAGGAAACGATGCTACGTGGAAGAGGGCAAACCCCAGCCTGTAGGGCAGAGGAGGGAGAGGAAGGGCAGAGGCACGGAGGTCTGCAGGGTAGCAGGAGGCTGAGTGCCTGGTGCAGCCCACAAGCCAACACCTGCTCCGTCGGGCCCGCTCTGACCTTCTGCACGCCACACTCTGTCCCATCCAGGAGGGGAATCAAGAGGCGGCTACAGGTATTTTGGTCCAGGGGGTCCTCATGGCAGGAGAGAGCCTGGCACATGTCCTAAACGGGAAGACAGGGGGCGCACTGGAGGGTCCGGTGTCCAGCCTTAACTGTCCCCCCGCAGACCACAGGGCACGGTGACACATAGACTGCTCTGTGGACACTGGTGGCCAGAGGCGCATGGGCACAGCCCACCTGTCTGTGGGCACAGGGACAGTGACCAGGTCCCACAGTCTTTTTAGGGGCCCACAAAAATGTTTTAATTTCTTCTAAAATCAGAAGACAAAAAATGATCCTTTAGGTCGAAGCAGATGTCCTCCTATGTAGTATGTTCATTATAACAACACAGAAAAATCTTTATATATTTTGTAAAAACACTGATAATTGTCGATATTTTGTACTGAGAAAGAGGCCCTAAGGCAAAAGCGCCTGGGGCCCATGAAAGTCCAAGGAGGAGTTCTGTCTTTGGGGAGCCGGCCCCCTTCATCTCCCCTTCCCCCCGCTAGCTCACACTCCTGCTGTGGGATTCCATTTGGAGGTGACTTCACCAGGTTCCCACTGGATTGGAAGCCCTTGGTAACTGCGTATTTAAGTTCCCGGTCCATGGGCTCAGGGGCCTCCCAGGCTTGGCCCCAAAGAATTTGTGGGACACAAAGCGAAAACATGAGCGCCCTCGTTCAAAATTTACGAATTTTAAGAGGCGACTGGCAGCCTGGCGCAGCGGAGCAGGAGCTGGGCGCGGGGAGAGGGAGCCGGGGTTGCGTGGCGGGGACGCGGGGTGGCCGGCGGGCGGGACTCACGAGGTGCTCCCGCGCGAAGGTGCAGGCCACCGCTGCAGGGCCGAAGGCGACGCGGCACTGCTCGTCCGCGCCGTAGTGGAGGCCGGGCTGCGCCTGGGGAGGGCTCCCCGCGGCCCCGGCCTGCGGCCCCGGCGGGTCCCACAGGCAGCGCGCCCGTCCTGCGCTGCGACAAGGCCCGGCTCAGACCCCGGGTGCGCACCGGGGTGGAGGGGTGGCGCCGGCGGGGAGGGGAGCCCCAGCGGGACCAGGCTCAGGTGGAGCGGAGGTGGGGCCCCAGCCGATGCCCTGCCCGCGGGAGGGAGTGGGGAGGAAGGGGATGAGGGAGGGAGGGGTGGCTGGAGGGAGGGGCAGGGACAGGGCCCAAATTAGGCCTGGGCGCGGAGACCGGTGGACGGAAGAGTGGGCGCGTGGGAGTGGGGGAGGAACGGGACCCCGCGGGGAGGGGTGGATGGAGGGAGGCGCCGAGGAGGATGGAGAAGGATGGAGGCCCCCTGGAGAGGGGGCCGCGGGGACGGGATGGGGCTTGAGCAGAGGGCTGGGCTGGGGCACAAGTAGGGGGGCCCCAAGTGGACATGGGCGGGGGGGGGGGCGCAGCTACCTGAGCAGGTGCAGCAGTTGCTGACGGCTGCAGGCGGACCACGAGAGGTCACCCCCCACCACGGGCGCCCCGTCCTGCGACGCCATCACGTGGCCACTGGGCCCGCAGCCACTCCCGGGCTCGCCGTCATGTTTCAGGCCCAAGCTGTCAGGGGAGGCAAGGCTGAGGGTCCCCTCCCCCTGCCCGGATAACCTCAAGTCCTACCCCCTCCACCCGCCTGAAGCCCAGGCCTGGCCAACCCTCTGGCCAGGTTGAAAGTGTTTTCATATCCCCCTGGCCCCCAACCAGCGAGCCCTGCCTCAGTTTCCCCCAGAGGGAGCGCTCAATCAGCCAGGTGGTTCCTGCCTCTTTGGGCTAATAAATATCAAAAAGGCTTTATCGGCCCCTGGGTGGCCCCGTGCGGTGAGGACTGACTCTTGATTTCCACTCAGGTCATGATGTCACTGTGGGTGAGATGGAGCCCCCCTCCCCCGACAGTGCAGAGCCTGCTTGGGATTCCCTGTCTCCCTCTCTCTCTGCCCCTCCCCTGCTCACGCGCATGCTCTCTCTCTCTCTCTCAAAAATAAATAATAAATAAAACATTTTTTTTAAAAGGCTTTAGTGGAGCCTGGGTGGCTCAGTTGGTTAAGTGCCCAACCTCAGGTCATGATCTCACGGTTCATGTGTTTGAGCCCCATGTTGGGCTCTGTGCTGACAGCTCAGAGCCTGGAGGCGGCTTCAGATTCTGTCTCCTTCTCTCTCTGCCCCTCCCTTGCTCGTGCTCTCTCTCTCTCAAAAAGAAATAAACATTAAAAATTAAAAAAAAAAAAAGGTAACAAAACAATGGACACTATGATCCGATTTTGCAAATAAAAAATGTGTGTGGGTACCTGGGTGGCTCAGTCAGTTGAGCGTCCGACTTTTTTTTTTTTTTTTGATGTTCATGTATTTAGAGAGAGAGAGAAAGAGATAGAGCAGGAGCAGAGGAGAGGCAGAGAGAGAGGAAGACAGAGGATCCAAAGCAGGCTCCGCGCTGACAGCAGTGAGCCCGATGCCAGGCTTGAATTCAGGAACCATGAAATCACGACCTGAGCCGAAGTCGGATGCTTAACTGAGCCACCCAGGGACCCAAGGGTCCAACTCGTGATTTCAGCTCAGGTCTGGTCGCAGGGTTGTGGGATCGAGCCCACACTGGGCTCCACACTAAGCATGCACGGCTTAAGACTCTCTCGCCGCCCCCCCGCCCCTCCCCTGCTCGCTTAAGCATGCTTAAGATTCTCTCTCTCAGTAGAATAAAAACAAATACGTGTGTGTGTGAGACCTGACTACAATTACGTACAAAAGGTGAACAGATGTCATCTCTAAGAGCTGGGACTTGGGATAATTTTTACAGCCTGCTTTTCCTTTACGTGAATTTCCTAGAAAACATTTTCTAATTTCGAAGTCTGTCTTGCTTTTTTGGGGATTAAAAAAACATTTTTTTAATCACCTGGTAATCAAGAAGTATCAGATTTCCCAGCCCTTGCCCTCCCCCAAGTGCACTGGGGTCAAGGGTACAGGTTCCTTCCGGCAGACTTTTCCAGGGCTGCCCCCCAACCGCAGCGTCAGCCTCAACGTTCCCTCGTAGGAGCCCCAGTCAGCTCCTAGGCCTCAGCTGGGGGACGGCATGCCTACCTGTGCCCAATCTCATGGGCGATGGTGACCCCCAGGTCAAAGCCGGTATCCTCAGTGATGAGGCAGCTCCAGGACGGCGAGCAGATGCCCCCCAGCTGGGTGACCCCCCGAACCTGCCGGTTCCCATCAGGCAGCTCCAGGTCAAACCTTGGGAAGAGAGAAGATGCCTGGCTGATGCTGAGGTGGCTGCCCGCCACCAGGCCACCTTTGCAGGGGTGGAGGGCAGCTCCCAGGCAGGCTGGCGAGCCCCGGGGGAGCTCGGCTACCTGGTGATGTAGAGGACCAGGTCAGCGTGCCCAGGGTCTGCGTCGTCCTCGGGGCTGACCGTCCTGCTCCACTCACAGACGCTCAGCAGTGAGGCCGTGATGTTGGCTGTGATATTCGGAGCATCCTGGGGGGTCACAGAGCCCGTGCTTATGGGACCTGCACCACAGTGCTCACCGCGACCCTGTCACCGTCCACGCTACAGACGGGGAGGGTGACAGGAAGAGGAAAAGAGGACGGAAACCGGGTTTCCAGGGACTCTGGGCTCCCAGCTTGGCGCCCACCTCGGGCTGGGTCAGGATCACCATCTTGACCAGATGCACTCGGAACTGAGCCCCCAGGGATGGGTCCCTCAGCAGCTCGGACCCCTGTGGAAGGGCAGGAGGGAGAGGCGACTGGTGGGTGGGCGGGGTCTGGGGAGGCCGCTCCATCAGCAGGGGGGGAAATGCTAGCCCAGGGCTGGTGGCCCGCCACAGACAGGGGCAGACAGATGTGCGCTGGTCCTCCCCTTGCTCCCGGCTCAAGAAGGCCAGCCACAAAGAAAACCTGAAACCATGGGATGCAAATAATTATCATTAGTCTAGAGCGTTCCATGCCAACACTGCTTCTGTCTCACCAGATTCGCGCTGTCCTTTCTCATCTCTGTCCATCCACCTGACACACCCTTCTCTCCACCTCTGCTTGCTTCCCCTGCGCATCTCCAGGAGGCGGCAGGAGGGCCTCCCCTCCCTCCACACGCCCTTTCCTTGGGTACCCGGGAGTGAGGGCTCCCCCCAGCTAGGCTCCTGGCTGGCTGGTGCTCGCTCGCTCTCTCTGTCTCTCTCTGTCTCTCTCTCTCTCTCTCGGCACATCTGTCAAGATGCCCATATCGTGGTTGACCTGTCTGTGGCTGTCTGCAGCAGCCTGTCCTCTGAATTAGACGTGGTCCCCCAGAGAACTCCGCTGTCACTGGCCTTGGCTGACCTGAGTCTGAATCCGAGCTGTGCCGTGTCCCACCTGTAGGCTCGGGATCCTGCTAACCGACCCTGGAAGCTCAGGCCCTTATCTGTGAAGTGGGGGTAACCCCTTCCCTGGCTGTTGGCGGCCTCTGAAATGATGCCGCGGGCACAGGGCGGGGGCCCGGCCAGGACAATGGCAGAGCCACCATCTGGGCAGGACGCAGGCTGGTATCTACCACCGTCCCAGGTCCTCATTAAGACACATCAAATGACCAGAGGAAGTATGGCCTGATTACTGAATCTCAGCATATTTGAGCTGGGAGGACCCCACCGCTCCCCACCCCCCACCCCGCCCCATGATTGAAAACAAGAGCTTTCAAGTGACTGAAAGGAAATGTTTTTCACCTCTGGGGCTGCAGGCAGAGACCTGTGGACTTGAGGCAGGTCTGCAAGGGGACAGGACCACAAGGGGACATGTCCCTGAGGCCCGGAGAACTGACAGGGGACAGTCTGATGGGCTGGCGCTCTGAGCCTGGGGGGACTTGTCCTTTTGCCCAAAACAGGTGGGCACACCTGAGGCACAAAGTGGTGCTAAGTACCGCGCCTTCCTGGAGGGCGGGCTCTGCCCACCCTCCGTGGCCAACTTGCAGAGGCCGGCCGTCTCCTTGCCCCCCGCCCTGGCGCTGGTATTCATCCCGACATGGAGGAAGCTTGCTTGGCGGCCCAGAGCAGTCACTGTGGGCTGGGGGGTCATACGTGTATTTTCGAGTGGCTGGGAACGGGGTTTCACGCGGTCCGTTAGGTTACACGTGAGCGTTCGGTTGTTGAAACACCCGTCTCTGGGCTTACCCTGCCTCTCTGAGACGACCGTCAGTGGGAGTCATCTTTCCCATGCCACTTGTACCCCTAGGAGCCAAATGAAGGGGAGGCCAGCAGAAATAGGGGTGCCCACGAGAAAGGGAACTGAGAGGGGCCAGTGTGGGGGTACCCAGCTGGTGCCAGGGCAGTGCTGGCCTAGGTTCCCAAGGAGCAAATGGACTTCAGGACAGAGGCCAGATCTGAGGGTCCCCTGGAGAGAAGGGACCCAAGTAGCAAGAGGCTGTGGGGGGCACTAGGGAGTAAGAGGGGCTCCAGGACCTCACCCACCTCCACTCCGGGGGTGGGGGGAAGAGGAGGAAGCCAAGGGAAGACCACACCCCTCCTCACCCCAAAGCCCTGGGCCCCAAGCATGACCCCAGCCTTGCTTAGGTTTACACCCAAGTTCAACCCAAGTTCAAACTACCAGATGAGCCAGCCCACTCACGTTCAGCCCCAAGTCCCTGGTCTGGGGCACTGTGTCCCGAGGCTCCCAAGCACCACCCCTTGTGGTCGGCACCATCCAAGGGGCCCGCTCCCCAGGGAGCACTCACCATGTTGAGGTTGGTGAGCACATAGCGCTCTGTGTCCTCCTGGTGAGCTTGGTGGACGTCGGGGCCCACGGCCACCAGCAGCTCTAGGTGCAGGACCTTGCCGGCAGCCCATCTCCGGAGGCGACGAGGGGAAGGAGGAAGGCCTGGGGAGGGAGGAGGCGGGGCTGAGAGCAAAGGTTCTGGAAAGCAGATGACCCATAGCTTTGGCCGCTCACGGCCAGATCTTCCTTGGACTCGGAGACACAGTTGTGATCTGTCCCTGCCACTTATCACTACGGGGTTTATGGAGCCAGGGGGCCGATCCTCTGCTTTCTTCTGAGGAATGTGGGAAGCGGGGAATGCCTGCTCCCAGGCGGGTGAGCGCCAACTGAGAGGGCCTGTCCTGGACCCAGTCTCAGCCCCTACCTCGGGGCCCCCGGGAGCCGGCCTCCAGGGTCCTCAGAAATCAATGGTCTCAGAGGTTGAGGGGCCCAAGCTGTTGAAAGTCACTTTATGTTGTGACTGTCAGAAGTAGTGGCGGCTGGCCCAAGAGGCTACTGGGTCTTGGATTTCAGCCCACCCCCAAGGCCACATCCCATCAGTGACTAGGCATTCTGGAGCCCTTGAAAGGACCAGGTGGCAGGGCGGGCCCAAGGAGGGAGCTATTGCGTGGCTTTTAGGTCTTTGGTGTCTCCCCAAAGCCCCAGTGCTGGTTCTGCCCCCGTGATGCCTCCCCTCTGGGCACATGCTGGAGAACGGGGTCATTCCAGGATGACCAGGAAAGCCCAAGACAGCACCCTGCTGTCACCTGGATGCAACCGAGGGACCGGAGGAGCAGGCCTGGGCTGCAGCAGGGCCAGCTCCAAACCTGGTCGCACCCCAGGGCAGCCATGTAAGCCCTGAGCGGCCACCTGCTGTCTTTGGGCCTCGGTGTTCCCATCTGTAGCACGGAAAGTACTAGTATCGGATGTCCTGCCAGTCCCAGAGAAGGGAGACTCCAACAGCACACGTCTGTGAATGAGCTTTGTGATCTGTGAGAGGCTGCTCATCAGCTGGAGGTCTAGCTGTCCACCTACAGGACAGCTGGGGGCATGGCCGACGCCCACGTGTCCCCCTGGCATGCCCGCTCCCCAGCACCCTGAAGACAATGGCTCGGCTGGGCCTGCGCCATTCTGCACAGCCCCCTGGGCACTGGGGAGAGCTGGCCTTCCCCCAGGGCTGTCTCCCTCTCCCAGGAGCTGTACCTCGGCTGACCTGGGGGGCCTCAGGGACGGGACTGTGGATCAGGTGGGGCTGCGCACGAACCCGGGGAGGCACCAGCGCCCAGTGCCACCTCTGCACCGGCCGGACGTGGAACTTGTCCTCACCCACCAGGATGTCGCCCTCCTGAAGAGAGAGCAGACGGGCACGTAGCCCACCCGCCCTACCGCAGGACAGGGCCTCTCTGGGACATCACGCTCACCAAGTGACCCGAGCAATAGGTGACCCTGGCCAGCGCGCCCTGGGGCAGCAGGGGTCAGCCTCCCGTGAAGCAGAGACGGGGTGGCCGCCTTAGGAGCCGGAGTTGGGCGTTCAGCACGTGCTCGCTGGCCGGCGGGAAGGAGACGGCGAAGACCTGTCCCAGGGCACCCAGGGAGCAGCTCAGGGCCCTGCAGGGAGGCCCCCTGCGCCTCGCCCCTGCCCAGCCCTCCGTGTCTTCCTGCCCCAGTGGGGGGACCCCGATCCGTTCCCTCTGGTGAGTGGGGAGCAGCGCTGGCTGCCCAGCAGATCCAGCTCTTCCCAGCACACAGTGTGGGGTGGTTGCAAATTGCCTCTCCAACTGGGGCCTCACCCCGGGGCACACTAGCCTCGCCCCAGGATAGGGTTTCATGAAGGGGTGGTCTGAACCCCAACAGGCAGAGTAGGTACCATCACAGCCTCCCTGGCCTTTACGGAAGAGCAGGCGCCCAAGGCCAGCCTCACCACCCTTCTGCACAGATCCGCCTCACCCCAAAGTAGCCCCCAGGCCCCAGGAGGTCCCACCCCCCTACCCGACCCAAGGGCGGCCCCAAGCAGTGCTCAGTGTGCGTGTGACCCAGGCCCCAGGGATTTCAGGGACAGAGGGGACATCCCCTACTGCTCTCCGCCCTGACCACCGGCCCACCTGGCCTCTGGTCCCCAGCAGCCTTCACATCAATGGCCCGACTTGGGAAGGGGGCTGGCGCCCCAGTGAAGTCCGCAGGCATGGCCGAGAGCGACAGGGGGAGGCTCTGGCCGAAGCGCCTATCTGGTTTCTCACGGAAAGGATAAATATCTCCACTTTCCACGTCCCTCCGTGGCCAGAAACCAGAAAGCTCCTGGGGCCCGGGGGCAAAAGGGACCAGCTAATTAGGAGCCATTTCCTTGAGACACTGAGCAGAAGCCTGGGGTCAGAACCCCAGCGGGGCCCAGGACGCCCAGCCCAGCCCAGCTTTCACGGACTTGGCAGAAGCGTGGAGTTAATTAACAGGAAAGAAGGCAGCTTTGCGGACTCCTCCCTGCACCTCCTCCCAAGCGGAGCCCTGCCTCAGTGCTGAGAAGCCCCCAGGACAGGTACCTTTTAAGGTAGCATTGGGGCCAAAATAAGAAGTCACTTCCTCTGGCTCCAAAGCTTGAAGAAATTGCTGCAGGACAGAAAGTACAAGGGGGGAGAGAGGAGGGAAAGGGGGCGGGAGGGGGCAAGGCAAACGAGGAGGGGGAAACCAAGGCGGGGGTGGGGGTGGGGGAGACGCAGGACTGAGAAGCCCTTCTCTGCAAGCACACTGTATCCCCGAAACCCCAAGCTCAGATCCACCCCCCCATCCCAGTGCAAACCTGGAAGATGAAAGGACACCCCCACTCTGCCCAAAGGCTATTTGGGCAGCCCAGTCTCTCCCCGGGGGGCACCCCTCCTCCAGCACCCAGGAGAGCTCAGAATCCCAGCCCCAGGGCACCAGAACACCTTCGCCCACCTGCTGGAAATCGGACAGTCCCCAGCAGCCCAGGAGAAAGAAGGAAGTGAGCACTGCCCCCACGCATCTCCCCCAGGGGCGAGGCTCCCTCATCCTCAGGAAAACCAGCCTGCCGCAGCGGGAGCGAGCCTTGTGACTGGAAATCTGGCGGCGTGGGAGGTGGCAGACCCCGGCGGGCGGGAAGAGGAGGCTGTGTTTACTCTTGGGAGCTTCCTCCCAGGGCGGGGGCCAGGGGGGTGTGCAGCCTGCAGGCTCTTGCGCTAGGCTGGCTGGTCCTCGATCCGGATCGCTGGATCCCAAACCCCGGAACGGGGCGGAGCCAAGCAGCGCAGTCTGGAGGAGGGAGCATTGGACCAGGGATCTTAACATGCGGACTCAGGCGTGATTCTAGAACTGGGGCTGGGTGACTCTCCCCGGGCTGATGACAGGCTGCACCAGAGACAGCAACATTCCAGCCTCCAACAACCTGCTCCCGTCCACGTCCACGGACACCCATGATCTGCCCTGTTCCCCTGTCCTCATTCCCGTTTGTCAGCCTAAAATTCTCAGGAGGCTCTAATTACACAAGCACATATACCTGGGATCGAAAAGTGCAATTCAGGCCACATAGATTTGGGTCACAATCCAAATAGTGCCCCACTAGGGAGCAAAAGTCAGGGGCATTTACAGCAAAAATAGACTGGCTGTATACATTGCTCACGGAGAATTTTGGACTGGTGTTGGTGGCAGAAAAGAAATCTGCGTAAGACAAATCTCGACTAACGCTGTCGCCAAACAATCTTTTCACGGGCCAATCGCAAGGGTTCAGGCTCAGTCCTTGGAGCATTTGCACTTTGGCTCAGTTTAAAAGTCCATGGTTCCGGGCGCCCGGGTGTCTCAGTCGGTTGAGCGTCCGACTTCGGCTCAGGTCACGATCTCGCAGTTCGTGGGTTCAAGCCCCGCGTCGGGCTCTGGGCTGACAGCTCAGAGCCTGGAGCCTGTCTTCGGATTCTGTATCTCCCTCTCTGCCTGACCCTCCCCTGCTCGCGCTCTCTTTCTGTCTCTCAGAAATTAAAAATTAAAAATAAATAAATAAAAGTTCATGGTTCCACCGGTGAGGATAGCAAGGACGTGCACATGGCCCATCTCCTTAATGGACTCCGGCTCCATTTAAAAACCCCTTGATATAAGTGACCCCGTTTCGTTTCACCCTCCTCACCCAGTGCAGGTGCCTGGCGCCCCGCCAAACTCACCCCTCACAAACACTCCTCTGCCTCCCTCCCTCCCTCCCTCTCAGCTACTGCTGAGTTTGTGTCTGCCTCTCCCCACCCCCCTCCCCGCTGCCATGGACGGTCACAGAACCAGGTGCCAGGTGGATGGCATCATATGTCCCAGACCACCTGGCAGCCCCCTCCACTTTCTGGAAGGTTCTCGGCCACACTCTCCAAAGCACTGTGTCACACCCCCTCCCACCTCCAGGACACCGCCCCCCCCCAACTCCCCTGACAGCTCAGGGGGATCAGAAGGTCTCCTGGCTTCTCGTCCTCTTTATCAGGGAGGCTGCACCGACTCTGCTCCCCATTCCCAGCCTGGATCTGCAGGATGGCCCGAGGCTCTCTCTGTCCATCCTGCTTTTCTCCCTTTCCTTTCCCAGGTATGCCGTCCTAATTCACGCGGTGCACTCCTGACTTTCTCTGTGACGCTCCCCGGAGACCCAGATGGACACAGGCCCTAATCCAAGCTGCATCCCGGCAGGACTGGGTGTCTGTCATCCGCTCCCACTAGCCTCCCTGCTCGCTCTCTTATGCCCTCCCCATCCTATTTCTCTTAGAGTGGCAGTGATCCTTTAAGAACTCAAGCCAGATAAGGGGCGCCTAGGTGGCTCAGTCGGTTAAGTGTCCGACTTCGGCTCAGGTCATGATCTCATGGTTTGTGGGTTTGAGCCCCGCATCAGGCTCTGTGCTGACAGCTAGCTCAGAGCCTGGAGCCTGTCTTCGGATTCTGTATCTCCCTCTCTCTCTGACCCTCCCCTGCTCATGCTGTTTGTCGCTGTCTCTCAAAAATAAATAAAAAACATAAAAAAAAAAAAAAAGAACTCAAGCCAGATTGTGCGTGCACACACACACACACACACACACACACACACCCAGCTCCACAACAATGGATGGCTTCCCCTTGCCCTTAGAGTAAAGCGAGCAAACCCTTCCCACAGCCTCCTGGGCTCTGAAATCGTAGAGCAGACTGGTCCCTCCCGCCGTCCCCTCTGCCGGCGTCCCTAAGCCTCTCCCCTGGCACACAGAGCCTCGGCCACCCCAGCCTGCCTCTCATTGTTTAGATACTGCTCTTGCCTCTAAGCCCTGGTTTCACGTTCAAGTTTCAGCTCAAATGTCACCCGCTGGAGGAGGTCTTCCCTTAGGACCTGATCTAAGTGACATCCAGGTAGGGTTGCCACATTTAGAAAATAAAAATCAGGACACGGTGTTAAATTTGAATTTTGGATAAACAAGGAATACGTTTTGTTTGTTTCGGTAGACATATGCCCCAAACATTGCAGCTCTTGCATCGGACACATTTATGCCAAGAACTATCCTTTTCCAGAAATTCCCATTCCCCTGGGCATCCTTCATTTTGCCCGGTATCCGCACCCCCGGTCACCCTTTTCCCCAGCGTCTCACTTTATCACCTCCGCGGTGGTTGCGAGCAGCCAGAATGACCTGGTTGGTTTGTGATCTGTTTTCCCTGAAAGCCCCCCACCCCCGCACGACACACACTCACGTGGAAGCGTTAGGGAAGCGGAGGCCTCAGGGGCTCATCAAGGTACCGAGGGACCAGGCAAGGTGGGCTAGTGATTTATCACCACCGTTGGGGCAAGAACTAATACGCAGCCTTGTTACCATGCTTTCTCATTGCTACCGGACGTGACTCAAGCGCTTCTGCAGCCCAGGGCGCACGCGCCGCTCTACGAGCGCCCCAGGGCCGTCTTTTCGTCTCCGGCCTCAGTTTCCCCATTCGGTGAGGAAGGGGCGGGGCTCGGGCCGCCCGGCGGGGGGGCGTGGCCCCGGCTCCGCGCGCCGTCCGCTCCGCCCCGCCCCCGCCCCCCGGCTCCCCAACCCGGGCCCGTCCTCCCAGCGCCCCCTCGCGGCCGCCTGCGCCGCGACAGCGCTACACCGACAGCGGCCCCCCAGTTCCTTTCCGGCGCACGCGTCTCTCGTCCCCCTCCCGGCTCTCGGTAAGGCCCCAGGCCTACCCCAAGCCCAGCCTAAGTCCTGGGCCCCGGACGCCGCTGGCTGGGGCGGTGGCCCTCCCCCCAGGCCGGAGAAGAACCCCGCGCTGCTCCCGGCCGTGCGGAACCAGGAGCGGAGGCCCGGTTTCCAGCCGGCCCGGAGAGAAGAGCACTTCCGGAGGCCGGGACGCACGTGCCGGAAGGCGCGCGGGGTCGCTTCCGGGGTCCCGGTGGCTGCTGTCTCTCGAGCCGGGGAGTCGGGGGCTGGCCTGGGCCTGCGCTCGGTGGGCAGAGCCCGGCTCCGGGCCCGGGGGACCCCGGCCAGGGCGAGATGGCCAAGGCGCCGACTCCCAGGCGCGCCCCGGGCGGCCCCCTGGCTGAGCCGGGGCTCGGCCAGAAGCTCGCTCGGAAGAAAAGCAGGAAGAGGAGGTTCTGGAAGAGCAGAGGGCGAGATGCCAGCAAGACACCGGGCAGCGTCGTGGTGGGGCGACCCCCGAAGGCGCCGGAGGACTTTTCCCAGAACTGGAGGGCGCTGCAGCAGGTGGGGTTTGCGGGGCCGCGCGGACGGAGGCGGGAGGGAGGCGCGTGGGGCCGCTGGGCGGGCGCCTTGGCGTAAAGGAACCTTTCGCGGGAGGATTCGCCTGTGGGGGTGGTCAGCGAGCCCGCGGGGACGTGATAGGACTGGGGTTGGTAAGTGAGTAACAATGATGGCAGCCGTCCCCGGGATACTGAGCTTTCAGATGTGCGGACGCTGCCGCGTGATCTGCCCGCGAGTTGCTATTTAACCCCCACACGAACGCTACGGGCCGACGCCTTTGTCATCTTTTAACAGAGGAGGAACGGGCCAGAAGGGTTAGAGAAATTACCGGGGCAGAGCCGGCTGTCGCACCCCAAGAGCCGCTGCTCTGAACCCCACATGGTGCCCTACTGCCTTTCTCGCCCAGGTGGCCGGCCCCTTCCAGGAGGTTCTTTTTGTGTTTGTTTATTTTTGAGACAGACACAGAGCGTGAGCAGGGGAGGGGCAGAGAGAGAGAGAGGGAATCCCAAGCAGGCTTGATGCAAGGCTCGATCCTATAACCCTTGGATCCTGAGCTGAGCTGAAACCCAAGAGTCGGTCGCTTAACGCCTGAGCTACCCAGGCCCCCCACGTGGAGGTTCCTTTCTGCCCAGTGCTGTTCCGTGTAGTTCAGTCATCAATTCTCAACACCTTCCTTGAAGTTAAGCTGCTGTTGTCGTCGCTGTTTTCCAGGTGAGGAAACTGAGGCACAGAGCTTGAGGAATTTGGCCCAGTGTCACAGAGCTAGTAAAAACATGGCAGATCGGGGTGCAGATTCACACTTTCGAGGTGGGGGGCTGTTCTGGCCTTCAGAGCCTTCCACAACTTGGGGGGCTAGAGAAGAGCTTTGAGCCTCTTAACAGGGCGAGTGTCTCGGGACGGGAGATCCTAACTGCCTGTCTGGACGGACAGGACTGAGGGGCTCCCTCACGCAAGCCCAGGGTCTGGATGATTTCTAGGGCTGTGGCTCTCCCTCCTCTTTCTCTCTAGAAGGTAAATCTAAATCGAGTGAGTGGGAAGGAGGTTTGTTAGGGGGGAAACCTTGTGTTTTGTGTACGTCGTACGGGAAAGTAAGTCCTCCTGTGGTTAAGGGCGGCAGGAACAAGTAAGTAGAAACCCCGCGCCCCAGGGTCTTGACTGCGGTGGAGGCGGCGCTGGGGGCTGGAGCACCAGCGGAAGCACTGCGCCAGCCCTTCTTGCTGAGCGCAGAAGCAAGGCTCCTGCAGCTCTTTACCGCTGCGGGTGTGGCCAAAACGCTTCCGTTGAACACACACCCGTTTCTCTTCCTGGGACGCTCGCGGCACACCGAGGGAGGGATTTGTAAAGGAGGACGTTCCCGGGCAGCAGCTCGTTGGGCTGGTCTGGGGAACACGAGCCCTAAGTAAACGCGAGAACAGTTTGCCCGTCATCCCTCGGGCAGAGTGGCGCGGTCTCTGTTCAGGCATTCGGCGGTAGGCACTGAAGATGTTGGACAGGAGTTTAAAACTTTGTAGGAGGGAGGCAGCAGGTGTCAGATCGTGCCTTGTCACAAGACGAGCAAAGAAGACCATCTCACCCCAGTGACCAGGCGGGAATGAGAAAGGGCTTTACCCAAACTGTCAGTTAACGGATCTCACTGATCCGGTGGGAGGTATACGTAGGCGTGACCGGCCTGTGGATATGCACACACGTAAGGTCTTTCACTCTCTCATGCGTGGTTTCCAAATTAAAACGTGTCATGTGTTTTATCTTGGGTCCTATTAGCTCCTGAAACAAAAAACACAGGCCCCGGAAGAGCCTCTTGTTATCTCTCAGACGGATTCCGAAAAGCAGCCCGGAATTCTGCAACAGAACAGAAAAGCCATCCCAGAGAAAGCAAAGAGAAGTGAGATTCGGACAAAAACGGCGGCCGCGGGGGGCTCGGGTCCCTCCGGATCTCCTCCCCCAACAAAGGTCAGCGGAGCAGAGCCCGATGGGAAGGGAGCCAAGAAAAGGACAAATGATGATATTTCTCCAAGAGGAGGAGGCATCGAGCGCAAGAAGCCGAAAGCCAAGGGGGCAACTGTGGCCTTGACTCCGGCCCCGCCCACCGAGTGAGTCTGGGTGGTGAGTGCGGGAGGAGGGAGCCGAGGCTCTGGTCTCCGCCAGCCCCAGCCCTGCAGCCTCGGTAGGGTCTTCTCTGAGAATCTGCCTCCTTGAGGAGGCCTGGGTTGGGGAGGGCCCTCCCGATCCCATAGTCTCTCCATCACCTCCTCCCGGTGCTGTCTCATCCCTTACTAGTCCCCCCAGGATGGAGGCGTGATGAGGGCAGGGCCTGTTTGGTAAGTGGTGTAACCCCAGGGCCTAGAGCATAGCAAGGCCCTTAGGCCTCCCGTGAAGATTTGTGGGGCGAACAGATGCCAGAGCCAGAAAAACCCAAGTTTGAAACCAATTCCTGCGTCTTGCCCGTCGAGTGCCTTGATGCAGGTTCCTGCCATCCCCTGAGCGTCAGTGTGGTCACCTGTGGTGCTGTTTGGGGGGAGGGAGCTTGTGAGCTGGGACGTGCTGGCCCAGCACCTGCTGGTGACTCGCCAAGCCGTGCGGAGGTCACTCCCACGGGAAGGAGCAGGGGCCAGCGGCCGCCTCCAAATGGCTCGGCTGGAGGCGGTGTGTTTGTAAGTCAGGGTGGTGGTGAGTCACCAGGGCATTGAGGACACGCATCCTGGCACGGGCATCCGCCTTTGCGGGCTTGGTGGGAAGACGCCAGGGGTCGCCAGGGCTTGGGGGCGGCCCTGGCGGGGGGGGGTGTGTGTGTGTCTGCGTTTCCGTTTTACAGTCGGTGCGTTTATGTGCATCTCCTAAGTGGTCGGCGATGAGCTTCCTGCTTTCTCGGTTCAGAAGAAAAGGCCAGTAGCCGTCACACGTGGGCCGCCGTCTGTGCTCTGTGTCCTTCGCGTTCCCGTGTGGCTCTCGGGTTGGGGCACCGAGCGCGGCTCCTGCAGCAGGGGCGGCGGCGTGGGCCCGACCGCGGGAGCCCCTCCGCTGAGCGGTCCCCATGGCCTTCCAGGGAGGACATCTGGTTTGACGACGTTGACCCGGCGGACATCGAGGCGGCCCTGGGCCCGGAGGCGGCCCAGATAGCCAGGAAGCAGCTGGGGCAGAGCGGGAGCGGCGCCGCGCTGGTGAAGGAACAGGCCTTCGGCGGGTACGTGGGCGGCACCGGGCCGGGGAGGGAGGGCAAGGGTTTCGGGCGGGAGTTCCCCCCCCCCCCCGCCCCCTGCGCCCCTAGCGGAGTCGGGCAGGTGCCGCCCCGTCCTACGAGGAGCTGGTCTCTGGGCGGCGGCGGGGGGCCGAGAGCTTTAGGGGCCGCTTGCCGGGGCCGTGGTGGTGAGTCGGCGGGACCTCTGGCTCCCTTCAGGCTGACGAGGGCCTTGGCCATGGACTGCGAGATGGTGGGCGTGGGCCCCAAGGGGGAAGAGAGCGTCGCAGCCCGCGTGTCCATCGTGAACCAGTATGGGAAGTGTGTTTATGACAAGTGCATCAAGCCCAGCCAGCGGGTCACGGACTACAGGACGGCGGTCAGCGGGATACGGCCGCAGGACCTCAAGCAGGGTGGGTCCTCGGGCCGGCGAGCGCGGGAGAGGCAGTGCCCGCCTCCCTCTCTCCATTTTTATTATTATCGATAAGTTGATTTTGACTTCGAGAGAGAGAGAGGGTGCGAGCAGGGGAGGGGCAGAGAGGGGGAGAGAATGTCAAAGAGGCTCTCTGCTTTTTAGCACATGGGGAGCCCCACACGGGGCTCGAACCCACAAACCGTGAGATCACGACCTGAACTGAAACCCAGGAGTCGGACGCTTAACCAACTGAGCCACCCAGGAGCCCCTTTTTTAAATTAACTACTTTATTTACTGAGTAATCTCTCCACCCAAGGTGGGGCTTGAACTCACGACCTCTAGATCAAGAGACCTCTAGATCAAGAGTCGCAAGCTCCTCTGCCTGAGCCAGCCGGATGCCCCTCCCCTCTCCCTTTGTCCCCTTTCTGTTCTGGAGCATTGGCCAGTCTCCCAGGGTGACTGTTTTCAGATGGCTCTCAGGCGCGTTTGGGTCTTCACCTCGGCAGTAGGGGCCCAGAGACTGTGTGCCAGCGTGGGGGTGAGGAGGGAAGGTGGGGACAGATTGGAGGGTCCCGTGGATCTTCGAGAGGACGTCGGGAAGCCACGGGAAGGTCTGAGCAGTGACAGGCGTGGCTCAGGTGTTCGCAGGTTCCCTCCAGCTGTGGGATTGAGAAGTGACTCGGGCCATGAGGGTGGAAACTGGACGAAGGGGCACATTGCTGCTGGTGACCTGGTCGTGGTCTGGGGCGGGGGGGGGAGCTGTGAGAGGTGACAGGACGTGGTCCAACCCCAGGTGCACCCTGAAGGCGGAGTGGGGGTGGGGGGGCGGAGTGGGGGTGCGGGGGCGTTGTGCCGTGTGGGAGGAGTCACCCAGGGCGACTCCGAGGTTAGAGACCTGCGAGGTCCCAAGGCCTCCTTTCTCGGTGCCTCTGGGGTTCCCTCTGCACACGTAACCAGCCAGGCGGTACCCCGGCCTGAGCAGCCCCTCGGCGCCAGGCTCGGTCAGGGCCAGCTCGGCATGGACTGCCCTGGACCTGACCGCTCCTGTCCGGGGGCGGGCGCGGTGGCTCCGAACCTTCCGTGGTGGGAGAGGGTGGGGACCCAGGGCGTCTACCAGCAGAGCAGGCGGGGCTGCCTCTGGAGGGGGTCCGGGGGAGCACCCCTCACCGTCTGCGGCCAAGGACTGGTCTTGTCTTAACCTCCAGTTGGAAAGCACTAAATCTGAGCCCTGATTCTCACAAGACTCAATGGTAAAAACGACTGTCGGGTCGCCACGAGCGCTCCTGCAAGGCCACTGTCCTCCCTGCCCCCGTCGTGGCCGTGGCAGGGGTGATGTGGGGCTCAC
>CM053568.1:3125816-3145727 GCA_028646485.1 Cryptoprocta ferox
TCCTGGTGAAGAAGGAGTGGGAGAGTTCGGCCCAGGACAGGCGCCCCCCGGCCCCGGACAGCGGCAGCGCCTCCCGTCCGCACGCGGTGACGACCACGCACAAGACCACGCCGGTCTCCCCGTAGCAGCAACTCTGTTGAAACGTGTTCGCCGTCGTGACAGCAGGGCGTGGGGGTGTCTGACGACCTCTTCCTCCCTCTGTGCGATCTGAGGCCTGACGCTTCCGCCGGGGCTGGGCAGCACGGGATGGGGGCCTGTCCTGGGGACTGACGGCAAGTCAGGGCTGCCTGCTGCGTGCTGTCCCCACACCGTGCTGGATTCACCAGGTCTCAGGGGCCGGAGGCTCCCAGCGTATGCTGGGTTTGTAGCGTCTTCCTGGGAGGCGGCCAGACCCCTGCTGTGCCTTGGGTCACAGGTCACGGACCCAGCAAATGCAGTAGGCGCGGCTCCAGCCCCATCTCCAGGTTTGGCGCAGCCGCCTTTGGACTTGGAGAGATTTTCTGAGGGTGCCGTTCCTCCCCCTCCCCGCATATACACCTGCCAGGTTTCACCTTGAGGTCGGGGACCGCAGTGTGGCGAGTGAGGCTCAGCTCGTCTGAGCTGGGTGACCGTGGTTCCCCCCCTCCCCCAGAGCCGGGTGCCCCTCCCTGTCGGGACAGATGTGCCAGTCCCCAGCTGTGGGTGATCCTGGTGTGCCCATCAGGACAGATGAGCGGGTCCCCAGCTATGGGGAGTCCCAGGTGTGCCTGTCGGAACAGATGTGCCGGTCCCCAGCTGTGGGGGTCCCAGGTGTGCCCGTCAGGACAGATGAGCGGGTCCCCAGCTGTGGGGGGGTCCCAGGTGTGCCCATTGGGACAGATGTGGGGGTCCCAGGTGTGCCTGTCGGGACAGATGAGCGGGTCTCCAGCTGTGGGTGATCCCAGGCGTGAGGGTCTTTCTGGAAAGAGTCAGGAGCAGCTGGTCGCACCCAGTGCATAAAGCCCCAGCTTTACCAAACCAGCTGACGCGGCACAAGGAAGACCCAGACCCTCTGAGGAGAGGTAACACAGGCAGGCTTTTACTGGAGCTGGAGCGTGTGGAGGGTATGCTTTCCCTCGTTCAGAGTGGTCTGGAAGGGCCGCTTTTTCAAGGGCCACGCTGATAGCTCCAAGGCCAAGGTCTGTGTGGAGCCTGCCGGATCGAGCCCCCAGGGCCCCGCCGGGCCTCCACGCTGCCCCCGGGACACCTGCGTGAGTGAGGTGGACATCCCCCTCCACGACCTAAGGAAAATGCCGCTCACCGGGCAGCTCCAGCTCCAGGGCTGGACAAGGAAAGGAAGGGCAGGAGAGGTGGTGTGGGGAGGGAGGAGAGGGAGGCCGTGGGGGGTCTGCCTCCTCAGGGCAGCGCCGACTGTCCTCCCTCAGAGCCGGGCGGCGGGCCAGCCTCCAGCCTCAGGAGCACCTTCTCTGCGTAGGAAACCAGCTCCTGGAAAGAGCAGGAGGCAGTGTGTGTGTGGACGCTCTTAGGACCTTTGAGAAGGCCTTTTTCTGTGAAGAGGTCTGATTGTCCCTGCCCTTTAGGTTTTAGGGCACAGAGACTGTGAAGTCACAGACGGGAAAAGAGGGAAACCATACACACAGTGGAGGTGCTTTGTGGCTCAGTGGGTTGAGCGTCTGTCTGCCCCTTGATTTTGGCCCAGGCCATGATCCCGGGGTCGTGCGACTGGGCTCCGCACTGAGCGTGGGGCCTGCTTGGGATTTGTTCTCTCTCTCTGTGCCCCTCACCCGCTCGAGCCCTTTCTATAAAATTAAATAAAGTAAAATAAATACACCGCTCACAGATTTCAGGTCTGTTTGGCACAAAATCTCTTGTTCTGGGCCCCTGACTCCGTACCACCCGGAGAGGCAGTTGGGGGGCCTGATGTGTCGGGCCCCCCCAGTACTCACCAGGCTGGAGGTGAAGCGCTCCTTGATCTCCCGGGCCAGGGGCTGGATGCCGCTGGCCCGCAGCTCAGGCAGGATCTCATCTGTGGGCAGAGCAGGGGGTCCCAAGGTCACGGCCCAGCCAGCCTGATGCCTGTACACCCCGGGCCAGGGCGCCTCTGAGGCCAGCGGGACAGGGCTGGACCCCATCGCACTCAGGCTTGGCGTGACCGCACGCCGCCCCTGGGGCACAGGAGCTGGCGACCTCCACAGCGCAGCGCTGCGCTTGGTGCCTTGAGCTCTGCTGTTGAACCAACAGGAAGTTGGAGTGCAGTTCCTTCCCTTCTCCCCACCAGTAAGAGCTGGTGGCACCAGGAGTGCCTCTGACCCCTGGCTTCCTCGGGGGGGCGGGGACTCACCGTAGGACACGAGGTGGGCCAGCAGCATGCAGATGTTCTCTACCACCTCCGGGTCGTCCCTATACAGCTGGTACGTCTCCTGGCTGAGGCTGAGGCCACTGCTGCCCTCCTCTGGCACTGCCACCTGCAACGCCGCCAGCTCTGGGCGGGGGGGAGGGGGGGGGCGGGCTTCACTGCCTGCGGGTCCTCTAGGAAATGGGGTGACAGCAGTCCAGGGTGCCCAGGATAGCAGGGACCTCAGCCACTGGCAGAGACGGCCAGTTTCCGGCCACCTGGGGAACCTCTGAGGCCAGTTGTAAAGCTTGAGAAGGCGCCTGCGGGCCCGTTTCCTCCTGGTGGGAATGCATGCTCCCCCCCAGCAAGAGGCTCCTGTTAGAGGCCTGGTCTCCGCCCACCGGCACAAGAGAAGCACAAGAACGCGTTCCTGAGCGTGCCTGTAGGGTGGGCGCTGGGGCAGTGCCCACGTGGCACACATACACCGATTAGGGGTCAAGCCCTGGCTCCCCAGGGGCTGGGGCCCGTGAAATGTTACTCCTCAGACCCTCCCGGAGCCTGGGGGCATCTCACACTTGGGGGGGGGGGGACTTAAGTTGTCCGGCCAGCAGGGGGCAGAGCCCGATTCCCCTCGGGGCTCTGACCACCCCTCCTCCGTTGCTGAGCCAGGTGGCCTCTGCCCGCAGGACCCCAGCTCCCCCTCCTGTCCCACAAAGGTCGGCAGCTGACACAGACCCTGTGTCGGGGGGACTACCCTGCCACTGCCCTTTGGAGCGTCTCCAGGAAGGAGGGCGGCCGCGCTCCCGCAGGCCCAGACAAGTTCAGGCTGAGAAGCAGACGGGTCCGGCCAGCCCCTGGCCCCCCGCCCAGCCCACCCTGCGTTCCTGCCCCGAAACACTGAGTTGGGACCAGACCTCAGAGGGGCAGGAGGACACCTCATACCTGCGGGCAGCCTTGTCCAGGCTCCAGGTCCCAAGTGTCTCTTTATAAAGGGTTACTGTGCCACGGCTCAGTCACAGCACCTGACACTGCCCCTCCCCCCCCGAGGAACGGACACGCTCATGTTATGGGGGGTGGGACCTGTCTCCGGGGGTGTTCTGATAAGCTGTACATTCCGTGGGGACACCTCTGCAGACCTACTACGTGCGTGGGGTGTTTATGGACGGGGAAAGAGAATCACAGCACAGCATCAAGCTAAAAACCCCCACAAAACCAGGATGTATGTGAAGTCTCCACGGCAACTTCTGGAAGACGGGATTCCAGGTTGCGCTTTTACTTCTTTGACTTTTCGGTTCTGTTTTTGGCTTGTGGGCAGCTGGCAGACACGACTTGTTGAGTTTTGCACCCACCCCCGCCTCCTAGGGGCAGCCTGGTCCATCCCCCGGCTCACCGGATGCCTTTGCGAGGCTGGCCAGTGCCCGGTAGGCGTTGTTCACCAGTGGGATTCTGTCCTGGCACAGCCGGATGCTTTGCAGGACCAGTGTCACCACGTCTGCAAACTGGTGCTCCTTTATGCAGCCTACGGAGGGCCTCGTCAGGCCTCGCAGCCTCGCGGGTGGGGTCCGCGCTGCCCAGCCCCGGCCGCTCACCTAGCAAGGAGAGCAGCCAGAAGACCGCGCAGCCGGCTTCGGCCATCTCCGCGTCCGTGGGGTAGGCGGCCAGCACCTCAGCGATGAGGACCGGGGCTTTCTCCAAGGGGCTCTTGTTCACAATGACGGCTGGGACCGGGACAGGATGGACCGGGACAGGATGGAGGAGGCAAGGACACCTTGCCCTTGAGTGGCCCCAGGAGCACCTGCTGTATACGTGACCCCACCCCCCCTGCCTCCCCCCAAGGACACCAGACCCAAAGCTGCCGGGAGAGAGTTCAGGTAAGTGGGGAGTTTGGGGAGGGGAGGGACTGTCTGTCCCCAGGGGGTCTTGGGGAATTTTGCACTTTGGGTCTGGGCAGCCCTCTCCGGGTTCCCAGGCTCCCCTTCCAGCCCCTTTTCTGCCTCAGTGCTGACTACCTTCAGAAACCAGGACTGCCCAGCAAATCCCAGGATGGGTGGCAGTTAGAGGAGCTCCCAGGGCGGGAGCCACCAGAGTCTGGGGGGCCCACCCCATCCGGACAGGAAGCCTGCCTCCCCTGGGTGGAGCCCCCCTCCTCTGTCTTCCACTCCTTTCTCTTCCCCTGCTTCCAGGCTCTCAGAAGAGCCTCTCTGTGGGCTCTTGCCCTTAAGCGCTTAAGGGACAGGACGCAGAGGCCCTCGAAGGCTTGCAGAGGTGATCAGGGAGCCTCGAGGATACCAGTCCCCAGGCAGGAGGGCGGGAGGGGGGGCCCCTCACCATCCACCATCAGGGCCCAGAGCAGTCTCAGGCCGTTGATGCAGACGTCCCTGTTGGTGAGGAAGGTTCTCAGGCGCTCCAGGATGTGCTTCAGCAGCCCAGCCTTCTGCAGCTCCTCCGAGGCCGATTCTGCGGGCAAGCCCCGGAGAACCCCCTCCGTCTGCTGTCCTTGCCCCCCTCGTTTCCAGGCGCCTACTCAGCATCAGTCATACCCAGCATGGGGCCCAGAAACAGGAGGATGCGGTCCATCCCCTGGGGGGCCAGTCCCAGTGTCACCCATCCCAATATTGGGCTGGGACTGGCCTCCCGGGACGGACTACACAGAGCAGGCCTGAGCCTCCTGAGACGAGAGCGTGGTTGCGTCTCTCCCGGCGGGTGAGCCAACACCCAGTCTCCCTGATGGCTCTGATTTATGCCAGCTGTCCTAACGTGCCTTCTCGTAGCACCCCCGCCCGCTCCCCAAAGGGGCGTCCAGCCAGTGTGGTGAGGAGCAGAGTGCGGGGTGCTGGCCCCTGGCTGGCCACGGGGCTCCAGGTGAGTGTCCCGGGGCTCACGGGCCTGGCTTCCCGCTAAAGAGAGGGCTGCCCACCCGGTGAGGAAGGTGGGAACAGGTAAGGTGCGAAGGGCCCTCGGTCGTGGTCCTCCCCACGGCATCCCCAGTCCGGCCGCCTACGGTCTGCGTGGCTGGTGGCTTCCCGGAGCCCAGGTGTTCTGGGAAGTGGAGAACAAGGCAGAAGCTGCCGCCGTGAGCCCGTGGTGGCACCTGGCAGCCGGTTGGTGTCGTGCGCGTTTGTGGAGGGAACAAGTGACAGGACGAGCGCGTGCAAGAGACCCCGCTGCAGGCAGCGCGATGGTGCCATCTCAGGAGGGGCGCCACCCCGTGCCCCTGCAGCGCCCCAGCCTCCGCCAGAGAGCGGGAGGGCCAGGCACACCCACCCTGGCTGGAGATGATGGTGAGCACGCGGTAGACCGTGACCAGGAGCTGCTCCGACTCAGGGTGAATCCGCAGGCAGCTCAGCAGGACAGAGGTGACAGAGCTGTCACACGGCACCTCGGCCGCCGGGTCCTGTGCCAGCGCTGCTTGGCCCGAGGGAAGAGGCCTGGGGTCACCTCCGGAACCTGGGCTCACGGGGCAGGGGGCAGGCCAGTGTGCTCCCTCCCTGGCTGCGGCTGGGGCGGCGGTGGGGGGGGGGGCAGTGCCCCTACTTCGCGTGGAGAAAGCCGAGGCCAGCCTCGCCCTCCTGGCACGGAGCGGGTCCCCACATGTGCCCACCCACGCGGCTGGCGAGTGAGCGGCCTGTGCAGCCAAGGCTGGGTTCCAAGGCTCTGCCGGCTCTGGGACGACGCGCCAGCGTCCACGGGTAACAGGTGTGGCTCGGCACCCACCTTGGCCCAGGGTGCGCAGCAGCAGGGAGCAGCCGTGCAGCTGTATGTCGAGGATCCTCTCGTGTTGCTTCATGATGGCGGCCAACACTTCCACCAGTTCTGGGGGCCATGGCAGACCTGGCGGGGCAGGGAGGTGAGGTGAGCCTGGGCACAGGGGCGGGGGCGGGACACCCCAACTCCGCCGGGGGTCTCCAGGGCATAGCGTGCGCAGGGCGCTGGCTGGATGGGGAGGCGGGGAAAGATGGTGCTCACTGGGCGCTCACTGTGTGCCTGCCACGGGCATCTCATCCCAGCAGCCCCCGAGGGAGAGAGAGCCCCCATCTTGTCTTACAGATGAGGAAACCGGGCAGAGAGATGACAGCACTTGCCTTGAACCCGGCCTGACTCTGGAGCCCGTGGCCATAACTACCCTGAGTGTGGGCATCTGTGGGTGTCGTTGACTCTCCTCTGTGGTGTGTGTGGCGTAGGGGTGAGGGGCAGGGGCAGGCAGCTGAGGGTCCAGCAGCCGCTGTGCCCCTTCTCCACCGCTGCTTTGTTTGCCTTGTTCTGAGAACCGAACGAAAGTGCTGGCGCCCAGGAGGCCGAGCACAGCTAACTGGCCTCTAAATGAGGCTGGCTGGGGCGGGTGTGGCTCCGGGGAGGCCTCCCTCAGCTCTTACGGGACGACAAAATCTCCCTTCCTATGGACTCTATTCTGGCCACAGCCTAGCTCCAGAAGGACTCAAGGGGAGGGATGAGAAAGAGGGAAAGTCAAGTGGCCAGTACTAAGTCTCTACTGCTGCCTTAGAGGGGCCGGGACTGGGCATCTGCAATCTCTGATGCCCCAGCCACTGAACAGACCTTTTGTGCAAGGACAGATGGACAGACCGTTGATGGATGGTTAGATATGGGGGGTGGGGTGGGTGGAGGGCTGATGGATGGACGGACGGATGGATGAATAGTTAGATGGGCGCGGGGGTGGATGGATGGATGGACAGTTGGATGGGGGCAGTAGATGGATGGGTGTGTGGGTGGATGAATGGGTAGATGGATAGTTAGATGGGAAGGTAGATGGAGGGCCGATGGGTGGACAGATGAATAGATGGATGGATGGATGGATGGATAGTTAGATTGGAAGGTGGATGGATGGATGGATAGACGAACCAATGGTTAGATGGGTGGGGGTGGATGGATGGATGGACGGACAGTCAGATGGGGGCGGTGGATGGATGGATGGATGGTTAGATGGGGGGAGTGGATGGAGGGCTGATGGGTGGACAGATAAATGAATGGATGGACAGACCGATGGATGGTTAGATGGGGGGGTGGATCGGTGGATGGACAGTTATGTGGGGGCGGTGGGTGGATGGATGGATGGGTGTGTGGGTGAGTGGGCGGATGGATGGATGGGTAGATGAGGGGTGGTGGATGGGGGCTGATGGATGGGTAGACAGACAAATGAATCAATGGGTGGGTGGGTGGATGGATAGTTAGATGGGAGGGGTGGATGGAGGACTGACGGATGGTTGGACAAGTGAGTGAATATAATGTTTACACTGGTGAGACAAGTAGAATGGAGATTTTATGAAACCATGTTTTGACAAAACTTAGAGGATTCCGAACGCTCTGATGGAGAGTGTTGGGAAGACGTGCTGTCCTGCACTCAGTAGGTGGGGAAGTTGGAGTATCTGTTGGGGGGCAATTTGCAGTATCTGTGGAACTGAACTCTTCCCACCCCGAACATCTAGGAATTCATCCTACAGAAACGCTCACACAAGCGCACACGGGCATGTGCTCCAGGGCACTCAGTATAGGTTTGCTTACGAGACTGGACAATTAGCAACAAGTCAGGGGCCCGCTAACAGCGATGGTGGAAGAGATGGGATGTCCCACTGAGAATGTGTGAAGATTGTGGGAAGGCAGAGGCCGCTACACACTGTCTGCCCACCGAGCCATCCCATTCCCGCTTTCTGCTGGGGTAAAAGGCACAACCCGGCAAGAATTCCAGGCTGCCCGTTCCAAGCAGGTGGGGACACAGGCCTCAAAGGTGCAGGAGAGCCCCTCTAGGAGAGCCCGCGGGAGGAGTCACGGCTCCCCCAAAGGCCCGTGCCACAGGGTGAGCCCCGGAGGAGCTGGGGAAGGCGGGTGGGGGCTCTACCTAGCTGGTCTTCGGGCATCTTCAGGAGCTTCTTCATGGCTTTGAGCTGGACTTCGGGTCTGCTGAAGAAGTTCTGCATGACCTCTGTGGGAGACGGGACGGCGTGGGGAGGAGCCCAGCTGGGTCAGGGACCCTTCTGAGGGCCGGGCACCTGGGGTCCATCTGTGAGCACCACGCTGCCCACGGATGCATAAGATAGGGCATGAGGGGACGCCCTTATTCCCGCTCCGCAGGCCGAGCAGCGGTCCAGAGGCAGCCTGTCTTAGAGTCTCGCCGAGGCTCACCATGGCCAGAGTTCTGCCCCGAGCCCAGGGCTCTTCCCACTGAGCCTCTGAGCCTCCCTGCAGGGCTCTTTGCCTTTGATTCGTGACAAAGGCCCCCAGCCCCCAAAATGAGCAGCAGCCTCCAGCTGTGGACATTGTGGAGCCCTTCCTCATTCTCCCATGGCTGGGCACTGTGCGCCCGCGGCGGCTCCCCTTGCTCTAGGTGAGGACACAGTCTCAGAGGGGGTGACTTGCACAAGCGCACTCAGCTGGTGGGTGACGGGCTTCGACTGGACCCAGGGGCCTGCTTCCAAAGCCCACGACCATGAGATTCGGGGAAACAGCAGCTAGGGCCTCATGAGCAGCCCTTTTCCAGAAGTGGGGGCAGAAGTGGCAGATGGGGGAGGGGGTCCCTTGTCACAGCAGCCAGTGCAGGGAGCCACAGACCGGGAGTAGGGCCAGGAAAGTGGAGCTTGAGTGGAACCTGAAGGTGACCCCATGACCCATCATTCACCCAAGACCTCTGGCGTACGGCGGTGCGATCGCTGTGTTGGGAGCCGCCGGGCGCCCCCGGCCAGGGGCACTCAGTGGAGACATGGTGCCGGGTGACTGGCAGCACCCTCGACGGAGGCCTGTGTGTGTCACACTGCAGACGGAGCCCCCCCAGGGACGTGCCTGACAGTCCGGGCCACCCTCACCCCCTCCCCAGTGTCCCGCACCACGATGGGCACTGGGGCCACCGTGCGCCAGGGTGTGGAAGCGAAAAGCAGGCAGTTCCGGGGGCTGTAAGAGTGAGAGGGCTGTTCAGCTAAGTTGAGGACCGTGGAGCAGGAAGGAAGAGGAAACAGGTGGGGGGCAGGCACTAGGATGGGCTCTGTTAGAAGAGGGGGTGGGGGAGGGGACGGGAGTGGGGCAGCACCCTGAGCAAAGTGGTGCCTGGGGCTGGATGGAGGGGAGCGCCCCGAAACCTCGCCGGCCACTGGCCACCTGTCAGGAACAGATGGGAGGGCGAGGAGGGCTGGGCTTCGGGGGAGGTAAGACAGCAGGGTGCCAAGGCCCTCCCCCTCCAGTCCCGGCCATCACCTATGATGTTGGCAATACTGCCCTCTAGCAGCAGGTCGGTGATGAAGTCGGGCACCACCTGCTGGTGCATCAACAGAGCGATGCTGGAGGACCCGACGCTGCTGCCCGCGAAGGTGAGGAGTATCACATCCCTGGAGAGGAGCACAGACAACCGGCTGGGCTCGCCTGGGGCCTCTCTGATGGGCTCTGGGCGGCTCCTCCTTCCTATTGGGGACCCCTTCGCCGCAAGCAAGCGTGCCCGACTGGCGCCCCAGCCGCTCCACCTCCTGCAGGGTCCCCGGGCTTGGTCCTGGGGGGCGGGGGGGGGGGGAGGACGGCGCCGGGCCCTGGCAGTTTCACCTGCAGGGGCTCTTCCTCCGGAAAATATACTGAAAATCAGATTTTACTATTGTGTTGGTACAAATGGGAGTAGAACCCAGGCTGGGTTCATTGCACATTCCGTTCTTCCTTCTTTCCTGGTCCTCGGGAGTCGGCTCTGCCGGCGGCAAGGTCGCCCGTTACTGCGGCGTGGCGTGGCCGCACGGGAAAGCCCAGTGGGCCACGGATGGGTCAGCGTGTTTGTGGTGTTAACACACCAAGTGCCAGGAGACGGGGAGAGAGCCACGGAAAGGTTAAAACACAGCCCCAGCCCCGAGCTCACCTGATTGTTATTCGCTCCAGGGGGTTGATCTGCAGCATCAGAGGCAAAAGGGAACCCAAGCTGTCCGCGAGGGGGACCTTCTTCTCCCTCATGGTCTTCAGGACGCCCCTGAGGCCATTCGGGAGGGTCCGGAGGGACTTTCTCAGAAGCATGGCTTCTCTTCTCTGAGGGGGACACAAACACTGCTGTTTCCGGCGTTTTCCTCAACGGCGCCCCAGCTGGGCCCAGTCCCCGCAGAGGACTGGTGGGTCCCAGGGCCAGCCCACCAGAGGGCCAGAGGAAGTGAGCCTGGGGACCCCAGGTGACAGGCAGCCCCTGTGCGTGCAGGCCGCCTCGGTCAGTTTCCCGCGGGCCAGTTAGTGCACCTGAACTCGGCCTTCTCATCCGCGGGAGGCAGGGAGTGCACGGGGAGTCCGCTGTGAGGGGTAGCGGGGCGGTCTGCCTATCTCGGTCATTGTCATCACCACCGTGCCAGGGCCCCGCAGGCCCCATATTGCGTGGGGGGGGGCCCCAACAGCTGGGACGGTGGGATTCCTCCCAGCCCCTTGGAGGCACAGAGCAAGGCAGGAGGATACAGGTGGGAAGAGTGTGCCCCTTTTGAGGCAAGGTGGGCAGGGCCGGCCCTCTGGGGACGTGGGGTGTGGCCGGGAGGGGCGGGCACAAGGCGGCTCACATCTGTGAAGGAGCAGCTGGCCATGTCTAGGATGATGCAGCCCAGGGACCAGACGTCCGACTTCTGGCTGAAGGAGAAGCGGAGGGCTTCGGGGGCCATCCAGGACTTCTGACAAGGGTCTGTTGGCAGAAGGTGTCAGATGCGTGAGTCCCGTGCTCCCTGGGAACGTGAGGGGAGGCAGGCAGGTGCTCTCTATGGAGGGAAAGGAAGAGGGCCCTGGTCAGCAAGATCCTGGCCCTGGGTCTCCAGCCAGCGAGGCTGCTGCCCGCCCCCCTCCCCGGGCAGGTGCCCCGCTCCCCCAGGCTGGCCCGTGTGTGTGTGCACACGCATGTCGTTGTGTCCAACACGGCTGCAGAAGTGGCCGGAAGAGCCGTGAGCCCACAAGGCTGAGACTTCCGCCCTCTTTAAACACCCTGCCCCTCTAAAGGTCAGAACCTGGAGGCAACTTCCAGTTGCCCCACCCTCGTTTCTAACCCTGAACCCCAGACGAGGAGCCAAAAGAGCAGGGTCATCAGTCTGTTAGTCCCTGATAGACCTCAGGCAGCCCCTCCCTCTCTGGGCCTTCATTCCCCAGCCGAACGGTAAAGGGGTGACTCTAAAGGCCCTTCCACCCACCCATTCATCCGTCCACCCACACGTCCATCCGTCTGCCCATCTATCCGCCTGTCCGTCCACCCATCCATGCATCCATCCATCTGTCCTCTGTGCACCCAGGACGCTGAAATTCTCAACTACAGTTACTCTCTCCATCCCCGACAGCTGGCATAGGCTTGCAGCCCAGCTCCCTTTGCCCCCGTCCTTCCAAAGGAAGGAGAACCCATCTGGCCTTGCTCCCCATGTCTCCCATCTCCTCAGTTACTTTTAGGACTCAGTAGTACTCCAGCCCTCCCCGGCGCCTGGCATCCACTAGCTCTCCATCTCCTTCTGAGGCCATTCTTCTCCTTCCACGAAGGTTAACATTTTCTGGATGTCCTTTGGACCCTGTGTGCACCCCCTCCCCTGCCATGGTGGTACCCCTGCTCTGTTACAACGCAAGCAAGGGGGGGGTCTCTTTGGAGCCCACAAAAGCCCATGGGGGTCTGTAGGGACCTTCCGAGCAAGAGGTCCCGGGGTTACTCTGGCCTCTGGGCTCTAGGAACGACCCCACTCGGCAGAGCGGCCCCTCCCCCAGTGCTCCCCAGCCATAGCTGTCCCGCCGCCTGGGAGGACCCGGGCCACCTTCCTCCGCGCGGATGTTCCACTTGGCTTTGTCTGTCATCAGCGCGTTGGAGCTCAGGTCCTGCAGTTTGCAGTGGTTGCTGCTGACGAGGGCTATGTTGGAGGGCTTGAGATTCCTGAAACGGAGAGGCAGGACTCTCCACCCACCACCCCTGCCGCCGAGGGTGACCCTCCCGGGGCAGGAGCCGGCGCGCCTTGAACCTCCCTCCCTGCTCCCTGCCCCACCGAGTCCTGCTCCACTCTCCAGAAATGCCCCCTTTGCAGCGCGCTCTTCCCTACAGATATAAAATCTGCTACTCTGTTCTTTTAGATCGGGACACAACGGGCCAGCCCCGAGGAGGAAAACGCCCAGCCGTCCGCCGCTTCTGCCTACCATCTTGCTCACCAACCTCCAGACCCTCGCTATCCGGGCATTTGCTTAGGGGTGGGCTTCCGGCCATTCTGTGATGTCCAGCGGCATCCACACTACATCGTGAGCATTTTCTTCGTCCACACGGGCCTCCCTTCCTTTAAACCCAGTACTGACCCGGTCTGGAGCCGTTCCCACCCCCTCCAGACCGGGGGCCCCACAGGGTGGCGAAGCCATGTTGCTGGCGATGTCAAGCTCGGCCCGGGGAGGCCAGAGGCCACGCGCGCAGCCTGGTCTCTCTCCTCCGAGTGCTGTTATCTGGCTGCTCTCCCCGCACTTTAGAACCAACCTGCCCCAGTCAGCTTACGCTCTGTGAAGCTGGGTGAGTCACTGCAGGTGACGTGGAGGGGGTGGCATTCCCTTTACGCCTGCGAGCTGCTCTGGAAAGGTGCCTGCTCTTATCCTGGCTGCGCTGACCCCGGCCACACCTCTCTGCCCCGCCCCCGCCCCTGGGCACTGACACCTAAGGGGACTCAGCACCTTTGCTCCCGAAGCAGCCCGGCCGCCCCGGTCACCTGTGGACGATGTCTAAGTGGTGCAGGTATTCCAGAGCATCCAACACCTGGCCCAGAATGTTCCGCATCCACTGGGGGGAAAGGAGAGATGCCAGGATCGGAGGGGTCCCGGGCAGCTGGCTCAGGCCGCTCAGCGACCACTCACGGCAGCCGGTGGGATAATGATGTGTTCTCTACTTGCTTCTTTTTTTAATTTTTTAATGTTTTTTATTTATTTTTGGGAGAGAGGGAGAGAGGGAGAGAGAGAGAGAGAGAGAACTGGTGGGGGAGGGGCAGAGAGGGAGGGAGACACAGACTCTGAAGCAGGCTCCAGGCTCCGAGCCGTCAGCACGGAGCCCGATGCGGGGATCGAATCCACGAACCGCGAGATCATGACCTGAGCTGAAGTCAGACCCTCAACCGACCGAGCCCCCCAGGCGCCCCTTTCCTAGCTCCTTAAGACAGGCCCAAAGCCCCACAGCAGCTCAGAGCCAGCGCAAGAGGTTTCTGCGGCACGTGCCTTTGAGGCTGAAGTGTGTGCGGCCGTCCAGACAGTGACACCATGTCAGCCAGGGCAACGCCCCGGTTTCCGGACGCACGCCCCTGCCTCCATCCCAGAGTCCCCGGGTGCCCTGGGCCCCCCCGCCCTGGGCCCCACCCCTTGTGGGGATCCGAGATATTGAAGTCTTTATTGCCTACTTGGGGCTTGCCTCTCCATGGCATTGGAATGAGAAGTGCTCTGACAAAGAACGTTCTGGAAACACTTTATGTCAGAAACAAGATCCATCTAGTTTCCAGGGCAGTGATTTTCAAACCATGTTCCTAGGAACCCCAGATTCTACCCTGGGGTGTCAGAGAGGAGCTAAGCGTACAAGACCCTGGGCTTCCACTCCACCCTCCACCAACCCTGCCATGCCCCCTGATTAGAGTAGCTTCAGGGCGCCTGGGTGGCTCAGTTGGTTAAGCATCCGGCTTTGGCTTATCTCGCGGTTTGTGGGTTCCAGCCCCGCGTCAGGCTCTGTGCTGGCAGCTCAGAGCCTGGAGCCTGTCTTCAGATTCTGTGTCTCCCTCTCTCTCTGACCCTCCCCTGCTTGCTCTGTCTCTCTCTCTCTCTCAAAAATAAATAAAACATTAAAAAAAATTTTTTTTAGAGTAGCTTTGCCTTCCTTACTGGGTTTCTGTGAACATTTTGTGCTCGAAAGGGTTCCGCCACTAACAGAAAGTTTGAAACCCATTCCAGAGCCTTCCCTGGGGTCCACGCCGGGAGAGGAACTCCGTGCCCTTGAGAGCCCCTCAGGGGCGGGATGGTGCCCACAGGCCCCCTGAACGGAGGGGTGCTCACAGCGAAAGCAGGCAGGTTCACTTGGCGTGGGTCACTGGCAACATGGGAGCAAAAATGACTGACCCAGCTCAAAAGGCAACAGGAAAACGTCCTCACGACCTTGGGGGCAGGACAGGCCCTCGACAGGCTCAGAGGCGCTAACCATGAAAGAAGCACTGATAACCTGACTTTGCTACAATTAGGGACTTCTGTTCATCAAAAGACAAGGTTAAGAAAGTGCATCGGCAAACCACAGTTTGGGAGAAGACTCTGGATGCTCGCATCCGCGGTATGTAAAGAACACCTACGGATCAACAAGAAAAGACAAACAACCCCAATGTTTAAATGGACAAAAGACTCGAACAGGCACAAAATCCAAATGGCTGGGGGCACCTGGCTGGCTCAGTCGGTTGAGCGTCCGACTTCGGCTCAGGTCATGATCTCACGGTTCGTGGGTTCGAGCCCTGCGTCGGGCTCTGTGCTAACAGCTCGGAGCCTGGAGCTGCTTCCGATTCTGTGTCTCCCTCTCTCTCTGCCCCTCCCCCACTTGTGCTGTTTCTCTGTCTCAATAATAAATAAACATAAAAAAATAAATTAAAAAATACGGGGTGCCTGGGTGGCCCATGGGGCGCCTGGGTGGCTCAGTTGGTTGAGCGTCCGACTTCGGCTCAGGTCATGATCTCACAGTCCGTGGGTTCGAGCCCCGTGTCAGGCTCTGTGCGGACAGCTCAGAGCCTAGAGACTGCTTCAGATTCTGTGTCTCCCTCCCTCTCTGCCCCTCCTCTGCTCACTTTCTGCCTCTCTCTCTCTCTCAAAATAAAATAAAGATGTAAAAAAATATTAAAAAATAAACCAAATGGCTGAAAAGCACTCACTGTGATTACTCATCACAACTCAAATGAAAACGTGGTTTTTAATGAAAATGGCACAGAATGACGTGTTGGCCAGGAAGTAGGAACCGGAATGTTCCCAGCTTGTGCGGGAGTAGCCCTGAGTCAACCAAACCATGCTGGACACTGTCTGGAACATCTACGAAAGCTACACATACACCCGCTCTGCGATCCAATGACTGCGCGCGCAGGGATTCCTGCCGGGAAGATGAGCTACGTTGAGGTCGGCGAGAAGGCACACCGAGCACTGTTCACAGCAGCCTCGTTCATCACAGCCCGAAACTGAGAACAAGATGCGTGCTCACGGAGCGAGGCCACGGTCAGACAGACGTGGCCCTACAACAGGGCGTCACCTGGCCACGACAAGGACGATTTCCTGATACACTCACGTAAGAAACCAGCCACAAACGGTGACACGCTGTATGAGCCCATGAGTGTGAACCCCAGGGCAGGCAGAAGGATCTCTGGGGGTAGAAGCCCATCCGGGGGCACGGACAGGGGCTTCTGGATCTCCAGGAGGGCTCTGCCTCTCCACGTGGGGGAGGTTACCTGAGTGTACGCCTGGTATGGTGCACCAGGCTGTGCACTGAAGGACACACGTCACAGTGTGCAAATACCTCTGGATACAAATGTGAGAAAAGATAAGGCACGTCCGCCCTCCCCTCTGCCCCTTTGCTCCCTGACCCCCTGATTCACGTCCATCCAGGTGGTCCCCAGGCCTGGTGTTCTAGAGAGTATGTCTTACCTCAGAGTCAATGATTGTCTTTGTCTCCCTCTTCTCCTCAATCACCTTCTGGAAGCTTCCATCATTGTACTCCATCACCAGGCAGAGGAACAGAGAGGAGATCTGCTGGGGACGTGAGGCCTCAGCCAAATGCCACGGTCCCGGCCCCCACAGGCCCAGGCCTGGGTGCCTCTGCGAGGTTACGTGCTCCAGGGCCTCCCTCCACGGGGCTCTGGGAGCACTGCCTGCGGTGGGGTACGAGCCCCCCCACGAACAGCCCCTGCTCACGCCTCCAGCCTCATCCATCCTCTCGTCCCCCTCCGTCCCCACTCCATCTGCACGAAGCCCCTCAGACTCTCCCGAAAGCAGCTCAGGCCTTCTGGCCACTGTGTACACAGACCCCTGTGCCCGGGACCCCGCTTTTCACAGGTAACTATTCGCTCTTTAGGGCTCAGCTTACGTCCATTTCCTCTCTCCGGGGAGCCTGGCCCGGGAGGGACTCAGGGGCCTCAACTCTGGGCTCTCAGAGGACCCTGCTTTTCCTTCCCCAGTGAGCTCTCCTCTTGGCTTCTCTACATTTCCTTGAGAGCGTCGCGGGGTGCTCAGAAAATATTCGGGGTGCACGCAGTGCTGGCCTCTCCCTAAGGCTTTCCTCAGGGCCCAGCTGAAGAGGGGGAATGTGTATGAGGGGACCCTCCACTCCTGCTCAAGCCCTTAAGCCTTGTGGTTTCCCTTCACCTCCAGGCCCCCTGCCCCACCCAGCTCAACCCATCCGGGATGATCTGCAAGACTCTGGATCCCCAGAAAGACACGAAGTCACACAGCCTATGGGGTGAAACATAGGGCTTGGGGACTTACAAGACCCTGATCTGAATCTCACTCGGCTGCTACTAGCTGTGCGGTCTTGGAGAGCTCCTTAGCCTCTCTGAGCCCCAGGGAAATGAGGATAGTCCTTCCAGCCCTGCAGATCTGCCAGGGTCTGCGGATGACCATTAGTAAACTGCAGGAGCCGCCAAGGTCAGGGCTCCGGAGGCCCCAGGACAGTGTGATGCCGAATAAGGGGACAAACGGACCAGCTCCCTAAAGTCCGCTCCTTCCACGAAGGCCAAAAGTTCCACTGTCAGAGGCAGACTCACTGAGCTTTTGGCTGCAGGATGAGCTCAGCAGCTGGACGCACAGGGCCCTGGAGTCAAGGCTACCAGGCCTTGCTTGCCTCCTGGCCGGGCCACGGCCTAGGTAGGTACCCAGGAGACACTGGTTTCTCTTAGCCTTTCTTTCTTCTCTAAAGTCGTACACTAACCCCTCCTCCACTGAGACTACGGCGGGCTCACAGGAGATGGTGCCCAGAGAGTCCCAAGTGCCGCATCAGGGGTCACCACATTCAGAGTCACTGCCATCACTGCTCCAGGGGTCCTAATGGCGCGGGGGTGCCCTGTGCTCAGCTCACTTGCTCCTGAGCCCGGAGGGGCCGCCTCTGACCCACCTTACTATTCCATGTGATGAACAGCTCCCGGTATACGGAGATGTGGGCGTGCTGGAGCTCCAACAGCGGCATCAGCTGCAGGGGTGAGAGCAGAGGAAGTGGAGACGTTTGGGAAACACTGCTTCTCAGCTAGCGCACCTGTGTCACGTATCCCAACCAACACGTAACCTTCCGGCCCTGAACGGGGCTGGGAAGTGGGCCCAAGGAGGGTGTGCAGCCTGGTCTTCGGAGTCAGACAGCCCGCTGCGAGTCCTGGCTCTCCAGCATGTGCTGGCTGCGCTGTGTGACCAAGGAGAGGCTCCTCAACCTCTCTGCGCCTCTAGCCTCAGCTGAAAATGGCAGTGACAGTGGTGTCTGCCTCACCGGGGTGTTGAGGGCTAAAGCGAGCTCATCCAGGGAAGTGCCTAACGTGGACGAAGAAAAAGCACGGTCAGGGGCGGCCGGAGGTGGTGTGGCCACAGGGAGGTGGGACACCGATGCACTTGCGCCCACCTCGCCTCCGAGGTGGCACACACATGAAGCTCCAGTGACCCACCCCGGGCTGACGGGGCTTGGAGAAGCCACGCAGCTGGGCCACAGCAATGGCTGCCAGGCAGCCAGCTCCTGGTGGCGGAGAACCGGCTGCCAGCGCAGGTCGCCCAGTGGGGTGGGGGAGGGGAGGGGGATGTGCACAGCTGGGGTGGCGTGGGGGCTGTGGGAGGTCTCCCCTGCTCTCCCTTCCACTTTGTCGGGATGTGGCCTGGGTCCTTCGCTGTGCCCCAGTCACACCGTGGACGGGCCAGCTGCGTGCTGGCAAAGCTCGCGAACCGGTGATTCCAGGAAGAAGACAAACAAGTGACCACTGACTAGGAGGGGAGGCACTGGCTCCATGTGAAGGTACAAGAAAAGCAAAGGAGTGCTGCTCAGAGCCTTTGTCGGGCAAATCCAAGCGCACGCAGCTGGCGGTGCTATTGTTACAGGTTAGGGTGTTGTCGTGGGTTCCGACTGGTGGATTGAAGGAACGTAAAAGAATGTTCATTTGCTCTGTTACACAATTCTGAACTTCCCAAGTTTTCTACTGTAACTGGTATTTTTATTTTTATTTATTTTTTTAATATTTATTTATTTTTGAGAGAGAGAGTGACAGCGTGAGCAGGAGAAGGGCAGAGAGAGACGGAGACACAGAATCGGAAGCAGGCTCCAGGCTCCGAGCTGTGGGCACAGAGCCCAATGCGGGGCTCGAACCCACGAACCACAAGATCATGACCCGAGCCGAAGTCAGCTGCTTAACCGACTGAGCCACCCAGGCGCCCCTGTAACTGGTATTTTTATAATTGAAGGGACATATTTTAAAAGCTGGCTATTGGTAGATGAATCTAGGGATCTGGCCAACATGTAAACTTTATCTTCTCAGGCACCTGGGGGGCTCAGTGGGCCGAGCGTATGTCTTTGTCTCGGGTGATGATCTCACAGTTACTGAGTTCGAGCCCCACGTCGGGCTCTGTGCTGACAGTTCGGAGCCTGCTCTGGATCTTCTGTCTCCCTCTCTGCCTCTTGCCAGCTTGCTCTCACCCTCTCTCGCAAAAATAAATAAACATTAAAGAAAGAAAAACCTTTATATTCTCTGAGAACATATGTTCTAAGTTGTCTGCACCAGGATTTAGAAATGAATGTTTGCGGCACGGACTCTCTTCATGACCTGGGGGTTTCCGGCTTTGCAGCACTGGGCAAGAACTGGTTCTGACCCTCCTGGCCTCCAGTGAGGTGCAGAACAGGCTCCATGTGTTCTGCATCATGTCTTCTAGGGAGGGAACTACCCAGAGAATTACCTCCTCCAAGGCCTCGTTGGCATGATGCTCATCAATACATTCCACCTGTAGGGGTGCAAGAACACTAACTTAGTAAACATGTAGGAATCCTTCTCCACCACCGTCATCATGATCACCATCACTATGACCACCACCATCACCGTCATCACCATCATCACCATCATCATTATCACCATCACCATCATCACCACCATCATCACCATCATCACTGTGATATTATCACCATCACCACCATCACCATCATCACCATCCTCATCACCATGATCATCATCATCGCCATCATCACCATCACTACCATCACTGTCATCGCCATCATCATCCTCATCACCATGATCATCATCACCATCACCACCATTGCCATCATCATCATCACCATCGTTGCCATCACCACCATGACCATCATCACCATCCTCATCACCATGATCATTATCATTGCCATCATCACCACCATCACCATTGTCACTGTCATCACCATCATCTTCACAATCATCACCATGACCACCATCACCATCACTACTACCATCACCATCATCCTCACCACCATCATCACCATCATCATCACCACCACCATCACCATCATCATCATCACCATCATCATCATCGCCATCATCATCACCATGATCATATTATCACTACCATCACCACCCTCACCATCATCACCACCATCACCGTTGTCAATGTCATCACCATCATCACCATTACCATCACCACCACCATCATCACCATTACCATCACCATCA
>CM053568.1:3146227-3176487 GCA_028646485.1 Cryptoprocta ferox
ACCACCACCATCACCATCATCATCATCACCATCATCATCATCGCCATCATCATCACCATGATCATATTATCACTACCATCACCACCCTCACCATCATCACCACCATCACCGTTGTCAATGTCATCACCATCATCACCATTACCATCACCACCACCATCATCACCATTACCATCACCATCATCATCATCATCATCATCACTATCATCACCATCATCATCACCACCATTATTCACTGGGAGGGAGGCCAGGCTTCTACCATTCACGCCCCACCGCACGGCACCAGATGAGGCCTGGTGATGTTCCTAAGGCAGGGTTATCCAAAAATGCTTTGAGCAATGAGAACATCTTTACTCCTGTGGCAAGGGTAAGTCTAGGATAGAATAATACACACTCCAAACAATCATTAGAGGATCCATTTTCAGACCTGCTGAAAGCAGGGAAGAAAATAATGTGTGGCCCCTAGAGCCAAACAGCTCTCCTCTGGTTGGCTAAGTATCAACCTCACCACTTGATTCCTTATCCAAATTGGGAAGATTGTCCCTGTCGCTGAACATGGGGCAGTGGGGGAACGCATGAGAGAAAGGGTGGTTGATGGGAAGGGCAGCACGAAGCTTCAAGGCTACGACATACTTGGTGGCAAAGTTTGCATGTGCTTTCAGGTGCATATCATCACCGCCTCTAATCCCAGATCCCCACCCAGAGCTTCTGCTCATAAGGCTTACAAATGACGAACTCTTATAACTGGGGTGATCGTAGGTGAAAATGCAGAGGCAGTGGCTTATTCCCAGACCCTGTAAAGACCCCAGATGGAGCAGCACAGCGAGACTGCTTTCTCTTCCTCCTGTTCCAGGGGCTCATGCTTCTGGGTGAATGTATCCAAAACACACTGAAAGCCTTCAAAATGTCACCTCCTTTGCTCTAGAAGCCCCACCCTTAGGGATTGATCCCCGAGGATATCGTGGATCCTCAAAAAAGTGACCTAGAATGTTGCTTATCAGAGTTGTTGACACAGAGTGAAAAATCAAGAACAGACTAAGCGCTTATCATACACGAGGGGCTCTGGGATCGTTGGGGGCAGTTACAGCCCATCGAGCAGGTGGGGCCACACAGCCACCAGAACCAAGAGAGGAGGAAGCTGTGTCAGTGGCAGGAAATGATGTTTGCAGCACACTAAGTGGGGGAGAAGCACGGAACCAAACTCAACGGCACTCTTGTCAAAACAAAGTGTGTAAGCACTTAGGGAAAAGACTAGAAGGAAACGCAAAGTCCTACCTACACCCCACCCCCATTTCTTTCTTTTTTTTTTTTAAAGAAAGACTGACTGGCTTTTTAAACCGCTCCTTGATCGCCCAGAGGGCAGTCGGCTGTCCTGCCCCCCTGGCCAGAGAGACAAGGGGGGCGGCCCTCCAGCCAGCCTGCAGTGTAGCCAGAGGCAGGTAAGGACTCCAGGCCCAGCCTCTGCCGGTAGAGGCAGGAGGCCTGGCCGAGCAGCAGTGGCCCCAGCAGCTGGTGCCAACGAGGCTCTTCCAAGTGCACGGTCAACCCCAATTCCAAGGTACCCCAGAGGGCACCGTGCACCACGAGGGCGGAGCCGCGACCCTTTCAGCACAGATCTCTGTTCGTCTGAACCACCCTGACTTGGATACACAAAGGGCTTTCCCCCTGCAGGTCTGTACCCCTCCCTGCCGTGCCGGCCCGGGGAGGGGGTGGTGGAAGGGCCCAGGGCTCATGATGTCCTGCCCTTAGCCCTGTGTGACCTGGGGCAAGTCCCTGCCCCCTCCACCCCCCTCCACCCCAGGCCTGGCTCCCCTTTGGTAAAAAGGTGGCCCTGCTGAGGTAGCCTGAATTCACATCCTCTTGGGAGCTGCGCGATGCTGGCTAGTCTGCAGCCTCCCCAGGCGTCCCTGTCCTTGGCTGAAGAGCGGGGCCACGGCTCGGGCTTGGCAGGGCCGGAGGACGACAGACTGGCGGGAAGTACATGCTGAGTAAGTGGCTGATATGGCTGCGTTGCTGAAGTTAAAATGAGCATTCCTCCTCCACGCAGGGGAGAGTCGAGTGTGCAGGGGGAGCCTCGCCCCACCCCCACGTCTACTCTCCACTCATCTGCCTCCGTGACCGCTGGCAGAGAGGAGGCGGCTGGCATCAAGAGGAAGCCTTTCTCTAACATGGGGGCGCTAAGTGTCTGTTTGGGGGCACCACTCGCACTAGGATGTCACCGCAGCTGTCGCTTACCTGCTTTATCACGTACTTGACTTTGTTTTCTATTTTCTCCACCACCAGGTTCATCCCCAAGGCCCCAGGGCTCAGCTGGTCCAAAATCTAGCAGCAAGAGACCAAAAGAAGCGTTCAGCAAACGCACATGGCTTTTCACTTTGCAAAGTATGCTCGACTCCGACGCCTTTTCGGGCCCCAACTTCTCTTGCACACCGGCAGGGCAGAAGTCTCCACCACCTTTTGCAGGGAAGGAAATGCCCCGAAGGCTGGGGAGCCCTTAGAAGGCAGAACCTGAGCCCCTCTCTCTGCGGCCAGTTCTGGAGCTCTTTCTACCCCCCTGTATCACTTCTCTGGGCTGCAGCGGGGGGCCAGTGGGCACCTAGGAGCCAGTACCTCCTGGGGCAGATCTTTGTTCACTCTCTCTAGCCCCCTGTTATTCTAGCTTCCAGTACCCACCTCCGAACTGAGCATCCACACAAGAAAATAACTGGTCCATAAATTGGGGCAGAGTCACAGCTGCGTGTGGCCTGGCACTGCGCCAAGCACTTTACAGCCCCCTCCCTCCAGTGAGTGGCACTTATCGCCAGGTCCGTGTCCACACTGGAGAAAACTGAGGCATAGGGAGCAAGGTCCTTGCCTGAGGCTACCGTGCTAGTAAGTTAGCCGGCCTGGAGCGGACGGGAGCTCTGGGGTCTGACTCCAGGGTCTGTGCTATGAAGCAAACCTGCAGAGAGATGGCTGCCCTGTCTGTGCGGGGAGGCCAAGGGCTTCGGGGTAGGGTGGACGATGCAATTACACCTGTCAGAGGATAGAGGAAGCCCGGATGGAAAGGAGTGGATGTCGGAGATGGAACCCTGAGTCTAGGGACTCTCAGAGTCCAGGGAAGTCTTGGATTCTGTAATCCAGCCCCTGTGGGCGGGCAGAATCGTGCTTAGGGACCCGGGCCGGGGGGGGGGGGGGGCGGCGGGACAACATACTACCGAGTGGCTTCATTAAGCCACTCTAAGGAAGCACACGCTTAGGGCCTCTTAGGCGGCAGGTTAAACAGCAAAACACACTCGTCGCTCAGATGGGGTCTATGGTTTTCTCCAGAAAAAGTAACTTTGCCTTTAAAATTCTCTGGCCCCCAGAAACTCCTCTCCTTTACAGGGCTGGCTCCCCTGTAGCCCGCCCACAGGAAGGGAGTTCTCGCAAAGTGAGCAAAATCTAATCTACAAATTGTTTTCAAATTAATGAAATCCTTACAAAGACTGAATCTAATGTTTAATAAAGTTGACATATCATGTATCGAAGCAGTTAATTAAACACTCATTCACTTTTATTTTGCAGCTTTCTTTTTGTTCGGGTTATGTTTCAAATCACACACGTTGTCACAGGCCCTGGAAATGGTCCAAGCCCTCCTACCCGGGACTACCGATGGCCTGGATATGGAGTTTGGAGGCTCCTGATTATGAACTTTGGACGTTTTAGGGTGTCCTGTGTCCATGGGCAGAAAGGTGGGCTTCTCTCCCATCACGTATTCAGACGAACGGTGCTGGAGAGTCCTTCATTTCCTCCATCATTGTAGAGGGGGAAACTGAGGCCCAGAGAGGCAAAGGGGACCCAGGGGGCCACCCCACGCGCTGGAGGCAGACCCTGGCCCCGGGATGGGACCTGGCCACCGGCCGCCTCTTCAGAGGCTGTGACCGGTAAACCGGGAAGGGGGCTAGGTGGGGGTTGCAGGAGGTCGGGGGTCCCTGGCTCGCCCCAGACCGGCGGGTTCCCGTCGCCCCGGCCTCCCCACCACGGAACAACTTGGCACCTGGTACTTCTCCATAGTGTCCCCAGGGCGGACTCCCCGCGTCCCCTCCGTTGGCAGGGCGCCCGAGGTGCACCCCTAGCCCGCGCCCAAGCGCGGACCCTCGACTGAGCATGCTCAGTAGAGATCGCGCCCGGGAGAGCGCCCCACCCCCCGCCTCGGGAGCGCCCCCTCAGCCCCAGGTGCGCCTGCCCGAACGGTGCCCGCGGGGGCTCCGGCACGCCCCTCCAGCGGGGTGGCCTCACAGCGCTCGACGGGCGGGGCCCGCGAGCGCGGCGGGCGGGGCCCGCGAGCGCGGTGGGCGGGGCCGGGCGGGGCCGCCGGGCCAGGGCGCGGCGGGCGAGGCCCCAGCGCGGTGGGCGGGGCCGCCGGCGCCAGAACGCGGCGGGCGGAGCCTCGAGCGCGGCGGACCGGACGGCGAAGGGCGGTGCGCGGCCCCTTTAAGGCGCGGCCGGGGCGGGCCCGCCGGCGCGGCCCCTTTAAGGCTTGGCCTACGTGGCAGCCGCTGGAGCCGCGGACGAGGAGCGAGGCCGGTGGCCGGGCACTTCCTGTGGAGGCCGCAGCGGGCGCGGGCGCCGACGGGCCGAGCGCCGAGCGAGCGAGCGAGCGAGCCGAGCCTCCCGCCGCCGCCATGGGCCAGAACGACCTGATGGGCACGGCCGAGGACTTCGCCGACCAGGTGCGGCCTGCGGCCCGACCGGGCCTCCTGCCCCCGGCCCCGCGGCCCTCGGCCCCTCCCGCGGGTCCCCCCCAACTCCCCCTGCGGGCCCCGGCCCCGAGCCCTCGGAGCCCCCGGAGTCGGCCCCCGGCCCCCGAGGGCCGCCCCTGGGACTGCGCCGCGTCCTCCCCGCTCCCGAGCCCGCCGGAGCATCGCGCCCCCTCCCCCAACCGGGGCATTCCTCTCCGGGGCTCGTCGCCCTCCCGGCCCCGGGCTCCCCGAAACGCGGCCCCCGGGCCCGGCCTGCCCTTGTCGCCGCCTCCCCGCCAGGGCTCCGGGTGGGTTCTCGGGCCCGTGCTTCGGGACCCAGCCGCCCCCCCGCCCCGCCCCTGGCCGGCCCCAGGAGGTGAGGGGGTGTGAGGGGCTGCCTCGCCCCGTCCCGAGAAGGGAGCCCGAGCCCTGGGGACCGGGGGCCGCCGCGGGTTTGGGCCGAGGCTGGCTGCTGGGGAGCGTCGTCTCCGTGTTGAACTGTTGGGGGTGGTCCCTGCACGCTTCTCCTCTCTCTGGCACTCTTAGGGGGCGGGGTGGGGAGCCGTGATCCCGAACGGGGGTTGGTCAGATAGGAGGCCTGGGGGTCTTCCCAGAGGAAAGGGGGCGCCCTGGTATGTACCCCAACTACAGAAAGCAACAGCGCTTTCTTCTGTTACTTTCCCAGATGTGTTGGACTCATGGGGTCCCTTTGACCCTCCCAGCCTTTTCCCTCCCTGTTTGGACTCTGCCCTGGGACTGAATTGAATGGGTATCTATCTGTACACAAACCTGGGAGGAGGGGAAGCCTCTCTTCCTGGGGTTTTTTCCCCCTTCTGGAGTGTCCCGCTGCGATTGTGAGCACCGGGGAGGCTCTTGAAACAGGCAGTTGACACAGACGAGAGGGACAGAATCAGATCCTAGAAAGGGGAAAGGACAGAGCTTCCTGGCTCTTTCCAGGGAGCTTTGCTTGTGTACCTTTTACCTGTCCCCCTACGTCTGCAGGGGAACAGCCTTATCCCCGGAGGCAGAGCCGTGTCCGTCCGGCCCAATGGCCATTTCTTTCCTTAGCGTACTTAACGGGCTTGTGGGTTTTGCCAGACTTAAAAAGTAGTGAGGTTCAATTTTTCATTTTTATGGGGGTGGTATTGAGCAGCGAAACTCGGAAGCTTGGGTTTACTGGAAGGCTCGTGTGCGTTTGTGTGAGTTAAAAGCACGGATGCGTGTTTTCTGAGCCACTGTGGGCGAGCTCCATCTTGCTCTGTTCCCCCTTGAGGGGTGCCGTCTGTCTGGCGTCGGGTCGCGGGGCTTTGCATGGCACCACGCTCCTGTGAGCTGGTGTTTTAAAACCGGCTCGGGGGAGGAAAAGTATGTCAACTTGAAGAAATGGTTTTTGCTAAGGTCATGATTTTGTGTTCAGAGACCGTTTGAAAGGGGCACCGTTCACACACACAGCTCATACCCAGAGCCCCGAAGAGCCACGTCGGCCTTCCCTGTCCGTTTTCAGTGACATGGTTTTCGTGACCCGATTTCATCTCCCCAAGTAGCAACTTCCTAAGAAGATGGCTCCTGCCACCCGAGGGGGCCGTGAGAGTTCTGTAGGCACACTCTTCAGTCTGGAGAACCCTGATTTTGCAAGTGCGTTTCATAACCAAATCTAGATAAAAAGTCTCTCACCAGGCCGCTGCCAACTATCAAACGATCAACTTTCCTACAGAGAAAAAAAAAAAGTTCAAAATCTCTATATGTAATCTTTTCTGCTTTTTTTTCCTCCATGCATTTTGCTTAAATGAAAGACGCGGGATCTTGGAACCGGAAAGGCCCTTCAGGCGGACACAGGGTCTGCCTGCACCAAGTTACTGGTGGGAAGGACGGCCTGCTGGGGCTTCTGAACTGGCCTGGGGCAGGGCCCTGGGGGGAAACCCAGCCTCCGACCTCCAGGCTGTGCCACGTACTGCGAGCTTCCGAGGCCCGGTGTTCTTCTGCCTGCCTGCGTGGAAATCAAACACCCAGCGTGGCCCAGGGCTGTGTCTTGTCAGGCAGTGCGGCTCCTGCTGTCAGTTTATCAGGGCCAGGGCCCACCTTGGTGGTGGCATTCGATGTCAACAGACCCCCTCCATGCCCTTTTGTGGGTGACTCGGGAGGGCTGTGGCCCTCGAGTGGCCCTCGTCCTCTTCAAAACCGAAGTCAGGAGCATCTTCTGCCACAGGCGGGCTTGGCGGGGGACGACGTGGGCAGATAAGAGAGCGCAGAGCCCAAGTGACGGCTTCCTGTGGATAACACCTGGCCAAGCTGGGGTGCCCTTTTAACTTTTATCCACATAATATTAAAGCTGCCAATAGTAAAGATGCTGGAGTCTAGGCTTTTAGAAGGAAAATGATCTCGTTCGAAGGGCATGGGGGAATATCGTCAAAGTCACCGATTGGTAACGTGACAGACCCGTTTTTTGAAACCCCGTCTTCAGAAAACGAAAGCAAAACTCAAGTGACAGGTGTTGGCCAGGAAGTGTAGGTTGCCGAGAGCGGGACCTATAAAGCCTGTGCGTCCCCCGGTAGTTAAGATAAGAGACACTAGCTCTGGGCCAGGTCCTCCGTGCTCAGTACTGCGCTACCCTCTGGACTGCGCCAGGCTGGCCACAGTGTCCCCGTGGTCAGGCGTGGAGAGGGCAGGCTTGTGTGGCGTGCCGGAGGCCGAAGTTCTGAGCCCACATCTGGGTCCCAGAGGCTGGGCTCCTCGCCTCCTGGCTGTCTCGCAGCCTCCCCTTGAGGCCCGCAGAGGTGAGAGCGCAGGGGCAGCTGCCCGGTTCGCGCTGACTGGCAGGCTTCTCCAGGGCTACACGTCTGGCCTCGGGCTCCTTGCCCTGGGCGGCCGGGAAGCCAGGCGCTCGAGAAAATGCTGAGCGTGCCCTCTGCAGGAGCCAGGCATTCGGAAGCCATCTGAGACCAGGTCAGGAGGGGCCAGAGGCTAAGGAACTGAGCAATCCACGATTACGTCTGTGTCCTGAAGCCGGGGCTCGCTGCCCTTCGGCGGAGCGGAACTGCCAGGCGCATTCGCACCAGTGAACCGGAGTATTAGCACCTAATGGGTTGGGCCTGACGTCTCATCTGTCGCCAGGGTGACAGATAAGCTGCATGGGACCTTGCTCTCCCGGGTGGCCTTTGGTGATTTACCCGTCCTTTGGCACGATGGAGCCAGTCCTGGGAGCTCCCCTGGGCCTCCGGTCCAGCGTTGGGTAGCTCGGATGGCCCGACAGACCGTGAGTGGGCACATCCGGTCCCTGGGTGTTAGCGCCCTGGATTAACTGTGCGCGGACGGCCGTTGGGTGTGAGTGGGGCTCTCGTAACAGCGAGGGGTTCTCAGCATCGCTGTCCTGTTGCTCTGCTCTGTGCCCCTCTCCCTGCCGGGCCTTCCTGCCCCGCGCCGGCAGGAGTGAGGAGAGAGGGCAAAGAGGGCTCATTCTTTCCTGCCTGCCCATCTTAGGAGGTTAAGAAGAGCCATCCTGCCTCTTCCGGGGAGCGGGGTGGAGACCCGGCGGGGGTGGGGGGACTGGTCGGCGAGGCTTCTGGAAAGCGAGGCACAGCTGCGTTCTCCTGTATGTGACTTGTCGCTGCCCTCCTATGGTGAGGCTCTTGGTCACGTGGATTTCTGGTACAGGAAGCCAGGTCCTCTCCAGGGCCAGTTGACACTTGTTCCCGTACTTGGAGGTGCAGCATGAACTCACACAGCAGCACCCTGGGGGAGCTCTGGGGTCATGGTGGACACACACGTGTGAGTCACCGAACTCTTGCTCCGGCCCTGACTCAGCCTGATGTGAGGGAAGCCGTCCGGCCACAAGTTCTAATCTTCTGGGATGTGTAGGCCTGAGGTGGCCCTTGAGAAGGGCGGCCCCCGTCCCTGGCCACCAGAAAGGCTGACGCCCTTTTCTGCTCCCTCCAAGTTCCCAACCAAGAACTGCAGCCGGCTTTCCTCAAGTCCCTCCCATCCCAGTGCTCAGAGAAAGTAGGTATTTCGGTGGCACGTGAGAGCTGCAGGTGGCTGTGCGACGTGGCCACCGTGTTCTCTGAGCTATAATTAGTTTTCTTAAGTCCCCTCTAAAATCATCACTCTTTGTAAATAAACCTCAACGGTCTGTATCTCGCCAGTCACTCAGGCGCTGTCGTCCCTTATGAGCTGCACCCTGCTTGACGCTGAGCTTCTCGGGGGTTCCACTGAAAAGCATGCCCCCCGCAGGCTAACCGGCCTCTCCTGCGGCCTGGCCCTGCTCGCTGTCCGCCTCCAGCTCCCCCGCCGCGATTCTGTCCCCGCCGTGGCAGTCGTGGCTCTCCGTGTCCGCCGCGGGCGCACGGGTGGCGGGCAGCACCCGGCCTGCTGGGGGCCACCCTGGGCTCCCGACTGCTGCCCGGAGGAGGCGGTCCACAGACACCCGACGTGCGTTCCGAGGCCGAGTCCGAACCGCTGTGACCGGCACGCATGCAGCGAATCTGAGGAAGATCGGGTCTGGCCTCGTGTTGAAACAGTTGTGGTTTTTTTTCTTTCGTGTTGAGTCCAAACAAGCGCTTATTAGAGGCCAGCTGGCTTAAAGAGCCTCTGCAGCAGCCTGGCTCGCAAAGTACACAGTCAACCCTGAGCCTAGACCACATCTAACTTTGAAGTAACCTGAATTTTGGCTCCCCCGCCCCCCCCCAAAGCACAGAGCCGTCTGCCTCCTGAGCCTGTCTGCTGGGAGAGGGAGGGGTCTCCCTGTTGCTCTTTAATCCTCTTGACCCAGACACTCAAATTAGGAGTCCAGACTCCTCGCGGAGGCTTTTAAACACTGCCTGCGTCTCCCGGGCGCGTGTTAAACGGGGCGCCTGCTGGTGAGGAGGCTCAGGGCGAAGCCCGGGGTCTGGGCTTGTTCGCTCCCCACTGGTGAGCACAGCGAGCGGCTTTCACGTCCGGTCGGAGGCAGGTCAGGACCCCTTCGGTGTCGGGGTGCCCCCGCCTTTTGGGGTCGGCCTCCCCTGGAATCCCGCCGCGGCCCCGCGGACTGGGCCAGGAGGCGGAAGCGGCGGGGCTGCTGGCCAGGCTGACACGGGGGTGTGTGTACCCCAAGTGCACAGACGTCCTGTGCGTGCTTTACACGGACTCCAAAATCCGTAATCTGTAGGGCCGTTGAGGTTCTTTCTCCCTCCTTTCTCTCCTCCGCTTACTCAAGCCGGAAAGAATCGTAGCAACCGTTAATCCGGCTGTCGTCACTTTGTCGAAGGGGAGCAGGGGGGTGCGGCGTGTCCTCGGCCACACAGTGCGCGGCTGTGTGGGGGGGCATGAGCTGGGCAGGCGTGTGCAGAATCGCCACCTTGGGGCTCCGTCAAGCTCGGGAGATTTGGAGAGAAGGGACCCCTGGCTCGTAAGGGCTTTCTCCCCGCTCTCCCTCCCTCCCACAAGAGCCCGGCTGCCATGGCCCAGTGCAGGGGAGGGGAGGGGAGGGGAGGCTTCTCTGCTGACTGAGCCGAAGTCCACAAACTAGAGGCTGCTCTCAACGGCCAGAGGCTCATTACCTGGGGCTGGGAGCATCAGCTCTTTCAAGGACTGGAGAGCAACTTCTCAAGAGGCCAAAAATTAAGACTCGCAGACACACCTTCACTGGTTCCAGGAAGGTTTCGCCAGTCCTGAGAGGGGCCGTGATGTTCGTTTGACGGTCCCTCTGCCGGGGCCAGACCCACGGATGCCCTTTAGACTCCACCGCCTGACACGTCACTCCCGTGGGTGGGTCTCGGTCTGCCCGGAGAGCCCGCAGTTCCCATGTGTCATAGGGTTTCTTCCCTTTGCATTTAGCTTGGATGGTTGGCAAGAGAAAGTGGCTGCAGGGCACCTGAGGGACATCTGTGCCTCCAGCCGATATCTGTTTCGTAACCACGCCGTCGTTAACGGCACACTGTGCATGGAGCTGGAGGAAGTTCTAAATGAGTCTTCTCTCCCTTTGGTGTTCGCCAGTGATCTTCCGAACTTCACTTCCGCTGCTGTTGAGATAGTTGTGCGTCCAATTGTTAGCACGTCTCTGTAAGGGACTCCAGAGCTTTCTAGCCATTGGCCACACCAGTTCCACGTATGTGCTCCCCGCTGCCCGGCCCACCCTCTCCAGTCCGGGGCTCTGGGACGGACTGGGGGTGCGCACGGCTGCCAGAGCCTGGCCTCTCCTCTTGCTGCTCGGAGGCTTTGGACAAGTGAGACACGTGAGCTTACCGTTGGTCGACCGTGAGACCCTCGAGGCCTGGGACCCTGGCCGTCCCCTAAGTGGATTGTCCCCTCAAGAGCGTGCCCAACCCTCTTTCGTAGAGAGGGGGTCTGAGCACCGTTAGGGGGGTTGGGAAGCCAAGGCTTAGCCGTGTGTGACCGGCCGGCCGAGTGTCAGTGCGGCCATCTCGGATCAGCGCATCTCTGAGCGAGCCCCCTTCCCCTGTGGGGTGCAGTCTGCCCATTTGTGAAAAGAGAGGGTCTCAGGGGAGTGGGCACAGTTCTGTGGCAACGTCTGGAGGCATTTTTGGTTGTCACGGCTGGGGGGGCGCTGCTGATAGCGTCCAGGGGTGCTGCGTCCCCCCCCCCTTTGTTGCAGATCGGCCTAGGGTAAAGATGACTCGGTGCAGATGCCGGCGTGCACGGCGGGGGGTGGGGAGACCGCAGGGTGAGCCGGCAGGGCCTCATCAGGCGCTGCTCCTAATCCGCCCGCGCCCTGGCCTGAGAGTCCGCGGTGCATCTTGCGGCGGCCCCTTGGCCCATGACGGTAGCTGCCGTCTGCACGCCTTTGCCGACCGGGCGGAGGCCGTCGCGCAGGGCAGCGCGGGGAAAGGCGCCGGGGCGCCCACAGCCCTCAGCCGGGTGTCTGTGGCCCGCAGTTCCTCCGGGTCACGAAGCAGTACCTGCCCCACGTGGCGCGCCTGTGCCTGATCAGCACGTTCCTGGAGGACGGCGTCCGCATGTGGTTCCAGTGGGGCGAGCAGCGCGACTACATCGACACGACATGGGGCTGCGGCTACGCGCTGGCCTCCGCCTTTGTGCTCCTCAACCTGCTGGGACAGCTGAGTGAGTGTCCCCGACGCTCTCGGGCCTTCCCTTGTGGGCGGGGGGCCGGCGGGTCACGCGAGGGGCCCCCCCCTTTCCTCCTCCCTGGAGGCAGGCCTTTGGGCGGGTGCCGTGCTCGCTGAAGACCGATGACACAGGCCCTGCTCTAAGCACCTGGATCGGGAGATGGAGCGGTGGGGGGGGGGAGGGACGCTGGGTGACCTGGGTGGGCCGGCGAGGAGCCCCAGAGCAGGGGGAACCCAGGGTGTCGGGCAAGGATGAGTCGGCAGCCGGAATGCGGCTCACGTGGGCCTCAGGTCTTCTGCTCCCTGGCCACTGTCTGCCGACGGCAGCCCCCCGCCACCTCGTGCATTTTGGGCCCGGAAAGGGGCCTGTGCTTCTCAGCCTGTCCCGAAGCTCTCATGGCAGTTGCTGCTGCACCACCCGCTCTGGAAAACGGCCCGTCCTCTGGAGCAAGGGACCCGTTTTCTAGAACGGTAACCCGTGTCAAGTAAGGTCCCATCCGCTCCGTTGTGGTCAGCATCTAAGACGAATCCTCCCAGGAGTTGCTTTTCTCTTGGGGTGCGTAGCTGGGCTGCCACCGCGCGGGGCTCAGGCAAGGTGGCAGGCACCGCGGTGGTGGCCCCTCGCCCACGGCCCCCTGAGCCTGGCCCTTCTCCTTTCCAGCCGGCTGCATCCTGGTGCTGAGCAGGAACTTCGTGCAGTACGCCTGCTTTGGGCTCTTTGGAATCATAGCGCTGCAGGTACGCGGGGCCGGGTCCCTTCCTTGCCGCGCTCGGGGCGCAGCTTCCGCAGACGCGTTCCTGAGGATTCGGCTTCATTCCCCGCTGGGTCTCTAGCTGGGCCTCCTTTCCTTTCCTGAGAAGTCGCTGGATTTTCCCGAGTGCAAGCTCAGGAGAGCTGGAGAGGATGCGGCCCCTGAGAAGGTGCCAAGCTTTGGGTGCCAACCTTTTTGCTACCTTCCCGAGTTTCCTCTGATGGGGACAGCTGACAAGGTTGGCTGCGGCCAGGACGCTGTCTTATCGTCTTCCCTGACGAACGCCCAGCTGGCCCATGAGCTGTGGGCACCTGGACTGGAGCTCCCAGGCGCCGCATCCCATCTCGCGGGCACAGCTCCCTGGGAGCAGATGGCTCGTTCCGCAGGCCCAGGCTGGTCAGCGCGCCCCCGGGAACGCTGAGCCTGGTCGTTGAGCTCAGAGCTGTCCCAGGCCCCTAACCTGTTCTGGGTCTTACACTCACACTTCCGGTGGAAAGATTGCCTACTGTTGTTCTACGTAGAAGTCCGAACGCGTTTGGAAACGTGAGACTCAAGTTTCTGTCTTCTCTCTTCTCTGTCCCCTTCAGACCATTGCCTACAGCATCCTATGGGACTTGAAGTTTTTGATGAGGTACGTGTGCTTCACGTGCTGAGCTTATGTTTCGTGTCTCTAGACTCGGTAGCTAGCAGTCGGGAGGGAACATCTTTGGGGCCAAGCGCACTTGGGAGTCTGTAGGAGGTGTTGGCAGAGGCTTCCTCCCCCCCAGCCCCCCCACTGGGGCACCGGTGAGAATGAAGCCGTCTCTCCCAGCTCCCCGTGCTCACCGGGGAGGGAAGGAGGGCCAGAGCCACAGCAATTGCTCACAGTGCCCCAGCTGGTTGACAGCAAGGCCAAGGCCAGGACGGGCTCCGAGGTGTTCAGGTGCGTGTCACTGCTTGGCGGAACAGACCCGTCTGTGTCTTCGGCCGTGGAAGGTCTTTGCGGGGGGTGACTCGGTCCGTGGTCCTGTGGACTCACACCCAGCTGGTCCGGCCTGGTTTGGAGAGAGGGACTTACGGGCCTTCCCTTCCCGTGCTCCCGTTGAGGTCTCCCGACCTGAGCTGACGGGCATGCGTCGTGCCTGCCAAGCCCTGGCAACTCAACTGGCGTTTCCGTCCTCAGGAACCTGGCCCTGGGAGGAGGCCTGTTGCTGCTCTTGGCGGAATCCCGTTCCGAAGGCAAGAGCATGTTCGCAGGCGTCCCCACCATGCGCGAGAGCTCCCCCAAGCAGTACATGCAGCTCGGAGGCAGGGTTCTGCTGGTCCTGATGTTCATGACGCTCCTTCACTTCGACGCCAGCTTCTTCTCGGTAAGCGCCGCCGCTCGTGCAAACCGGTCTGGTCTCCTGTCCTTCAGAAAGAGGCCCTGACCCCTCTTCCCACTTGTGCATGGAGCCGAGTCCAGGGGCTGCTGGGATGAGTCGGCTCAAAGGAGGCGAACGTCTGATCCTATGAAAAGGAGTCAAAACCCAGCAAGCTCTCGTGGGCCCGGAGCTGACGAAGTCCAGAATCTGCCCGACCTGGCGCCTGGCGTGCCCTCCTGCAGGCGGTCCACCCAGGCTCTCAACAGCCTCGCAGTTCTTTCGCTGTCCACTGTTCATACCTTTACCGTGCACTGTGCGCAGGCCGGGGGTCCTTCCCCAGGAGCTTGCAAGGCCCATCTTCAGAGCTGGCTGGGCGCCCTGGCCGGGAAGGACTCCCAGGAGGGGCACCTGGCGCCATGGGAGCCGGGAGCCCGCTCCTAACAAGTACTGGGGACTACCTGGATGGTTCAGAGGCCCGCGGGCTGGGCCCGAGTGTGTCCTGGTGAATTGCAGCCTGTCCACCGAAGGCTGCTGTATCTGCCGCCCCTCGCGCCCCTTTCCCTCACTTGAATGCACGCCCATCACCCGGACGCGTACTGCGGTGCCAAGGGCAGTTGGAATCTCTCTTCTTCCTTACCGTTTTTTTTTTTCCTTACCCTCTAACCTATGCAGATTCTCCAGAACATCGTGGGCACAGCTCTGATGATTTTAGTGGCCATTGGTTTTAAAACCAAGCTGGCCGCTTTGACTCTTGTCGTCTGGCTGTTTGCCATCAACGTGTATTTCAACGCCTTCTGGACCATTCCTGTCTATAAGCCCATGCACGACTTCCTGAAGTACGACTTCTTCCAGACCATGTCGGTGATCGGAGGCCTGCTCCTGGTGGTGGCCCTGGGCCCCGGGGGCGTCTCCATGGACGAGAAGAAGAAAGAGTGGTAACAGACCCCTTCCCTGCCTGGCTAGGACCCGTGGCCATCGAGGACTGGTTCGGGGTGGATTCGACAAAACTGCCAGCATTTATGTGTCCTCTTCCCTTCCCTCCCTTGGTAAAGGCACAGATGTTTTGAGAATTTATTTGCAGACACCTGAAATTTGGCGGCTAAATCTGCTCTGGACCCACAGCCTAGCACCTGAGCGCTGGGGTGGGCCCGCTGGGCGCGGCACCCCTCCCCCAGCTTGCTGGGCTGTGGCCTCGGTTCCCGTTCTGGTTTCTGTTTTGTGGGTGGGGGGCCTTCAAGCTGTACTGTGAGCAGATACATTTGTGTATCATTCAAAGCGGTCTCCCTCTTACTGTTTTTTTAAGTTTACGTTTTTAGCTAAAACTAAATGATTTGGGATGGCCCAGCCCAACATCACACACGCTGCTCCGAGTTGTCCCCGCCCCGCCTTGTACTACTTGCAGGGACAATGACAGCATTTGGAGAGACCCAGACCCAAAGAACGAAGCAGTGCTGGGGGTGGGAGGGGGAGTCATTCACTCATCAGGAAACTGGCTCGGATCGGTGCAGCTGTTTCGTGGGGTAATCCGCTGGGAGCTTCGGTGGCTCGAGGTGGGGACGGCGGGGCTAGAGGTCCCCCCAGGTGCACCTGGAGCCCGCGGGGACCCTCGCTCCGACCCTGGCCCGGCCACATGCCTGCAAGCCCAAGCCCGCTCCTGAGGGGCGTGGGATGAGCAGTGGCCAGCGGCGACAAAGCGGGCTCTCAGACCAGTTACCTCACCCCGTCACACGGAGCCCCGGGCTGCCGCCGCGGCTCCAACCTGGCCAAGCGCCCCGCCCGATTCTCCTTTGGCTCGAGGGACTTCTCCCAAGCCGCACAGCCGTGACGTACCGTTTTCACAAGGCTGTGGCTTGCTCAGATCGTCTTTGCTATGCTGAATGCAGCCCAAATTACTTTTTACAATTTGTGATGCCTTACCGATTGGATCTTAATCCTGTATTTAAAGTTTTCTAACATTGCCTTATACTGCGTTTCTCTTCTTCGGGGAGTGAGCACCTGCTGCTCTTCTCCGCTCGTCCGCGCTGGAGCGATCGCCGGAAGGGGAGAGTCGGACACGTCTGTGCCTCCCCCCCAGTCCTCCCCCAGACCCTCCCGGGGACAGGCTGACCAAGCTAGAACGGGGACTGCCTGGAGCTGGTCTTTTCTCCTGGTTCATCGCTAGACGTGCAAGCCTGAGGGCATCCCTAGGGATGCCGGGGCCCATCCCGAGCCAGGAGCCACATTTACCGGCCAGACCGGGGCCAGCGTGGGCTGGGGAACCCGCCCCTGCTTTTACCTCCCAGCTCCTAGAACCTTCCTCGGCTCTGCAGCCTGGACCCACCAAACCCAAGGGGAAAGACGGCACCCCTTCTCAACACCCCACCTTGTGCCCACGCCCCGGCCCCGTTGGGAGGCTTGGCCTCAGATGTTCCCAATCACCCCCCTTTGCAAGCTCCTCTGGCCTTTGGACAGCAATGGCTACTGCACGGGGGTGGCGGTGGGGTTGGGGGGCTTTTCTACTTCCCACTACTAGGATGCTCACCACACGGTGTGTGTGGGGGGGGGTCCTGACTCCGTGTGTCCACCCTGGGGCCACCTCTCAGCCCACTCCCTTGTCGGTCAGCACAGCACCAGTCCTATCAAATGACACTCAGCCAAGGCCATTCCTCCGGGACACCTTTTGACAGGGTACGGGTCCTCGGCCCTGTGCTAGCGAGACCTTCGTTGTTTTGTGCCAACAGTCTGATCCCAGAGGCCGAGAGGTGCGGTCAGAGGTCCCCTCGGTGCTGGAGGAGGCTGCTTGGGCCTCTCCTGGCCTGGCCCTCGGCGGGCCAGTGCCTGGGAACAGGGGTAGATGCCTTTGCTAGGAGGAGAGGAAAACACCGTCTACCAATTGGCTTTGGCAAAAACAGTTTAAGAATTTTTTGGCTTTATGTGGGAAATCGGTATAAATCTCATTTTATGCTGTATTTTATATCTTAGTTGTGTTTGAAAACGTTTTGATTTTTGGAAACATCAAAATAAATAATGGCATTTGTTGTATGCGGCGTGATCCTCTGGTGTTGTGCAGCTGGGGTGGGGGCCCGGCCAGGCCTCCCCCCGGCTGCCGAGCGAGCTGGCTGGACCCTCTCGGCTTCGCCGAAGACCACTGAGAAGCTGCGTCCAGACAGAAGTCACCCCTCAGGGTCCCTGCTGCTTCCTGGGGACGGGTGACGTGGCCCGATGCCCATGGCCCAGCTGCCCAGCCCCGGCGGCAGCAAACGTGGAGCGGATGGAGAAGGCCCCAGACACCCCATCAGCTGAGCGGGCACGCGGCAGGAGGCTTGAAGAGGACACAGGCTCGGGCAGCTACAGGACTCCGGAAAGTTCGCTTCTCTCCACGCTTCTCTCCAGCAGCCATTTTTTAACCTGACTGTTTAAAAGAGTTAAAGCTCTTGGGTCTACGGTGATGACTTTTAAACTTCTTCTTCGATGAGCCCAACTGCTTCTGGAACACGGACAAGGAGTTCCAGTTAGTGAGCCATCCCCGTCCAAGAGGATGGGGCGCTGTGAGGGGCGCCCCCCAGGTCAGGCCAGCTGTCCCCCCGCGGCTCCCCCACAACACCATGTCCCCCAACGTCCCCTCCCGAGAGCCCTGGATCTCCTGTGGCCCCGACCCTGCTCAGCTGCTGAGGGTGATGGAACCTTCGAGGGTCCCCTGCCGGGCACGCCCCTCTCCGACCCTCTGCAGAGCCCAGCCCCCAGCCCCGTCAGGCCAAGGCAGCCACGGCTTCTGGTTTACTTGTGAAATGTTAGCTTGGCGTCTTACTTGCCCGAGACCCGTCAGCAGAGGAAGCTGCCACTCACCTTCCTGCGCTTGAGGAACAGCTCCTGGGCCCCTCGCTCTGTCGGGCACCTTGGCTCCTCGTCCTCCTCCTCTGTCAGAAAGTCCTCAGGGCTGTCCCCGGGCTCAGTGCCCCCCAGGTCCTTTCTGGTGAACAACTCGGCTGAGAGGGACGGAGGGACAGGCGGTTTTACGTTCGGGTCCCCGTCTGCGCAGGGCTGAGGGGGAGCACACAGGGTGGGGGTGGGGGGGGAGGCCCGAGACTGCCTGCTGCAGACCCAGGGCGGGACATCCAGGGGCGGGAGACCGGTCCCACTCACGCGGGTACAAGTCTGTCATGCTGTCGTCGCTGTCACTTGCAGCTGTGCCCTCCTCACTGGACGAAGGTTCCCAGAAGGCTTGTCCCCGGTGAGGCGGCCCGGCGCCACGCAGCTGGTCTCTCCTCCCCCTCCTCCCGTGCCGGAGGCAGGCAGGCACGTACTCCACGCCCTGCTCCTGACACTTCTCATCTGGGGGACGGGCCAGCATGCTGTGTCTGTCCCCCGGGCCTCCAGAGCACAGACCAGCTCCACCGGGGGCCCTGCACCCCACCTTGCTGGGTAAAACGTGGCGGTGGCAGGAAGTGCCAGGGGGGCGCGGGCCGAGGTGTGAGAAGACGTGGGGCCGCGCCCCCACCACAGGTGGGAGCCGGAGCTCAGCCCTTGCTCACCCTGCGCAGAGCAGGGATGAGGCCTCTGGTGTACAGAGGCCCCGGGGAGGCTGCCCGCCCAGCATGGCGGATCCAGACCAAACCCTGATGAGGAGTGGGGTGGCACTAGGGGGCCTGGCTGTTGAAGGGGGCCCCCCGTGGGCAGGGCTCTCCTGTCTGGTGCAGCCCCTGCAGGGGGGAGGGGGGCCGGGCCCAGGGCCTCTGAGGTCACCGCCTGCTGCTGCCCACTGCCAGGGTCTCCTACTCCTGCCTCATCTCTGCCGCTCACTCCGGGGCCCCACTCGGCCTCGTGGCCACTGGGCCCTGCACCTGGTGTCTCCTCTCAGCACCCCCGGCCGCATCCCCGGCCACATCCCCTCGCTGCCAGGCCCTGGCTCCTTTCGGCCACTGGTCCTGTGAGCCATGCACGCCGGCACCAGGACTCTCTTACTGGGGAAAACCCAGCCCCTACCTTCCCACCCACGCCAAGCAGCCCTGCGCCTACGTGGGGATCCTCGCCGGTGTCCTTCACTTTTGCCCTTGGGCGAAGACCGGGTCTCCGTTTCTCCTTGGGGAAACAAAGCCTTCAGATCTTTCCATACCCAAACGCGCCTGGCTCTGCCCCACCTGGCCCTCCCTTCCCCCTGGGGCCCCGTCTGGCTCTGTCCCCACCTGGCCCTCCAGGAGCACTCAGGAAGAGTCCACCACCTCCTCCCTGAAACCTCCGTCCCGACACCACCCCTCCTGGCTGCTTCTCACCCTCCGGGGCCCAGCCCCGGCCCCTCTTCCGGGGCTCTGTGGACGCAAATGCCACCTGGTGTCGGTGGTGTGCGTCATCTGAGCACTGGCCCAGGTCTTCAACGGCCACCGTCCCTGACCCACGTTGAAGAGAACGTTTCATTTTCCCGCAAAGCCTGTGAATCCGATGCCGCTCTCCTAGAGCACCCCAGTCCTTGGGCCAGGGATCTGGGAGTCACAGCCCATTTCTTCCTCTCCCTCACTCCCTCACCTACTGATTCTACCCACAGAACAGTTCCAACCCGTCCACATCTTCCTGCCCTGGCAGTCCCGGCCACCGTCACCTTCAGCTGGCTACGCAGCCGCCGAGAGTCCCCTTCTCCCCTCCTCCCCACCCCGCCCTGTCCCCGAGAGCCACATTGACCCGGACACGCACAGTGGCTGTGCCAGTCCCTGCCTCAGTCCTTTGCATGCATCCCCACTTGACATGGTCCTGTCCCCACCTACCTTGCTGACCCCACCTTGCACGGTGGCACGGAGGCCCACAGCCAAGGGTGTTTCTGCCTCTAACCTGGCCTGAATCTTTCCTCTAACGGGAGCACTCTTGCCTCTACTCCCTCTGCCCCTAAAGTCTCAGCCCAGAAACCCAGCCTCCCCAGGGCCTCCTGTGCGAGACAGGCCAACTGGCGGCCCTTGGCACACGTCCGGCACAGCACGCCCTAGCCTGTGGTTACGTTGGAGCCCACCGCCTGCTTTACACCGGTCTCCGCCACCACCCCTCCCTGGGCTGGGCCCCGCGCATCACCAGCTACTGCCAAAGGGTGACCGAGACACCACTTCTGCCTTCGAGGGCACTCGTCCTGGGGAGGGGCAGGCACGCACCCAAAATACCTGTAAACTGAGGCAGGCTGGGTCCGCCCATGGCTACTTACATTCACGCAAAGCTCTCTGGTACCGCCGGCCCTGGGTGTGCCTCAGCACGTGCTCTGGGGCCTTGTTGATGTGCCGCAGGGTGAGTCTGCAGAACAGCTGGTGCCTAGGGGACAGGCAGACGTGGCTGGCAGGGACGCTCACAAGGACCTGGATCAGTGGCTCTCCAACCACCGCTGCGTCTCGCAATCGTCCCCAGAATCTGACAGGAGAAGTCTCGGAAGCGGACCGGGCGTCAAGGTTCTTAGAAGCTCCAAAGCAAGTCCACTGGGCTAGCGCGGTGGAGACCCACTGCCCCGGGCGGATCGTGACCAAGTGTACCCGGAACACGGGCCTGGCCCCCAGCACCCGCCCACGGCAGTGCAGGCGGAAGACCCGGCCTGGCAAAGGGCCAGATGAACCTGGGCATCCCCCGGCCCCTCCCTCACAACTACCGCCGTCAACCCAACACGTTCAGCTACACCGAAGTGCTCCCCAAATACGCGGAACGGGCCGCACTCAGAAGCTCGGGTGACACGCCTCGGCGCCACGCAGGGGGCTCGCCGGGGAGCCCAGCCTCCAACCCGGAGGTCGAATCTGCTAACAGCCACCTACGATGGTCGGCGCCGGGCCCTCCGGGAGCGCGCAGCCCGCGGGGAGGGGTCGGGGTTCCGAATCCACCTCGCGGCCGCGGCCAGGCTCCGCGTCGGCGCCCGTCCCCGCCCGGGGCCCCGCCCGCAGTGCCCGGCCCGCGCCCCGCTCCCCACGTACGGGTTCTTGGTGCTGGGCACGATGTGCGGCTCGAACTCCGCGTAGTCGAAGGCCGGGGAGGCGCCGACCAGCCGCCGGTACTTCCTGCCGCGGGTGTAGACCTGGAGCTCGGGCAGACGGCAGGGCAGCTCGTGGCCGGTGAGGGCGCATCTCACCTGCGAGTGGGACGGCGGGCGAGGGGGTGAGGGGGTGCGGGGTCCGACCGGGCAGGCCCGCGCCTCCCCCTCCGGCCCCGCGGACCTTGCGGGCGCCGGGCTCCAGCCGCAGGCTCGGGTGCTCGCGCAGGAAGGCCAGCACGTCGGCCGGCGGCTCGCCCATGGCCCGGCCGCCCTCGCCGCCCGGAGCCGGCGCCGCTCGCACCACGTGCGCCGGGGGCGGGGCTCGGCGGCGCCCCGGAAGCAGATGCCTCCGGCCCGGAAGCGCCGGCGGGGCGATGGCGGCGGCGGCGGCGGCGGCCGCGCGGTGGCTGGGGCTGCGGACTGCGCGGCCGGCGCCGGTGAGCGCGGGGGGATGCGGGGGGGCGCGCCCACCGGGTGCGGGGCGGAGGCGGCCTGGGGGGCCCGCGCCCCGGCTTGGGCCAGCTCAGCCAGCCCCTCCGTCTCCGCAGGCCCCGGCGCGCGCGGTCCGGAGGAGCGTCCTTGCGGTCCCGCTGCGCCCAGGTGAGGAGGACTCGGCCGGGTGTGACCCGGGCACCCGGGAACGGACGCGCGGCTTTGCAGGGCGGGGGCGCAGGCGCCGCGAGGAGCCCCGACCTGCCGCCCGGGCGCAGCTGTGCCTCTCCGCCGAGGTGGCCCGCGGGCCGGGCCCTTCCCAGCGCCGCAGCGGGCTGCTCAGGGCCCGTCGCAAGATTGAAACCCGGGTGGCCGGGGCCCTGGAGGAGAGCACAGCCGCGACGTGCGGGCTGCGCGCCGTGTAAGAAGGCAGGGTACCGCGGAACCCTGCTCCAGGCCTGCTTTTATATACTGCCCGCGCCGCCCGAGGTGCCCTCGTTAGATGCGGCTCACCCCCTCCCAGCCCAAAGACCCTTTCCCTTTAAAGCTGACGAGCAGTGAACCAGAGGAGCCGCCGGGAGCGCCCTGGGAGCCCCTTTCGCGAGCTAATCGCGCTTCTGTCTCTGCTTAGCGGCTGCCTCGCAGTGCGGCGGAGTATCGTGCAAAAGGCAGGAGGTGGCTACACGGGTTACCCAGGGGCGTGGTCGGTCGCAGAGGCAGGACTGAGCCCTCGGTGTTGCTTCCGCGGTCAGTAGACACGCAGGGAGCGGGCACGCGCTGAGGGCTGCTTCAGGAGCCGGGCTGGTGGCTGGTCTGTTCACCCTCGGGCAGTAGTGCTCTAGTCTCCTTGAGGAATGGGCTGCTCCAGCGCTATTTGTCGGGGGCCTGCGACCCCACGCCAGGGTTGTAAACCGTCCTAGGGGTGGCCTGGAGCCCGAGCAGGTGTGGCAGTTCTGCAACCGAAGCCCCTGGCACGAAAGCGGAGGATGACTCCTTTCTCCAGTGGGTCCTACTTCTCATTCCCATGACCGCCTTCGGCCTGGGGACCTGGCAGGTAAACACTGGCCTCTAGCTCTGGTGGCTCTGAGTTGTGGGGTTTTTTTTCTTTTTGACGTGTGTGTGTTTGTGAGAGAGACAGAGAGACACCGTGCAAGCGGGGGAGGGGGCTGAGAGGGAGGGAGACACAGAATCCGAAGCAGCTCCAGGCTCTGAGCTGTCGGCGCTCAGCCCCATGGTGAGATGATGACCCGAGCCTAAGTCGGATGGGTCACCGGCGGAGCCACCCAGACGCCCCTGAGCTTTTGACCTTCTGCCATCCGCTCAGGTGTGCTGTTTCCGCAGGTCCAGCGTCGGAAGTGGAAGCTGAAGCTGATAGCAGAGCTCGAGTCTAGGGTTATGGCTGAGCCCATCCCTCTGCCAGCAGAGTGAGTGTGAGGCTGCCCACCTCGGACTTGGCCTCGCTCGAGGTCGGCAGGGGGGCCTGGCTTCTGCATGCTGCCCTGACCCTCAGCCGGGAGCCCTCAAGAAGAGTTGTCCCTAATGGGCTTTCTGACCACCCTCGGGAAGCGGCGTGACATATTTAGGAAGAGTTCTGTGATCCGGGGTTTCACCTTTCTTCAGGCCCATCATCCGTGTGGGGGCACAGTGCCGATGGGCGCCCTGGAGCAGTAATACTTACCTGGTGGGTGAGGGCAGCGTGCCCTCATGTCGAGTCTTGGCAGCAGGTTCAAAAGCGTCCTAAGTGATTCTGTTGCTTCTACCCCTCATTTTGACACGCCGTCCCGGAGAGACAGATCTAGGTTAGGGGAGCAGACGTGCTGTATTTGTGACGTGCGGCCCTGACAGGCTTTGACTTCTGCCCGATCTTGCTGGGCCTCACTTCTCCCCACTGCCGTGTAGCCCAATGGAACTGAAGAACCTGGAGTACAGGCCAGTGAAGGTCAGGGGGCACTTTGACCACTCCAAGGAGCTGTACATGATGCCTCGGACGATGGTGGACCCTGCCCGGGAGACCCGGGAGGCCGGCCGCCTCTCTTCCTCGCCAGAGAGTGGGGCCTACGTCGTCACCCCCTTCCACTGCACTGAGCTGGGGTGAGTAGGACAGGCACGGATGCACCGACTTTCATCTCTCAACTCCCAGCCTCTGGGAATCCAGGATACCCAGGAAGCCTCATTCAGTTCCTTGAAAGGCATTGGAATTTGTACTTCTGACATCAAGCAATTCATTTAACGTCTCCTTGAATAATTTCCGTATGTGAAGCTCTCAGAAGAGGCGAATGAAAGCCACCACTCTGGAGATCTAGGCCAACATGTTAAATGGCCGAGGGGCAGCAGGGAGGGGCGGCCAAGAACCCGAGTTCTGCCTGGAGGGGGTCAGGTCAGGGAGGGCTTCCCAGGGGACTGTTTGGGCCACATGCGGGGAGAGGAAATGACCTGTACAGCAAGGGGTCACCACAAGATCGCTGAGCAACTCCCCGGTTTCAGGTCTGAGAGGGTCTCCAGAGCAGGCTGCTCTTTCTCCCACCCCCAAGAGGATATCGGAGGCAGGAACACAAGGCCACGGCTACACTAGTTCAAGGGAGAGGTGGAGGTGGGGGCGGGTTAGAGCTCCGGTTGTGGGAGAGGGTCATTCACTGCTTGGATGTTGCAGGGGTGAGGCCCAAGAAAGGAAGCAGAGATGGATGCAGGGTGTTAACCAGGGACCCTGGAAATGGGTCTTCAGATTTGGTGTCCTGCCAGTCAGGACACCGGCTGGACAAAGGCCTTCCCAGTGGCACATCTGCCCTTAGCCTTACTACTTAAAACCCTGCCCAGTCACCATGCTTGTTCTCCCACCTGAGAGCATCGTTCTGTTTCTCCAGAATGACCATCCTGGTGAACAGAGGGTTTGTCCCCAGGAAGAAAGTGAATCCGGCCACACGGCAGAAAGGCCAGGTAAGGGGCACGAACCCTTTATTGTGAGCAGGGCTCTAGAGAAACCACAAGCCTTGAAGAACGATCCCGGATTTTCCTTTATAGATTGAGGGCGAAGTGGACCTAGTCGGGATGGTGAGGCTGACAGAAACCAGGAAGCCTTTTGTCCCGGAGAACAATCCCGAAAGAAACCACTGGCATTACAGGGACCTGGAGGCCATGGCCAGGCTTACGGGCGCAGACCCTGTTTTCATTGATGCCGACTTCCGTACGTTGTGCCCAGCTCATCCTAGAAGATCAAGTAGCTTTGTTGTAAATACCATGTTCTACCTTCCTCTTTGCTCTGGAAATCTTCTAGTTCTTCCCTGTTACTTACATTCTAGTATGTGTTGGGAGAAGGGGAATGTATGTTTGGAAAGAGGCAACCCAGGGCTGGTTTCAAGTGAAAGGCACGTACTGAATTTTTGGCCACATAAGAATCATAGCTCTAAAGAACTCTGGAAGGTTCCAAGGAAACAGCTGGCCAAGCTGCCAGGAAGGAAGGAAGGAAGTGCTAAGCAGCTGGTGGCATAGCGCTTGTGGACTGAGCCCACTGTCTCCGCAGAGAGCACAGTCCCTGGGGGACCCATTGGAGGGCAAACCCGAGTCACTCTGAGGAATGAGCACATGCAGTATATCATCACCTGGTGAGTCCTGGTCTCTCGAGGTCCTCCCCTTCCCCCCCCCCCGCCCTTCAGAACCCTGACTGTTCCTCTTTTTGACCCAAGGTATGGACTCTGTGCAGCTACGTCATACCTGTGGCTTCAGAAGTTCCTACGTCGGACTCCTGGTGTTTGAGATTAGCAGGTGGAGCCCTTCCCCAAAGTTGTGAGGAAGTGGCTGATTTTCGGAGACTTTGTTTTCATGTGGGATCAAGTACCGTTGGCAGAAATAAATCTCTGTTCTACACTTTGTACCATACGTGTCGTCTTCTCTACCTGTGCCAGTTAGGCGGCTGGTCCTAAAGTCCAGGCTTGGGTTGGTATGTGACCAGGCAGTTTTAATGCTGCTTTTCCCAAACAACACCCGGTGCACACGGCAGGTTTGACACAACCCCAGCCTGCATCGAATAGGGACCTTGCCACCGCCCTAAACACGTCAGATGACAAAAAAATCATACTCCACCTCAAATGCCAATTGGCACTGGCTGAGAAAGAGCCTTTTATTACTTTTATGTACAGAAAACGCAACAGCGCCCACTCAGCCCAGTTTGGTGGCCAGTTCTTTAGCCTTTGCCTTCTCCAACTTGGCGATGCGAGCCACCGACTTCGGACCCAGGACGTTGCCTCCCCAGTGGCGGCGGATCTGCAATGACAAAGAGAGGCAGTTGGTGCTGTTGTTTTGACGCTCTCAAAGCAGGCTAGGTCTTCTGCTTGGCTGTTCCAAGTCCTTGGTCCAGAGGGACTGCTCCGGAGGCAGCCAGTCCCCTGGAGACGGGCCTGACTTTCCCCAAACGTCCTGTGTCCTGCTGCTCACCTCGTCATATCTGTCGTTGTAATTGGTTCTGATGGCTTCCACCAGCTTAGCCAGAGCTCCTTTGTCTTCCCTAAGAAAGCAGGGGAGTAAATGTGGGTCATCAGCATCTCAGTTCCCTTCCCAGAAAACAGGAATGACTTCATTTCTAGCCCCAAACACAAGGCCTTTGCCTCAGACACAACATGACCACATGGCAATTCAGGTGAAGAAATTCGTAACCATCATTGGCAAAGTTTCAGGTGAATGTTATTGCTTTAAGGTAAAACGTTTGTTCTCGGAGAGGAGTGCCTGACCTCTGCTGGGAGTCTGGGGGACCCTTGCATACTTACGAGTTAACCTGTGTGAAGGCGACGGTGGTGCAGGTCTTCCTGTGGACCAGTCGCCCCAGCCTGGCCTTCCCCTTGATGATGCAGTAGGGGACCCCCATCTTGCGGCACAGGGCCGGCAGAAAGACGACCAGCTAGAAAACAGCATCAGCTCTAGAGTATATACTGACCAAAGGCAGGAATTTAAAAGCTAACTTAGCAACTGCTCAGGGTTAAAAAGCTCATGTCTTGCACTTCAAGGTTGAATTCAGTGAGAAATCCACATCATTGCAATGGCCATCGATTGGTCCCCTCGCCAGCATTGTCCTCAGTGGAAAGACTTTGGCCTCATGAGCCAGACTCCAGCTTACTCCATCTTCCCAGTCCTGACACGAAGGCCCAATCTACCTCTGACAACGCTTAGAAACCAGCCACACGTACCTCGATAGGATCCACATCGTGTGCAATCACTACCAGCTGAGCCTTCTTGTTCTCCACCAAGGTGGTGACGGTGTTAACTCCTGGAACGCACAAACGCTTTGCGTGAGCAGTCCTCGGGGGCTGCTCGGGTCACAATAGCAGCTCTACTCTGGGCCCAGCTGTGGCTCAGGGTTAAAAAGCTCGGATTTTGCTCTCCACGGTGTTTCCAGATGAAGAAATTCATGCATCACTGCCAACAGCCTGCCCCACCACTCCACCCTCTAAAGAGGAGGGGCCCACTCACCAGCTCGAAGGACAGGCGGCCTCTTAGTGGGAACATCCCCTTTGCCGGCAGCCTTCTTCTCAGCCCGGGCCAGCAACCTCTGCTTCTTCTCTTGCTTGGTCTCCGGCCTGTATTTGTGGGCCAGCTTGAGCAGCTGAGTAGCTGCAAGAACAACGGGCAGTTTAGGCGTGCGTTTCAAGTTCTGATCTTCGCTCCTCAACGTAATGCTCTCAGTCCCTGTCCTGAAATCTCAGACCACGAGGCGCCTAGTGGTACAGTCAGTTAAGCATCGGATGCTTGATCCTGGCTCAGATCGTGATCTCCAAATTTCTGAGTTCAAGCCCTGAACAGGGCTCTGCGCTGATGGCGGGGAGCCTGCTTTGGATTCAGTCTCTCCTCTCTGCCCCTCCCCTGCTTGTGTGTGCCAAGCGTGTGCTCTCAAAATAGGTGAACTTTAAAAAAAAAAATCTCAGACCTCCTACTGGATCACTTCAGCTATGCCACCGTCTCGGTCTGGAAAACCAGAGAAGCTAACCTAACTTCTAGTAACCCAATTTACTGAAATACCCAGAACTCCTCAGAGACCTCGGGTCCGGAACGAAGTGCCCAGGAAGCGCCGTCTCCACGCTGGTTTGCAGACCCTCACCTGTCTGGCGGTCCAGGGCCTGGGTGAACTGGTTAATCGCAGGAGGCACTTTGAGGCGTTTATAAAGAATAGCCCTTTGTCGCTGCAGCCGGATGTAGCGGGGCCACTTGACAAAGCGCGTGAGGTCCCTTTTGGGCTGGATGTCCTGTCCTGAGAAGTTAAGGGCAACGCTGTCAGTGAGGCTCAAACTCCCGGTCAAGCTGGTGTTTGGCGCCACTCAGAGGACGGTGTCGGTGCATCAGCGATCTTGGTGGTTTAAAGCGTCATCACCACCTCTCAGATAGCAAATATTCTCTCACATCATCTGCACGCAAACACCTAGGATCAGGGGCAGCCTGGCGACCCTCCCTGCTCATCCCACAAGCGGCCCAGCGTCCGTCAGGGCGGCGGTCAACGAGCCTGTGCTGAGCGCGCCTTTCCCCGAGGCCAAGCCCAATCCCGGGGGAGAGCTGGGACCCGAGACACGCTCGGGGGCGGGGGGGAAGAGGCCACGCACCCTGCACCACCGTTACCCACGTCCCAGCCCGGCGCCCGCCGAAACCTGCTAACGGAGCCAGCACACGACCCTCGGCTGGCACACTGCCGCGCCCCCTCCTCCTCACTCACCGATGCCAAAGTTCTTGGGCCTTTTCTCGAACAGGGGATTGACCACCTTCTTGGCCTCCTGCTTCTTCACGACGGCCGGGGCCGGGGCCACCTTCTTCCCCTTGGCCTTCTTCCCTTTCGGCTGGACGAGAAGGGACGCCCAGGTCAACCCCGCGCTCCCGCAGGCGTCCCGGCCCCGGCAGCCCGGCAGCCGCCCGTGTGCATCAGCGATCTCGGTGGTTAGGAGCGTCCTCACCATCGCTCGGACGGCATATACTCATCACCTGCACCAGCCGGGCGGCCGCGCCCGCCGCGCCCCAGAACCACGCGCCCCGTCTCTGGGACCCGGCGTACGGCGGACTCGGAACCTCTCGCCCCAGGCCGCCGGGGCAGCCCCCCAGGGCGCTGCAGCGCCTCGGCCCCGGCGCTCCGAGCCCCGCATTGCGGCGCTGCGCTCCGCGCCCCAGCCGCCGGGATCCTACCCGGCCCAGTGCCACCCCGCCAGGCCCCGCGGGGCTCCCCCAGCGCCGCGCGGTGGAGGGACCCCCCGCACGGCGACGCCCCGAAGAGGATGGCAGCGGATAAAAGCCGGACCCAGCTCGGCCGAGAACCGCAGGATCACTCACCATCTTGGACGGCTGGAGGAAAGAGAAAGGAAAAGAGAATTGTGGGTAATATGTAGGAGATCTCGGAGATCGCGAGAACTGGCGCCTGCGCGGGATTTCGGATTTAAAGCAACAGGACGGCTCTCGCCCGCCTCCGGCCGAGGGCGGTGCCTACCGCGCTAACCGCGGCGGGTCGGAGCTGGACGTGAGCGCCGCGGACACGGCGGCGGGGAGTCGGGTCTTACCGGGAGGGGCGCGCGCCCATCTCCACCCCGCCCCGGCCAGGCGCCCGCCGCCCCGGGCTCCGCGGACCAGGTGGGGGCGGCGGAGCGGGGTCGCAGTCTTTTCTCGGGCGTGACCCTCCTCACACTGCGGCTCCGAGGCCGCGAGTTCCGTCGGTCGGCGGCGCGCAGGCCCGGGCCGGCCTGTCGGGAGCGCGCAGCCGCAAGGCTCCTGGCGTGGGGAGGGAGGGTGGTCCGGGCCGAGCCCCCCCCCCCCCCCAGCGACGGGGCCGTGGGCGCGGCGGTGGCGGTAGAGTCGGAGGGGCCCTCTGGCGGAGGGGCCGGGGAGGGCGCGGACCTCGCCCTTGAGCGGTCGGGACGCGAGCCCCCGCGGTGTGCTTGGGTGTGGATGGTGGGACAGGTAGTGTTTGACGGAGAGGGCCTCGCCCGAGGTCCCAGTTCTGCTGAGGGGGCGGGGGGGAGGGCGGCTGAGGCTGGCTCCGCTCACCCGGACTCTGGCTCCCAGGTGGCGACTGGTGGCCCCAGATCTCTGTCCCTGCACCGCCTGAGGTCCCCGCCATGGCCCAGCAGAGAGCCCTGCCGCAGAGCAAGGAGACGCTGCTGCAGTCTTACAACAAGCGGCTGAAGGACGACATCAAGTCCATCATGGACAACTTCACCGAGATCATCAAGACTGCCAAGGTGGGAGTGGGCGGCCGGAGGCCAAGGGAAGGAGCAGGGTCCAGAGATGGCGCGCAGGGGTGTGCTGAGTGGCCGACCCGCTCTGGTCACTGAACACGGAGCAGGTGCTCTGTGCCAGGTGGTGAGGACACAGCAGTGAACACGCAGGCCCGGCCTTTGTCCACATGGGGAAGATACTTGGGAGGACAGCAGGGAGGGTCGGCAATGACAAACAGGTCAACAGATGAATAAACAAACCAGTCAATTACAGGTCCTGGTGAGGCAGTCTGGTCAGATCGCAGGGGTTCAATGCCCAGCGCCACTTACCAGCTGCATGGGTCTGAACGGGGACTAGACTTTTCAGGGCCTCAGTTTTCCCTGCAGCCTAAAGCCCTCTGGCAATTGGATGACTTTATAAAATGGTTGCTGTGGGCCCCAACTCGGGCCCAGACGTGGTGGGTGTTGCTAGTGAATTCGGTCAGGGAGAAAATTTGGGGAGGTCCCTCCAGGAGGGTAGTGTGGCCAGTGTCCGGGTGGGGACAGGGAGAAAGGCTGGGGAGGCCCCCCCAGGAGGGTAGCGTGGCCAGTGTCTGGCTGGGGGCAGGGGAGCCTGCTGGGCTGCACCGCACCACATGGGGCTGAATCTTTGACACTGCTGCCGCCCTCCGAAGGCTTTCTGTGCGGTGGTGAGGTTGGCTGGCCTGTGTTTAGCGTTTGTTCGCATGTGTCGCAAGGGCTGTCTCCCACCATTTAACCTTCACAGAAACTCTCCACGGTGCCATGCTGTTCTCTCCATTCTTAGAGGAGAAAACCGAGGCTCGGGAGATTTAG
>CM053568.1:3176587-3259597 GCA_028646485.1 Cryptoprocta ferox
GGAACAAGGCTCCACACCCCAAAAAAGACTTGGCCGAGACCTACCTGCACGTGGCGAGGCAGTCAGCGTACACAGGCATCCCGTTGTACCAAGAAAGGTGCTGTTAGCTCCTTCGAAGAGAACAAGAGGGGGTGCGGGTGAACGTTGCCCAAGATCTTGGTCATCACCGTCTCGCAGAGAAGGTGCAGCGGATGACAGACAGACAGGAGGTGGCTGGTGTGGGTGTGCCGCAGCCAGCCAGTCCCCGGTGGGCCGGGGCGCCTGCCAATTCTGGCCTTTCTTGTTTGTCCTCCAGATTGAGGACGAGACGCAGGTGTCAAGGGCCACCCAGGGCGAGCAGGACAATTACGAGATGCACGTGCGAGCTGCCAACATTGTGAGTCGCTAGGTGGTGGGCACAGCCCGGGCTCTGGGAGTCTCTCGGTCCCCACGGGGGCTTCCTGGGTGGGGGGCAAACTGCTTCTCAGGAGACTCCCCTCAAGAGGGCTGTCAGTACAGCCATGTGAGGGGCGGCCGATGGCGGGCCACGTCCATCGTGTCGAGAGCTGTGCTGTGCTTAGAGAGGGGGCGGCCCGCCTTTGCTCCTCGAGATTCGTTGGGGGAGCACAAGTAGACTGTGGAAGGAAACAGGGTGTGTGTTTTAATCCCTTCTGACGTCACAGAACAAGCACACCAGCCAACGTTCGCGACAATGTGTGACCGCGGATGAAAATGCGCAGGAAAAGCCCCAAGGGGTCACACCCGGCTGGCCTGCATGCTGCCCCCAAGGAAGCGCGGGGCAGGCATTTAGCAGGCGGCAGCCTAACCTGGGGTTTGAGGCTCTGCCAAGCGGGGCGTGTGCTCGAGGAACCCCCGTGATAGGACAGCAGCGCCCGCTGGAGCGGAAGCAGGAGGCCACCTGAGGGGGGGAGCTGGGAAGCTGGTGGCGCCTGTCTTCCCAAGCATCTTACGCAGTCAGGGTGGGAGCCAGGGACCCTGCCATCCCGTGGGCCACTGTCTAGTTCTCTCCCTGCCCACAATGACCCCGGGAAGGTCCGTGCCCCAGTGCCACTTATAGAGGATGAAACGGAGGCAGGGCCGCCTGGCTGCCTCCCCACGCCTGCCCTGCTCCTGATGGCCGCAGGTCCGAGCCGGAGAGTCCCTGATGAAACTGGTGTCTGACCTCAAGCAGTTCCTCATCCTCAATGACTTCCCGTCGGTGAATGAGGCCATCGACCAGCGCAACCAGCAGCTGCGAGCCCTGCAGGAGGAGTGTGACCGGAAGCTCATCGCCCTGCGGGACGAGGTCTCCATTGACCTGTACGAGCTGGAGGAGGAGTATTACTCGTCCAGGTACAGATAGGGCTGGACCCCGCGTACAGCACACCCGTGGGCCCGGGCCCGGCCAGCAGCCCCGAAGGTCCCGTCTTCCCAAGCCCTTCCTGGTCTTGGCAGCACAGCCCCGTGCCCGGGTTTCAGAGCAGAGGTCGTGGTCAGAGCTACTGATGGACAGACAATTCATATGGACCTGCCAGGCCCTGGGCAGCAGGATGAAATCACAGAACTCGGGGTGGGTGGGCCAGGCCCAAGGAGGGCGAGCAGGACCCGGCATTCCTGGGGGGGCTGCTGGCTGCCTCACTCTGGGCCCGTGTGGTTCTCTTAGCTTGTCAGTCGGTATTTAAACATCCCAGCCACGGCCGGGCGAGCGTCTCCCGGCAGCCCAGGCTCCTGCCCAGGGTGCGCAGGACACTAGTGCCTGCCTAGGGGTGCGGTTCTGCATGGGCGTCACCAAAACCTCACTGTGTGACGGGCCACGGAGGGCCGGGAAGGAGGAAGAGACTCAAGCAGAGGGTGGCCTTGAAGGCCGGGTCAGGGGTACCTGGGCCCCACTGAGCTCCTGTTCGGCTTGGCCTGGTTCACGGCTCGGAGCCCTCCTACGCACTGGGCCCGTGCTGGGCCCCAGGGAGACAGCAGTGGGCGGGACCTGTCCCCCCAGCCTGCGTGCACGACTTAGAATCCCAAAACCAGAGTCTTCTGAGCTCCGGGGGCCTGAGAAATCAGAGTCCGGGTGTGATTCACACGGAGGGAAACGGAGGCTGGAGACTGGGTAGCCTCGCGCCTCTGTCCCCCTTGGCTGGGAAAGTCAAGTCTGCGTTCAGACGGAGTCTGTGCCCCCAGTGCCCTTGCCCACACCGACCTGTGGGGTTTGCTCTTCGTGTGTGGCTTTAAAATGCCCCTTCCTGCCCAACAGAGGCCATGCTGGGGCCACAGATGCCCAGAGCCAGCACTGTCTGTGGTCCAGGCCTCGGCTTCCCTGCCCTGTACTCAATGCCAGCCCTCACTGTCCTTGGCCAGCTTGGTCCTTGGGAAGGCATAGTGTCCCTGTCTAGCTGGAAAGGTTCTAGACTTTTCCAGAGGGTTCTGGGGCAACCTGTGGTCCCTGATATCCATTGGCTCAACAGACATGTGGCAAATACCTCTTTTACACCCTTCAGAGAGGGTCCTGAGTAGGTCCGTGGGGGGGCGGGGAGGGGTGTCTCAGACCACACTGGGGACATGGCTCCCAGCCCCACTGGATTTGGCATAATCCCTTCGTGTCCCTGTGTTTGCGGTTGTCCCCAGGGGCCGGGCGTGTGGACTAAGTGTTAACAGGACAGTAATTGAGCCCTGCCAGTTGAGGTTGGGGGCCGGGACCAGGGGTGGCCGTGAGGGACCTGCCCAAAGTCACTTGACAAGACTGCAGGGAACCCAGGGGCTTCCCATGTCCTGCCCTGTCAGTCTCCGCTTCACCCAGGGGGTCCCTTGCCATCCCTGGCGCCGCGGGAGGCCGAGTTCCTCCCTGGGCTGGAAACACCTGTAGGAGGCCGGGCCTCGGTCGAGTCAGGGCCAGCAGGCTGTGTGCCCCTCCCCGCGAGCGCCCAACCCGGGTTGCCGTGCCCTGCATGCCCGTGTCCGTGCTCGCCCGCTTCCTGCTCACGGCTTGCTCTTTTTCTACCTATCACCCTGCACTCTCCTTGGGCTGCTGCTCGGTGCCCGGACCTCGGAGGGCACGGGGAGCAGGGGAGGGAGTGAGGGCCGGGGCAGGAGGAGGGAGCAAGCCAGTTAGACGGGTATGGGGACCTCCGTGCTCTGGCTGCCCCCTTGACAGCCCTAGCGAGCCATGCTCCTCACCCGGGTCCTCAGCCACGTCTGCCCATGCCCGGGGAGGCTGCCACTGCGGACCCCACGTTAGAGGCAGGGAGACCGAGCTCAGGGGGCCTAGGGGCCTGTTGGAGACCGCACGGCGGGTACAGTGGCACAGGACGGAGCGCCAGGGTCTCCGGTTCTGCTCAGCACCCCATCCGGACAGAGGCCCTGCCGAGCAGAGACCCAAAAAGAAGACCGGTCCCTGCTTTTGGGTCGTTGCGAAGTGTAGGGACTGCGGAGAGACCATAGCGAGCACTGGACGCTGCCTTCCAGGGCCCGTAGGAGGGCAGCCAGGTGGGGAAGGGAGGTGGCAGCACGGGCCGCTCAGCCTTGTGGCAGCCAACAGGGAGGGACCTGCCCAGGTCACACGGGTGGCCGGTCCTGGAAGGCCCCCTTCCAGGATGCCCTGTAGGATCCCGAAGCAGGCACGGCCCCGCAGACCATCCGCCAGGCTTGCCTGAAGCGGGGCCAGCACGGAGGAGAGGAGGGAAAGGCAGATTCGGGCTGTGGTCTGTTTTCTTAACTCTGCTTCTGTCTCGCTCCCCGCCCCGCCCCGGCTTCCATCCATCTCTGCCTGCTCCTGTCCCTCCCTGGGTTTCTGGTGGTGGAAAAGCTCAAGTCTTTGCGAAGCTAATGACCTGCCTCTGTGCGAAGCTTACTGGAGGCTGGACCTCGACACAGACTCTGCTGATGGCCTCTCAGCCCCTGTGCTGGCGTCCCCGGAGCCCAGCGCTGGTCCCCTGCAGGCCGCAGCCCCTGCTCACTCCCATGCCACTGGCCCCGGCCCCACGGAGCATGCCTGAGCCTCCCAGGGCTCCCCTCCCTGCGCCCCTACGTTCTTAAGCCTGGTGTGGCCTCCTTGGGACCTTTAGCCTGGGACAGCTCCCCCAAGAGCGCTGGGGGAAAGTATTTCCCTCGACCGTTCCCAAGGCAGCCAGTCTCTCTGAGATGTCACCTTTGTTCACTGCCCACGTGGCCTGCTGGGCAGACGTTTCCTGGACAGCGTGTCCAGGCCAGTCGTGGGGCCAGAGGGTGTCCTGCTATGTCAAAGCCACGGGGTGGCGCTCAGAGCCGACGGTACTGGCCAAGTCCAGACTCCACCCTCGGGCCTCCTGTGCAGAGATGCACCTGCTGCTTTGTCCTGAGGGTCCCTGCTAGCTGAGTCCTCCCTGCGGGGCTGTGGCGGGGGAGGGATGCTGAGGGCGAGGGACCTTCCTCATTCCGCCACACGCATCCCGGTGGTTTTTGTAACGGGACAGTTGAATAAAAACAGCACTGCCATTTTGCATCAGTTGGCTCGTTCTTGCTGGCCCTGGCCCGGTCTGGCATCAGCCCTGGCTCCCCACTGGCTGTGGGGAGAACAGCTGCTGGGCTCTGCCTGGACAGCCTTGGCTCCAGGTAAGCCCTCCACCCTTAGGGTCTCTGGGCAGGCAGGGGCTACTGGCTGCACTCCAGTTTCCTCGACCTGCCTGGAAGCTAGAAAGTCCTTAGTATTTGGTGACTGAAGAAAAACTTCTGCCGTCACTGCATGTTACAAGATCTGGGTACCTGCACTTCCGGTCCATTCTAGTCCTCGCCGGAGCGGGCGCTGGTGCTGCTGTTCCCCGCACTACAGGGAGGGGTGGCCATGGACTCGGAGGGGGTTGAAGTATTGTGTCTGTGGTCACTGATGCCAGGAAGGGACGCAGAAATCAGGACTCAACCCAGTTGGAAGGCTAGGCCCAGTGCCTGTGTGCCAGGCGCCCCGGAGAAAGGGTCACACGGGGTTTCAAGCCCACGCCCTGTCGCCGGTGTGCCTCCTCACGAGGGACACAGCAGTTGGTCTATGGAGGAGGTGGCAGCACACAGTCCAGTCTCAGGGACGGGGAGGGACACAAGCTGAACGGTGGTGGGTCCCCGAGACCCCCTATGGCCAAGCAGACTCCACACAGGTGGGAGCCTGGGGCCCAGTCCTGGCTCTGGCCCTGGTTTTCTAGGGTGGCCTGGGGAAGGTTCCCCATCGAGAAGACAGGTGATGATCTCTTCCTGAAACATCCTCGTCGCAGAAATAACTCGTACTTGACACTGATGAGGAAGAAAAGACTATAACCAATGGAAGCGCGTGTGGGGAAAAGGCCGGAAGGAGTGGACCAAACCTAACGGTGGCGTGTCGACCGTGTTCAATTTTAAAACACGTGAGCCACAGGACCTCTGCACCAGCGGTGTCCTGCTCTCCTGGGCGTGGGCCGCTCTGCCCCCTGGAAAGTGAAGTGGTTTCTCCCTCCCACAGCCAGGCAGCTCCCCGCCACCGCCCCCTCTCCAGCCCACGCCCCTGGCAGCGACCTCACTGGAGAAACGGGCCCTTTGTTTCCAGCTCTCTCTCGGGCCTGCTTCAGGCAGGTTTCGTCTCCTCGACCCTGGCCGTGCTACGTGTATTAAGGTCCCCGGTGGCCTCCGTGTCGCTAAACCCTGGTCAGTCCTCAGTCCTTACTGCCTTTGTATCCCCGGGGTTTTATTGTGAGAACATTCAAACCCCTGGCAAAGTTCTGAAAGTCGCATCACCTCTTGCACCTCCGCTTGCTTTCTCGTCTGCAAAATCCACCAGGACGTCAGCTGCAGGCCTCAGGACACCTCACCCCTAAATGCCGGTCCGCTCGCCTCTCCAGGAAAAGCAGCTCTCCGTGGCCCAACGCCAGCACCGGGCCCCACATGAACAATTATCCCATAATATCATCGAGTATCCTGATGCATTCTTTTTTTTTTTTTAACGTTTACTTTGAGAGAGAGTGGGGGAGGGGAAGAGAGAAGGAGAGAGAGAAGCCCAAGTAGTTCCGTGCAGTCAGCATAGAGCCCGACGTGGGGCTCGATCTCGAGAACGGTGAGATCATGCCCTGAGCCAGACCTGGAAGCTTAACCTGACTGAGCCACCCAGGTGCCCCTCGTGACACGTTCTAACTTCCTCAATTGTTCTCCAAGTGACTGGAAGAGGTCACATCACTTCCCTCCCTTCCTACATCCCTGTCCCTCGGTGCGTCTGGCTTTGATGGTTAAAACCGACAGTGGCTGGAACGACAGGATTACGGCTCCGTGAGTGTCCCGTGCAGAGATGAGACTGCAGTGACAATCTACCGTGGGGGAAGGCGACAACGCCATCCTCTCCGCAGAGATCGCGGGCAGAAAATTAGATTCTTACTGCTTCGTCAGAAAGCTTTTCAAATAGCTTTTGAAACTGTAGTTTATAAACCCAAGTGCCGCCCCCTCCCTCCCCTGAGGAATACGGCCTCCCCGACTCACCCCAAGGCAGCCCTTAAAGGGCTGGGTGTTGTGACAAGGCCCGTCCGTGCCACGAATTAAGGAACAGGGGTGCGGTGGTCTCCAAACCGCGGGCTGGACACTCCCCTCCCTCCCCTCGTGAGTCACGGGACAAGCCTTGTCCTAAGTCTTCGCCTGTGACGGCACTGCCCAGAGCAAAGACCCCAGTGGGTCCTCTCTCCCGACACCTCACATCCCTCCTCCGGGACCTTCCTCCTTGGCACTCCCCGTGGCCCGACTCGTCCTGTGCTTGCCTTACGTACAGCCAGTGACCACCCACCCGCCAAGCAGCCGGGGACGCCGGTGCGTGTCTTCTCCGGCGCCGGCGTCTCCCGGGCCCGAAGCCCGCCCGGCACCTGCTGCGCGCGCGCGCGGTGCTCTCGGAGCGGCCCTGCTCTCGCCGGCTCCCGCTTCGGATCTGAGCCCCCGGAGGGCTGAAGCGCGCTGATCGGTCCCGTCGCCCCCGGGTACTGAGCGCCTACCGTGTACGCGGCACGGTGCCGGGGGGCGGGGCGCGGAGGCCGGAAAGTTAGAGCAGCAACGCCACCCCCGCCTGCGGGACGAGGCCGTGGGCGACGGGGGCCGCCCCGGGCCCACAATGCTTTGCGCCCCGGCCCGCGCACCTCTTCCGGCGGAGCCAGGCCTGGCTAGTCAAGCACCGCGCGCTTGGCGGCTCGGCGCTCGGCCGGCGGCGCCTGCGCACGCGCGGTTTCCGGCGAGGGCGGTGCGGCGGCGCCGTGAGGGCGGCGTGGTACGCGGGTCGTGTGTGTTCCTCCCGGGAGGGCCCCAGAACGCGCGGCCATGGCCTCCCTGCTCGCCAAGGACGCCTACCTGCAGGGCTTGGCCAGGAAAATCTGCTCCCGGCCCAGCCCGGAGCCGCAGAAGCGCAAGTCCGGTAAGGCGCAGCCGGGGGTCGGGCCTGGAAGGGCTGGGGCTGGGGCCGCCCCGGTGGGGGGTGGGGGGGCGCCCCTGCGAGTGTCGCCACCCCGCAGCCTCCGTGTGGGTGAGACACATGGATGCGTGAAAGAAGCCTGTAAGATGGTGGAAAGACTCACAAGGGGGTGTTGAAGTGGCCGCTGTTGCCCCGCTTGTGGGCATCAGCCCGGGGGTGCAAGGGAACCAGCCGCATCCGCCCGCCGGCCCGGAGGAGGCTCCTGCGGGGCTGGCCGGAGGTGACCCGGTGGGACGGGGGATGTAGGGAGAGGCCGGGAACGGGACGGCTCTTGCCAGTGGGGGGGTGACCGGGAAGTCTGCCCAAGTAGGAGAAACAGAGGTTGGCACTTGTGAGCGCTGCCTGGGCGGAGAGAAGCAGCGTCTGAGAGGCCGCTAGACAGAGCGCGGCCTTTTGGTTTCCTGCGAGGCAAACCCACTGATTACGGGAAGTTAGAATATTTGGGTTCTCTTAGCACTGGGTTGTAACTTTACGCGTTAAAAAGTTAATTTTTCTTCCGTGAGTCTATCTCACGTGTTAAAACGCTTTGTGTCAACGCTCAGCGTACTTGTTTTACTAATAAAAACGTAAATATTTCCCGATCCTTTAAAACACAAGGCTACGTCCTCATTTTTGACGGCCAGGTAGCGCTTTGTCGTGTGATGGTGCCTTAACTTGTCCTGATAGGTGAGTATTCAGGTTTTCCTAGTTTTTTTCTCAGCCTTCTGGTGAATATTTTTGAGGTCAAATCTTGGTGCGTAACCGGGGTGGATTCTTACAAGCGCGCTGCTGGGTCAGGTGTGGATGTTTTACAGGGTTTTGAAATGTATGGCCAGTCTCCTTTTTTTTTTTTTTTTTTAGCTTATTTTTTTTTAACGTTTTATTTATTTTTGAGAGAGAGAGAGGGAGCGTGAGCAGGGAAGGGTCAGAAAGAGAGGGAGACACAGAATCTGAAGACAGGCTCCAGGCTCTGAGCTAGTTGTCAGCACAGAGCCCGACGCGGGTTCGAACCCCCAAACTGTGAGATCACGACCTGAGCCGAAGCCAGACACTCAACCAACTGAGCCACCCAGGCGCCCCCAGTTTCCTTTTTAGGGTTTGTGGGTCTGAGGTCTGCACAAGGATAGGGGTCTCTGCGTGCTCCTTCCTGATTCGCTGTCAGTATCTTTCTGGGATCAAAGCCTTTGCAAAGCTTTCATGCCAGTTGGATGGGTCACAAAGGTTGGGACTGCAGCCTTTTATGATTTTGTATTTCAGGCAGCAAAACTCGAGGCTCAGAAGCTCCTGAGCCCCCAAAAAAGAAGAGGAAGAAGGCACAGAAGAAATCCCGGGAGAGGGAGAAAAAGCCCGTGGAGCCAAAGGCCCAACCCCGAGGGGAGAAGTCTCCTACAGCAGCCAAGGAGGAAGAGGCCTTCACCTCCACGGAGTCCCTTGCAGATGGGGACGCGGAGCAGGGCCAGCTGAGAACAGGTGAAAACGTGGTCTTCTGTGGACTTGAGAAAATATGGTGTCACGCACGTTTTTGGGGTAGTTTGAGACTTTCCAGAGAGCGGGTTTTCAAGGGACAGATCCCAGGGGCTCTTTGGGGAGATGGGATCCCAGGAAATACATGGTGGTTCCAGGCCATTTGGCACTGGGGTCTGGTGAGGAGCAGGGTCGTGTTCCCCTGAGGACCTTGCCCTGAGGAGCCCCTCGCTGCCTGCAAGGGTCTGACGTGGCATCACGAGAGCTGACCTGTTGGGAGGGATGGGGAAGCCTGGCCTGCAGGAATTGGAAGAAATGAAAGATAAGTTTGTCTTGACCCATTGGAAGTGTGTTGTCACAGCACACAGGGGTGTTCCTTCTGTCCCGGGGGCCGGTCCGTCTTGGTGAGTGGAGGGTAGTAGTTACTAGAACTGTCCTGCAGGTCGACGAGTGGCCACTTGGGGCAGGAGGGGGCAGGGGGGCTCAGGCTTTGAAGCTGGGCCTTGAGGAAAGGGCGGGGAAGGTCAGGCAGGGGGCTTCGTCTTAGCTTTCCGTCTCTTTCCTTACAGATGTCAAGGTCACAGAGCCCGACTCTTTGTTTGCTCTGGATGTTCTGCGGCAGCGGCTGCATGAGAAAATACAGGAGGCTCGGGGCCAGGTAAGTCGGGGAAGCTGCAGGGGCGCAGAGAGCAGTGTGGTTTTCTGCAGCGGTCCCCCTGCTCTGCGTGGAGGAGAGGGTACTTTGGTGCCCTTTGCGGGCTTGGTTCTCAGCTCCGCCAGCCATTGTGGGGCTGACGGGGGGCGCCTCAGCCGCTGCCCCCCCCCCGCCCCCGCCCAGCAGCAGGTCTTGCCAGGGCCTTGGCGATTTTGTTTGGCAGGTCAGGTGTAGTTCGTGGTGTCTCAGGGAGCCTCGGTTCCCACGGTCGCCCGTCTTGTACAGGCTGTGCCGCACTGCGGGTTCCTTGTGCCCCTGGAGAGAGGCTCAGTCTTCTTCCTCTAGGAAGTTGCCTTCACCGGGCCCTACACTGGGCAGCGCTGCGCCCTCCGAAGCGTCACGGTGGCTCTGTGAGGTAGCGAGGGCCCGCGGGGAGGTGACTGCCATAGGAAGCCCTGGACCCGAACCCTCCTGGGCTCTTTGTGCTGAGTGGCGTGGTCCTCCCGCTTAGCCACCACCTGCCCTTTGCCTGGGGATGTCCCCTGGGCCTCTTGCTGTGTGGGACCAGCCTCCAGCTTCTTTGCGCAGTGCCCTGGGACAGGCCCGGGGACCATGCTTAAGGGGCAGCCCGAGCTCCGGCCTGGCCTTCCCGCATGCAGGTCTGGGTCGGTGTGGTCTAGAGTTCTTGTGTTGGCCTCCAGACGGAAAAGGCCGTCAGTGAGAGCAGAGGTCAGCGAGTCACCAGCAGAGCAGCGCCTCAGTCAGCACGGGCGCTGAGTGTTCTGGTCCGATGCCAGGTTCCGGACGGCGTCCTCAGCTAGGCCTGTCCTCCTCATCTGCGAAATGATGGAGGACACGTCCCGTGTCGGGTTGTTTGTAAAGTGCCCTTGTGCCCAGGAACTGGAAGCCGTGGTTCCTACTCAGGGGTCCCCGTGTCCTTTTTGGGGTCCCTTGCGTTCTGGGTGACAGGTCGTCTCCCAGGGGAACACTGAACTCAGTGAGCACCTTGTCGTGCACAAGAGTTTCCTCACCCGCCTTCCTGCCCTGATTCCATGTCCCAGACCGGGGCCCCAAGATTGGCAGGACCTCTTGAGGGAGCTCTCGCTCTCGCTCCTCCAGGGCAGCACCGCCGAGCCATCTCCCGCGGCTCTGGAGAAAAGACGCCGGAGGAAGCAGGAACGGGACCGGAAGAAGAGGAAGCTGAAGGAACTGAGGGCAAAAGAGAAGGCAGCAAAGGCTGCGGAGGCTAGCGAGCCGCCCCAGGAGCCGCCCTGCGAGGCACCCCGAGAGCAGGCACGGCCGGGGCTGCTCTTCAATAAGGTGAGAGGCGGGTGCAGCCGTGGAGGCGCGGGAAGCCGGGCTCTGACCCCACCTGGCTGTGTGTGGCCTGTGGCCCGAGGCCGCCCGTCTGCGGAGGTGGGTGGCGGCAGTGCCTGCCCATGGGGGGTGCCTGCCTGCCCGTGGGGAGTTCTTGCGGGGGACTCGCGGGAAAGACGCACGGGAAGCTGGAGTTAACCGGGGTCGCCACCCTTGCTCCCGAGGTGGAGGTGACCCAGGAGGAGCCGGCCAGCAAGGCTCAGCGGCGGAAGGAGAAGCGGCAGAAGCTGAAGGGGAATCTGACGCCGCTGACGGGAAAGAACTACCGGCAGTTGCTGGAGCGCCTGCGGGCGCGGCGGGACCGGCTGGACGAGCTGCGGGGCCGGGACGAGGGGAAGGCGCGGGAGCTGGAGGCCAAGATGCAGTGGACCAGCGCGCTGTACAAGGCCGAGGGCGTGCGGGTGCGGGACGACGAGCGCCTGCTGCAGGAGGCCCTGAAGCGCAAGGAGAGGCGGCGGGCGCAGCGGGCGCGCCGCTGGGAGAAGCGCACGGCCCACGTGGTCGAGAAGATGCAGCGGCGGCAGGACAGGCGGCGGCAGAACCTGCGCAAGAAGAAGGCGGCCCGGGCCGAGCGGCGCCTGGACAGGGCCCGCAGGAAGGGCCGGATCCTGCCCCAGGACCTGGAGCGGGCGGGCCTGGTGTGAGGGCCCCGGGCGCCCGGACCTGGGGCTGCGCCGCGTGTGGAAGGGACGGGGTCCAGAATGGAGGCGCACATCCGTCGGACTCCAGTACGGGGTGACCACGTCCGGGTTCCGGCCTTCTCTCGGGAGGCCAGAAAGCTCCTTGGAAGCGTGCAGGGTGAGGACGTGGGCGCAGCGTGGAGGGCGTTGAGGTCCCAGGGGTACCTCCCTGGCTCCTTCTTCCCCTCTCGTGTTCACACAAGCAGGGAGGGAATGGCCTTTGGGGCCGCCTGTGTCAGCGCGGTACTTACCCAGAAGGGAGGGAACCTGAACCCCTGTAACCCGAGCCAGGGGTGGATTCGGCCTCAGGGGACCGGCAGAGAGGAGAGCTGACTTCGGGTGTGGCTGGAAGGGAATTTGCCAGAGTTTATTTGTAAGAGGGGCAAAGATGAGCACTTAGGTGAACACACACAGTCAAGGTCTTCGGGGCCCCGCTGGAAGGCGGGCACAGTGTGTGAGGCTGGAGGGGGGACGAAGGAAGCATCGCAGCTCAGGCTCCGCGAGGGAAACGGAAGGTGCCGGGTACGGCAGCAGGACTGCACGCACCCCTGCGGGCGGGCAGGATGGGTGCAGACGCGCAAGACGGGGAGGGGGCAGGTCACGGCACATAGATGGTGTTCAGTAAAGCCGTTAATAAAATTGGTTTGACTGGAGCTCCGGTTAAGAAGCAGACCGCAAAAGGGCACCTGGGTGGCTTTTGACGGAGTTAAGGCGTCCGCCTCTTGATTTCGGCCCAGGTTAGGATCGGGTTCGTGAGTTCCAGCCCCAAGTGAGGCTCTGCGCTGACAGTGTGGAGTCTTGGGGTTCTGTCTCCTCCTCTGCTCGTTGTGTCTGTCTGTCTGTCTCTTTCAAAATAAACTTAAAAAAGCACACCTAACATACTAACGGAAAGGCTGGTATGGTGAACCAGGCAGAGCCGACTTGAGAATAAACGTCACTGTGAAGGCTAAAGAATGCCCCCCCACCCCGCCCCTCGACGGAGGGGTTCCGTGCTCCTGGCAGGCAGAGTGGCTCTGACAACCCGGGTGCCAGAGCTTTGGGCCTGCCCAGAGCAGGAGAGTTCGGACTCCTTTTCTAAGCCTGGAAACCTCAGGCAGAACTCAGATACAGAAGGTCTGGAGGAGGGTCGTGAGCTTGATCTAAGGACGCGCACCGGTGCGTCTGGAAACGCACACTCTGTGCACGGCTGAGGCAGCAACGAGAACGGAGCGTCTGGCCTATAAGGAACGTCTTCCGTTTCAAGGAATCGGGTGTCCTACCAGGTGTGGTGTCTGGCCACGGCCGGCTTCGTTGTTAAGGCTCAGGGGTGGTCAGAGTTTCACGTTTGGAAGTTTAAGAACACACTGTCAGGTTTTTGTTTTCTTCTGTTGTGTTTTCCATGTCTGTCCCACTACTTTGGTGGTCACCTCTAGGCCTGTGCCCAGCTAGGCGGGCTCCAGGAAGGGGCTCACCATCCACCAGCTCCCAGCTGAGAGAGTGAGAAGGCCTTGGCCCAGCCCTCCGGGCTCAGGGACTACAGAGTTTAAAGGGGGCAGGTCTGGCCTTTCCTGGGTCAACGTGGGCATCCAGGCAGGGGCATGGGTGGGGGCCAGCAGCTCCAGCTTTCCACCTGTCTGCCAGTTGTGTTTGGAGAAGTATCCCTTGCTGTCGTCCGCGCTGGGTTTGATTGTGTCACCGCCTGGCTTCCAGCCAGCGGGACAGACTTCATGCTCATGCGTGTACTGGAAGGCTTGGACCAGCCTCAGAGCTCCATCCACCGAGTGCCCCACAAGGAGATCATTGACTGACCTGGTGAAGGACACCCTTGCCGTCGATGAAGAGGCCCCTGGAGGCAATGCCCTCCTCATCCTTCACGCCGTAATCTTCAGACAAGCTTCTGGTGCCATCAGCCAGCAGGGGCACGTTCAGGGCTGGTGTATCCCGGGGCCGGTGGCAGCAGGAGCAGTTCGTCCAGGGCCAATAGTGGGCAGTGCGACGTGGGCAAGAGGGAAGGAAAGGGAAACACCCAGGACAAGTCTGGGAGGCTGGTAGACCGTGTTGGGCGTTGGTGCCTCCAGAGAAAACTTGAAGGGCCTAAAGTCAGGAACGTTTCCGGAACCAAATGGCGGAAGCCTCCAGAAGGGTAGGTCCCCCTCACCCCCTGGGTGGAGGGGATTGGATGAAGGTTGCCCCAAGCAGAACACCTACTCGGGAATTGTGGTTCCAACAGTCCCGAAGGTCATGCTGGGGGAGAAGGAATAAAGGGAGCAACTCACTGAAGTAGAATCGGGAGGCCAGAAAGAGGCGCTTGTGCACTATGCCGCCTGGGGTCCAGGTCCCTCACCTGGCAGAAGCATCCTCGACAGGAGAGCGACAGGGTCGCAGGCTCCACAGGGGAGGACGCTGCACCTCCTGTGAGATGTCTGGCAACTCAGCCAGCGAGAAACGGCCCGGCCCTCACCCTGAACTTCGAATCGAGTCAGCACAGCCCCTCCCAACTTTCTCCTCGTAAAATAATACTTTTACGTGTCGGGCCTGCCTGTGGTTTTGCCCTAGTTTGCGTGTCCCAGATTGCAGTTCTCTACTCTTCCCGAATAAGCCCATTTTGCTGGTAAAGTAACTGGTGGTCTTATTTTTTCTTTCTTAATGTTTTTGAGAGGGAGAGTATGAGCAGGGGAGGGGCAGAGAGAGGGAGGGAGACACAGATTCCGAAGCAGGCTCCAGGCTTCGAGCTGTCAGCACAGAGCCTGACGCAGGGCTCGATCCCATGAACCGCGAGATCATGACCTGAGCCGACGTCGGACGCTTAACCGACTGAGCCGCCCAGGCGCTCCCTGGTGGTTTTATTTTGAAGCTCAGCATTAGTCTCCTTTGGCCACTGGTCCTTTTGGTGAGGCTGGGCAGGAGCCCAGCCTGCCTTCTGTCCTGTGCAGGGGCCCCAGGGCTTGGACTGATGGACGTTTAGAAATTCAGTGAGGGGCTGTGACCAATCAGGCAGCTCAAGTGAGGCTTCCGTTCATCAGATCAGGGGTGGGGGGTGGCAGAGAGCTGTCTCCAGACCCTGGTGGGTCGGCTCACCAGTTCATTGCACTAGTCTGGCAGCCAGTCGCCGGAGCCTTGCATACACGGCCCGTGGGAAGAAACCTTTGCTGTGTGTTCTACGCACGGGTCCTGACACCTGCGTTGGCCCTGAGCTTAGTTGTGGTTTCACACCAGCGTTCCATGTGCGGCTTTTCCTTTTTTTTTTTTTTTTTTAATGTTTTATTTATTTTTGAGAGAGAGAGAGAGAGACAGTGAGAGCAGGGGAAGATCAGAGAGAGAGGGAGACGCAGAATCCAAAGACAGGCCCCAATGCGGGGCTCGAACCCACAAACCGTGAAATCATGACCTGAGCCGAAGTCGGACGCTTAACCGACTGAGGCACCCAGGCGCCCCCAAGTGCTGCTTTTCCAAAATGCCTGACCTCTAGAGGCATGTGGCAAAGGTGAGCCTTCTGGATCCTTCCCAGACAACCTGTTGCGTGGCTGAGCAGGTAGCATGGTAAGTAAGGCCCTTCTAGTAAGCCTCCTTCCCCACTGGGGTGTCTTACTTTCCTCTCTTAGTCCAGGGAATTTCCAGAAGCTTCACTTACTTTCGCGTGGACCTCAGGGGACTCCAGGTTTTGGCTGAGCAACAGAGGAAATCCCTGAATCCTTCCTGGTTCCCTAGCTAGCCCGTTGACTCTTGATTCTAAATGGAAACCAATCTGAGATTGCGTCCTGTGGAATTCTTTCTGGAGAGCGTGTTGTAAGTCCTCAAGGGTGAATGAGGCAATTGCCAAGACGTCAGCAGTGGGTCTCGAGGCCGTGGAGCACGGCAGCAGGATGAGAATGGAGCCGGGACCCCCCGAGGACGGTGGAGTACAAAATCGGCCGTGACCTCCTGGCGCTCCTCAGAGCTGCCAGCGCTCCCCGCCTTTTCACAGAGCCACCAGAAGACCCTTTGTCTTCTCGTTCTATACTTTGATGCTCTTTAATACTTATATCTGATAAACTAGAAAATAAAAGCTACGTGCAGTTTGCTGCTGCCGCTATTTCGCTGGCCGAGGCAGCCCTGCACGTCTGCTCAGTCCAAGTGTCTGAGAATGTTTTGTTCAGTGCACGGCAACGGCATCCCTCCTTCCTGGCCAAGCACTTCCAGAATCTCTTCCCACATATGTCCCTGCTCTTTTCCGATATAAAACAGCAAATGTTTCTGTTCATTTAGTGAGTTGAACCTTCCTACTTTGGCCTTGTAACTGGGTGCTTGGGGCCTGTTGGGGTCCGACTCTGCTTATAGGGCTCGAGACCGGAAGGCGAGATGGCCTTGGGGATGAGGACACTGGCTCCTTGCAGTTTTGCTGTGAACCCGAAACTGCTCTCGACAGTAAAGTTTATCAGTTAAGAAAACAGGCCGACAAAACATTGGGTCTGAAAGCTTTTGTCTGGAAGTGCCACGCGTTCTCACATTCCACTGGTCAAAGCAGGTCACACGGCTGCCACTAACTTCCCGGTGGGGCCAGAAGTGCAGCCCAGTCAGTTCCTGGAGGAAGAACCAGGTGAGCAGGGGAGAGGCAGAGAGAGAGAGAGAGAGACGCAGAACCGAGGCAGGCTCCAGGCTCCGAGCTGTTAGCACAGAGCCCGAGGCGGGGCTCGAACCCACAGCCCCGAGATCAGGAGTTGCACACTCCACCCATTGAGCCAGCCGGGTGCCCTTTGTCTGGTATTTTTCAATCCTTCTGTTGACTCACTAACTCCTTGATAAGGTCGTTTTTATACTTTGGGCTTTCTTTTATTGAGGTGATTGCTTTTCTTTCTCTTTCCTTCCTTGAACCGTGCGACATTGTTACAGACCGCATGCTAATTCCCCTTGCGAAACTCGTTTAAGAATAGGGACTTCCTGGCATAGGTATTTGCACTGAAACAGGATGAATCAAGATTACACTTCAGAGCAGTAGGATTTTCATTATAACCCAGGGTTGGACACATAACCCGTACCTTTTACACCCGAGCCAGAGAGAAAAGAAAGCTGTAGGAATGTTCCCAAAGAAACGTCTCCCTCACCCCAGCCCCCAACACAGACTCCCCAAGTGTGAGTTATTGAGTCTTAGTCCCACGTCACACTCCGCTTCCCAGAACCAAACTTCCACACTGGCTCCGGCTGCCAAACTACCCATCCCATTCTTGCCGCGAGCACAGGGTCTGTATCTGCACCTTGGAGAAGAGGACTTCTGAGTCCTCCCACAGATCTACGACCAAGGATCTCCCCTCCTCACTTCATTTCGCATAGAGGTGACTTCAAATATCAGACAAGCTCAGAGAAAAAGTGGAAGAAAAATAAGTCATCACAGAAATAAAATTAGAAGCAGCATATGGAAGAATAAACACCCCTAAAACTTCACACACCAAGAGGCATAATAATAGACAAGGAAATGAAATAGGACAAAGCCTTAATAAGGTGCAAAGAGAAATTCCAAAGTATTGAACAAAACACATCAAAGAAAACCAACCAAAGCGAAAGGTCTTTGAAAGCTATAAATACAAAACAAATACAAAGAACTGCATGGGACCAAGAGTAAACATCGTCCCATAACTGATAAAGAGGGGAGAGAGGCCTCTTTCGACAACAAGCACATCCTCAACAAAGATGCGGTCGATGCGACTGTCCACCGAACAACACGTCATTCACCTGCCCCGTGGAGAGGAGACACGAAACGCTGACGTAACGCGATTACCCCTCCAGGTCTGGTGTGTGCACCAAGAGCGGAAAATACAACTTTTCAGATACTCCTGGGAGGGTCACAATTACAGATGTCCACGGACATAATTCGCTCTGAAATAAATCATAAGCTACACAAAAGCACTGCACGCAACACTAACATTCTCAAACTACAGCAAAGAATAATTACACTAATACAATAAAAAGCTGCTACCCCTCCGATAATTTCTTAAAAATCTCTCGACGACTCCTGGGAAGAAAGCAAGTGGACGGGGACATCAGCGTGGCGGGCTGCAGCTGGCACAGTGCTCAGCGAAAGGGGCTGATGTAATTACTTGGGGGAAGAAACAAGAAGAAATAAGAATAAGTAAATCAGACATCCTGATCAATAAGGAAAAAGAGCAGCAAAATACAGGGAGACAGAGGAAATGACTTGACACAGATAAGAGGAGATATGAGTTAGACATCATTACATCTATCAATATTAAATTTATTTTTTTAATGTTTATTTATTTTTGAGAGAGAGAGACAGTGAGAGCCAGGGAGGGGCAGAGAGAGAGAGAGAGAGAGAGAGGCAGACACAGAATCCAAAGCAGGCTCCAGGCTCTGAGCTGTCAGCACAGAGCCCGACGCGGGGCTCGAACTCATGAACCGCGAGATCATGACGCTTAACCGACTGAGCCCCCCAGGCGCCCCACATCTATCAACTATTAACAAAGGGAGAAGGAAAAGCAGGACAAGAAGAAAAAATGCAGAATAAGAAATGAAAAGGGGGAAACAGGCAAGGAGGGAAGAGAGATTTTAAAAACCGCAATCAGGGGACCCCTGGGTGCCTCAGTCAGTTAGGTGTCCTGCTTTTGATTTCGGCTCAGGTCATGATCTCACAGTCTGTGAGTTTGAGCCCAGCGTCAGGCTCTGTGCCGACAGCGTGGAGCCTGCTTGGGATTCTCTCTCCCTCTCTCTTGCCCCTTCCCTGCTCATGCACGGTGCTGTCTCTCACAATTAAAAAAAAAAAAAGTAACCAGCTAATTTGCCTAATTCTATGCAAATAGACTTGAAAATCTGAACCAGGAGCACCTGGGCGGCTCAGTCAGTTAAACGTCTGACTTCAGCTCAGGTCATGATCTCGAGGTTCGTGGGTTCAAGCCCTGCATCGGGCTCTGTGTTGACAGCTGGGAGCCTGGAGCCTGTCTTCCTTCGGATTCTGTGTCTCCCTCTCTCTCTGACCCTCCCCTGCTCACACTGTCTCTCTCTCTCTCTCTCTCTCTCTCTCTCAAAAAGAAATAAAACATTAAAAAAAGAAAAAAAAGAAAATCTGAACCAAATAGATCATTTGCTAGGAAATATAATTTAGCAAAGCTGATTTGGGAAGGGATAGAAGGTTAAAGCAGACTGATTTTCATAAAGAGAGTGGAGAAAACTTCCAAAGTGTTGTCCCTGCTGTAAACAAACAGAAAAAATCAGTGCAGAATTTTCATGGAATCTAACCCCCAAGTTTAAAAGAGCAGATCGTTTTAGTTCTATTCAAACTGTTCAGAGAATCGAAAACATATTGCTTCTAAATTACTTCTATGAATTGAGCATCACAGCAGTGGTGAAATGCCACAGGGCCCCACGGAGAAGGTGACAGAGGAGCAGCACTTGAGCTCCTGCAGAGCATGCTGGCAAGGAGGGGCCTGCGTGTCCCCAGCGCCTGGGCCCCGGCCGCGCGGGAGGCCACCACGGACGGTCACGCACCAGGTCCTGTTGGGAGCACCATGCCAAGATGTCTCACCTTTGCCCGAGGTCCCTGTATTCTGGAGGGGACAGGACGCACTGTCCAGTGGTGTGGCGTGGGGAGGGGCGGCACCGAGGCACGGCTCCGGACACAGGGTCGAGGTGCTGGGGAAGCCCCCCCCCCGCCCAGGGAGCAGTACCCGAGGGAGAGGCCTGGAGAGCCAGGGGAGGTAGCTGTTGTGGCCGGTCCAGTCCGAGGAGGGGCGTCGAGGCAGATCTGGGGTTGTGCACAGTTTGCTTTGGCGAGACTCTGGGCCGCAGGGGAGAGGCGGTGGGCTGTGCGTGCTCAAAGCGCTTTCACATCCAGTGGGATCTGGTGCCCAGATCCACACCCCCCCCCCCCCCCCGGGCCCTCACCTGGAGGCCATGGAGTGTATGACAGGGGCCCGCATCCCGGGGCCCCGGTGACAGGGGTGTGGGTGGCAAGAAGGGCTGCTGCGTAAAGACACTGAACAGAGCAGCCCCGGGCCGAGGGCCGGGCCAGGGGAGTGGTAGCCGAAGGTGGCGGCGGCCTGGGTTGGGCGAAGACGGGAGGGCGTTTTCTCAAACCAGCAGAGGAGGAAGAAGGTTTTGAGGAAGCAGACTGTACCGGGATGGAGGGGTGAGGCACTTGTAACCGTAGGGGAGGGCTCCCTGCCAGCTGGCCGCGGGCCACGCTCCTTCCTCCTCCATCCCTGGCAGACCCGGCTCTGTTCCACCTGCCAGTGGGCATTGCCAACCTCGGCCCCATGTGAGCCGCTGATGTCCCGCGGGCACCGCTGCTGATCCTGCCCTCCTCACGGTGTCGCAAGGGGGTCCTGGGGCCCCCATCTGGGGCTGGGCTCCCCCAGGGCCTCGCTGTTGTCGCCTCCGGCCTGTGTCCGTGTCCCACATCCCCGTTAGAGGCCCAGCCCTCTCAGGCTGGGCGCGAGGGGGGAGCTGCCTAACCAGGAACTGGGAGACCTGGAGGCTGGGGTTGCGTGGGGGGCAGACAGTGTCCTCTATTTGTTCGCCGTCAGCCAATGGTAGAAAATACAACACAGTTGATTTTTTAAATTATAAGGATGAGATTCATACAACATAAAATGAATTATTTTATTTTATTTTGTAACGTGTTGATTTTTTTTAAGTTTATTTCTTTATCGTGTGTGAGAGAGAGAGACTGTGTGCGTACACGCTGGGGAGGCACAGAGAGAGGGAGTGAGAGAGAGACAGAGAATCCCAGGCAGGCTCTGTGATGTCAGCGCAGAACCCAACGCAGGGCTGGAACCCACAAACTGACATCATGCCCTGAGCCAAGATCAAGAGTCAGACGCTTAACAACTGAGCCACCCAGGCGCCCCAAAACAAATAATTTTAAAATGCACGATCCAGGGCCCTGGGGGGCTCAGTCGGCTAAGCATCTGACTTCGGGTCAAGTCACGATCTCACAGTTCATGAGTCAGAGTCCTGCATCGGGTAAACACGAGCCCCGTCCTGAGGGAGGCCTGCCTCTTTCCCTCTCCCTCTCTCTCTCTGTGCCCCTGTTGGGACTCTCTCTGTCTCTGCCCTCACTCACTTGCCCCCCCCCCCAAAAAAAAGCGTGTGATTCAGGGGCATCTAGTGCATTCACACCGTGGTGCTGCCACCCTCCTTATCTGCCCTCGTGGTGCTGCCCGCCTCATCAGCCCCCAGAGAAGGTCCCGTAGACATCAGGCAGTCCCTCCCCATTCCCCCCTCCCTCCCGCCCCTGGCAACCCACCTGCAGTCATCTCCACGGGGATTTACTGATTCCGGACATTTCGTAGAAGTGGAGTCTAGAGTATTGGCCTTTGTGTCTCAGTGCTTTCACTGAGCACAATTTTTGGGGATGCTTGAAATGTAGCATCAATCAGGACGGCGGTCCTTTTTCGTGGCCGAATAATATTCCGCTGCGTGGCCGGGCCACATTTTGTTTGTTGGTGGACCACCCGTGGGCTGTTGTGAATCTGCTGCTATGAACACATGTGGACGTGGACTCATCACAGGCATCTGTTTCCAGTCCCTTTGGGTCTGTACCTGAGGAGCGGGGTTGCAGGGTTCCGCGGAAATTCTGCTTTACGTTTTGGGGGAACCGCCAAACCGTTCTCCAGCTTCGCCATTTTCCGTTCCTGCCCGCGGAGTGCGGGGTCCCGGTTTCTCCAGTCCTTACCAACACTTGTTATTTTCCCTATTTTTGCTTCTACCCATTCCAGTGGGTGTGAAGGGTCATCTCACTGTGGCTCTGACCTGCATTTCCTTGATGGCTAACGGTGTGGAGAACCTTTGCGCCTGCGCACTGGCTATTTGTGTGACTTCTTTGGAGAAGTGTCTCCTCAAGTCCCTTGTCCATTTTGAAGTCAGATGTCTTGGGGCGCCTGGGGGGCTCAGTCGGTTGAGCATCCGGCTTTGGCTCAAGGTCACGATGTCAAAGTTCGTGGGTTCGAGCCCCGCATCAGGCTCTGTGCTGACAGCTCAGAGCCTGGAGCCTGTCCTCGGATTCTGCCTCTCTCTCTGACCCTCCCCTCCGCATGCTGTCTCTCTCTCAAAAATAAATAAAACATTAAAAAAATTTTTTTTAATTAAAAAAAACTCAGATGTCTTTTTTTGAATTGTAAGAGTTCTTTATACAATCTGTGGGGCGCCTGGGTGACTCAGTCTGCCGGGTGTCTGACATCAGCTCAGGTCATTATCTCGCAGCCCACGACTTTGAGCCCCGTGTCGGGCTCTGTGCTGACAACTCAGAGCCTGGAGCCTGCTTCAGATTCTGTGTCTCCCTCTCTCTCTGCCCCTTCCCTGCTCATGCTCTCTCTCTCTCTCTCTCAAAAATAAATGAAAACATTAAAAATTTTTTTAAAGAGTTCTTTATACAATCTGGATATTAGACCCTTATCAGATGCGACTTGTGAGTATTTTAAAATATTATTTTATATTTTATAAATAATAAAACAATTTTCTTTGCATGGCTTAAGCCCCTGTTTAGGCCACTGGCCCATTTTGAGTTAAGTTTTGTGTACAGAGTGAGGTGGGTGTGACACTTGATTTTTCATTCAGCTTCTGCTGCCACGTGACCCTGACCAGGGGCCCCTGTGGGCCCAGCTCTGCTCCCCTGCCCTCACCCGGATGCAGGCCGGGGCATGCCACGGGGACGATTTGAGGAAGGGGCCTCTCTCCCATCCGAAAGGCTGGCACCTTCCTGGTTCCCTGGTCCCTCCCCCGGGGTCAGGTGGGAGCCTGCACAGAAAGTCTGAGCGGGAGGACTGGCCGGGAGCCGGATGTGCTCTGCCTCCCTCCCGCCCTGCAGTGTGCCGCGTTTAATCCCTGAGTGGGGCTCCCACGCCCTGGTGTCCCTGCACTGCGGTGACATCCTCCCAGAGGCTTTCGGTGAAGCGCATCTTTATCCCCGTGTGTCAGAACTCTCTGGGACCTTTCCGCTGGAGAAAACGGTAAAGCCCCAAAAGCGTCGGAGCCCACTGGGCTGCTTGCTTGGGTAGGCGATGCCCCAGGAGCACTGCAGCCCCCTACGACGGGACACAGGTGAGGAAACGCGGAGAGCTGGGGGGCTGGTGCACTGGGGACGTGAGCAGGGGCCAAAGCTCCCAAGGCTTGGAGGCCGTGATGCAGGCAGGCTTGGCCCTGAGGTCAGGGGAAGCCGCCTGCTGGGCCGCTCCGCGATGGGAGGTTGGGACAGCTGGCCACCGGCACCTGGCTGAAAAGTCTGGTTTTTGTCATGGGACTGACCTAAGCTGGCCACCCCCTGCCAGGTCTGGTTCCTCCCACCCCAAAGGGACAGATGGGGCTGGGCCCAGGCAGGAGCCAGGCTTTGTTACCCAGGTTGGTCTGGCTCTGAGCCAAAGGTCTGAGCTGTCCCTGCCAGGGTGCCCTCCACCTCCTACCCCACCTGGCCTGGGGGTCCTCAGAGGAGCCGTGGGCCCCAGAAGTGAGTGGGGAGGAATAAGGGCTCCGGGGCGGGGGCAATGGTGACCCACATGCGGCTCTGACCATCTCTGCCAGCCCAGGGCTTCCCAGCCACACGGAGCTGGGGGTCAGGGGTGGGGACAGCTGGGTGCCCTGGGACCAGGGAGGGTCTGGGGGCACCCAGGGAAGTGCAGCGGAATGCGGCTAGAGCACTGAGTGTGGCGGGCTGAGCCCTGGGGGAAACGTCTGGATTTGCCATACAAAGCTCCCTGCCCAGCCCTCCTGCCCCTGTGCCCTCTCCTGGGCTCTCTCCTTTCTCTGCAACCCAGAGGTTGGAGCAGGTGGTCAATGAGGGGATTTCCTCCTGCTGTGAAGTCGGCCAGTGTAGACTCTCAGGAGCTCCCAGCTCAGACCTAGCCAGTGGTTGGGGTAGGGGAGCCCGGCACCTGCTGGGAGGAAGGAGACCAGGAGGAAGGGGACTGGGAGAGAGAGGAAGGGAAAGGGGAAACAGGCTGAGGGGAGGGCCGTCTGCTGTGGTGCAGGCTGGGTCCCTGATGTCACGAATGCTGCCTGTAGCCGGCCCAAGGTCACACTGTGAGGCAGAGGGAAGACAGAGGGCAGGAGAGAAGGGAGAGAGGAGAGGACTGGAGAGCCAGGAGGAGGGCCCCGTCCCGGCCCAACCCCCACCCCAAGCCGGGCCAGGACAGTGGGGTCTGCCGCATATTTCCCCAGAGGGTGGTCTCTGTGTCTCTAGCCGCTGAGAGAGGGAAGCTGCTGTCTGGCCCTTGCCCCCCGCCCCCCACCGCCACCGCCGCTGCCTGGAGGCAAATAAACGCAGCAACTCCGGTTCTTCTTGTTAGCAGGACCGCAGGCCCTGGCCCAGCCCCTGGGGCTTAGGTGGGGAAGCCCTAGCCCTGCAGGTGGGGAGGGAGGGGGATCGCGGGGCACCGAGAGCCCTCAGACCACCCCCCACGGGGGCACTGGTGTGCCCTTCCAGGGGATACTCGTGGCAGAATGGCACCGGGCTCGGAGCTCCCGCCCGAGCCCTGTGCCCCGCTGCCTGTCCCCTGGGACCCGGACGGCGAGGACCTGATCCTCATCTGTGCGCATCCCCTAACGCCCAGAACCCAGCACGGTTTATTCACCTTCTCACCCCTGGCCCTTTGCAAGGGCCTGGCAACAGTGCGGCCTCAACAAAACTTCCAGAACGGCAGTCCAAAGCATGTGCCCAAAGCGGGGACGTGAAAATGGGCTGTGTGGGTCCAGATCTCCCGGGTGACCCATGCCCAGCTGGGGTCGAACCCCAGACCCTGCAGTCACCCCTTCTTCGACCAGAGGAGAAAGGTAGGCGGCCCAGGGACCTCCAGGAAGGCTTCCGAGCCTCTGCTCAGCCCTCTCCCCTGAGAGCAGGAGGAAGTGGCCCTGGAGAGACTCTGGGAGGGTCCAGGAGGACCAGGACACAGTCCTGGATTCCTCCCTCCATTCCGTCCTGCTCCTGGGACTGCGGTGGGGGGGAGGGGGCGGGCGCCTAGGAGGAGGCGCAGAGTGGGAAGGGGCTTGGAGGCCCCTCAGGGAGACAGGGCCCAGCCCCGGAAGGAGGGCACCTGTTTTTCCAGAAGAGGAAAGCAAAGACAACAGCCGATTCTTTTTCTGATGTCATCAACATTCTTTTGTCGGTAGGAGGAGACCAGACTGGGAGCAGGGCTCCCGGAAGAAGCCCTGTCCCCAGCTGGCTGGGGGGAGTGGGGGTGGGGGATGCACTGGGCGTCTACCGTTTACTCTTGCTCTGGTTCTGAAGTGTCTGCTCTTCACGCCCAGAGCAGAGACTCTGTGTGCGTGGTGGCTGGTGGACACCGGGAGCCAGCCGGGTCCCATGGCCGCGACGGCGCGAGCCGTGGACAGACCACACTCCCTTTATTCCTTCATTCGTTGTTGGACACTTGAGTTACTTGACTTTCTGTGAAGGCTGCTGCCGTGAGCGGGTGGAGAGCCGGCGGTGGGGTGGCCGGACCAAACGGCAATCCGGTGGACTTTTTGAGGAATTGCCGGACTTTCTCCCCCAGCGGCCGCACCCAGGACCATACTCCAAGGTGTGGCTGACAAGGTGTGCCGGTGCTCTGAGTTCGGGGTGGGGAGGAAAGGAATGGGGGAGACGCCTCTGATCTTGCAGTGAGTGCGCTCTGGTGCCTGGCCACGACCTGGGACGTGTGCCCTGCCCAGAGTCCTGTTTGGCCTCGAAAGGGCTGATGTGCCTTCATGGGGAGGACCCGTGAGTGCTTAGGTCTCCAAGTCCAAAGGTAGAGGCTGGAGGATGACAGTTCCTGCTCCCGCGGTGCACGGTGGGGACAGAAGAAAGGCTGGGACCACACCCACAGCCTCCAGTGTGAGGCACAGCGGTGGCTGGGCAGGTGTGGCCAGCGGATAGACCAAAGGGAGCAGAGTTCAGCGCTGATGGGGCAAGTGGGCTGAGGGCCGAGGACAGAGCGCTGGGTTGGGGCGGCAGGCGTCCCCGGAGCCAGGGACAGAGGGGTCCCAGTGGGTGGCTGGGGTGAAGGCTGGTTAGGGAGGGTGAGGAGAGAATGGGAGGAGGGACGGGGAGACAGGATGAGTCATTCTCTACAGGGAAGGGGAGCACTAGGAGGGCCCCAGGAAGGGAGTGTCCGGGGAGAAACACGAATGACGCACACTCACCGCGCTGTGCTGTGTCCCTCTCATCCATGCCCTGCTCTGATCGCGGCGGGATCTCCCAGGTCCCCTGGGTCAGCCCAGCAGCGCCCTGTGGCACACCTGATGGGGCAAATCTGGACTCTCAGTACACTCTTTATTGTGCTGCTGTCACTATAGCGAGGTCGAATGCCTGCAATGTGATTTGTCACCTGAGACCCTTTGCCCTTAAAACAATTCATGGGCAAAATAATAATAATAATAATAATAATAATAATAATAAAACAAAACAAAAGAAAACAATTCATGGGCAGGGCGCCTGCCTGGCTCAGGTGGAGCTTTTGACTCTCACGTCATGATCTCACGGTTCGTGGATTCGAGCCCCGCTTCGGGGTCTGTGCTGACGTCGCGGAACCTGCTTGGGGTTCTCTCTCTCTCTCTCTCTGTCTCTCTCTCTCTCTCTCTCTCAAATAAATAAACACTAAAACAAACAAAGCAAAGAGAAAACAACTCATGGGCGCCTGGCTGGCTTGGACCAGTCCGCGGAGTGTGCGACCAGTCCGCGGAGTGTGCGACACTTGATCTGGGGGCTGTAAATTTAAGCCCCACGTTGGGTGTAGAGATGACTTAAAGATAAAAATCTTAAAAACAACAACCAATTCCGCGGTTGCTCTTATTTATTAAATCCCAGGAGCTATTGTTACAGGCACTGGGGGTTTGTGATATGAGTTCCAAACTTAAAATTGTTTCTTTGATTCTGTTTGTGGCTGTCTTCTCAACCATGCCTGAAAATTTTATTTTCATCGGGTCATATTTATTTGTCTTCATTTCGGGCTATTAAGAAAATCTGTGGCCAAACTTAGAAAGGGCCTTCCCCTCTCCAAGACTGAAAAGGTAGCACCTCTGTTTTATTCTGGTTTATTTATCTAAATTTATCTAAAATTCTATCTGATTTTATTATTGGGAACGGGCATACACTTGCGTGGTTCAAAGCTAAAAATGATACCTCGGGCCGCGATGGAGAAGGGACCTCCGCTCGCGCCTCTGCCAGCTTCCTGCTGCCTCTATGTAACCAGTTTTATTCCTTGTGCAGCCTTTTAGGTGTTTGGGGGAAGCATTAACAACACAAAAGGAAGAGTATTGTTTGTACTGTTCTGTCCTTTGCTTTAAGCCTGTGCTAAGAGCGCCCCTATTCTGACCTACAGCTGCCCAGCGTCCCCTTGTTGGTCACGCGGAAGTGGACTCCAGTCCCTGGGGGTGAACACCGGGGTCGTTTCCAGGCTTCTGCTCTTACGAACAAAGCCTTTGGAATAACAGTCATGTTCCGCGCGGACAGGTGTCTGTTGTGAAAGTCCCCAGCAGAGGGTTTGCCGGATCACAGGCTGCAGGAGTGTGACTCCGGGTAAACACTGCCAGATGTCCCTTTCTGTGGAGTCCCTCCCCTTCCCACCCCCTACAGCAGTTTTCTGAGCCTCACCCCTCCCCAGTTACGGCACTGCAAGGAAGAAAATAAAATTGAATTTAAATTGCCTCTAAAGAGAGGGGGCACCTGGCTGGCTCAGTCAGCAGAGCCCATGACTCTTGATCGTGGGTGGGGTCATGAGTTCAAGCCCCACATTTGGCACAGAGCCTACTTTAAAAACAACAACAAAAAAGTATTGTCCCTAAAGAGAAACATAGTAAGGAGTAAGGTTTGGCGGGTAAAGTTAAGCTTTGGAAGGCCACAAATCATTAATGTCTAAGGTGGGTTTTTTTTGTTTTTTGCATCCCCAAGAACCAATCTTCACCTTCTCAGGGGCGACCTCCCTACCTCCCCGCTCTCCCCCTTGGAGAGCCGCCGGCAGGCGCTGCGTGTTATCGCCCTCTGGTGGTGGGAAATGGTATCTCACTGTGGCTTTTTTTTTTTTTTAACCAGCTCCAGGGATAATTGACATGTAACTCACTACACATATTTAAACTGGGCCTTTAGGCGCGCCTGGGTGGCTCAGTCGTTAAGGATCCAACGTCAGCTCGGGTCATGATCTCACAGCTTGTGGGCTGCGCTGACAGCTTGGGGCCTGCAGCCTGCTTGGGAGTCTGTCTCGCTCTCTGCCCCTCCCCCACTCGTGCTCCCCCTCCTTAAAATAAATAAGTAAGTAAACATTAAAAAGATAAAAATAAAACGCTTGCCTGATCGAGGCCAAAGAAGCTACTCTTACTTTTGCATACACCTCTGGGATTACACATTTGGATACATGCCTGGTTTTCACATTTTCACACCCAGAGGAAACCGACTATCCCCCTTAGACCCAGGGAAAGTATTTCATAACAGTGTCTGGGCTGCACCCAGGTGTACGTGTGCAATTTTTCTGTTTTTCTCAGTCCAGCACTTGGGACCTCCCCCCCACCCCCACATTTGTGATCGGTGAGGTTCTCGCCTCTGGGACATCGGGCTTGGGCGTCATAAACCCCAGCGGTCGGTGGCCTGGGGGTCGAGGCTCATTATCAGTGGTGGGTCCCGCAGCGCCCAGCACCTTCAGCTAAGATTTAGCCCGCACATGCAGTATGGCTTCCTTCCGTGCCCCTTTCCCGGGGTGCCGCACCCCTGCGGCGAGCTCCCCCGCCATGATGTATTATTGTAGGTAACTCTGCTGTGAGCCCCTCCGCCATTAGGGCTGCGAGGTGCCCACGGGGTGTGGGGTTCCCTCGGTGGAGAGGGTTGGTGCGTCCTCCTCTGTCACAGCCCTCCTGGGTCTTGTCCTCCACACTCTGCCAGGGGGATAACTGCTGCGCCCCACCCCGATCCTCTGCAGTGTAAAGAGTGGACCCGTGTTCCCCGGGGGCTTGTCAACAAGGAGGGGCACCAGGGGCTGCAGGGCAAGGCTCAGGGAGCCTCCCGGAGAGGTGTAACCGTCCTTCCCTGAGGGCACGCAAGAGGGGGAGGGCTTTCAGCAGGAGCCGACTGAGCCCCTCCCTCGCCAGTGCCCAGTGTGGGTCCCAACAAGGTGATTCCAGTAACTCGGCCCGAATAACCCAGGCTTCGTCTCCGCAGGCCTCTGGGGGAAGAGTGCCAGGTCCTGGCTGTGCGGCCTCCTGATCTTGGCCGCGTGTCTGGGCTTCTACAGGTAAGAGGGTGAGGCTGGGGGTGATTATGGCTAATTTGACTTTAGTGCAGGAAACCGGTTAGGGTTTGGGCCTCTGCCCTGATCCCAGAGAAGGTGTAGTTACCGACACCAGCGCTCCCATTTCGCAGATAAGGAAACCGTGGGAATGCGGTGGTATGTTCCCCCTCAGGTCACCGCTTTGCAGGGGTGCAGTCTCCCAGCAGCGCTCAGTTCTGACCCGTGATGATTCACAGGCATTTATAGGTTCCCCGGGCCGGGGTGGGGGGTGGAGAGCTTCCGAAGGCAGCGTTTTACAGCTGTTAGAAACACCAGTGACATCAACACGCAGAGCTCACATCCTGCTTTAAATTCATTTATGGAAAACTGATAACACTTTTTTTTTTTTTAACTGCATTTCATTTGTTTAAAACAAACAGTAGGGGCGCCGGGGGCGGGGGGGGGCTCTGTCGGTTAAACGTCTGACTTCAGCTCAGGTCATGATCTCCCGGTTCGTGGGTTCGAGCCCCGCATCGGGCTCTGTGCTGACAGCTCAGAGCCTGGAGCCTGTCTTCGGATTCTGTGTCTCCCTCTCTCTCTGACCCTCCCCTGCTTGCGCTGTCTCTCTCAAAAATGAATAAAACATTAAAAAAAAATATTTTTAAAAAACTAAAAAAAAAACAGTAAAGTTTATGTTTGAAAACAAACTTAGCAAAATTGCATTCTCTTAAAAAAAAAAAAGATTCCAGTGGCTCCTTTCAGTGCACTGGTTCTTACTGCACAAGGTGAAATTGCCCGTAGCCGCAACTTTGAGGAGGGAGCTGAATGTTGAGACCACAAGGAGCATTTTCACTCAGTGGTTAGCCTTGAGAGCTACACGCGTTTTCACTGAGGACTGTTGTAAAGTAATTCGTTAGAAGGAGTTTACACTTCCTGGATATCGATTCCGTGCTGGGCACCGAGCAAAACGCTTGATGGACATTCTTGTACGTTCTTCTAACGACCTGTAGGATCGGCGTTATTGGCCCCATTTTACACCCGAGGGAGCTGAGGCTCCGGAGGTTAAGGTGAGACCCAGGTTGTAAGGTAGGAAGTGCAAGATGCAAACCCTTCCAAACCCACTTCCCGGGCCCCTGAGGGCGAGCCGGCCACCTCAGGGCTGCTGGTCCGGCCCGTGCGTGTTCTGGAAAATGGTGCCCTCGCCCCATTGGACACATCAGCACATCCCCGCGGGCAGGCGTTTACCGAGCCTGGTATTCGGAGAGCGGGGGGTGCCAGGATGTCCCTGTCAGTGGGACAGCTCCTTGTCCCGAACAGTGTCAGGTGTGGTGGGGGGTCGACAGGTGATAGGCTGTCACGAGGGAGGATACAGGCATTCCCGGATCTCCTGGGACGAAGACACCCCTTGATCGGCCAGAGGTGGACACTTGCCGGGGCTTCGCAGGCGCGTCTGGTCTAAGCCACACGTGGAATACACGGGACAGTGCTGGGGGGGGGGCAGCTGTAATAGCCCAGGTGGCCCCTGCCCGTTGCGTGGGGGCTGTCGCCCCGCAGAGGGACCTCCTGAGCTGCCGTGCTGTCCTGGGGCCTGGCGTCCACTTCAGAGCTCGCTTGTGTCATGCCGCGGGTCGGGGGCTGAGCCGGCTCCACGGCCTGTCCCGCAGGGGATCCAGGCTCCACCTGACCCCTGCGCAGCGGCGGAACTCGGTCCTCTGCCAGCAGCCTGTCCCGACGTCTGATTCTTAGAACGTGCCCTCCAATTGCATGAAAATACTCTTCCTTGTAACATAAGGACCCCAGGGAGCGCTGAGAGCGTGTGGCCTCTTCCATGTCATGCCTTCAGGTATTTGGAGACACCTGTCACCGAGCCCTGCCGCTCCCTGCTGGGCCCCAGACACCTGTTCCCCCACCCCCGTCCCTGCAGTTTGCGATGTCTGTCACGGCAAGGTGCCCAGTGTGGCGGCCCGATGGGTCAGGGTCTGCGGTCCCGCCTCTTTTCTCCATCTAGATGCTGTGGTTCTTTTGGGTTATTCATCCAGCACCCTCGTCCTCTGCATTATCCCGCGTTTAGATCTCATTTTATCTTCTTTTCTCCCTCATTTCGACACACCTTGGATTGCGTTTTTAATTTTTTTAGACTGATAAATGTTTGGTACCCAAAAGATTCACCTGATTATTAGATTGTTTCCTTCTAAAATGTTTATTTATTTTGAGAGAGAGAGAGAGAGAGAGAGAGAGAGAGAGGAGTGGCAGAAAGGAGAGAGGGAATCTCAAGCAGGCTCCACTCTGTCAGCACAGAGCCCGCCACGGGGCTCAAACTCACGAACTGTGAGATCGTGACCTGAGCGTAAATCAAGAGTCAGCGCTTAACCGGCTGAGTCGCCCAGGCGCCCCTAGACTAAGAGTCCTTCTAGAGCAGATTTTCTTTCCCCTCGGGCTTTGCCTCCTCATGTGTTCCTTTCATAAATTTTTTTGTGGGGGCGCCTGGGTGGCTCAGTCGGCTGAGCGTCCGACTTCGGCTCAGGTCATGATCTCACGTTTCGTGGGTTCGAGCCCCGCGTCGGGCTCTGTGCTGACAGCTCGGAGCCTGGAGCCTGTCTTCCGATTCTGTGTCTCCTTCTCTCTCTCTGACCCTCCCTCGCTCACACTCTGTCTCTGTCTCTCTCAAAAATAAACTAAAACATTAAAAAAATTAAAAAAGAAAAATAAATTTTTTTGTGGATGTAGAATTTTTACAAGTTTTCTTTGAATGTGATGTAAAAATTCAATCCTGGTATGAATACACCTGCACGAACACTTCCCAGAACGTTTCAAAACCTCATAATAAGAGCTCTTTCTTCAAATGAACATTTAAGTTTCGAAAGATGATCTCAATGTTCAAAGAGTGATTTAAATATCTCTCACCACTTATTTATTTATTTTTTTAAATTCACACAGAGGGTGATAATTCCCAGGGCGGAATTCCGCACTGGGCAAAATTACCTTCCGATTTGGCAAAAGGCAAAAGTCCCACGTGGACACAGCCGCAGACTCAGCCCCGTGTGGTTCTCGGCTCCAGGGCTCCGATGCCAGGCCTCAGGGCCGGCTCGCCGGTGCCCACGTGAGCCCCACCCGCCTGTCCCGTGCGTGGCGGAGAGGGAAGCTTTGAATCCTCCGTCCCTAGTGCTTGGTGGGCAGTGGTGTCACCAGGAGAGGGAGTAAATAGAGGGGGGTCAAGTCGGGAGGGGGAATGCGGTGGATTTTGATCTGGACGATTTGAGTCGAAGGGGCCCTCGGACCTCCAGGGTCTGGGTAGAAATAGGGAATGGGGGGGACCCACACAGGGGGGTTGCTGCAGCCTGCGAGCTGATGGGGTCACAGGAAGTGGGCAAGGTCGTGGGGTGGGACGCGTGTTCTCCCCGTGGGTTCAGATGGAGAGCACCCCACCTCTGCTGGCTTCGTCGGCTCAGCCGCGTGCACACACCCGCCCTCCCTACGCGCTCGCAAGGCACCAGCCTGTGTGCCTGGGCACCGAGGTGATTCAGGCGCCGTCCCCGCCCCCAAGGGGACAATGTGGAGGGCTGAGGAGAGAGGCTCACAGTCTCACCCAAATCCCACCCACGGTGCAGGGGAGGCCACTTCCCGGGGACACTCAGAAGCTTCACTGGGGAAGCCTGTCCTGGGACCAGCCGTGCTTGGACGGGGAAGCTCAGGGCAGGGGAGGGCAGGGGAGCCAAGAGTGGGATTCCAGCACCACATGGCACAACCCCGCTGTCTCCCAAGTGCAGGGTGGGGGGCTCCAGGCCCGGTACTCGCCGGGCACTGGGAAGATTGAAGATCTCCCCCCTGCTCTGACGCCTAACTACCGAGGCACCGAGTTCATGACCCGCCCTTTGGCTTCCGTTCTCCCTGTGACAGCGCTGTTAGAAAATAGAAGGGGGACGCCTGGGTGGCTCAGTGGGAAAAGCATCTGACTTCAAGTCAGGTCGTGATGTCACAGTTTGTGAGTTTGACTCCTGCATGGGGTGAGCTCCAGCCCCGCTTCGGGCGAGCCCTGCTGTTCTCTCTTTCTCTGCCCCTTGCTCACTTGCACCCTCTCTCTTTCTCTCTCTCTCTCAAAAAAGAAAAGAAAAGAAAAGAAAAGAAAAGAAAAGAAAGGAAATAGAAGGGGGGCGCCTGGGTGGCTCCGTTGACGGAGTGCCTGACTCTTGATTTTTAGCTCAGGTCATGATCCAGGCCGGGGTCGTGGGATCAGGCTCCACGCTGATCTCTTTCTCTCTCTCCCTCTGCCCCTCTCCCTCACTCGTGCACTTTCTATCTCTAAAAAAAGAGAGAGAGAGAAATAAAAATAAAAGTAAAAGAACCTAGAAAGGCGGCATGACTCTGGACTTGAGAGCGTCCGAGGATCACCCGGGCAGTTTGTTAGAAAGAGAGGTTCCTACACACACCCCTCCTAAGTGCTCGGCGCCGTGCGGGGCGCTGGCCTTGCACCTAGAGATGACTCCTCAGGTGAATCGGATGCCGGATGCCCTGGTCCCAGCCGTGCTATTGGCTACCAAGGTGATGGGATTGTGTTACAGTGGTGGGGTGACCCGCAGGGGTGGGGATGGCGCCAGAAGGGCTCTGGTTGGGCCCCACGTCCATTTTCTCAGGAGCTGGAGGCCGAAGGGTGAGAATGCGTGTGTTAAAGTCTCAGCCTCGAACCCCCAGCGTGTCTGTCCTCCAGCGCAGCGAAGACTCAGTTTACACTCTTGTTTGTCCCCCAGCAATGTTTTCAGCCTGATTCCTGGAAGGAGGCAGATAGGAGAGTCTCAAAGGTAATGGCGGAGTCTTTGGATTCGGGGTGGTTCCTTCTAGAAAGATCCGGAACGGAAATAGAAATACACGTATGTACTGAATTGGAGGTAGTTATAACCACAGATCCTCGGTTCCCAGTGTGACTCTGGGAGGGATAGTGCCCGGTGTGGGTGCTGGGGTCCCTTCAGCCGCTGCGACGGGGAGCCAGCCGGGGGTGGGGGCCCTGTGACCCCGTCAGGGCCCAGCCAGTTAGAGGCTCGGTGTCCTCTCAGGGCGAATTCCTTCCAAGGCTGGTCTCTCTGGCGACCTGTGAACAGATAAGGTGACAGCTCCCAACCAGGAAGGGTCACGAGCCCCTAGGGCGTGGCCTGACCCCAGCCGTCCTCCCTCTGCCCAGCCTGGGGGCCCGGTTGGATGGTTGGATGGACGGATGGACAGTGGGCTCAGCTGATGTCTCTTGTCTCTCCAGCAGCACTGAGGGTGGCCACCTGCAGGGCCAACAGGAGGGCCTGCCATTGAGGTAGTGGCTTCCTCTCCTTCCTGTTCCCTCACAAAGACTTGCCTTCCCCGGCCCCAGGACTGACTTCACCCAGGAGTCTGCCTCCCCTCCTCCCCCCTGCCCTCCTCCCCTCCACCCCTCCTCCCCTCCTCCCCTCCCCTCTCCTTCTCCCCTCCTCCCGTCTCCAGGGCTGGCTGGGGTCTTCAGGGATGGGGGGGTGCACACCTAATCCTTGCCTGGGGCGCCCTCCCTCTTGCGGACTTGGCTCTTTGGTGGCAATGGCTACTTTTCATGAAGTGAGTCGATGGAACCTTTCCTCCCTCAGCCCAGATGGCCACGGCGTGGCCCCGCAGGGGGTGCTGCAGGAGACGATGCAGTGGAGGTGAGGGGCGGGGAGCGGGGCTCCCAGGGTTGAGAGGGTGAGGGGGGCATCACCACAGCTCCCCTGGGGGTCCCAGGACCCACGCCGGCTCCTGCCTCCAGGTCTTTGCTCCTCCCTCTGCAGGGGGGCTGGGGAGGGTCTCCCAAGGCCGTGGTCACCACCCCCGGGTGGACCTGTGCACCAAGCTCCTAGGCACAGTCCGCGTGTCCAGGGTTTCTCAGCCCTGCTCAGACCCCTGTTCCACTGGCCTGGCCCCAGGGCCCCGGCTCCGCCGCACGCGGGAGCTTTCTCGCAGGGGCCATGGCATGGCTGGGCCCGGAGGAGACCTGGCCGCTGGCACGGGAGCACTTCCCCCAGGACCTGGTGCTGGGCTGAGTGCTGTCTGTTTCCCTCCCTAGTGAGAGGGACTGCCCCCCGGACACCTGCAGAGTGCCTGAAGTCCCCAGGTATGGAGGCCACCTCTTCGGGTGTTTCCGTGCGTCTTTCCAACAAGTCAGCATGGGCCTCCCCATCCCCTTCCTCCCTCCACGCAGCCCAGGGCCTGATTCCAAGGAGAAGGCGAGGGTAACGGGGGGCACAGGAGAGCAGGAGGAGACGTTAGACGGTGGCAGTCACAGGGGGCTTCCACTTGACCTCCACCCTCGTGGCTGCTCAGTGTCACGCCCGTGCCGCACTCAGCCCGGGCTTCTCAGCCCTCAGCTCAGCCAACACCTGGGTGATGTGACCGGGGGAGGGCATGGGGGTGGGCGCAGCGTGGGGGCCGGATGGGGTGGGGGTGGGTCTTCATCGTTGTGAGGTAGACGCGTGTCAGGACTCACAACACACACATACACACACACACACAGAGGAGGGAGATGCGGAGGTCCAGAACCTCAGCGGTGAGGGCTGAGCCCCTTTCCTCTGCTTGGCTCTTAGCGTCATCAGTCTGTCACTGGGAAGCACGGGGCATCCCCAGGGCTGGGTGGGCACGCTCGACGGCCGTCTGTCTAGTGAGCAGACTAGTGACTGAGGAAAGAAGGAAGGAGGGAAGGAGAGGGAGCAGGAGGGAGGAAAGAAGGAAGGAGGGAGGGAGGGAGGGAGGAAGGCGGGCGGGCGGCCCTGAGGCTGGGTGCGGCTCCTGGCGCAGCTGGCCATCTGGACGGGGAGGACGGCGCCCTGCAGCTGTGGGGACAGGCCACTCGGCTCGGAGACGCCTCGAGATGTGAGTGTCCTCCTCCCTGACGGGTGTCCTTTCTGCAGGATGGTTTACCCGAAGGCCCAGCTCCTCAAGCCTGCGTAAGTAAGCGCCTCCCTGCCTTGGCCAGTGGCTCCCCGCCACCCGCAGCCTCAGGTTTTCCTTTCTCTCGCTCCTCTCCCTCGCTCCCACCTCTCTTTGCCTTTTCTTTTTCTTCTCTCACCGTGAGAGGGGGCTGGTCCCCGGGGAGGGCGCCGCTAACTCCTGGGCCCGGGGAGCATGGAGGTCCACGGAAGCCTCGGAACCCTCTCTTCTCTCTTCCTGGGGACGGAGGACCAGTCTGGGCTGGGTGCCCCGGGCGCTGGCGCCCGTCCCTGTGGCCTCAGACAGGAAGGTCACCCCGAGGCCTTGCTTTACAAGAAGGGAAACTGAGGCTCAGAGGCCTCCCTCACGGTGAGGGAACAGTCAGGGTCGGAGCCCAGGCCACGCGACCTCCCTGCTAGGAGTGCTAGGAGCGCGCACCATCGGTTCTGACAGCAGCACCCACATCTCCTTGAATCCCTAGAGCCCCCAGGAGGCCATGACACTGGACGGGCAACCTCCCTGGAGTGAGAGGTGCTGTCCCAGGAGCACTCAGTGCCCCCACGCCTAAAATACCTCAGAAAACATAAAATCTCTTATTTTAAAAACCGATCACATATCGAAAGGATAAGATTTTGGACATATCAGGTTAAACAGCGTACACCAGTCAATTGTAGCTTCGCCTGGTCACTTTTGCGTTCACGTGCCTACTAGAACAACTTTAAATTACAAGTCTCTGTTGGGCACAGCACATCTGGAGGGACCAGCTGGCGGGAGCCTGGCCCGTGGGTCCTGGAGGTGTGGCGTCCCGAGGAGCCTTGAGTGAACGGGCACTCATGAGACAGGACGGGAGGAGAGGAGAGAGGCGTCGTGCGGGCTGGGGGTGGAGAAGGGACAGAGAAGGTTCTGCAGGGCTGCCCTGGGTGGCGGGTGGGGGAGCCTTCGAGATGGGAGGGGGCTGGAGACCAGCTTTGTCCCTAAAGAAAACTCGTGCTTCCTCTCCTCCCAGCAAACGGGTGGCTTTCCCACACGGAGCGATGCTGTCACTCCCCCCAGTCGGCAGCCCCACGGGTGGGGGGCTCAGCCCCACAGCCGGCACCCCCTCCGCGTGCCAGTTGCCAGTTCTAGGTTGTCACCTGTGCTTCTGACGCACCGGCTGTAGCTCAGGGCTCCCACCGGCCCCTCCCCGGGCTCGATGACTTTCGAGAATGGTTCACAGAGCCCACGACGACCGTGTCCTCTCTAGAGTCTCAGTGTGTCACCAAGGTCGCGGGAGCAGCCAGGTCAGGCACCCGGGGGCGGTGTGGGGCGGCCGGGAGTCTCGTGCCCTCTCCGGGGCCCCGCAGGCAGGATTGGTGGAGACTCCCTCACACACAGGTCACCGTCGGTTCCTGACTCTCCCCTCCCAGGAGGATGGGGGCCGCGGCCACAGCGCCACGCTCCTGACCACGGCGTGGTCTGTCCGGGGGCCAGTCCCCATCGGAACCACCCAGGAGCCCACCCCGGGTCACCTCGTTAAAACCAAAGGTGCTCCTACCACCCAGGAGTTTCCAGGGGGGTCAGGAGCCCCGTGTCAGGAACTGGGGTCAAAGACCGAATATGAATTTCTTATTATGGCCAAGTCCCTATTTGCTGGGAAAGGGCTTGGCTGTCGCTCTCACTGAGATGCAGCTCCTCCTCGGAAATGGGGTTGGGGGCCTCGCAGAAGGAGTGTCCTGTGGGACCCAGCACACGACGGTGCTCAGGAGACACGCCACGCGAGGGCAGCGAGGGAGTGGTAGGGTCAGGGCTCCGGTGCCGAGCTTGTGATGCAAAGAGCACCGGGTTGGAAGTCTGGAATCCTGTCTGCGTCTAACTCCGCTGCTCCCGGACTGCGGACCTTTGGACAGACCCTTCCCTTCCCTGGCCCGCCTTTCCATGCCCTGCTCTAACGCACTGTGACCTGTCCCCTCCAGGAGGGCAGACGTGCTGGTCATGACCCCCTGGTTTGCTCCGGTCATCTGGGACGGGGTCTTTGACTCTGCCATTCTGGACGCGCAATTCAAAAACACCACCATTGGACTGACCGTGTTTGCCATCAAAAAGTAAGTAAGACTGGGGACGCCTGGGTGGCTCAGCCTGACTCTTCGGCTCAGGTCATCATCTCACAGCTCGCGGGTCTGAGCTCTGAGCTGGGCTCTGCGCTGGCAGTGCGGAGCCGGCTTGGGATTCTCTCTCTCCCTCTCTCTGGTCCCTCCCCTGCTCCTGCTCTCTCTCTCTCAAAATAAATAAAACAAACTTTTAAAAAGGAGGCAAGATCTGGGCAGCTGTGGGAAGAAGGACACTCGCCCAGGTTAAACCGGGAGCCAAGCCCCAGGGTAGGGGGCTCTCCTCACTAGGTGTCTGTCTTCGCTAGGATGGGGTGCTCACAGGGGGAGGGGGAGGCACGGGTGGCTTTGTGTGCAGGTGAACCTGCCGGGATTTGCAGGGGCCACCAGGCACACCCTTGCTCAAAATAGCAGCCCCGCACCCGAGAGTCATATACTCCAATAGTGACAGTGCCAACCATTTAGAGGCCGGGCGGCCACCGCCGGCCACTTAGCGGAACCTAACCCTGTAACCGAAGCCCGCCAGCAGGTGCCCGCCGGCCCTGATCCATCCCCCCCCGGGGGAGGCCGACCGAGGCCTGGTGTCCCAGCTAGCCTGAGCAGGCTTCCTACTCGGTGGCGCGGATCCCGACGCCTCCAAGTTGCATTTACGGCTTTGGGGTTTGCTTGTTTGATTTGGAAACTGGCCGGGGTTTCACATCCGGCATCTTCCCCCGCCAGGGTGTCTTGGGCACCTTTGCACAACGCGGGCCCTCCTTATTCTTTCAAACGGCTGCCTGCTCTTACTCCAGAGCCGCTTCATCCCTGCTTGAGCTGACCGTTTCGGAGAGTTGCCTCAGGAGGCACCGTTGCAGACGACCTTGCGAAACTTTTCAGTTGTGCAGCCGCGTTGCAAAAATGTCACAGTGGACGTGTGTCTGCCCACGACCCAGACTCCCAACTAACGTTCTTTTCTCCCCCCTTCTCATTTTCCCTGTTTTATTGGGATGTAATCAACATATAACATCGTCCACATGTAAAGCGAACAACATAATGATCTGATGTATGTATGTATCGTGAAATGATCACGCCAAGAAGATCTACTCTCGGCAACTTTCGAATATGCAATACGATATGTTAGCTGCGGCCGCCATGCTGGGCACGTCATTCCTAGAGCTGGTTTATCTAATATCTGGGAGTCTGAACCTTATTTCCCCAGTCCTGCACCTCTTGTCCCTGGTAACCACTTACTCTCTGTTTCTATGGATTCAGTTTTTGTTTTTGTTTTTAAGATTCCACATATAAGTGAGATCACACGGTATTTGTCTCTGTCTGACCTATTTCACTTACATAATGGCTTTGAGTTCAACCATGTTGTTGCAAATGGCAGGATTTTTTTCTTCCTTCCTTCCTTCCATCCTCCCTTCCTTCCTTCCTTTCTTTTGTCTTTCTTTCTTTCTTTCTTTCTTTCTTTCTTTCTTTCTTTCTTTCTTTCTTTCTCTTATGGTTGAGTAATATATCTAACTCACACTTTCTTTATCCAGCCAACTTTTGGTGCACACTTGGATTGTTTCTCTGTCCTGGCTGTTGAGAATACTGCTGCAGTGAACGGGGGAGGGCAGATATCTCTTCAAGATACTGATTTAGGGGCACCTGGGTGGCTTGGTCGGTTGAGCGTCAATCACCTAAAATGATTGGTGGGCATCCCAGGGTCGTGGGATCGAGCCCCGCATCAGGCTCTGAGCTGAGCATGGAGTCTGCTTGAGGTTCTCGCTCTCTCTCTTTCTCTGTCTCTCAAAAAAAAAAAAACCTTAGAAAGATACTGGGGTGCCTGGGTGGCTCAGTCAGTTGAGTGTCTGACTTTGGCTCAGATCATGATCTCACAGTTCATGAGTTTGAGCCCCACATTGGGCTTGCTGCTATGGGCCTGTTAGCGCAAAGCCCCCTTCAGAGCCTCTGCCTCCCCTCTGCCCCTCCCCTGCTTGTACTCTTTCTCTCAAAAAATAAAGAAAACGTTTTTTTAAAAATTAAAAAAGATACTGATTTAATTTCCTATCTTTATCCCTATCTCTATCATCTATCTCTTTCTACATCCAGAAGTGGGATTGCTGGATCATAGGGTAGGTCTGTGGTTAACTTTGGAGGGGCCTCCCTACTGTCTTCCACAGCAGCTGTGCCAGTTTGCGTTCCCACCAACAGTGCGCAAATGTTCCCTTTCCTCTGCATATGCTTGAACACATGTATTTCTTGTCTTTCTGAGACGAGCCTTCTAATGGACTTGAAGGTGTGTTTTGATTTGTGTTTGTCTGATGATGAGTAATGTGGAGCACCTTTTCATGTACCCATTGGCCATTTGAATATTTTCTTTGATATGATTTCAATCTTCTTAAATTTGCTAAGATTTGTTTTGTGGCCTAACATATGGTCCATCCTAGAAAATGTTCCATGTGCCCTTGAGAAGAACATATGTTCTGCCGCGATTAGATGGAATGTTCTATGTATGTCTCTTAGGTCCATTTGGTCTGTAATCTTGTTCAAATATGCTGTTTCCTTACCGATTCTCTGTCTAGATGATCTATCCATTTTTGAGAGTGGGTTATTAAAGTCAGCAATCAATATTGTATTGCTGTTTATTTCTCCTTGTAGTTGTGTTAGTATTTGCTTTATGTGTTTAGGTGCTCTGATGTTGTTGGGTGCATGATTGTTTACAACTGTTATATCTTCTTAATGGATTGACCCCTTTATCATTATAGAATAACCTTCTTTGTCTCCTTTGATCATTTTTAGCTTAAAGCCTACTTTGTGTGATAGAAGTATAGCTTCCCCTCTTTCTTTCAGTCAGTGTTTGCTTGAAATATCTTTTTCTATTCCTTCGTTCTTGGTCTGTGTCTCTAAAGCTAGAGTAGGTCTCTTCTAGGCTGACTATTGTTGGATCTTTGAAAAACTTTTTTTAATCCATGTAGCCATTCAACATCTTTTGAATGGAGATGCTTTTACCTTTTAAAAACATCTCAAGTAATTCTTGAGAGGTCAGGACTTTCTGTCGCCATTTTGTTCATTGTTTTCTGACTGTTCCGTGGACTCTCTGTTGCTTGCTTCCTCTCTTGCTGCCTTCTTTTGTGGCTGGATGACTTTTCAGCAGTAGCTCTGACTCCTTTACTACTCCTAGTTGTGTATCCACTACAGGTTTTCCCTCTGCAGGTAGTAAGGCTTACATAGAATAGTTTCTGTTTATAACAGCCTCTTTTACACTGATAACAACTTAATTTCAATAGCTTACATAAACAATACTTTTACTTCTCTCTCTCTCTCTCTCTCTCTCTCACACACACACACATTTTAGGTGATTGATGTTACAATTTACATATTTTAAAATATTGTTTGCATGAACAAATTATTGTAGTTGTGGTTAGTTTTTCTATGTTTGTTTTTTAACTCTTAGAGTTGTAAGTGATTTATGCACTGCCATTACGACATTAGAGAATGACTTTGACTATGTGTTTACCATGACCAGTGGATTTTATAAATATATTAATATGTTTTTATAATATTAGTCAGCACCTTTTTCCTTCTGCTGGAAGAGTGGGATGCCCTGTAGCATTTCTTGTAAGGCGGGTCTAGTGGTGATGAACCCCCTTAGCTTTTGTTTGGAAACGCTTTATCTCTCCTTCATTTCTGAAAATCAGCTTTGCTTTCAATATTTTGAATACATCATCCCTCTCTCTCTGGGCCTACACAGTTTCTGTTGAGAAATCTACCCAAAGGCTTATGAGAGGGGGTTACCTTGTATGTGATGACTTGCTTTTCTCTTGCTACTTTGAAAATTCTCTCCTTGTCTGAATTTTTTTTTCAAGTTCCTTCCTTCCTTCCTTCCATCCTTCCTTCCTTCCTTCCTTCTTTCCTTCCTTCCTTCCTTTCTCTTTCTCTTTCTTTCTTTCTGTCTTTCTTTCTCTTTCTTTCTTTCTTTCTTTGTAATCTTTACACCCAGCATGTAGCTCGAACTCACAACCCTGAGATCAAGAGTCACATGCTCTTCTGATTGAGTCACCCAGGCACCCTCCTTATCTTTGACTGTTGACAATTTAATTATAATGCATCTCTCTGTAGCCCTTTTCAGGTTCAGCCTATTTAGGGGCCTTTGAGCCTCATGAATCTAGATGTCCATGTCTCTCATTTGGGAAATTTCCAGCCAATATTGTTTTAAATATATTTCCTGTCCATTTCCCTTTCTCTTCTCCCTCTGGGATTCCCATATTGCATCTATTATTTCTTTTTGCAGTTTTCCATAAATCCATAAGCTTCACAATCAACATTTTATTGTACTTGCCTGATCACTAATCTACTCATCTGGTCATCCTTCTGTCCATCTATCCATTCATATTGCTTTTGCTATGTGTGAAGGTAAATCTGGGATATCAGCACACTCCCCTTAAATACTTCTCTGTGCATATCATTACCTAGAGTTTGAGATGTGTTTATGGTTTTTCTTCTTCCCAGGTAAAATGTACATATAAAAATTTCCTGGGTTTTGGCAAATACATAGCGTTGTGTAACCAAAATTCTTTTCTTCTTATACAACATTCCCGTGACCGCCATAACATTCCCTCATGCCCCTTCCCGGTCAATGCCTCCCCCTACTCCCTCTCCTGCAGCATCACCTGCCCTGATTCTTTTCTACTCTAAGATTATTTTTGCCTACTGGAAAAAATCTGCTGTTATCTGCTGTTTTGTGTTGCCTTTTCTCATTATTTTGAGATTTATCTGTGATTTTGCATGAATCAGTAGCTCTTTTTTGTATGAATCAGTAGCTCTTTTTCATGGCTTAGCATTCCATCCGATGGGCATACTATAGTTGGCTAATACATTTTCCTTTTGATGGACGCTTGTTTCCAGGGTTTGGATATTATGAGTAAATGTGAATTATGTTGGACAAATCGTTTGTGGATGTACAATCTTGATTTTTTCTTGATTGAACATCTAGGAGTAGACTTGCTCAGCCTTAGGTTAGAGACGTGTTTACTTTTGTAAAGAAAAGCTCCAGATATTTTTCCAATTTTACACCCCCATTCACAATATATGCAAATTCCGGTTTCTCCATATACCCCACCAGCATCTGATGATGTGAGTTGCCGATAAATGTTTATACTTGGGTCTTTATACTCACATGTGAGTAGAACTGTGACGTAGAGTCCTAGAAGTGGAATTGGGGTAAGAATATACACATTGAAAGTTTGGATGTATTTTCTCCTCTGAAAGGGTTATAAAAATGGAGATTTTCATTAGTGGTATATGAGAGTGCCTACCTTCCCTTACTTTCAGCCACACCGACATATTCCCTTACTCATCTGTTAAAAAAGATCTTTACTGGGGTGCCTGGGTGGCTCAGTCAGTTAAGTGGCCGACTTCAGCTCAGATCATGGTCTCATGGTTCGTGAGTTCGAGCCCCACGTCAGGCTCTATGCTGACAGCTCAGAGCCTGGAGCCTGCTTCGGATTCTGTGTCTCCTTCTCTCTCTGCCCTTCCCCTGCTCACGCTCTGTCTCTCTGTCTCTCAAAAATAAATAAACATTAAAAAATTAAAAAAAAATCTTTACTAAACAGTTATTCTGTGTGGAAAATAGGGATAAAGTAGTTACCAAAGCAGACAAGGCCCCACTTTCATGGAGCTATGTTCTAGACAGAAAGAACAAGTAAAGATGGAAAAGACGGAAGAAGAAGTAAAACACAAATATAAAATATGTCAGATGGTGAGATGGGCTCTAAAAAAATACTTAAGGTTGGGTAAGGGGTGGAGAGGGATGTGTCTTCATATTTATTTGTGTATTTATTTGCTCTTTTTTTTATCGGGTTATAATTTCCACATCATAAAATGTATACCCGTTCAAGTGCACAGTCTGCAGTGTTTTTCCGTGCTCGTGCATCTGCGGTGATGCTAGCAGGGAGACCTGTAAGGCGTGTGCCGTTCTGGGCATTAGTCAAGGGATGGAAGCCACTATAGGGGTGAGCACTGCAGGGAACAGGGTTCCAACCCCAGGGAATAGACAGCGTGAGGGCCCAGAGGAGCATGCCTGGCCTGTGTCCGGAACATCGAGCAGCCAGCCTGTCCGGACAAAAAGGTAAAGGAGAGGAGGAGACCAGGTCAGAGGCGGGTCTTGTAGGGTCTGGAGGACCACTGTGGGATCCCGAATGACTTTTTAGCTTTTTTCTTGAAGACAAGAAGCCATTGGAAGGTCATGAGTTGGGAGAAAGCCATCATTTGGACATTACCTATCATTTGAATTTTCGCTGGCCTTGTGGACTAAGAAAATACCTTGTGGTTGAGACTAACTGCTCAACACCCAAGCAATCTGAGCACCTCCTTTTACGATCCAGCTGAGGTCCCAGTTGAGGTACACGGTCTTCAGCTAGTAGATTGGCTATGCTTTTTATTTTTATCTTTTGATTTTTAATGGTGGTAAAATGCACAGAACATTGACCATCTTAACTATTTGTAAGCGCGCCGTTCAGTGGTGTTCAACGTTCACACTGCCGGGCAACCATGCCCACCATCCGTCTTCAGGACTGTTTTCATCCTGCAAACCTGAAATTCTGCGCGCGTGGAACACTAGCTCCCATTTCCCCCTCCCCCAGCCTCTGGCAACTACCGTTCTGCGGTCTGTTCCTCTGAACTTGCCTCTTCCAGACATCTCCGTTAGGTGGATTGACTTGCTGTTGGCTTTTTTCACTTAGCGCAATGTCCTTATTTCACTTAGCGTGATGTCCTCAAAGTATGGCCATAGTGCGATAAGCTGTTTTTGCCCGAGTTTGTTTTCCTGCTGTTTGATCCTGTTTAACACCCACCCTCTCTCCTGGGCTGCTTGTTGGTCTTAGATACGTGGTCTTCCTGGAGCTGTTCCTGCAGACGGCGGAGAAGCACTTCATGGTGGGACACAGGGTCATCTACTACGTCTTCACCGACCGGCCGGGCGACGTGCCCCGCGTGGCCCTCGGGGAAGGGAGGCAGGTGGTGGTCCTGGAGGTCCGCAACTACTCGCGCTGGCAGGACGTGTCCATGCACCGCATGGAGATGATCAGCACCTTCTCCCGGCGGCGCTTCCTCCACGAGGTGGACTATCTGGTGTGCGTGGACGTGGACATGAAGTTCCGCGACCGCGTCAGCGTGGAGATCCTGTCCTCGCTCTTCGGCACCCTGCACCCCGGCTTCTACGGGGCGGCCCGCAGCTCCTTCACCTACGAGCGCCGGCCCCGGTCCCAGGCGCACATTCCGGCAGACGAAGGCGACTTTTACTACGCTGGAGGCTTCTTCGGGGGGTCGGTGGCCGAGGTTCTGCGGCTCACCTCGGCCTGTCACCAGGCGATGGTGGCCGACCAGGCCAACGGCATCGAGGCCGTGTGGCATGACGAGAGCCACCTGAACAGGTACCTGCTCTACCACAAGCCCACCAAGGTGCTGTCCCCCGAGTACCTGTGGGACGAACATATGCTGTCAAGACCTCCTTTCCTCAGGAAGCTGCGCTTCGTGGCCGTGCCCAAGAACCACGCAGCGATCCGCCACTGATGTGTGGGGGGCGCCAGGAGTTCTCCGTGCCCGCTGCGGTCGACCGAGCGGCTCTTCCTCTGGGAAAGGGAGCACCCAAAGATCGGATGGTGGATGAGTCCCTGTGCCTCAGTTTCTTCTTCTGGAGAGACTCCCTCCACCCACCAAGCACACCCGGCCCTGGTTTTTCATCTCTCCCTAATCCCGCCTCATATTTAAGCTCGGCTCTCCCTTCGTGGTGCCCACAAGGTCCCGGTCGCCTGTCCCCTTTGTCTCTTCCTCCTGCCGTTGAGACGCCCGGCTCCCCGCTCTGCAGCTCTAGAAAGCACTTAGCGTATTCCTTCTGGTAGATCTGCCGCTCTGCCCACATTTCCAGCTCATCTTGCCCGTTACAGTGTGATCTCCTGAGCCGAGAGGCTGAGATTTCTCCGCCTTTGTCTCGGTCAAGTTCCTACCACAGGGCCTTGTGCCCGGAGACTCCCAGAACATGTTCACATTTGAGTTTAAGTGACCCGTAAAAACCCAGGACACTGTGTGCTAACACAATGGGGGGAGCGACCCAGCCGGGGAGCACTTTGCGGGTTTGGTCCGGGAGGGTTGGGTGGGGGCTTGTTGCTTTGGGTGGGTGGTCTTTTTCTTGTAGGATTTCTGGCAGTTTGTTACATGTTTTTGGTCTTAGGACTTTTCTCCGACGCACGTTAAAAACGCCTTCGTCCAGTTTTTTATGTTGCCACTTCGACTCCTTCAATGTAGACAAATTTAAGAGATCATCATTAATCTACCGAAAGTGACTTGTGTGTGCTTTTAATGTAAGGGTTGGATTTAATTTTGCTTTCTCTGGATAACCATTCTCTGAACACTGCTTATTGAACACGTGTTTGAAAACCTACTGGAAAGTTCTTTTCCCGGACGTGCAGTATCATCGGCCTCACACTGTCAGCTGTCCTTCTGTGCCCGGGTCCATTTGGGGCTGTCTATTCTGTTCCATTTGATGCGGTTTTGGCGTGGTGGGGTCTGGAGCTGACGGCCAAGAAAGAATTCTGGAGACGTCTTTGGTGCTTAAAGGTATTTTATCAAAGCACAGGGGCAGGGCCCGTGGGCAGGAAGAGCCGCACTGGGGTCGTGAGGAGTGACTGGTTATATACTCTGGAGTTGGGGGAGGTCGAGGCAAGAGGGAGGGCCCCAGAAAGACTTTCACATGCTACAGAGGACTCCTAAGATGCCGAGGCCTGGCTAGTGTCACGTCAAGGTTGTTTTTCCTGTGGTAGGGACTTCCCGGAGGAATGTTCTACTCTGCCTGCTTCAGGAAGGGGCAGGTTACAAGGAAATTTTATGTTATTTGCATTTCCCTCTGGTCTGTGTCCCCACATCACTGCAGAGGGGAGGGTGATGCTGGGGCTCCAGGAAACTGAGTCTGTGAGTTTCTGGAGGTTCAGCTGTTGAGAAGATTGCCTTTTTTGGGCTGCCTGGGTGGTTCAAGTCGGTCAAGCTTCTGACTTCGGCTCAGGTCATGATCTCCCAGTTCGTGGGTTCGAGCCCCGTGTCAGGCTCTGTGCTGACAGCTCAGAGCCTGGAGCCTGTCTTCAGATTCTGTGTCTCCACCTCTCTCTGCCCCTCCCCCTCTCCCATGCTGTCTCTCTCTCTCTCTCTCTCTCAAAAGTAAATAAACAATAAAAAGTCTTTTTAAAAGAAAAGCAAAAAATAATAAACGTTTAAAAAAATTAAAACTTGCAGATTTCAGTGTCCGTCATTTCAAACGCTCAAGTTGTACGTACTATAAATCAGAGCTCAATCTTTACCTAAAGTTCTTTTTGAAGAAAGAACTTACATACGGTAAAGATCTTACGTGTGCCATTTGGTGAGTTTGACAAATGCCTACTCCTGTGTCCCACCATACCGTCAGTATCACTCCAGAAAATTCCCTTTCCAGTCAATGCCTGCTCCCAGGCCCCAGACACCGCCACTGGCATGATTTTTTTTCACCATAGGTTGGTTTTGCCTTTGTATAAACGGTCTCGCAGAATCCTATTTGCGTTTATCTATTGACATTTTAGCGATAATTTTTTGCATTATTTTTTCTTTCTTTAGTGGTTGCTCCAGGGATCACAGGACACATTCTGAACTTTTCACAACTGGCTTAGAGTTAATATTGTGCCATCGTATCTTGCAATTGCGTGTGGCCATTTACTGCCTCCCCGTCCTAGAGGCTGTTATCATGTATGTTATGCTGTACGCTACAAAACCCAAACTGCGGTGTCGTAATTTTGCTTAAAACGCTCATATATAGGGGCGCCGGGGGGGCTCAGTCGGTTAAGCGTCCGACTTCGGCTCAGGTCACGATCTCGCGGTTTGTGAGTTCGAGCCCCGCGTCGGGCTCTGTGCTGACAGCTCGGAGCCTGGAGCCTGTCTTCCGATTCTGTGTCTCCCTCTCTCTCTCTGACCCTCCTCTGCTCACGCCGTCTCTCTCTCTCAAAAATAAATAAAACATTAAAAAACAAAAACAAAAAAACCCCCCACTCATATGTATTCTTAAGAAATTAAGAATAAAAATGGTCCTTTTCTACATATCCAGATATTTACGATTTCTGGTGCTCTTCCTAACCTTCCTCCACATTCAAGTTTCAATCTAGTGCCATGTTCCTTCAGCCTGAAGGTTTCCCTTTAGCATTATTTTTTTAAGTAGACTCCACGCCCAACATGGGGCTCGAGCCTCTGACCCTGAGATCAAGAGCCACAGGCTCCAATGACTGAGGCAGCCAGGCTCCCTGCTTTAGCATTTCTTGTAGTGCAGCTTTGCTGCCAATAAATTCTCATCGTTATGCCTATTCTGAATATGTATATTTTTAAGTTTATTTATTTATTTTGAGAGAGAGAGAGCACGAGTGAGGGAGGGGCAGAGAGAGAGAGGGAGAGAGAGAGAGAGAGAGAGAGAGAAAGAGAATCCCAAGCAGGCTCCGCACCGTCAGCGCAGAGCCCGACGTGGGGCTTGATCTCAAGAACTGTGAGATCATGACTGAGCTGAAATCAAGGGTCAGATGCTCAACTGACTGAGCCCCCCGGGAGCCCCTGGGGGTATCTTTACCCGTATTCATGGAGGGTAGTTATACAACATAGAGCTTTCTGGGCCGGCAGTTTTTTTCTTCAGCCCTTTATAGGTGCCAGTTGACTGTCTTCTGACCTCGGTGCTTCTGATAAGTCAATGCTGTTTATTTGTTTGCTCTTTTCTTGTTATGTTTTTTCTTTGCCTCTTTTTAAGACTTAAAAAAAAGAAAAACAACCCCCTCTGGAGTCCTCTGTTTGATCGTGTCAGGTGTGTGTGTGGTTTTGCTCTGCTGATGGTCAGCTGAGCTCCCGGACTCTCTCAATGTATGTGTTCCGTCAGACTCGGGAAGATTTCAGCCATTAGTTTTTCCGTCTCCCCCCCCACTCCCGTGATTCCAGTCACGCAGAAGCCCGATCTTTTGCTGTTACCCCATGGGTCCCTGAGGTTGTTTTCATTTCGTCCCCGCTCTGTTCTTCACAAGAGAGGACTCTTGATGTGTCTTCAGGTGTCCTGCCGTCTCCAATCCATTGTTAAGTCCATCTGCTGCGTTCTTGAACTTTCAGGTACTGTCCGAGCGTCAACACTGCCCGCCACCTCCAGCCTCGGGGACACCTCGGTGTCCGGTGTCACCCACTGCCTTTCCCCTGAGTCCGGGCCATGTCCTGTTTGCTTACGCGCCTGCTCTTTCTGCATTGCCTCCCACACGGTGACAGCTGGCGGTGGACAGGATTCTGCTACAGTCTTCAGGAAAGGGTTAATTCTTTTGTTTTAGGCGGCCATAGCTTGGCTGGATTCAAGTTCAAGCTCCGCCTCGTCTGTGGTGGGCGGCGGGACCAAGTGCCCCGTTGCTCTTTCAGGGTCGTCTTGGTGGCTTGGGAGTCTACCCCGCCCCCCACCCCATGAGTCCTTGGTAGGTCAGCCCGAGTTTAGCCCCAATTTCGGGCTTGTTGTTTCTGGCTCTCCCTTTTCTGGTATTCCCCCCTGCAATCTCCTTCTTCAAACCAGTAAGATGGGAATTTTTTTTACTGCATGTCGCTGACGGGCACCTGATCTCACACTAGCAGCTGCGGACAGCAGGAATCTCTCCTGGTGTTCGTCTCTCCTTCCAAGTGAAGACTCCCCTGCGGTCACTTTCCAGAGCCTTCAGGTGTTCGTTTGTTTTTAAATTACCTTTCGGCCGGGGGCGCCTGGGGGGCTCAGCCGGTTAAGCGTCAGGCTCTAGGTTTCAGCTCAGGTCGTGATCTTGCAGCGCGTGAGTTCGAGCCCCACGCCGGGATTCTCTCTCCCTCTCTCTGCCCCTCCCCTGTTTGTGCTCTCTCTCTCTCTCAAAATAAATAAATAAACTTAAAATAATTATCTTTTGGCCAAAGTTTGCAGGTATTATACGCAGGAGGGGAGGATGGCTGTGGGCTGCAACCCCTCCATTACTAAAAACAGAAATGCCTCATTTTCTTTGTGCACATGGTGCACGGTCAGTAAGTGCACTTTCGGGTATTTAATGGTTTTTATGGCTATTGCGAATGTCTGCTTCGTTCCTATTGCCCGGGTCAGCAATCCGGTCTTGTAAAGGGGCACCTCGTACACATTTTAGGGTTTATGGGTCACGCAGCCCCCGCCGCAGCTATTCAGTCCTGCCACGCTGGTGCAGATGCGGCCACGGCAATGCATAACCAGGTGAAGGCAGCTGTGTTCCAGTAAAAAGTCCAAAAACAGTGCGACAGAAACGGCCCACAGTTCACTGACCGTTGCTACTATGTTTGCGAATTAGTTATTGCTGGCGTACAGTATATGAGAAACTTATTATTGTATAGTGCATCATCTGGCTATATCATTCAAGTCTTCTCTAAATCATGGCATGTTTCTTTTTTTTTTTAATGATTATTTTATTGTTGAGAGAGAGCGAGAGAGCACATGCATGTGCAAGCGGAGGAGGGGCAGGCAGAGAGAGAGGGGGACGGAGGATCCGAAGCGGGCTCTGTGCTGACAGCAGTGAGCCGGATGTGGGGCTTGAACTCACAAACCATGAGATCATGACCTGAGCCGATGCTTAACCGACTGAACCATCCAGGCGCCCCTTGGCTTTTTTTTTTTTTTTCATTTTTTTCATTTTGATTCTTTTGAAATTTCTAGATAGATAGTCGCGTCAATAATCATAATATTGATGATTATATATGGCTAATAACAACACGACTTTTATTTTTCTCTTTCTTTTTTTTAAATTTTTAACATTTTTTATTTTATTTTTGAGAGAGACAGAGTGCCAGCTGGGGAGGGGAAGGGAGAGGGAGACACAGAATCGGAAGCAGGCTGCAGGCTCCGAGCTGTCAGCACAGAGATCGACGGGGGGCTTGACCCACAAACTGTGAGATCATGACCTGAGCTGAAGTCGGACGCTCAACCGACTGAGCCCCCCAGGCACCGCTTACGTTTCTCTTTTTAATAGTTCTGTTGGCTTTCTCTTTTCATTGTCCTTCGAGACCTATGCGGCTTTCACTGTGTTGCACTGGTGAGCGGGGAATATTGCACTGTCTGGGTCTAGGCAAACCCCGGCCAGCTCGTGTAGGGCGCGGAGAGTGGGCTTCCTTTTGTCCCCCTTTCGTGGTGTCTTCCATTTGACAATGCTGACAAGTTGGGAGAACGTGGCCACAGTTGAGCTGTCCCCCAGAAGCTGTCCTACATAAATGTTTGGATTTACGCAGCCCCAAGGCACCCTTCTTTGGATGCCATCCGTATTTCCACATGGGACACCCGCGTGGGTGGTCTGTACCATTCTCCTGTGGTCCCACAGCGTGGTCCACCTTCCAGCCCTCCAGAGCTGTCAGCGACATCATTACATCATGCACGCGGGGCTTGGGGTCCTGGGCCGCCCCTTCAGCTTTTGTGTCCGATATTGGGTTATATTTCCGCTTTGACTCAACGTTATTTGGAGGATAACAGGTTCCCTGTTTTTAGTTTGTGGTTATTTGTGTCTAGATTTACTGTTTTTTGGTCAAAGGATGTGGCCCGTGCTTGTTCTGGTCCATTAGCCTTCACGCTGGTCAGTTTCCATCCAGGTACAGACAAACAACAATGGGCATCTGTATTCACAATGATGGCAAGAGCCCTGTGTTTGCTTTTGGCAGCACCTCATGCCAGCCGATTGGTAATAGACGGACCCATCTATCTATCCACTGTCCTTGGCCCATTAATTCTGCTTTGGGTGTGTGCGTGCCTGATTTTATGTACACGTCTACTTATCCCTAACTGGCCATTAAGCTGACTTTTATATTTTATTTGACTTCCCACAAGTCTTTCTTTTCCTTCTGTTCCTTCTTTTTAGTTTTCCTGCTTCCTGCAGGCCCAGTGGCTACTGGAGGCGGCCCTCCTCGCCAGCCAGGGCCGGGTCCCTCTGCCGCTGGGAGGGAGGCTCTGTTGCGTCTTCTCCCCCAGTGTCCTCGGGTGCTCCTCACACACCCATGCACCCCCCCACACACACACCGGCCTCCCTCTTGACATGCCGTCCTCCCTGAGTCCGCGGCTGGCCCTTCCCGAGCAGTGGACAGCTCACGGAACACCCCACACGAGATCTTTCCTTCAAAAATCGCTTGATGAACAAATCATCTCTTGAGATTGGAAAAAAAAAATTCTTTCATTTTTAGGTGGGTTTCTCTTTCTCTCTTCTTCTTGTCCACTGTTCTCGTAGCTTGGAGCACGCTGCCCTGATGGCGCCCCGTCCTCTGATACAGACGATGTACGTTTCCTTGGTCTTGAATGAAACGGTCCTTCAAGACCAGCTCCCCACACTGTGTCCAGCCAGACTGTGCCCCGCAGAAGCTCTGCAGCTGTCCCCGGGGGTCCCGCGGACGTCCTTGCTGTGCTGTGACTTTACACGCAATGCCACTGGGGACCCAGTGCAGGAAACTACCTGTTGCTGCTTCCTGGTAATCTCTCCTATGTTTAGGATGTTTTCCTCTTTTCTTGCTTACTGAGAACTGTAGTTTTTTCCCTTAAATCAGTCATGGATTTTGAGTTTGGTCAAGTCTTTTTGTAGTCTATTGTGATAATCATATAATTTCTCTCATGCTATTAATATAAGTGATTTGTAACGGCTCCTGGGTGGCTCAGTCGGTGAAGCGTCCAACTTCAGCTCGGGTCATGATCTCACGGTTCCTGAGTTCGAGCTCTGTGTCGGGCTCTGCGAGGACACCTCAGACCCTGGAGCCTGCTTCAGATTCTGTGTGTCCCTCTCTCTGTGCCCCTCTCCTGCTCACGGTTTCTCTCTCTCTCTCTCTCTCAAAATTAAACATTAAAAAATTTTTTTAATAAAAAAATATAAGTGACTTGTAATAGCAAAGTAGTTATTTCTGGGCTTTGTGACCCTGACGAATCTAGAATGGATCCTACCAGGTCCTGGCGTATTACTCCGGCCCTCTGGTTTGTTGTTTCTTCTATCCGTAGTCACCCAGAAGACCCACCTATGGGCGCCTTTTGGAGTGTTCTCAGGACAATTTGCTATTGTGACGCCGATAGTCTGCCAGATTGAATTCAGAACCACCTTGTCTTATTTTCTATGCTCTGGGATATTTGAATCATCTTGACACTTGTTTTGCTCAAAAAACCTGCAGAACCTGATGAGGGACCTTAAGACAAGTTGAGGGGAGAGTACCGATCAGCCCGCCCCGCCCCTGCCATCCAGGTGGGAGGTGGCAGGTGACATTCCTGAGGCTCACCGGGCTGCCCAAGAACAAAGGAAAGGGAAAAACTACTGGTAACTGATACAAGTCACAGTCAAGCAGGACAGGAGTCTCCATTAGTTTACATATGGCTTAGTAAATTACAAGAAAAAGGCAATCTTCTCAATAGCATAACTTCCAGAAACCTACGGACTCAGTTTCCTGGAGCCCCAACATGACCCTCCCCTCCGTAGTGATGTGGGGACACCGGGAAGAAGGAAATGCCAAGTAAAAGTAAATTTCCTTGTTGACAAGTACAGAGTAGAACTTTTCTCCAGGAAGTCCCTACTGTTGTAATGTTAATGCCTTCCTAGAGGGAAAACAACCTTAGCTTGACAATAGCAAGGCCTCCGGTATCTTGGGAGTCCTCTTTAGCTATCAAAGTCCTTCTGGAGGACTTTTTGCCCTTTTGCCCTGACCTCCCCCGACTCCATAGTATATAACCAGTCACCCGTCACAAGCACAATGCAGCTCTTCCTGCCCACGGGTCCTGGCCCCGTGCTTTAATAAAATCACCTTTTTTCGCCAAAGACATCTCAAGAATTCTTTCTTGGCCCTTGGCTCTGGACCCCCACCACGCCAAAACCCCATCGTTAGCTTCTGCTTTTCTGCTTATTAGTTTATTCCTTTCGTTTTAGTTTGGTCTATTTTTTCTAGCATTCTTGAGTGGAATGCTTAGTTAACAGGGTCATTTGTTTGGAATGCTACTAGTTTCTAAGAAAAGCAGGTGGCTTTGACTTTTCCTTTGAGTACAGTGCAGGTTGTGGCCCTGGGTATTTATATCCAGTCACTGCATTGTTGCTCCCTGCTAAATAGTCTGCTTCTATTCTCTCTTCAACTCAAAATTATTTAGAAGAGCAATCTTAAAATGTCCAGGTAGTTGGTTGTGATTCTTGTTACTATCTTTTAGTTGTTTGTTTCTGGATGTATATATAGTTTTGTAGCACGAATAAAAGGAACACACAGTTTCAACCCTGCGGAATTTGTTCAGCTTCTTTTATGGCTTACGGATGGATTGTTCAAAACACTTTTATGGGCCGTTGAAGAGAATGTACACAAAATGGTACAAACACTTTGGAGAATGTTTGGCAATTTCTTGTAAAGTTAATGTACATCTACCCTATAGACCCTTAGGTCTGCTTCCCGGTATTTGCCCAAGAGAACGGAAAACATACGCCCACAAAAAGACTTGTACACGAATGTTTGTGTCAGCCTTATTGACAAAGCCCCAAACTGGAAACAATTCAGATGCCCACAAACAGAAGAGTGGGCAAGCCAAGCGGAATATTCGCACAGTGCAAAACTCCTTGGCACAGAGAACAAATGGACCATAGATGCGTGAAGAACGCAGATGAGTCTCCAAGGTGTCATGTTGAGCCAGAGACCAGACACAAGAGCCAAAAGGCTATCAGATTCCATGTGTGTTATATCCAAGCACGGGCAATACTCCTCTATGGTGACTAATATCAGAAAGTGGTTGCCACAGAGAGAAGGGGCTAGTAGTTGTATGGAAAAGGGGCTTTTTGGAAGTGACAAAATGTTTTCGATGCTATTGTAGGTGATTAAGGGTGTATTGTGTGAGAAGTAAGGGAGATGATTCATTTTTAGAAATACCAAATAAAAGCTGTGCTCTCTAGTTAACAGTAGGTTTACAACCTATTGGAAATATATATGAACCCTCCTTTCCCCCCCATCCAAGGAGTCCCAAACTGTTAGACACTTCACTTCCTGGTTCTTCTTCCCTTCTCTGATTGGAGGGCTTATTTTTGTGGGCCTTGCAATGAGCATGCGCCAAAGAACAAAGGAAGGACTGAAAGTCTCTGTCGCCTCAGGAAACCACTTGTTCCAATCAGACCACTTTTTGCCTTACATGGGCACAGGGGACTTCCGGGTCAGGCTGTAACCTCTGTAGCACTCAGCCAATGAGGACCCAGGGGAGGGATTTACCTCTGTAGTACTCAGCCAGTGAGGAACCAGGGGAGGGACTTGCAGGCTAGGAGATGAATTGCCTGCTGTAACCGCCCTGAGTGTGCCGGTCCATCAGACACCTGCTCTTGCAAGAACGTAGATTCAAGCCTCTCATCAGTGTGCTGAGTCTCTGCGTCCTTCCTTTGATTGAGTTGGTAGGCTTATTTCTTACATATTGCAATTGCCAAACACATTTGGCGTGTCATTGTATGTAGATTCTATGCCGATTAAAAGGACCAAGACTCTGTTTGTCACTTACAGAATTCTAAATTTTTTAAAAATGTTTTTTATTTATTTTTGAGAGACGGAGAGAGACAGCGCAAGCAGGGGAGGGTCAGAGAGAGAGGGAGACACAGAATCTGAAGCAGGCTCCAGGCTCTGAGCCAGCTGTCGGCACAGAGCCCGACGCGGGGCTCGAACCCACGAACCGTGAGATCACGACCTGAGCCGAAGCCCGACGCGAAACCGACTGAGCCACCCAGGCGCCCCTGTCACTTACAGAATTCTAAACAGTGGGGCTTTATTAGTGTCCTAGGACCGTCAAAACAAAGTAGCACGAACCGAGTGGCTGAAAACAACAGGAATTTGTTCTCGCCCAGTCCTGGAGGCCAGAAGTCTTAGATGGAGGGTGTTGGCAGGGCGATGCTCCTTCCTAGATTCTGGGTAGAAAAACCCTCCCGGCCCCTTCTAGCATCTAGAGGTGGCCGTCAACCCTTGGCCTGCTGTGGCTTGCAGCTTCTCAGCCCTGATCTCCGTCTCTGCCTTGCACAGCCTTCTCTGTCGTCTCCATCTTTCATGTGGCTGCCATCCCTCTGTGTCTGTCTCCTCTGCTTGTGATGCCACCAGTCATTCTGGATTAAGGGTCCACTCTACTCTGCTATGACCTCATCTTAATTTGTGTCTTACTTGCACCTGCAAAGACCCTCTTCCAGATCAAGTCACATTCACAGGTGCCAGGGGTTTAAACTTCAACTTGCGTTTGGGGGGGACACAATTCTACCCGTAACATGGATGAAATCAGCCTTTCTGTTCAAACGCTCCATATGTCTACCGCCTTTTTTGTTTTCATCAATAGGTTTTATTTTTTTAGAGCAGGTTGAGGCACGCAGAAAACCTGAGCAAACAGGACAGGGTTTCCGTGTATCCCCTACCCCCCTCCACAATCTCCCCTATTGCTTACATCTCGCCTTAGTGCGGTACCGTTGTTGTCTTTGATATGTAAGTCAATACTGTGCATTCGCATTCACTGAAGTCCGTAGCTTACCTTAAGAGGCGCTCTTTGTTTTGTACATTCCACGGGTTTGGAAAAATATATAACAGTAGGATAGGCACCTGCCAGTCCAGCCGCAGACCGAGAAGTCTCACCGCCCTACAGAATCCCTGTGCTCGGGGCGCCTGGGGGGCTCCGTCGGTTAAGCGTCCGACTTCGGCTCAGGTCATGACCTCATGGCTCATGGGTTTGAGCCCCGCATCGGGCTCTGTGCTGACAGCTCAGAGCCTGGAGCCTGTCTTCAGATTGTGTATCTCCCTCTCTCTCTGACCCTCCCCTGCTCGCGCTGTCTCTCTCTGTCTCTCAAAAATAAATAAAAAACATTAAAAAAAAAAAAAAGAACCCCTGTGCTCTGCCTGTTCATCCCTCCTCCCCGCCGAGCCTGAGGCAACCACTGATCTTTTCACTGTGCCCATAGTTGCGCCTTTTCCAGAACGCCATGGAGTTGCAATCGTACAAAAGGGAGCCTTTCGAGATAGGCTTTTTTTCGCTTAGTAACAGGCATTTAAAGTTCCTCCTTTTCCTAATAGCTTCATAGCTAATTTTTTTTTTTTTTAGTGCCGAATCATATTCCATTATGTGGAGGGACCACCCTTTATTTACCCATTTACCTCCTTAAGGACATCATGGCCACTTCCAAGTTTAAGCAGTTATTTATAAAACCGCTATGGACATCTGCGTGCAGGTTTTTATGTGGACGCGAGTTCTCAACTCATTTGGGTGGATACCGAGCACTGTGGCTGCTGGATGGCACGGGTAAGAGTATGTCTAATTTTGTAAGAAACGGCCAAACTGTCTTCCAAAGTGGCTGCACCATTTTTGCGTGTCCACCAGCACTGATGGTTTTGTTTATTTTATCTGTCAGTTTCCGAAAGGTGTGTACAAGGCCCCTGCAATGTTAGGTCAGGTGGCGCACAGATGCTCCTAAGTACTCTATCTTATCGGTGAATTGTGCTTTTTAAAATATGAAATATTGCCCTGAACTGTTTATCGCTTTCTGCTTTGAGTTCAGCTTGGTCCCAGGTCCGTGTTGTTCACACCTGCTCTTTCGGATTGACATTCTCCTACCGTATCTCGGTTCCCGCTAAAGTGTTGTAAGCTGTCACCTAGTTCTGTTTCTTCTGAAACGCGTATCACGTGATCGGTGCGTCTTTATCTTTTACCAGGGGCATTTAACCCCTTCACACTTGTGATCATCTGTGTATCTCATGCTTATTCTTGGCGTCCTACATCTGTTCTCTGTTTGGCATTAACCGTTGAGATTTTACTTCTTACGCCGGGCATCTTTGTTCTCCTGTGGGATGGCCCGTCGGGATGCGGCCGAGGCATACCCCTCGCCTGGGCTCACTGTGATCGTTTCCTCTGCAGCCGTAATCACCGGCCCACATCTCTCCCGTTCCCTGTGTTTGCCCATCGCGTCTTTGTTTCCAGATCTGGGATCACCCCGCAGTGTCATTTGGATATTTTAGCATCTCATCTCTGAGCCCTCGTTATAGCGAACTCTTTTCTTTTTTATAATGTGTTATTTATTTTTGAGAGAGACAGAGAGCCCACAGGGGAGGGGCAGAGAGACAGAGACACAGAAGCAGCTCCAGGCTTTGAGCTGTCAGCCCAGAGCCCGATGCGGGGCTTGAACTCATTGAGATCATGACCTGAACCGAAATCGGACACTTAACCGACTGAGCCACCCAGGCGCCCCTCTCGTGAACTCATCTTAAATCCACGCCTGACATGCTGGTGGCGAATGTCCTTTGGTTCCCTGTGATGCGTCCTGGCTGAGCTCTGTAGCTGCCCCCATGAGCCTGGGGCCGTGCGTGTGAGGCTGCCGTCGCTGAGTCTTTCCACCTTGCCCTTGCTGGGGCCATTGTGTCCAGAGCGTCTACTTGCCCCAATGCCCTCCAGATGAGCAGTGACCTGTCCCACTCTGTCTGAGTTGTTGTGCTGTCCCAGTTTCCCCAGTGAGCCACAGCTTGAGGGCTGCTGGTCTGATTTGCCCGCCCTGTCTTGTAGCTGGAGGGCACAAGGGCACCACGGGGAGCTCAGCCAGGGCTGCGTGCAGGGGGCTCTACAGCCCCACAGAGGTTTAGTTCCGTGCCACTCCTTCAAGGTCAGCCAGGCCAGAGCCAGGGAAAATGCCATCATCTGCTGGGCAAAGATTTCCCCGAGTGGGGTTGGGGGTTACTGACTATCAGAGAGTGGTCCCGGCTCCTGCCGGGCCCAGGGGAGCGACCATCTTTCTCAGGCTGTGTCTGAGCTGTCCCTATTAGTACATGGTGTCCCCTATCTGGAGAAGGGTGTGGTGAGAAGGTGGCCACATGGTTACTCATCCAAACCAGGACACTTGGAAGAGGGGACTCTAGTAATAATCGTGCACATCCATGAATCAGGATCACCGGAGGACGCCGGACCTGTGGTTAGTTAGCCAATGCTGATGGTGGGAAGCCAAGACGTATGTGCTTTCACGGTCGAAGACACAGAGGGGACAGCTAATTAGAGGAGAAGGGACCTGGGTTTATGGGAAGTGTCAGGTGGGGTGCGGGAAGAGGTCTGGGGTGGAGAGCACAGGTCGGGGAGTCTGTCTCCTTCACCCCAGGGGCAAGGGGGAACTTGAGAGCAGTTCCAAGATGCTGTATTGTCTAGGGCACCCACAGGGCTATTTGCTCATCACGCGGGTTGAGACCGCCTCCAGGAATAATGTGGAACGTGTGGCAAAGACGCGTAAACCGCCTCCTTCACCTTTGCTTCTGGAAGCTCAGTGGGCTGAAAGTTAGTGGCCCGGTGAGTGGCTCTTCCCTCATTCAAAGGTGCTGGGGTGAAGGCAGTTATGTGCCCCTGGGCTCATCCACTCCTTCCTGCAGAAATTTCTGGAGGGTCTGCTCCCCGAGGCACGGCTCTGAATGTGGGCAGCAGAGAGCAGCGAACACACAGATGGAGAGACGCACTGATGAGACTTTCACGCCCAGGTCAAAGGTTGCTCCCAGCACACGTGCCCCTCAGGGGCTGGCCAGACAAGGGGATCCTGGAGTTCTGTGGACCAGGTGAGAGGAGACAAACCTCCTGGGGACTCTGTAGCTTTCTGACACTGGGTTGGGACTCGGCATGAGAACACGGGGCTGGTGCTGTGTGGTGTGCAGTGAGGGATGAAGTCCTTTGTCTCTGACCCCGAAAACCTGTGTCTTCCAGGAAGCAGCGGTGGCTCCGTTGTTCGCTGGCAGGTGGGGTTGAGACTCAGGCCCTTCCCGGGTTCTCTGTGCACCGGAAGCTGCCCCACCAGGGACCAGCTCAGGGAGCTGGGACGCAGAGTAGGGGGTTGAGCAGGAAAGGTGTAAGTGGCATTTTTTTGGGGGGGGGACAAGAATAGGTTTGGGGCTCTAGCAAGTTCTGGGTCATGGTGGGACAGTTAAGAGGGCAGCCTCTAGATCAGATGTCTCAGCTTCAAATCCTGCCTGGGCCACGTACTTTGTGCAACTCATTTCCTTTCTCTGTGCCTTGGTTACCTTTTAAAGGTTAGGTTCAGGTGAAGATCAATGAGTGAATCCAGGGAAAGCGCTTACCACAATGCCTGGCAAGTGTGAGAGGAGGCTGTGTGCAATTGAATGAGCACCGCAGGGTCCCTGGGGCCTGGCCACGCATGGGAGCACTAATGACAGGATGACATGGGAAGTAGGGCAGATCACGAGGATGAAGAGGGCTGGCGCTGGGATGCCCTCTGCCTGGGGCCAGGTCGGGCTGGTTGATCGGAGGCTCCCTGCAGGGTGAAGGGGCTGCTAACAGGATCCGACCTTTTGTTCTGTGTGTGTGTGTGTGTGTGTGTGTGTGTGTGTGTGTGTGTGGTGGGGGAGGGGAGTGTGCAAATTTTCCACTGGTCAGGTTAACAGAGTCCCAGTGGACCACTTGGTGGGACAGAGAGTTCGGGGCAGTTGGTTGGTGGGTTGGTTTCTTGCTCCAGGAGAAATGATCTTCAGCCGGGCATCCAGGAGCAGGGGCCATGGGAGGGGCTTGGGGACAGGGACAGGGCGATGGGCGCTGTACTGGGGACCCGATGTTGGGGGGAGCAGGGGAGCCTGGTGGGCTGGCCAGGGCTGGGATGGAGGGGGTCGAGCCCCAGGCAGGGGGCGGGGATGGGTCAGGCCCGGGGTGAAGGGAGTCTAGCCCCAGGGGCCAGGTGCGACAAGCTGGTCGTCAGGGACCTGGAGGTTCCCCCTCGGCTCCCGCGCCTCGCTGCCACTCTCGGGGTCGGGCGTGGGGGAGTTCGGGCCTCGGGGGCCGCCTCACCTCGCCCCAGGGCAGCCGCAGGCGGAAAGGTCGCCCTGGCGGTGCCAAGGGGAAGCGAGCAGGCGGCCGTGGGACGCGGGCCATGGGCGAGCTGCTGTGGGCGCAGGCCGGTGAGTGGTGGGGCCCGGGAGTCCCCAGGGAAGGAGGGGCCGCGCCCCGATGGCCCGGCAGGTGGGTGCCCCGGCCTCCTGGGGGGCCTTGTGCCCTTTATTTATTTAAGTTTATTTATTTTGAGAGAGAGAGAGTGCGAGAGAGTGCACGGGTGGCAGAGAGAGAGGGAGAAATAGAGAATCCCAAGCAGGCTCCGCACTGCACTGTCAGCACAGAGTCTAATGGGGGCTCGAACCCACAAACTGTGAGATCATGACCTGAGCTGAAGTTGCTGAGCCGCCCAGGTGCCCCTCCTTGAAAAATATTTTAAAAGCATTTATACAATAAACCACACATAAAGTGAGCAGCTTAGTTTTGACCCATGTGGACATCTTGTCCCCCTGCTCGCCTGCCCCCCCAGGCCCTGGGTCAGCAAATAGTCCCCATTCTTAGATTTCCTGTTCATATTCATTCAACCAATATTTTAAAATCTTTTTTTAGGTTTATTTATTTATTTTTGAGAGAGAACGGAAGAGGGAGAGAGTGTAGCAGGATTCTCGCACAGAGAGTTGTGACACCAAGGGTTTCTTTCCAGGAGGCAACTTTGTTCCTGCCGACACTGCTCAGTTGGGTTTGTACCCGAAGGACTGCGCCCCGAACGCCACGTGGCAGTTTTTTATATATTTTTTACTTCTTTGTCTCCCATATATGGTAACACACAAGCATGCAGTCTGATTAAGTGAACTCATGTTACAAGGTCATGAGGGGTGTTGTCACTTAAGCACATATAGCCGGGTTGCCTTGAGGTTTTTTTTCTTTCCTAATCCCAAACGAGCTCTGTGCTGACAGCAGGGAGCCCGATGAGGGGCTCGAACTCACACACCGTGAGATCATGACCTGAGCTGAAGTTGGACACATAAGCAACTGAGCCACCCAGGCGCCCCTGATGGCTCTTATTTTTAATGGCTTTATCGTAGTATCATTTATATACCATGGCATTTGCTTAGTCACTTTACAGAGTTTGTAATAGCTTTTGGAACTTTCCCCAGAATTCCCTGGTGTCCGTTTGCAATCCCTCCCTGTTCCAGTGTGGCCCCACCCACCTCAGGCAACTACTTTGGGTCTCTGTGTACTTTTTATGGACTTTTCATATAAATAGAGCCTAACAATATGTGATCTCTTGCATCAGACTCCTTTCTCTTTGAATGTTTTCAAGGCTCGTCCATGTCAGAGCGTGTATCATTTATTTATTTATTTTTTTTTTTGCGGAGTCACCCACTCATCAGCTGATGGACATCCCGTGAAAGTACAGAAAGTGGTACAGACCTCTTTGTAGTTTTGTGAACATCACTGCAATGAACACTGTGTATGAGTCTGTGTGGACATGTGTTTGCATCCCCCCCACCCCAGGTGGTTACCTTGCGGTGAGATCGCTGGGTCATACAGTAAATGTATGTTTAACATTTTAAGAAAGTACCAAACTCTCTTCCAAACTGGCTCTGCCATTTTGCGTCCCCAAATGCAGGGCGTGAGGGTTTCCATTTCTCCACATCCTCGCCCTCGCTTGTTCTCTCCAGACTTGTGGGTGGAAAGTGGTATCTCCCAGTGGTACTGATTTGCGTCACCTAATGACTAATGACGTTGATGGAGCACCTTTCCAGGCACTTATCAGCCATTCGAATGTCTCTGGTGAAAAGTCGGTAACAAGTATTTATTTGTCTTTTAAGAAATCAGAGTATTTGTCTTCTTTGTTGCATATTAAGAATTCCTTAGGGACGCCTGGGTGGCTCAGTTGGTTAAGCGTCTGACTTTGACTCAGGTCATGATCTCGTGGTTCGTGAGTTCTAGCCCCGTGTCGGGCTCTGTCCAACAGCTTGGAGCCTGGAGCCTCCTATAGATTCTGTGTCTCCTTCTCTCTCCGCCCCTTCCCATCTCTCTCTCTCTCTGTGCCCCTCCCTGTCTCTCTTTCTCTCTCTCTCTCTGAAAACTAAACAAACATTAAAAAAATTAAAAACAAAGAGTTCCTTAATTTGGGATACCTGGTCCTTATTCGATGTATGGTTTGCAAATATTTTTTCCTCACTTATGGCTTGTCTCTTCACTTTCTTAAGGGTGTTTTTGAATGCAAAAGTTTTAATTTTGGTGAAGCCACTTCATGTTTTTTCTTTTATTGTTTGTGCTTTTGGTGTCCTACGTAAGAAATCTCTGCATGACCCAGTGTCGCAAAGATGTGGTCCTGTGTTTTCTTCTAAACGTTTGCCAGTCCGTGTCTGTCAAGGGTGTGTGCATTTTATACAAGCCGTCCCGCTGTCGGCAAACAGAATAATCTCTGTATTATTCTGGCCTTGGTGCTTCCTCTTCCATTCCTGATTTTATCGTCATTTGTGTCTCCCCCCCCACCCCCAATGAAATGCTTGGTTTCGTTGTTTTTTCCCCTTTCTGTTTTCTATTTAATTGATTTCCACCCTAATCTCTATTATTTCCTCCCTTTGCTCACTTTGGATGTAATTTGCTCTCTTTTTCTTCTTGTAGTTTCTTTTCTCTTTTTAGACATTTTTTTTGAGAGAGAGAGAGGGTGCAAGTGAGCAAGGGGGGCGGAGAATCCCACAAGGGGCAGAGAGAGAAAGAGAGAGAAGTGGGGCTCACCCAAAGTGGGGCTCAAGCTCACAAACCGTGAGATCATGACCTGAGCCAAAGTCGGACACTCAACCGACTGAGCCCCCCATGTGCCTTCTTCTAACAAGGTGAGAACGTCAGTCCTGACCTGAGGTTTTTCTTTTCTTATCTAGGCACTTACAGCTATACGTTTCCCTCGAAATACACCTTTGGCTACCTCCCATAAAGTTTGGCATGTTGCGCTTTCCTTTTCATTCAGCTCAGAAAATACTCCGATTTTCCTCTTTGATCCATGGGTTACTCAGACGCATGCTGTTGCCTTTTCACGTATTTGGGGGATTCGCAACGTGCCTTTGTCATTACCCTTTGAATCTCGCGCCACTGTGGTCAGAGTGCATGCTCTGTACGAGGCAATTCTCTTAAATTTGCGGTGACTTGTCTCAGGCCTCAGCACGTGGTGTCTCTTGCAGGATGTTTCCTGCGCCCAGAGGAGAGCGCGACTTTTGCTGTTTCCCGGCCGACTGTTGTGCGGCGTGGTCAGTCAAACACCGTGGTTTGTGGTGTTCAGCTGTATCTGCCCGTGTTCTAATCATCCCATCCATCACTGCCAGCGAAGTAGGACTTCGGAATCCCCAACTATAACTGTCGAATTGACCATTTCTCCCTTCAGTTGTGTCCGCTTGTTGCCTCCCGTATTTTGGAGCTAGGTTGCAGTCCTGCCTGCCCGTGTCTTTAGCACGGTCCTCCCGCGCTCATTTCAGCATGGCCGTGGCAGCCTCTGTCCAAGGAGAGGGGGTGCCCGGTGGAAAGAGGCCACAGGGAGGCCTGTGTAACTGTGGGATGGGAGGGGACCCCTGGGCGGAGTGCCAGGAGGGAAGAACCACCTGCCCCCCCCACCCTGTGAGAGAGAGGAGAATCCTGTCTTGGACGGGGTCCTCCAGATGCGCCAGGAACGCTCAAACCACCTGCTGGCGGGAGGTGGCCGCTGTGGGAGCTGATCTGAATCACACAGGGGAGAAGTGGGCAGGTTGGGAGGAGTAGAGTGGGGTGAACCGGGTCCCACTGCTGTTTTCCAGGAGAACCGGAACACTGCTCGCTCCCTACTGTGACCTTCCTCCTGATAACACTCGTCGGGGTCCTTCTTCGGTGAGGAACGCGCGCCATCCAGGCCTCCCAGGCAGCAACAGCAGCGGTCAGCTGCTCTTAGGGCGCCAGTCTGCCCCCCACCCTGGCACCAGCGTAGTCACGACGGGGCTGGCTGATGAGCTGTCCGTCCACACACACCCTCCCGTCGGACCCCACCTTGTGTCTTCCCCAAGCTCCCGAGCGAGGAGCCACGGGGCTGGGCAGTGGGGAAGGCGCAGGGGAGCCGAGCTGTTAACTTCCAGAGAGAGACGGTCCCAGGACTGTGCCCGCGGCTGCTCTCCTGGGGGCTGTGCTGTCCATGCACGGGGACCCGCTCTGGCTGCTGTGGGTTTTTGCGCTTTCCTTTTCATTCAGCTCAGAAAATACTCCGATTTTCCTCTTTGATCCATGGGTTACTCAGACGCATGCTGTTGCCTTTTCACGTATTTGGGGGATTCGCAACGTGCCTTTGTCATTACCCTTTGAATCTCGCGCCACTGTGGTCAGAGTGCATGCTCTGTACGAGGCAATTCTCTTAAATTTGGGAGAGAGCTGTGGGAGCTCAGACGGGAGCCCTGTCTGCAGTGACTGCCCTCCTGCCACCCCCTTGGATGTGAGGTGTCGCCACGCTTTGGGGACAATTGCTCCCAGCCCCGCCCAAGCCCTGCAGCTGTGCCAGGGAGCTCCGGGCTCCCCTAGTGGGCTCCAACTCCTGCTTTACATGGGGATGGATGGACGGCCCACCCGGGTCCCCCCTCCTCAACAGGGGCCTTTGGTGGCTCTTTCCACAGGGCTGGTTTCCTGAGCCCGAGAAACTCGATGCTGGGGCGGCAAGGAGGGGCCTGGTGAGTGGGGTGGAGGCGGGGTCACACTGCCCGACAGCCTTGGGGACTGGCTGTGTGCTGGGGGGACAGAGTGGCTGCTGCATCCGTGATGTGGGTCTCACCCTCGGCCCCCAGCGCTCTGCCCAGAGCAGCCAGGTCGTTTCTGTGGCCTTAGTGGGTCACCTGGGCAGGACTAACACCCCACCCCCAGTCTGGCTTCAACGGCCTCACCTCCCCCCCCAGCCCAAGGTGGAAGCCTGCGCATCATCCTTGCCCCCCCTCCCCCCGCCACCTGCTTGCCACCCAGAGCAGACCTGTCGTTCGGTTCACATGCTTCTCTCTGCACACCCCCATCCCGCTCCGGGTGAGGCTCCCTCATCTCTTCTGGCATCCTCCATGCCGTCTCCCTGTCCTCCTGTGCACAAACCCATTCTCTTCTGTTAGCCAGGGTGATCTTTCCAGAACATATGCCTGCGCCCCTCTGTGGTCGGCTCCCTGCCTGCCCGTCCTCTCCAGCCTCACCCCTCCCACCATGAACCCCATCTCTGTGGTCCACCCGGGGGTCTGTGGTTGCCTGGCACATGTCATGACTCCGAGGCTTTGCACCTGCTGTGCCATCTGCCCAGACTGCCCTTCTGTCCCCTGCTTTGTGTCTGGCTTGTCCCCCTTGTATCAGCCATCTGCTACTGGGTCACAAAACACCCAGTTCGTGGTGTGAAACCATCACAACCGCTGACCCCGCATCTGGCCGGATGCTCAGCTGGGCAGTTCTGGCCCAGGTGTGTCAGGTGAGTGTAGGCAAGTCAGCAGCTGGGCCGGGGGCAGCTTGAAGGCCCCTCCCATTTGCAGGGTTGCTGCTGGCTCTGGGCTCCTCCCCAGCTCACTCGGAGGCTCTCGGATCTGTGTCCCCCCAGACAGACCGCCCCACAGTCCCAGCGCTGCTGTTCTGGGTTTGTCAGAACTCGAGACCAAAGCCATCGTGTGCAAGGCCTGGGGAAGGACACCCCCGCCATGGGAGGGGACTCAGGATACCCACGGGGTTTGGAACCACCAGCTGCTCAGTCTCAGCTCAGAAGTGTGAGGTGAAGGTGGGGGTCTGTGGCTGAGCAAAGGGCAGACCTGCCCCTGCTGTGTCTGACGCCAACCTGGGGACATGCGGGGACCGGGGCTGGTGCCAGGCCCACTGCCCACAGTGACTGCTGTTCTGACCAGTTTCAGACGGACTCCCTCTTCACACTCCAAGCCTCCACTGTCCCCTTCTCCTGGGCCCCCAGCCACCATCCATGAGCCTGAGCCCTGAATTCTCCCGGCAAAGCCCCCGCTCTGTGCTCTCATTCTGCAGGGAGACGGGTGGAGACCTGGACGGCTCGCCAGCAGGGAAACTCCAGGTAGGACGTCTTCCCTGGGTGCCTCTGCCCCCTCCCCCTGCCCTCCAGCCCCAGGGGACAGGCTCTCTCCCTGCGCCTGCTGCACCGCTCCCCTCCCCCAGTCCTGGGTCAGACCTGGCCTTCCCCTTGCAGCCTCGGAAAGATCCAGGTGTAGCTGATGGTTCAGTTTTGACCAGCTGCCTCGCATTTGGCTCTTAAAGAGGGTCACCGACTGGCCTGCTGCGTCTGGGCTCAGGGGGGTTGCTGGGAAGAGGGTCTTCAGAGGGGATGAGACCAGGAAAGTCTCAGGCAGTCTGGTGAACTGGTGTCCGACTTTTTTTCTTATGTATGTTTATTTTTTGAGAGAGCGAGCACAAGTGGGAGGAGGGCAGAGAGAGGGAGACACAGAATCTGAAGCAGCTCCAGGCTTCGAGCTGTCAGCACAGAGCCCAACACGGGGCTCGAACCCACAATCTGCGAGATCATAACCTGAGCCGAAGTCAGATGCTTAACTGACTGAGCCACCCAGGCGTCCCTGGTGCCCGACTTAAAAAAAACAAAAAACAACTTTTAACTGTGGCAAATACATACGCCCTGACATGTGCCATCTTGACCATTTTTAGGTGCCGCAGTCAGCGGCACTAGGTGAATTCACAGTGTTGTGCAACTATCACCCCCATCCATCTCCAGGCCTTTCTCATCTTCCCAGACTGAAACTCTGCCCCCACCCCCAGCCCCGGTGCCCCCGCTCAGCTTCCTGTCTCCATGAACTTGATTTCTCGGGTCCCTCCTGTTAGTGGGTCATAGTATGTCCTTTTGTGACTGGCTTGTTTCACTCTGCACGATTTCCGTTGGTTCATCCCTGGGGTGGCATGTTGCAGAATTTCCTGCCTTTTCAAGGCTGACGCCCTGCTTTTAAATGCCACCCAGGAAATGCAAAGTGCAGTCATTATTGACAATGGCAGATGGCCTGCTGGCTAATTTTTCCTTGGGCTCCGAGATACAGGACCTCTCTGTGCACACATTTTCCCAGACGGTACGCCAGTGTCGGGGCTGGGCATGGGTGTCCCTCTCTGCAGACAGGAAGCCTGGGCTCCCGGGAACTTGGGGACCCGCTCCGTCACCCAGCCTGGGGGGGGCAGTGTCAGGCCCAGGTAGACCCTCTGTGTGTCTGACTCCTGTTCCTTTGACCCAGCTACTTCCTTGGGCAGGGGCCGCTCCCAGCCCCTTCCCATCATGGCGGCGAGACCTCCCCTCGAGATCATGAGGGAGGGAACCCCACTCCACTCCCAGTTTCCAAACAGTGAAACTGAGTCACAGAGCTCGGCCCTCCTCCAGGCCATGGGATTGTGTTGAGGAAGCCCCTGGTGCAGCCCCCTCCCCCCAACCCAGGGTCGCTCCTCAGTCACATCCAGCAGCTTCCCAGCCCCACTGACTGCGGACAGCCACGCCAGCTTCCTGCAAACTCACATCGTGGTGTTTTTTTTTCAGGATGGTTTACCCCCAGCCCAAGGTGCTAGTGCCCTTGTGAGTAAACTTCCCGAAACACCCCCCGCCCCTAATTCACCGCACACACTGAAAGGTGGTTTCATTGAAAACTCAGCAGGAACTTAACTTTGTCGGCTTCCGAGTCTGAATTTGGAGCCCGCCGATGATTCTCTGTCCTTTTCTCTCTCTGTGGCTTGCACCTGCTGCTTTCTGTCACTTGCCCACCAAAGAATGCCTGAGGGGTGCTTCCTCCCTCCTGGAGAAGGGCCCCCGCCCCTTGCTGGCAAATTCCATCTCCCACACTGAGGTCCAGCAGGGCCCAGAGTTCGCCAAGAGCTGCGAGTGATTTGCACAAGTCTGAGTTTTGATTTCCGTCTCATTTGTTTCTTGCAAATATGAAGCCCTTCTGGAAGGAGGGTCAGCCCTGTGGGTCCCTGACGGGATGGAGGCTGGGTGGGTGGGGGTGGTGAGCACCAGGGTCCTTGGTGTGTTCACCCTCATGCCAGCTCACACACCACCGGGTGGTTCTCTTGTGGTGCAGGAGGAAAGATGTCCTTGTCCTGACCCCTGGGCTGGCCCCCATTGTCTGGGAAGGGACCTTCAACATTGACATCCTGAATGAGCAGTTCTGGCTCCAGAACTCCACCATTGGACTAACGGTGTTTGCAATCAAAAAGTAAGTAGATGAAGGGGCGCCTGGTGGGGCTCAGTCGGTTAAATGTCTGACTTCAGCTTAGGTCATGACCTCTCAGTCTGTGGGTTCGAGCCCCACGTCGGGCTCTGTGCTGACAGCTCGGAGCCTGGAGCCTGCTTTGGATTCTGTATCTCCCTCTCTGCCCTCCCCCACCCCTGCTGCTCACACTCTGTCCCTCTCTCTCTCAAAAATAAACACTAAAAAAAAAAGGAGATGAGGTGACAGAGGGTGGGGACCGGGAGGCAGGAGAGACAGAGGACATCAGGGTCTGGCTGTATGTTCAGCACAGGGCAGTGGGGACTCAGCCTGTCGTCCTAGAGGCTAATGTGAAAGTCCATGCATTCAGCACTTCCTGGGCTCAGTGAGTGGACACCACCTGGCTCCCTTTCCGAAGGCTGTCACCCAGGATGGCAGCTCCAGACCCAGCAGTGGTCCCAGACGGCTCCCCTGCTGAGTCCAGGAATGGGCAGAGCACCCCAACATACAGGCGGCCGGGGGGCCTTCCTCCAGCTGGAGAAACAGAAGGGAGGAGACCTGTGTGCTTCTCTGGGCTGTTCGAAGGGCAGCACCTGTGGAGCTGGGCTCCTCCCGTGTGCTCCCTCAGAGGACGACGATTGTCGAGGGGGGATAGCCAGGTCAGGCACAGCCCTCGGTGCCGAACCCCAGGCCCCTGTGAGGGAGCTGACCAGTGAGGCCCTGGGACTCCCGGGTCAGGTGACTGCCGGTGAACAAGCTGGGCAGCCGCGGGCAAGTGGCTCGGTCTCTCTGAGCCTCTGGACGGTGGGGCTGAGGACAGCTCTCGGGATCGCCATGGGGGACATGAAAGCTTGTAGGCGCTGGACCTGCGTGTGGACAGGTGCGGCGTCCTTTCCCCACAGAGCTCACCCGACACCCCCACAGGATGGCCCTGAGGCCTCTGCAACCCCTTTCTCAGGTCCTACTCGAGAGGGGCATTCGGCCCCAAGTGCAGGGACTAAGAAGGGTGCAGCGTCACCTCAGAATCCTGCTCCAGTTCCCGGAGACAAGGGGCTGAAATCACCAACCAGAAACTTCCCTGCCCGGGGTCCACAGCACTGCCTGCTGAGTGGGCACTGGCTGTCTGCAGGTGGCCCCTGTGGGCTCCGAGCGTGGTCCCCGGGGGGTGGGCAGGTGGTGGGCCCTGGCCAGCAGCATCCTCAGAGAAAACTAGACTCACAGAATCGAGCCGTGAACGCACAGTCACACTGGCTGGGCTTGGACTTGCCCCCTGGTGACCTGACTGTCGGCTGGGGGTGTGTGTGCATGTCCCCTATTTACATGGAGTGCCCACCTGCCCTGCGTGAGGGCTTTACCAGTCTGCCAGGTCTGGGGCAGGCACCGGGAAGTAGCCTTAGGGCCTGCTCACAAAAATCCGTCCAGAGGGGTCACCACACTTGCCGGATGTTGGGGGAGCTGCTCTCCGCACAGTGGGGAGAAGGGAGGCCCCTCAAAGAGGGACCAGCTGTGGGAGGCAGAGGGAAAAGACTTCCAACTTCTGGGGGTTGGGGAGATGTAGGCCTGGACCCAGAAGCTTACACACTTGGGTTCAAGGCTGGGGCCTAAGGGAGCCCCCTCTTCCTCCAGGGGTCCTCTTTCCCCTTCCCTGCCCACATGCTGGGCTTGGTTCCTGATCTGGGGGAGAAGGGGGGTGACCCTCCTAGGAATACCAGCAGTTCACTGAGGACCTTGTCAGCCTTCGAGGGAGGACCCTACAGGGGTAGAGACGGTTCTGTGGGGGGCAGGGACTGACCACAGAGCAAAGTGGGGCAGGTGGCTGGCCCTGCAGGTTCTCCGAAATCGGCAGGGCACATTAACCAGAGCTGTGCCGGAAGGAGCTCAACTCACGGCAGGTGGGGGCAGGTGAGGGCAGGTGGGGGCAGGTGGGGACGGGACCTGCAGGGAATCCACCAGGGGACCTAACCGGGACAAGGGGCGGGTCCTGCAGGTGGAGGGGTTCTGCCAGGGGAGCTCAGCAGAGGGGTGTGCTCCCAGCTCCAGCATGCCAACTTGTGGCTGTACGGGTTTCCAGCCTCCTATGCCTCAGACTCCCCTTTGTAAGATGGGGTGCTGATGGTCCCCCATCTCCCGGAGCAGAGGTTAGAGAGGCGCCACTGGCAGACTCGCTCAGGAGAGTGGCTGTGGTCCTGCCCCCAGGTTCTGGCAGTGACCCTCCTCCCGCCCTGTCCCCTGTCCCTGTAGATACGTGGTCTTCCTGGAGCTGTTCCTGCAGACGGCGGGAGTTGTCTGTCATGGTGGGACACAGGGTCACCTACCACGTCTTCACCAACTAGCCGGGCGACGTGCCCTGCGTGGCCCTCGGGGACGGGAGGCAGGTGGTGGTCCTGGAGGTCCGCAACTACTCGCGCTGGCAGGACGTGTCCATGCACCGCGTGGAGATGAACAGCACCTTCTCCCAGCGGCGCTTCCTCCACGAGGTGGACTATGTGGTGTGCGTGGACGTGGACATGAAGTTCCGCGACCGCGCGGGCGTGGAGATCCTGTCCCCGCTCTTCGGCACCCTGCACCCTGCGCCCTGGCTTCTACAGGGCAGCCCGAGGCTCCTTCCCCTACGAGCGCCGGCCGCGGTCCCAGGCGCACATTCCGGCAGATGAGGGAGACTTTTACTACATGGGAGCTTTTATCGGGGGGTCGGTGGCCGAGGTTCTGCGGCTCACCTCGACCTGTCACCAGGCGATGGTGGCCGACCGGGCCAACGGCATCGAGGCCGTGTGTCATGACAAGAGCCACCTGAACAGGTACCTGCTGGACCACAAGCCCACCAAGGTGCTGTCCCCCGAGTACCTGTGGGACCAGCAGCGGCTGGGCTGGTCTGCCGTCATGAAGAAGCTGCGCTTCGTGGCCGTGCCCAAGAATCACAGGGACATCCGGAACCGATGACAGGCTGGCGAGTGCCATTAGAGCCGTTAGAACAGATGGGGTGTCGCTGCTCCCTTTTTCTGTCCTGTGGAGGGAGATCGCTGGGGCCCAGCACTGCTCGCCCCGGTGCACACAGGCACAGTTAGACCTGACGGGGACCGGGAGGGGGTGCGCAGCTCCAGCAAGCCCCCTTGCTCTTCTGGTTAAAGCTGAAAGGTCCCTTGCGCCCGCAGGCAGGAGATGAGGGTGAGGCCGGATCAGGACCCCCGTGACTGGCCCCTGGCTCCCCGCCGACCTAAGGCACAGCCCCACTGCCCACTGGGAGCAGGGCAGCCCACCTTCACTGCCTCCGCCCCCCAGGCCTCTCTCGGGTCGCTGCGGTGTTGCACTTGACCTGTTACTACGAATAAAATGTTTCTAGCTGATCATGGGGATTGCTAATCGTCGTGGAAAGCTGCGTTTTGTACTTCAGAATGAGCTCTGTGCCCTTCGTCGCGGCCCTAGCGTGGCCTGTGCTGCATTGTCTTGGCCTGTGTTTCCCTCCTCACGTCAAGGACAGAGCAGTCCACGTTCCCCTTGCTATTTCTCATTGTGGTTGGTAAATTTTTATAGTTTCTGGGTCACTTGCAGCTGTAAACGGCTCCAGTTTTATGTCAGATGCTTTTCTGTGTTAATGCTGAGCAACGGTTTTTAAAAAGAACAATTTAGGGAGTGCCTGGGTGGCTCAGCTGGTTAAGTGTCCGGCTTGTCCCAGATCATAATCTCGTGGTTTGTGGGTTCGAGCCCCACATTGGGCTCTGTGCTGTCAGCTGTCAGAGCTGCCTCGGATTCTGTGTGTGTCTCCCTGCCCCTCCCTCGCTCATGCTCTGTCTCTCTCTCTCTCTCTCAAAAAAAATAGATAAACATTAAAACGAAAAAAGAAGAACAATATAGGGAAAAGGTTTTCTCCTTGATTCAAAACGAACGCAGCCTGATGGGGCTGGGAGAGGCCCCGCAGCAGCTATGGAGCCGGAACGGGCCCTAGAGCCCGGTCTTCCCGCCCCGTCCCTGCCCCACACCGTGGCCACGGGGCTTCAAGGTCAAGGGTGCCCTGAGCCAGCTCTCAGAACCCCAGCCTCCTGACCGCCAGAGGTCTTGGCCATGGCCGCTAGCCCAGCCTCCAGGAACGCAGTGCCCTCTGGGTTATTTCTGTTTCCTGTGTTGGTTTTCGGTGGATATTTCTGTGCTGGTGTTTGTGAAAGGTGGGCACTTGCTCACTCTTGGTGCAGGTCCCGTTGGGGTTCCTCGGTGCCCGCCAGTGGGTTCGCACTCATGTGCTCTCTGCCTCCACAGCATCTTAGCAAGCATTTATTGAGCGTCTACTGTGAGCTCAGTCACCAATAAGGAGCAGGGTGTGAGAGGGAGAACTAACCCACAGGACCCCTGCCCGTGGGCCCTCCAGGGATATGGCGATGGCCCCTTCCTCTGGATCCGCTCCTTTTTTCACTGCAGTGTAATATACCTGACATTTATAATGTGAACCACGTTCAGGTGTACAATTCAGTGGCAATAAGTACACTCACTGTTCTGCAACTGTCACCTCAATCTGTCTCCACAGCTTTTTCATCACCAAGCTCTATGTCTACCCACTAGACACTAACCCCCCACCCCCGTGCCTCTCCCCAGGCCCGCACCCACTATTTCCACCCCTATGAGTCTCACTGCTCTCGGTCTGTCATGAGTGGGGTCCTCCAGTCTCTGTCCGTCAGGTACTGGCTTATTTCACATAGCACAGTGGCCTCAAGGTCTGTCCCCATGAGCCTGGACCTGACCCACTTTTCCCCCAGAGGAGTTGCTCAGCTCTCTCCTGTCTAACCTGAGCCTCCTCTGTCCCCTCTGCTGCCCTCATCTTCCTCCTCAGCCTGAAGGGCCCCAGGGCACCGTCCCTCGGGCCTCACTGATGCCACCCCATCTGCAGTTTTGAAGACCTGTTCAGTCCAGGTGCCAGAAACACACCCCTGGGGCCTTGAGCCTCACCTGCTCACCTGTCCATGCTCCTCCCACACGTGTCCCCATCTCAGGAGAGAAACAGCAGGTCCAGACCCTGGTGTCATCTGTGACTTCTTGCTCACCACCAACTCTCCCGGTGGTGAGGTGGCTACCGGAGGGCACTAAACATTCAAAACATTTAAAGGCACATGTTAGTCTCTGCTGCCTAAGGCAGTGGATAAACCAAGTAGAATAACTGGGAGGAAGCCCGAATGGTGAGGAGCTTTAGGGAATAAGGGCCTGGGAGCTCTGACCCCTTAATCCTGAGCCGCTAAGGCGCTTGCAGGCATGGGCTGGGTGCATGTTCAGGAAAGACCCGAGAAGGCCCTCAGCTCTCCCCTCTGTAATTAGGAAGTAAAAGTCAAGGCAGAGTTGTAAACGGCCTGGGTGGTGTGGAAGGCATATCCTGACACACACCCAGAGCCCTCCTCCCCATCTGCAAAGCCTGCAAGTTGTTTTCTTTTGTGTGTGTGTGTGTGGGGGGGGGTGGTTCCAGGTGTTTAAGGAAATCTTTGCCTAATCAATAGACGAGCACTGCATTCACAGAACAGACACGTCCGCACACGACCAGGAATACAGATGTTACAAAGTTAGTTCACAAAAGTCCCTAAGCCAACAGTCACAACTACTGCGAGCCGCAGCAGTGAGCCCTGGAGGGGAAGACCGATGTTTCAGTTGTACATTACACTATTCAGAATGTCCATTTTCAACAAAAAATACTTACATTTTTTAATACTTATTTTTGAGAGAGAGAGAGAGAGAGAGAGAGAGAATGAGAATGAGCAGGGGAGGGGCAGAGAGAGAGGGAGAATCCGAAGCAGGTCCATACTCCAAGCTGCCAGCACAGAGCCCAACACAGGACTCAAACTCACAAACCATGAGATCATGACCTGAGCTGAAGTCAGACACTTAACTGACTGAGCCACCCAGGCGACCCCCAACCCCGCCGCCGAAACACTTTTTAAAAAAATTTTATTTATTTATTTTGGGGGGGGAGGGGCAGAGAGAGAGGGAGACAGAGGATCCTAAGTGGGCTCTGTGCTGAGAGCAGACAGCCTGATGCAGGGTCAAAACTCACAAATCATGAGATCATGACCTGAGCTAAAGTTGGATGCTTAACCAACTGAGCCACCCAGGCGCCCCAACAAAACAACACTTTTGAGGTGTGCAAAAAAACAAGAACATGTGCCCCACAGACAGTTGAAAAAAAAGCAACCGACAGAAACCATCCCTGAGGAAGCCCATGCATTAGACTCTCTTGACTTACTTAAAACCAGCTATTTCAAACCTGCACAAATACCTAGAGGAAACCAGGAGAACACTATCCCCCAGAGAGAAGATACCAATGATGAATGAGTTAGGAAGCGTTCCCCCCTCTCTTTTTGAGGAGTCTGGGGACAAACGACGTTAATTCTTTCTCAGATGGTTGGTAGAATTAACCGGCGGTGAGTCTTAGCACTGAGATTTTCTTTGCTGGGAGGGTTTTGATTCTTGATTCAATCTTTTTACTCACTATAGGTCTATTCAGATTTATTATTTATTCTTGACTTGCTTTTGGTAGTGTTTTCATTTGTAGGAATTTATCCTTTTTTTTTAGAGAGAGAGCGCAAGAGCACACAAGTGAGTGAAGGAAGAGAGAGAGAGAGAGAGGGAAGTAGGGCTCACTGGGCTTGTTTTACCTGAAGTGGGGCTCGAGCTCCCCCGACGTGGGACTTGAACTCACAAACTGTGAGATCATGACCTGAGCCGAAGTCAGATCCTTAATGACTGAGCCACCCGGGTGCCCAGAAATTTACCCATTTGATCTAGGCTATCTGATGTGTTGGCGCAAAACTCTTCGTGGTTTGGTCTTATCATCCTCTTTATTTCTGTAAGGTTGATAGTGACGTCTCCACGTTCATTCCTGATTTTAACAATTTGAGTTTTCTCCTCCCCCTCCCCCAGATCAGTCTAGGATGGGACTACTATTAAAAAGAGCGAATAGAAAAACCAGAAAATAACCAGTATTGGTGAGAACGTGGAGAAATCAGAACCCTCGTGCCCTGTTGGTGGGAAAGTGAAATGTGCAACCGCTCTGGAAAGCAATCTGGTGTTCCTCAAAACGTTAAAAATCGAACCACCATATGATTCAGCCATTCCACTTCTGGATATACACCCAAAAAAAGGAAAACAGGATTGTGAAGAGATATTTGCACACCCGTGTTGGCAGCGGCACTATTATCAACGGCCAAGACGCAGAAGCGACTCAAGTGTCCACCTCCACCAGTGGGTGATGGGTGAACAAAACGTGGGGGGGGGCGTGCATTGGCACGTGACTCAGCCGGAAGGAAATTCTGACACCCGCTGTGTGGGTGAACCTTGAGGACAGGATGGTAAGGGAAGTAAGCAAGTCACGAAAACACAAATATTGCAGGATTCCACTTCGACGAAACGAAGTGTCTGGAGAGGGTGGACTCGCAGAAGCAGAAGTCGTGGGCTGGTTTTGGGGAGCTGGACGGGAGAGGGAGACTGGGCGTCGTTCACTGGGTAGAGTTCTGATCCTGCGAGATGCAAAAGTTCTGGCACCGATTTCCCAAATCTCCTAAGTGATGGACACCGTGGAGATGCATTTGGCTGTGTTAATGAGGTGGTTTTTGGACTCTTCCGGAGGATGGAGGCTGGTTGCGGGGGGAGCCAACCTTGTGATTAGACGGTTGGAACTTTCCAACCTCTGGGGAGGGAGAGCAGCTGGAATGGAGTTCAACCACCAATGACCGGTGATCTAATCAATCGCGCTTACGTAATGAAGCCGCCCTCATCTGGTTGGCGAACCTGTGGAGATGGCAGCGAGGGTGGTGGCATGCTCCGTAACGGGGGCCCAAGTGTGCACGGGCACTGGCTCCGAGGGTCCCCACAGACCAGGTTTGGCCACTCACCGCTGACAAAAGCCAAAGGCAGAGAGACACAAGAAAGCGTGGTGACTTAAGAAAGGATCTGTTTCAGCGAGGCCAGTGCTGGGAAGACAGCGGGCTGGCGTCTCAAGGTGCTGCAGACACTCCTAGGTTGTTGTTGCTGTTGTTTTTCTTTCTTTCTTTCTTTGAGAGAGACACTATGAGCAGGGGAGGGGCGGAGAGAGAGGAGGAGAGGGAATCCCAAGTGGGCTCCATGCTGCCAGCGCAGAGACTGACGCAGGGCTCGATCCTGACCATGACTTGGTGACCTGAGCTAAAATCAAGGCTTGGATGTTCAACTGACTGAACCACCCAGGCGTCTCCCCCCCCCCCAACTTTTTTTTAAAGTTTATTTATTTCCTAGGTTTTTATATAAGGACAATCTAGGGCAAAGGTCAGTGAGTCGGTCGTTGTCTTGGGGTCAATCCCGCAGGGTCTTGCTGGTGTCAGGGCCGTCCCTGTTGCTTGATGGGTAGTTTCGGTGCCCTCGGGGTCTTTCGCTGGAGTGAAGAGATGAGCTGGAAGGAGGGACCTGATCAGCGAGGAGGTACAGATGACGGTCAGAGAACAGAGAGCAGGGGACCTCCGAGTCCCTGCTACACACCTTGCCCCGTGCTTCTCATCCCTCTGTCCGGCTGGCCTGAGTTTTGTCCTTTTATGATAAACAGATGTACAAGTAGGCAACATGTTTCTCTGAGTTCTGTGAGGCGTTCTAACAGGTTATTCGAACCCGAGGACAAGGTTGTGGGAACCTCCAATCTATAGCTCAGAGACGCGGGTGACCTCGCTGCCCAGCCACTGGCTGATCGGTCGTTAACATCGCAGAGACTTCAGTGGCCACACACGACAGAGAAAGCAGACTTCAGGCAGTTCTGACAAGTCACAATTCAGAAAAGCAAACGGAAGCAGCTGCACGGAGCAGCAGTAATGAAGCCCGGGGAACGGGTCTCTAACTTGCGACTGGAGCCAAGCCCGCCGTCCCCCCCCACCCCCCGGCCCCCCGGCTGGGGTTCAGGTCGCTCCCAGATGTTCCACCTGCTTCTCCGCACCTCCACGGACGGGATGGGTTTCCCCGACACCCCCACCCCAGTGCTGTAGGAGAGGAAAAAGCTTTCTTCAACGCTCTTAAGGTCCCTGGGTGGGTCTGGAACTTAAAGGGGCAAAGATAGGAGGTGTCTGGGGGGCTCAGTCGGTTGAGCCTCGGACTCTTGATCTCGGCTCAGGTCACGATCTCACGGTTTGTGAATTCAAGTCCCGCATCGGGCTCTGTGCTGGCAGCACGGAGCCTGCTAGGGATTCTCCCTCTCTGTCTCTCTCTGCCCCTCCTCCCTAAAATAAATACATAAACTTAAAAAATATATTTAAAAACCTGACAAAGATAAACAAGAGAAAAGCGGGCAAAGTGTATCGATTTTTCACAGGCACGAGGGAGCCTCACGTGACCATGGACACCCCCAGAGGCGACCGGGACAGGCAGCCTTTCTACCTTTTAGACAAAGAAGCAGCAAATGTGGGAAGAATTGGCAGACACGGGGGTTTGGGCGAGGGCTGTTAACTGGTGATGAAGGGACCAGGAAGATAAGGGTCGGTTTAATCAGGTTTGTTCCTAAGAACGTCCTCCCTGTGATCTGGGGAGAGAAAATTCCACGTGGGCATATTATGACCTACTGACAGCACCAGGGGCGGTGGTCAGAGGGACCCTCCCGCTTCTGCTCTATTCAAGAGTCCTTGCAGCTCATATATGTAGTTTGCCAGGGTGCCGTGTGCGTCCTGACCCCACCTGCCGGGTGCCGCACTGTCTCCCCCCAGCATTCAGGACCCTGGCTGTGTGACTGCGGGGGCTCTCAGCCCCGGGGCGGCCCCTCGTCCACCGGCACCTGCCCCGGAGGAGGGTTGCCATGTGTCCCACACAGGTGTCCCGTTGCTAAGGGCGGGAGGGTGGGTGGCTGACTGCAGATCTTCCTTCAAGATACTGACGTCATTTCTTGCAAATGTCGACCCAGTAGTGAGATCATACAGGAGTTTCCTCCTTAGTGTTTTGGGGAAGCTCCGTATATACTGTTCCCATTGTGGCCCAACCAAGGAAAGTCAATTCCGGATGATTCTTAGATATAAACAAGAGATTTTACAATAGCCTCGCCAGCAGAGAACATCGCGAGAACATTTTCAAGACCTGGGGCAGGCAGATATTCCCCAGATGCAAAGCCTAGTAACCACAGGAACAAGTTGGTAACTTAGAAATTACCGACATTATGAACGGGTTCCCCTTCTCACATTTCTGGCTAATGCGCTGGTCTGTTGCTTGATCGATCGAACCTCAGGCAGCTGTAAAGTTGACCTCCCACATCGGCTGCTGCTGAGATGGCTCCTGTCTCTGGAAGTTCTTACGGGCCGGGGGTGCCCCGCTCTGCACACCAGAGACCCCCTCTTCCTACCTGACCTTCCGGTGCTCCTATGTGCTCCTGTGCCTCTGGTTTCTTCCCGCAGCCCTGAGCTGGCTGTTCTCCGGCCTCGTCCAGTGTTGTCCTCCTGCTCTGGGAGGAGGATTTGCTAAGCGTGTCCTGCCGCCCCACCTGGATCGCTTTTTGAAGGCACATCACCTCGGGGATCTGAGGACCCAAGACCGTGAGGCCGTGGCCTAGAGAGATCGTGAGCAGAGCTGGTCGACAGGGTGCGGCAAAGCACAGAGGCAGGTTTCGAGAAAGCTGTCGGGGGTCCTTGGAATCCTGTCGATTTCGAATCAAAGCCCTGAGATCGTTAAAATGCCAGCGATGTCACAACGTGGGCCAGAAGCACACATGTCTTCGTGCACCCAGCACCCCTGGAAACATTGTCCATTTCTTGTAACTTGAGGCGGGTGGAGAGACTCGGGGGCGAGGGCTTGAAGGGGATGGTCTTGGCCCAGACTTTGTGTTTGGGGATAAATGCCATGCAGACAAGCCTTTGCTGGGCCTGAGGAGGGGGCATGAATGGGGATCCCAGTTGCAGGCACTGCTGCTGTCCCAGTGATGCCTCCTCAGGTGGACCGAGTCCACCTACCCCTGGGGAGTGCCTGTAACCCTCTATTCTACCTGAGGGCTCCGTCCTGCCCCACGGGTGCCTCGTCTCCCCCGAGCCGGGGCCAGTCTGTCGCCTGGGAGCTCGGACAACCGGACGACCTCCAGCCCTGGAGACAGAGCCAGTCAGGGTAGGACACAGTCTCCCGGCGGGCCTGAGCACCAGCCCACCACGGTGCTCCCTTTACTCCTCCAGGCTCCCTGTACTCGTCCTCCCTCGGGCTCCCTGGCCCCAAGTCCTCCTCTGCTCAGGGACCACTGTCTGTCCAGTCTCCACACGCTGGGACTTGGTGCAGGTCATCTGGACCTTCTGGCCTTGCACTTCGTTGCCGGGACACGGGCAGAGGCCTGCCTCCCAGACTCGCCAGAGGGGACACAGCACAGGAAGATTCAGACCCTGCAAAGGAAGGGGCCGCGTGCGGGGACCCAATCGGGTCTGCTCACTGATGAGATCATGGTGCCCAGCACGTGCCAGGGACCTGAGATCGCCGGCTGAGTTAGGGAAGGAGGGAGTGAATGAGGGAGTGAACCAGGGAGCAAATGAGGGAGGGAGTGAAACCACAGAAGCCAGTCCACACGGCAGGTCAGGCCAGAGGGTCAGGTCACAGGGCGTCCCAGCCTGGGCCCTGGAAGGTGGCACGGGACACATCCTTCTGTCCTTCCAGAGCTGACCTTCCTTCACTTGGGACCTGCTGACATCCTGGATCGTCTCCACCTCCTCCTCAACCAATGCTGAGTGTTCCCAGGAGCAGGACAGCTGGCGGGGGTGGAGGGGGTGGGAGGTGGGGGGAACTGAGAAGGGGCGTCCTGGAAACTGTGCCCCAGGAGGAGCCTGTGACAGCAGGTCCCGCGGCTCTTTATGTCCTCCAGGCACCAGGCCATGATTCCACCTCATCTCGCAGGGAATCCAACAACCCTACAGGAAGGCCCATTATGTCCCCATGTCACAGATGGGGACACAAAGGCCAGCAGCACAGCCTGGGTCGCTAGTAAGACGAGCTAGGTCAGGAACCCCATCTCCTTGACTTTGGATTGTCCTAACTGCAGGCCAGCATCTCAGGGTCCTGGAGCTCAGGGTCTCTCTTCCTGGAGCCCCACCCAACACCCGTGAGGCCCCTGTGAACTCAAGGGGGCAGAGCTGACAGATCACCTGGGACAGGGCATGGTGCCCGGTGCTGTGGGCTCTCCCAGTCCTGGACCGTCCGGTCCCCTGCAGGTCGAGGACCTCTGGCTGGGAATCTGCTGGGGCCTCTGCTTCCTCACATTGTCACCTGGGCTGCTGGTCCCCAGACCACAAGCCTGCCAGTCCGAAGGTGACCAACGGTGCCTCCATGGGTTTCATTTGCCTCAGTCCTCCCAGGGACGTCTAGCACCTCTGACACCTGCTCCCCATGGGGCTCCCTCCCCTTGGACTTGCATGTGTTTGGTCTTCATCCCTGGGAACCCATTGGCTTTGGAGCATTTTATGGCCCAGAGGCCTGTGACACCTTTCTCTGGCCTTGGGTTGTGAGGACTGCGTTCCCCCGGTGTGGAGTGTCTGTCCAGATTTCTGCATTTCCCTGTTTCTCTTGGGGCCACAGAGGGACCAGCCGTGTCCTGTCTGGCATCAGGCTGTGGTGTCACAGGAAGAACAGGGGTCTCCACCCCCAGATGGTGCCCATTTTCACCAAAGAGGTCTCTTTTTTCACATCGAATCTTTAATTCATTGGTCATTTCAATGTCAAATAACAAACATTCTATTTCCAATAAACACAATGTAGAAAAATGAATCTGTCCCATCTGAAAAATCTACGTAGGCACAACGGTATCTCTGGTGAGGTTCCACTTACAGGAAACATCCAGAGCAGGTAAAGGGACGGAGAGAAGGCAGATTAGGGGTTCCCAGGGCCTGGACAGGGGGACGAATGGGGAGTGAGGGCTTCGGGTACACGGTGTCCCTGGGAGACTGAGATATTCTGCACCAGTATCCTGTGGCGTGGTCGCACAGCGTTGTGGGTGTAGTCGGTGCTCAGGAATTGTACAATGTAAAGCAAATAAAATTTTTATATAAAATTAGGCCGTCTAAAATAAGTAAAATAAAATAAAATAAAAATAACGACTAAAATAAATACACGATCTGCTGGGGTATTGGGGTTGGGGGATGGAGCAGCACAGGTCTCCCCAGGCAGGTCTTCAGGCTCTCCCAGGGTGGATGGCACCCTTGCAGGGGCAGGAGGAGGAGCAGTGATAGGGGCAGGGACAGGAGGGGCAGGGGCAGAAGCAGGAACAGGAGCAGAACCCGGCTGACTCTGCTCAGGTGCCCGCTGTCTCTGCACGGGTGCCGGGTCACCTGCTGGCTCCTGGGTCCCTGGGGGAGTCGCTCCAGGCACCACCCCTGCCTCCAGAGCTGCCGATGCCCCTGATGGGGCTGGGTCGGGCTCTGGAGCCGCACTGCCTTCTGCACCTGACTCTTCAGAAGAAAACAGAGTGAGAGTTGGAGCGGCTCCAAGTCCTCAGTGTGAGAGAAGACAAGATCCCCCCGAGCCTGCCTCTCCAGGTGCCTCTGCAGAGACACGACACACCCCAGAGCCTCCCAGGGAAGCCGCAGCCAGGACCCCCCCCAGGACCTCTTCCCCCCTGCAGTCCTCAGCTGGGCGCTCTGAGGCCTGTCAGGGCTCCTGGCCCCTCACCGGCCCCTGGGGGCTCCTCCCTGGGTGGCCCAGCAGCACCAACCCGGCCCCAGACACCCACATCTCCCACCCCCGCCTTTTCACCCTCGGGCTCAGCCTCCATGGGCTCCTGGTCCTGACCAAGGACTGGAGAACCAGGACCCTGTGGGGCAGCCTGGGTGGTGGAGGAGGCCTTCCCAGGTGATCTCCAGGCCCTGCTTCTGAGACCTCTGTGTGGCCGCTCTCTCACCAAGTCCAGGGTGGCCCTCCTGGGCCACAGGGCACACATGCATCTCTATCGGGGAGGAAAATCTGGGCTCTGCCAGCTGCCTCCCGATGGTATCAGATCTCTGTAAAGACAGTGACCGGCAGTCGGCCGGGAGGCATCACAGTCCTGCCCCGCCATCCTCAGTGCCCTTCTGCCCCTGCCCCTGCTACTCCCTGATGGGACACAGATCTGAGTGTGCACAGCCCTGCACCTGGGATGCAGTGACATACACCTGCAGGGCTTGGGATGGACTTTGGGGACAAGAGCACACCCTGTCCCTCCCAGCCATCCTTGAACTGGGGTGTGAACATGACCCGCCCACCAGCCTGCTCCTGCTCTGGATGGACTCCCCACCATGTCCCGTCCTCACGAGCACACACACCCTCACACACACTCACACACACAGGGAGGGTCGTGAGGCTCAGAAGTCGGACAATGCGGTGTCAGGCTAGACTGGCCAGTCTGGGCCTCCCGGTGTTACCTCTACGTTCCTCCAGGTATATGGCC
>CM053568.1:3260097-3279755 GCA_028646485.1 Cryptoprocta ferox
GCTTCCCTGGGAGGCTCTGGGGTGTGTCGTGTCTCTGCAGAGGCACCTGGAGAGGCAGGCTCGGGGGGATCTTGTCTCCTCTCACACTGAGGACTTGGAGCCGCTCCAACTCTCACTCTGTTTTCTTCTGAAGAGTCAGGTGCAGAAGGCAGTGCGGCTCCAGAGCCCGACCCAGCCCCATCAGGGGCATCGGCAGCTCTGGAGGCAGGGGTGGTGCCTGGAGCGACTCCCCCAGGGACCCAGGAGCCGACAGGTGACCCGGCACCTGTGCAGAGACAGCGGGCACCTGAGCAGGGTCAGCCGGATCCAGCTCCTGTTCCCCTGGCAGCTCCTGCCTCTGCTGCTTCCAGTGCCTCTGCTTTTGCTCCTGACACTGTTCCTGCCCCTCCTCCTGCCCCTCCTCCTGCCCCTCCTCCCCGTGCCCCTGCTCCAGACCCTGTCCTTCTACCTGCCCCTGCCTCTGCCCCTCCTGTCCCTCTTGCCCCTGCCCCTGTCACTCCCCCTCCTCCTGCTCCTGCAAGGGTGCCAGGAACAAATGCAGAGCCTGAAGACCTAGGAGGGGAGTTGACTGTATGTCTAACCGCTGCTCCATCCCCCGACCCCATTACCCCACCAGAGTGTACCTTCCTTTTTTCCCTTATCCTTTCTCTCCTCTATTGTTTAGTTGTTACTTTATTGTATAGATTTTATATTAATTTTAAATAAAAAATCTTCTTTGCTTTACATTGTAAAATTCCTGAGCACCGACTACACCCACAACGCTGTGCGACCACACCACAGGATACTGCTGCAGAATATCTCAGTCCCCAAGGGACACCGTGTACCCGAAGCCCTCACTCCCCATTCGTCCCCCTGCCCAGGCCCTGGGAACCCCTAATCTGCCTTCTCTCTGTCCTGTTACCTGCTCTGGATGTTTCCTATAAGTGGAATCTCACCAGAGATACCGTTGTGTCTGCACCGAATTTTCAGATGGGACAGATTCATTTTTGTTCTTTGCGCTTATTGGAAATAGAATGTTTGTCATTTGACATTGAGGTGACCAATGAGCTAAAGATTTGATGTGAAAAAAGAGGCCCTTTTGGTGAAAATGGGCACCATCTGGGGGTGGAGACCCTATTCTTCCTGTGACACCGCAGCCTGATGCCAGACAGGACACGGCTGGTCCCCCTGTGGCCCCAGAGAAAAAGGGAAATGCAGAAATCTGGACAGACACCCCACACAGGGGGAACGCAGTCCTCACAACCCAAGGCCAGAGAAAGGTGTCACAGGCCTCTGGGCCAAAAAATGCTCCAAAGCCAATGGGTTCCCAGGGATGAAGACCAAACACATGCAAGTCCAAGGGGAGGGACCCCCATGGGGAGCAGGTGTCAGAGGTGCTGGATGTCCCCGGAGGGACTCGGGCAAATGAAACCCATGGAGGCAGCGCTGGTTACCTTCGGACTGGCCGGCTTATGGTCTGGAGACCAGCAGCCCAGGTGACAATGTGAGGAAGCAGAGGCCCCAGCAGATTCCCAGAGAAAGGTTCTCGACCTGCAGGGGACCGGACGGTCCAGGACTGAAAGAGCCCACAGAGCCGGGCACCATGCCCTGTCCCAGATGATCTGTCAGCTCTGCTCCCCTGAGTTAACATCGGCCTCACGGGTGGTGGGTGGGGCCCCCAGGAAAAGGGACCCTGAGCTTCAGGCCCCTGAGATGCTGGCCTGCAGTTAGGACAATCCAAAGTCAAGGAGATGGGGTTCCTGCCCTAGCTCGTCTTACTAGCGACCCAGGCTGTGCTGTTGGGCTCTGTTTGCACATCTGTGACATGGGGACATAATGGGCCTTCTTGATATGTTGTTGGATTCCCTGAGAGATGGGGTGGAATCATGGCCTGGTGCCGGGAGGACATAAAGAGCCACAGGATCCGCTGTCACAGGCTCCTCCCGGGGCACAAGATCCAGGACGCCCCTTCTCAGTCCCCCCCAACCCCCGCTGTCCTGCCCCAAGGAACACTCAGCATTGGTTGAGGAGGAGGTGGAGACGATCCAGGATGTCAGCAGGTCCCAAGTGAAGGAAGGTCAGCTCTGGAAGGACAGAAGGACGTGTCCCGTGCCACCTTCCAGGGCCTGGGCACTGATGCCCTGTGACCTGACCCTCTGGCCTGACCTGCCGTGTGGACCCGGCTTCTGTGGTTTCACTCCCTCCCTCATTCGCTCCCTCATTCACTCCCTCATTCACTCCCTCCTTCCCTAACTCAGCTTGTGATCTCAGGTCCCTGGCACGTGCTGGGCACCATGATCTCATCAGTGAGCACCACCCGATGGGGTCCCCCCATGTGGCCCCTTCCTTTGCAGGGTCTGAATCTTCCTGTGCTGTGTCCCCTCTGGCGAGTCTGGGAGGCAGGCCTCTGCCCGTGTCCTGGCAAGGAAGCGCGAGGCCAGAAGGTCCAGATGACCTGCACCACGTCCCAGCGTGTGGAGCCTGGACAGACGGTGGTCCCTCAGCAGAGGAGGACTTGGGGCCAGGGAGCCCGAGGGAGAATGATTACAGGGAGCCCAGAGGAGGAGGGGGAGCACCATGGTGGGCTGGTGCTCAGGCCTGCCGGGAGACTGAGTCCTAGCCTGACTGGCTCTGTCCCCAGGGCTGGAGGTCGTCCGTCCGGGTGTTGGAGCTCCCAGGCACAGGCTGGCCCCGGCTCGGGGGAGACGAGGTGCCCGTGGGGCAGGACGGAGCCCTCACGCAGAGGTGCTCCCCAGGGGCAGGTGGACTCCGACCGCCTGAGGGGGCATGTCTGGGACAGCAGTGGCTTTCCAGCCCCCATTTCCGAAACCCAAGACCAAGACCCCAAACGCATCTGCCCCACCCCCATGAGAAACCACTTCCGTCCTTATTCATTTGTTGGTGCATTTGGGCCTGCTCTCAGCACCCTGTCTGCTCCCTGCTGTGTGCGCGTGCCTGGAACACAACAGCGAGCCCAGACCCCACCCAGGAGGTGGTGCGGCCTCTCACCCTCAGCCCACGGGGGAGCGCAGTCCCCATGGCTCTCCTCACCCTAAGAAGACAAGGAAACCATATTCATAAAGAATTTTAATCATTGCATCTATACACACACGCACAGAGCGACATGTGGGGGGACCGGAGACCCGGCCCACGCATCTCTCCTGCACCTCCCGCTGCCCCTGTGCTTGTGTGGCTTTGGCTCTGGGTCTCTCGGATCCTCCTCCCGGCTCCCCTGAAGGCCTCAGGTCTCTGCCCGAGTTCCTGGCTTCGCCACCTCCCCTCTCCTGTGAGGAAGACATCCAGATGCACACCCGGTATTTGCTCCCAGCTTCCTCTCGCCCCCCAGACTTCGGTCACCAGACTTCGGAGTCATGAACACCCCTGGTGTCTTCCCTCACCTCTCCTGGCACTCAGCTCTTCCCAGGCCAGCCCCGAGGCTGTCCTGAGTTGCATTCCTCTCCTCCTGGGAGTCGGGGGAAGGGCGGCAGAGGGTGCCCGTTGGGGGAGGATAGGGCCGTGGCCCCCAGGCAGCGTGCTGGCTTGTCTGCCAGGGCCCCGGGGCTGGGTGAGCCCCGCCTGGCTCTCCTTTCTTACCGGAGGCATTGTTGTCCTAACATGCACCAGGAACACTGAGTGAGGAAAACCACTCAGATTTGGAGGGTGGCTTGTGCCTGGCTTCCTGGAGGCAAAGGGCTGTACCTGTCCCAGCAGGTCACTCTGGTTGTGTTGACCGCCTGTGCTGATTCCTGAGCCTCAGCCTGGAGGCCCTTAGACTATTTCTGGGCTATGTGCCTTGGCTCTACAGTTGCAATAGAATCAGCAAACGGTGGTCAAGAATCACTAAAGCACGCGACTCTTGATATCAGGGTCTTGAAAGCCCCACTTTGAGGACAGAGCTTACCTAAGAAAAAAACAAAACAAAGAAAAAAAAAAACCCACTCAGTCCCAGACCAGGTCCCAGGGAACCCTTGTTTGCAGCTAAAAATGGAAGCATGACCTTTCTTCGAACACTCACCAGCTCCCCAGTCATGTGCCAGGCTCCTGCTTATTCTGGAGACACAAGCTCTGCCTTACAGAAACCTGCCGTCCTCCAGGGAAACCCTAAGGACCCAGTGACGTCTCCAAAGGACCCGAGAGGCTGTACACAGGGTCCAGGAAGATCTGCGTTGACAACTTCAACCTGCATCATTGTGACCTTGAGCAAACCCCTAACCTCTCTGAGCCTCAGCGTCCTTATTTTCTCGTCCCTGCTGTTTCTGTGTGTCGCCCCCCCTCCCCCCGTTACTACTCCCTTATTTACCATTAGGGTGCCTTCCTTTTTTGTCTCTCTTTATGACCCGTCCCTCAGCCACGCCTAAGCAAAGACGGCTCCCTTCCAGGCCCTCCAGCCCTTGGTGAAATGTAAGAGGGTCCCCCTGGGTCTCTGAGAGTCGCTGGGGTGAACAATGGGCAGTGGTACCCCAACAAGCCTTGGGAGGAAAGTATTTCAACTTTCCCAGGGGAGGAAACAGGCTCAGGGAGATTCCAGAACGCACAGGGTGCCCTAGGCCAGCGTGCCAGCAGCTAGGCCCTGAGCAAAGGGGGAAATGCCTAAACGGCAGAATAAGTGCAGCGTTCAGCTAGTTTTGCCTTCCCACGATTGTTTGGAAGCTGTTCTAAAAACATGAAAGTTTTGGGGGCGCCTGGGTGGCTCAGTCGGTTAAGCGTCCGACTTTGACTCAGGCCATGATCTCTTGGTCTGGGAGTTTGAGCCCCGAGTCAGGCTCCGACTCTGTGCTGACAGCTCAGAGCCTGGAGCCGGCTTCAGAGTCAGTGCCTCCCTCTCTCCCTCTGCCCCTCCCCCGCTCACACTCCGTCTCTCTGTCTCTGTCTCTCTCAAAATAATAAAGATTAAAAATTTTTTTAAAAATGAACGTTTTTCTAACTTCTCAGGCCTTCACCCCCACGCTGAGTTCCCGGACCTGCTCTTCTCGACCGGAGCTGGGCCCGCTGCGCGAGAGGCTGCCGCCCGGATGGCCAAGGAGGGGCAGAGCCCTGGGGACACTCTGAAGGCTAGGACCCGGGGGCGGGGCCGTGGCCGGTGGGCGGGGCGCGAGGGGCAGGTGGGCGCGGCTCGCAGGCTGGGCTCGTGAGGGCCCGAGGGCGCGTGTGCGGGGGCAGCGCTGGGGGCGGGGCGCGCGGTTCCCCTTCCCCTGCGGGCCCCACCCGGCCCCGCCCCCAGCCGGAGACCGGGCGCCGGGTATCCGGCCGCGTAGCAGGGTCAGCGCGGGGCGCGGCTGCGTTCGCCGCGCGGCCACCGGGCATCGCCGGGGCCCTGGGGAGCCGAGTCCCTGCTTTCCGGGCCGGGGTGCGCCCCTCCGTGCGTCCAAAGCCGGTCCGGCTGCCAGGGGTGAGTCTCCAGCCCGCGGGGACAGTCGCGCTTCCTTCCGTCCCGCGCAGCACCAGAGCGCTCCTAGCCCGCAGAGGCCGGCGGAAGTCGGGTGAGCGTCTCGGCCGCAGGCAACAGGGTGCGGACCCCTTTGGCCGAGGAGGACCCCGAGACGGTGGCGGAGGGGGAGGAGAGTGACCTGTCCGAGGTTACCGAGCCAGGGGGAGCTGAAGCGCGTTCCCGCCGTCCCCTGGAGAGCCCAGACCCAGCCTCCCGGAGGAAGACACGGCTGCTCCCCCCGCACCCCCACCCCATCCCGGGGGGCATCACGGCCGCCCCTCGCGGCGCAGCTCCCACGCAGGCCGGGTGTGTCCCAGCCTGGCCCACCCGGGGCTCGATTTCCGGTATCCTGGCTGTTGCCTGCAGGAGTCCTTCAAGCCCCGCCCAAGCGCCCCCGGCCTGCACTGCTGGGGGTCCCCGGCCTGGCAGCCGCCCTCTGCTCCTCGCCGAAGGCGGCGGTTGGGAGAGAGATCTGAGAGCCGCTGTCATGCCTAGGGACACCCAGGGGAGGGGAGGGAAGCAAGGCTGGGGGCGCTGTCCCCTGAATAGGGCGCATTCCTTTGCAGGTGCTCGCTGACCCGACCCGGAGGCACTGGCTCAGAGCCTGACAGCCCGCGGAGAGGTGACTCACCAAGGCACGCTCAGCCGCTACAAGCGCCCAGGCTCAAATGCTGTGCCCAGCGATGCGCTGCCACAGACTGGCCCTGGGCCTAGGATTCTGCCTGCTGTCGGGCGCTGCCCTCTGCTTGCTGTGGTGAGGAGCGCCCCCTTCACCCCTGACTCCTCTCTTTCTTGGCTTTGCAACCCCTCAAACCTTGACCCCTTTATGGATTCCTAGGTCCCATCACCTCTCGGCCCACCTGTCCCCCGACCCCAGCCCGAGTAAAACCAAACTAGTTTTGACTTCTGGACTTTGCACTTGCTCTTTCCTCTGCCTGGACCATTCTTGTAGCCACGTTAATGAAGAACTGTCCACACACCAAAATGCACCCCGTGTGTTCCTTCTCTGAAGCCCCACCACCCCTGCCCCCACTCACCACCACTCTCTTATGTGTGGGGTCTGGCATCAGGAACATTCCTTCCCTGGGAAATGAATGACTGCATTGCAGAAGATCAGGAGGCTTTGACCTCCGAGGTCAGCCAGACCCAAGGAGTTGGGGGGGGGATCCCCAGATGCACCCCGCTGCAGGCCTTCACTCCCTTAACGTGCACCAAGTGGGCTTTCAGCCTCGTGACAGTCAACAGGTGTTTTTCCTCCCTAGGATGTATTTTGAGAACTGGCTGCTGGTCTCCTATGTCCCCTATTATCTCCCCTGCCCAGAGATCTTGTAAGTATGGGGCCGGGAGAATTTGGGGCCCTGGGGGCTGCCTGGAGTGGAGGCAGTGGGAGAGTTTTAAGGTCAGTTTGTAGGTTGTTCCTAAGCTCATGATTCTGATCAGTTTGATAAGTGTTTGGGTAATTTATAGGCTGCCACAAATACGGAGTAAAATTCCTATTTCCGTTCTGCTGTGTCCGAGCAGCGCCCCCTCCGTAGTTTGGCCTTGAGCATGCCGTACAACTCTGCGTCTCACTTGCTTCATCTGTGAAATGGGATGATAGAGGTGTCGCTCCCGGCCAGCTGGAGCATGCAGTGTGATTACGTCTATAAATAAATAGCCCGCTATAGCAGGTGGCACATATGAGGTGCTTAGGAAACGGTGCTTTTAGGACTTGGCCTTTGGGCTAAATTTCGCGTTCAGTGAGGACTCAAGGAACAAATGAACGTGTGACCAGTCTTTCCCCACAGAAGGCACCTGAGGTTTTGAGAGTTAAGACCGAAAAAACGGATTGGCACGGTCTCGAGGGGGTATCTTCATGATAGCTAAAGGGATGTTTCAAATCTGGATCCTAGACTGCTTGCTAATTATCAACAAGGTGGGTTTTACGGTTATAAACACAGAGTATCGTAAATTAGGAAGCTCGAAAGCAGAAAAGACAAAGGAAAAACAAAACCCTCTTGTGTCCTGCGGGTCTGAGTTACACTTTGCTTCCAAAGTTCCCTGACGACTTGTTGGTTGCTGTACGTTCTAAATGAACGGACGGTGCATCTCACTTGGTTCTAAAAGCAGAAAGCCCGCTCAGGTGCTCTCTCTCAAAAGTAAATAAACGTAAAAAGAGCTATGATCATAATGTTTTTTGCAATGTTCATCCTGTTTTCCCAGAATTGGCTATATTCTTTGGCATGTGTTTCTTCTTCACGGTCCCCGCCATTTTACTGCCCTCAGGAGCTGGGTCCTAATTCCCGAACCCCTTCCCCTTTCCCTCCAACAATGGGGGCGCCGTATTTTGGTTGTGTCCAATTCCCCAGTATTCTAAATTAGTCTATAATGAGCAGCTTTGGATATAAAGCTTTTTCCATATTAAAAATCCTCTCATGGGGTGCAAGGGTAGCTCAGTCGGTTGAGCATATGACTCTTGAATTTCGGCTCAGGTCAGGATCTCACGGTTCGTAAGCTCAAGCCCCACCGCCAGCTCTGCGCTAATAGCACAGAGCCTTCTTGGGATTCTCTCTCTCCCTCTCAATGCCCCTCCTCTGCTCACTTCCATTCTCTCTCTCTCTCTCTCTCTCTCTCTCTCAAAATAAATAATTAAATTTAGATAAAAAAATAATAAAAATCCTTTCATTGGTCCGTTCCCTCCCTGGGCCAGAGGCTGTGGACAGATTCTCGATCCAGCTTGCCTGTTGTTTTCCAGAAGGCCCACGGTACATCACGTGCTCACACCGTCACGTCCACAGAGATGCCCCCCCACCCCACCCCGCCCAGGCCTGTGTTAGAAGAAGGGCTAGGTGTTGCAAAAAGCAAATACCAAACCACCCTGCTGATTGGCGAGACGGGGAATGCTCTCTGTTGGGTTTCAATTTCATTTCCTTGATTCCTACCGAGGGCCTCGTTTCTCCCACCCGCCTCGCACGAGCTGGACTTCCTCTTCTCTGATGCACCTGTCCCGCCGCCCTCTCTCCTTGGCCTGTCTGTGGCTCCTCTAAGGGTCACCTTCGGCCAAAAGCATTTGCTACATTTTTTCTACCGTTTGGTTCTACTCAGCTTTTTTTTTTAACGGATTGAAGTTGGAGATTTTTGTTTGTGTTTAATGGTTAGTTACATCATCTGGATTTCTTCACTTTTAGTTTTCCTACCTTCCTGTATGAAAACATGAAGCTGGATTTTTTTTTCTTTTTGGTCTGGCTTATCTGTGGCTTCGGTATTCTTACAACCAACGTGCGCTTTATTTTTTTTTTTGTTAATGTTTATTTACTTTTGAGAGAGGGAGACAGAGCCTGAGTGGGGGAGGGGCAGAGAGAGGGGGAGACAGAATCCGAACAGGCTCCAGGCTCTGAGCTGTCAGCACAGAGGCCGGCGCGGGGCTCGAACCCATGAGCTACAAGATCATGACCTGAGCCGAAGTCAGACGCTTAACCAACTGAGCCCCCCAGGTGCCCCCTGACGTGCTCTTTAATGAGGCTGGAGTGTGGCTGGGCTCAGGGAGAGACGGGGGTCCAACCGTCCAACCACCAGGGCCGTGGGCCCTTTTCCTCCTCACTTCCTGCCTGCTCAGAACGCCGTCACTTTCTGAGCAGGGACCTGAAGTGGGTTTCTTTGTGTGAAACGAGGGCAGACAGCCAATTTGAGGGGCTAACTTCCAAAAACTGTTGATTCAAGAGTATTAACTAATCACAGAAGGATAACTGTTACAGGATTCCACTTATAAGAGATCTCTAGAATAATCAGGTCTCTAGAATAACGGTTACCAGGGGCTGGACGGATGGGGCAGAGGGGGAGTCAGTGTTGAAAGGGGACACGGTTTCCGTTTGAGAAGATGAGAAAGTTCTGGAGATGGATGGCGGGGATGGTTGCACAACAGTGCGAAATGTGCTTAATGCCCCTGACAGCACGCTTAAAAATGGTTAAAATAGGGGCACCTGGGTGGCTTGGTGGTTTGAGTATCCGACTTCGGCTCAGGTCATGATCTTGTGGTCCATGAGTTCGAGCCCTGCATCGGGCTCTGTGCTGACAGCTCAGAGCCTGGAGCCTGCTTCGGATTCTGTGTCTCCCTCTCTCTCTGCCCCTCCCCCACTCGTGCTCTGTCTCTCAAAAATAAATGTTAAAAAAATAAATTAAAAAAATGGTTAAAATAGTAAATTTTTGTTTTGTACATTTTACCACGAAAAAAAAAAAGGAAAAAGAAGCATAGACTAAACGTTGGTAGGAAAACCAATTTTTAAGGAGGCTTAAGCTATCCTATCAAAGATGCCATATTGAAAATTCTTGGGGTGCTTGGGTGGCTCAGTCGGTGAAGCATCTGATTCTGGACTTGAGCTCAGGTCTCGATCTCACAGTCTGTGAGAATGAGCCCCATGTCTGGCTTTGCACTGATAATGTGGAGACTGCTTGGGATTCTCTCGCTCTCTCTGCCTACCCCCCCTCCACCATGCGCACTCTCTCTCCCTCTCTCTCAAAAATAAACAAACATTTAAAAAACAAAAAGAAACAAAGAAAATTCTTTACTGAATAGCAGGCACAGGGTCCTCAGGTGCTCTGCGCCTTGCAGCCAACCTCAGGCATCTTCTGGAGCTGGTCCACGCCAAAGGTCCTCAGGCGTTTGCCTTCTCTGGGCCTCACTTCCACTCTCTCGGGGAGGACTTTGTCGGGAGGACTTTAGAGCCCGAGGAGTCAAATGTCTGGCCCCAGGTCTCTCCAGCCAGTTAGGGGCAGACCCAGGGGCTCTCTGCAACCTGCCGCTTCCGTCCTTAGGGACCTCCTTACTTGTCCACACAGGCTGACCCTGGCTGTCGCTGGCCACACAGGCTGCCTGCCTAGAAGGGGACAAGACGGCTGGTCTTAACAAGCGTTTGCTCTGTGCCGGGCCTGGGCACATACCTTGTTTAATTCTCAAGGCGGCTCTAAGGGTTAAGGGTGGTTACCCATTTTACAGGAAAGGAGGAAAAGTGGGGGCATCAGTCAGGGTGCCACTAAAGAAACGGAGCAGAGGCAGGAGGGAGAAAGGTAGATTGGCCGATTGAGCTAAGCCAGTCTGGACCCCGGTGGAGCAGGCGGGAGCTCAGGCAGAGCTGACCCTGACCGACTTGCTTCGCGGAGACCCCAGCTCTGTTCTTAAGGCTTTTCACCTGATTGTATCAGGCCCACCCAGGCCGTGCAGGATATCCTTCTTTTTTTCTTTTTTTTTTTAATGTTTTATTTGTTTTTGAGAAAGTGCGAGCAGGGGAGGGGCAGAGAGGGGGGGACAGAGGATCCTAAGCAGGCTTAGAACAGCAGCGAGTCTGACGCGGGGCTCGAACTCACAAACTGCAAGAGCATGACCTGAGCCAAAGTCGGATGCTTAACCGACGGAGCCCCCCAGGCGCCCGGGATGATCTTCGCCTAAGGGCAGCTGGTGTCCACCATCCACCATCACAGTGACGCCTCTGTCGGTGTTTGGCGTAACTGGGCGCAACAACTGCCCATCACCACGGGCTCAGGCGAAGGGACTCGCCCGAGGTCCCCAGGCTAGAAAGCAACAGAACAGCGCTCACCAGGTCTTTGCAGCTTCTCGAAACTTCTGCCCGCTGCCAGGCCCCTCCGGAGTGACAGGGGTGAAAGAGCATCAGCTTTGGAGACAGACGGCGCCGGGTACAAATCCCCGCCTTGCCACTTAGTGACCCTGGACAGACTGCTTCTGTGGGAGCCCAGCCCCCACCCCCAGCGGAGTGGGCATGCAGTGGGGCAGGTCCGACGGAGTCTGCTTGGAACCCGGAAGGGTGCCTGCCGTGGGGGTGTCTGGTCTCCACTCTGTCCTTCCTGCACTGCATCTGTCTGTCCCCAGCCCTGGCACTAACCGCTCTCTCTTGCCTCCGTTACCAGCAACATGAAACTGCAGTACAAGGGGGAGAAGCCATTCCAGCCTGTGACGCAGTAAGTGGACTGTCATCTCCCCCTTTGTGGCCCCCGGGGGTCGGGGGCTGCCTCCCCTCACCACCAGCCCTTCTTGGTTACAGGTCACTGTACCCTCAGCCCAAGCTTCTGGAGCAAAGGTAGGTGTTGGGTAGGGCCTGGGAATGGAGAGATCTGGTGTGGGGAGGGAAGGCGGGGTGGGCAGAGCTCTGATTTATAAGCGGGAGGTGGTGGGGATATCAGGTGGCCCTGGGGTCCAGGGAGTCTGGGACCTGGGTTCCAGTCCAGTTCTGCCACTAGCTGTGTGACCTTGGGCAGGTTACTCAACAGCTCTGGGCTTTTTTCTATGCAAGTGGATACTACCAGCCACCTCCTAGCGGGTTGGAGGACTGGATGATGAGCTGGCGTTTGCCGAAGGCACGGCTGTGTGGCGGGTGCCCAGTCCACACCCCTCATTGATTCGGCAGCTTAGCGGGCACCTGAAATGCCAGGCTCTTTTAGAGACTCGGCGTGCGTCAACTCCTGGTCCTCTCACCTGGGCCGGGAGGGAGCCTTTATTACCCGCGCTTTCCACATGAGGGTAGTGAGGCCCAGAGACCGGGGTGGAGCTGCCCAAGGTCACACGGCGTAGGAGGCAGGGCCAGGAAGAGGCTGAGGCTTTCACAGGGAAAGGGCCTCAGTGCCCACGGCCTCCCCCCCCACCCCCGCTGCCAGGCCTACCGAGCTGCTGACCCTCACACCCTGGTTGGCGCCCATTGTCTCGGAGGGAACCTTCAGCCCTGAGCTCCTGCAGCGCATCTACGAGCCGCTGAACCTGACCATCGGGCTCACAGTGTTTGCCGTCGGCAAGTGAGTAGTGGGCCGGGTGGCTGGGCCTCACTGAGCCACGGACCAGGCCCTGTGTAAGTGGGAAGACGTGAGGACACCCCGTTGCCTCCTAGGCCCTCTCTGCCTCCCCTGACCAGGACCAGGCAGGTTTGAAGGGATGGGAACCCTCAAGGCCACCTCACATAACTGGGGGGCCGTGGTCAGTCTACAGGCGGGTCCAGGCCTGCCCTCGGGGCCCTCTCCCCTCCCCCCACTCTGGGCCTGCCTACTCTCTGGACACCTCCTGTTTTCCTCTGCGGTCCCTCGCCCCACCGGGCCTTTCCTTGAGGAGACACCACCTGACAGCCCGCCCCTGGGAGAGAAACCAGTGGGGCCCCAATGCCGAAAGGGCTGGGGGCGGGGGGGGGGGGGGGAGGGAGGGCGCCATGTCAGGTGACCTCGTGGTCCAATCAGCCTTGACCTGGGGCAGGGGGGACAGCTGGGACCTCCAGCCCCAAGCCCCCTGGCCTTGATGCCGCCCGCTTAGCCGCCTCGTTGTCACTTTCCTCTCTCTGAGCCTCAGTGTCTCTGCCTCTGAAATGGGGCTGCACGGGGGGAGGCGCCTGGCTGGCTCCGTTGGTGGAGCGTGTACCTCTGGCTCCCGGGGGGCTTGAGTTAGAGCCCCGCGTTGGGTGTAGAGAGAACTAAAAAAATAAAAATAAACTTTACAACTGGGGATTGCGGTGCCTGCCTGCAGGGTGTTTAAAGAGGTCGGTGCTGCAGTTGTGGGGCTTTGCCAGAGAAGGACCCCGGGGGTCACAGCTGGGTGGCTTCTCAAGGTGGGGAGCTGGGAGGTGGACCCCGGCCACGCCCCGTGGCCCGCGGGTGACGAGGTTCTTCCTGCCAGGTACACCCTCTTCGTCCCGCACTTCCTGGAGTCGGCCGAGCGGTTCTTCATGCGGGGCTACCGCGTGCACTACTATGTCTTCACCGACGAGCCTGCGGCCATCCCTCGGGTCCCGCTGGGCCCCGGCCGCCTCCTCAGCGTCATCCTCATCCAGAGACACTCGCGCTGGGAGGAGATCTCCACGCGCCGGATGGAGACCATCAGCCGGCACATCGCAGAGAGGGCGCACCGGGAGGTGGACTACATTTTCTGCCTCGACGTGGACATGGTGTTCCGGAACCCATGGGGCCCTGAGACCCTGGGCGACCTGGTGGCCGCCATCCACCCGGGCTACTATGCTGTGCCCCGCCAGCAGTTTCCCTACGAGCGCAGGCGCACTTCCACCGCCTTTGTGGCAGATGACGAGGGGGACTTTTATTATGGCGGGGCGGTCTTTGGGGGGCGGGTGGCCAGGGTGTATGAGTTTACCAGAGGCTGCCACATGGCCATCCTGGCGGACAAGGCCAATGGCATCATGGCCGCCTGGCAGGAGGAGAGCCACCTGAACCGTCGCTTCATCTCCTACAAGCCCTCCAGGGTGCTGTCCCCGGAGTACCTCTGGGACGACAGGAAGCCCCGGCCACCGAGCCTGAAGCTGATCCGCTTTTCTACGCTGGACAAGGACACCAGCTGGCTGAGGAGCTGACGCCAGAGCCGGGGCTGCCAAGGATGGGGGACCCCAAGCCCTGCGGCCAGCTCGCCCCCGCGGAGCACCCTGCTCGTCCCCGGGGGAGCACCCCTCTCGCCCCGGCGGAGCACCCTGCTCGTCCCCGGGGAGCACCCAGCTCGTCCCCAGCAGAGGACCCCGCTCGTCCCTGGCGGGCACCCAGCTCAACCCCGGCGGAGCACCCCACTCATCCCCAGGGGAGCACCCTGTATCAGTGCCCCCCCCTTCTCAGGCCTCAGGTGAGACCCGTCCGGTCCTGCCTACCTCAGTCTACTAGCAGAACTCACCTGGAAGATGGAAGTGGAAGGGCCTTTGTAAACTGTAAAGGGCTGCACGGATAGGAGTGGAACACAAAGATCACAGCGCAGTGTGGCCCAAGAACGGTCAGAGAGGAAGAGGTGAAGGAGACAGGGCCGCAGGCCTTACCCAGCAGACGTGCCTTTGGGGCAGACTCCGGCGTCAGCCCTACTCAGTGCCTGAAACCCCACCTCTGCCCCCTTTCTGTTGCCTATTTGCCCTTAAACTTGCACTCCTGCGAGCCCAGTGGGAAAGGCACCCAGACCCCTCTTCTCGGGCTGCAGGGGCCCCGGGTGCTGGGACGTCCCCCAGCCACACAGAGCCAACCCCTCGCTCGGCCCTGGAGTGAGCCTTTGCAACAGAACAGGCCTGGCTCTCTCCGGTGCCGAGTCTAGCCCGCGCCCCGTGGCAGACCACACTCCCTGGCACCAGCCACCACCCCCTGTGTAAGAGGGTTTGGGCGGTTTTTTTAATAAAGGTGGCGCGCGCCAAGCCCTCACCGGGGTGTTTTCACCTCCACATCCGAGTGTCTGCGCCGCCAGCCACTGGGGATCCGGGCAGCCTGGATCTCACGCGCAGTCAGCCGCTGGGCGTGGAGGAGGGAGGGTCCAGCCTTCCAGAAAGCCTGCATTACAGCGGCCGCTGTATGCGGACAGGATTCCGCTCCCGTTCTCCCAGGAGAGGGCTGGAGAGAGAACGTGCCATGCCCCCGACAATCGAGGGGCCAGAGCTCACCGGCTGGACGCCACATGGCCTCTAGGCCCCTGATGCATAACGAATGCGTCTACCAGTCCCTCCTGAAACCCGGGCAGCCTCAGCCCTGTGAGGCCACCGGCGGGTGTGGGGCTCCACGGCTGTGGTGCAGGCCCAGGATTAGAGGGCCTGGGACGTCAGCCTCACCAAGGGGGCAGCCCCAGAGGGACTTCAGAGCCCCTGCGGTGGGTGCGTCTGCCTGGCAGGACAGAGATGGAGGAGGGGGGTTTGGTGGCCCAGTGTCCCCTCCTCCGGGGACAGCATCCCCTTTGCCATGGTGGGGGGGGCACAGAGGGATACTCTCTGACCACGTAGGGAGGTAGAGGCACCCAGCCATGTGCCCCCCCCCGGCAAAGCTGGGGGTCAGCCCAAGACCCACTCCTGTAGCCTGCGGTCTGTCCGGCGGGCAAGGACTGATTACAAAGAGTATGAGCAGAGGGGAGACCTTGGGCCGGGGAGGGCAGGTCAGGGAGAGGCGCCGAGGTGTCAAGGGTGGGCCCACAGCCCGTGTGTCCTGGTGGGGAGCACCTGCTTTGCGATGCAGGTTATGTGGCAAGAGCAGGGCTTGCCTTCTAGAAGCTTCCACGTTGGGACCCCTCGAGGTGGAGACCAGAGAAGGCCTCAGGAGGAGCTGGCCCTGAGGCCCAGGTAGCAGCAGCAGCAGCAGCAGGCTTGCAGGGGAGAAGGGAGCCCCTGCCTCGCTCCCAGCCCGGCCTCTCCCGGACCCAGCTGATGGACCTTCCCAGCCTCGGCCCCGCGCCCCCAAGGAATACGGCCGACACCGGTCCCCATCGCAGGACACGGCTCTCAGACACGAGCTGAGGGAGTGACACGACTCAACTCTTAGGACCCAATCAGGGCCCGAGCTACTTTCCAAAGAGGAGCTGAGGGCTTAGAGCCACAGCTGCTCCATGGATGGGGGGAAGCGTGGGGCCTGGTGGGGGTGGGGGGGTGGAGGGGGACGGGGCCTGAGCCGGCAGACGGAGGGCCCAGAGAGAGTCCCAGCAGTCCTCACCCCCCGACTGGGAGCATCAGGTCCGAGCCACCGGCACCAAGGTCGCCAGGGCCCATCCACACTGCACGGGTGCTTCTTTAAGAAACAGACGAAATCACAAACACAACATGTCTGCCGCGGAGGCCCCTGACACTTAGGCTTCCTGTCCCCTCGTGGCCAACTGCTTCCTCCCCGCACCATCGCTCGGCCGGAGGGCCTGGCCCGCACACCTCTGCTCACACTGCCCACCAGTCAGGTCTGCGCGTCCCACGACCCGGCTGATTTCTGGGGACTCAAACGCCTGACATCACCTCCAGGATGTCCGCGTTGATCTGTGCCCCCCTCCAGAGCGGGTACCTTTCAGTGCTCCCACGAACCCTCCCCATCCCTGTGTCGTTGACGACGTCTGCCCGTGCGCACCCCTCGCCCCAGCTGGCAAACTCCAAGATGGGGTAGACTGGGGTGGCCCCGATTCCCCTGGTAGCTGAGACCCAGGAAGCATCCGATAAATGTTGAATGACTGTGGGAGGCCAGGAAGCACCTGTGGGATGTTGGACACATCATCTGAGGCCTGGGGTGGAGATCAAATGAGACTGTGGCTGGGACGCCTCTGGACACCAACTCCTCCAGGACAGCTACTTCGCGACGTGGCTAGTCCGGGCCCTCCGAGCAGCACGCCCCACCCTGGAAGGAGGCAGCAGCTGGCCCCCAGAGCCCCCGTGACACAGGAGGAAACTGAGGCATCCTCCTCATCCCTGCCTGGTTTTGGGGACCCATGCCTGAGTGGGGCCAAATAACATGCCCACCAAACTCCCTCCAAATCGAGGATGCTATGGCTCTGATAAGACTGCCAGGAGTTAAGCATCCAACTCCTGATATTGGCTTAGAGCATGATCTCACGGTTTGTGAGTTCAAGCCCCGAGCTGGGCTTCATGCTGCTAGCATGGAGCCTGCTTGGGATGCTCCTCCCTCTCTCTGCCCTTCCCTGATCACATGCGCTCTCTCGCTCTCTCAAAATAAACTTAAAAAAAAAAAAAAGGCTGCCTGAATTGTCTCCCCTTTTCTCCCCAACCTGCAGTGACCCCCGACTCCTTACCTGATAGGCAGAGCACTGCATGACCTGGTCCAGATGCCCTCCCCAGTGTGCACCCCTCGCCTCACTCCAGCCTCCCTAGAGCCTTCCTCCCGCAGGGAGCCCACCCCTCAGAGCCCCCTGCCACCAGTGACCCTCTCCATGGCTCCCATATGGGACACCCTCACGGCCAAGGCTGGGCTTGGAGGCCACACCTTTTGAGTCATATTGACTTGGGTTCAAACCCACAGCGGGGCCATGTCACACAAGGCCCTGTGACCAACAAGCTTATATGGTGGCTTTTCGGAGTCTCATTGAAAGGGGTCTGTGACCCCGACCCCAGAAGGGTGACCTGGAGGCACAGGGGGAGTCCCACCCCCGGACAAGGCCTGTGATGGTCAGTGCAGGGCTCAGTGAGGGTGAAGACGAAGGGCTCTGAATCCCCCTGGTTCATGTTCACGGCTGGACTTGGGTCACTCAAAGCTGAATGACTTTGATTGCTGGAGGCGCTGCTCATGAAAAAAGGGGTGATGGGGCGCCTCGGTTAGGTCAGGCTCAGCCAGTTAAGCACCCGATTCTTGATTTCTGCGGGGGGGTCATCATCTCACCGTTGGTGAGTTCGAGCTAACAGTGCGGAGCCTGCTTGGGATTCAGTCTCTCTCCTCTCTCTGCCCCTCCTCCTGCACTCTCTCTGTCTAAATAAACAAATAAACTTTGAAAATAAAAAAGGGGGGGGGCCTGAGGGGCTCAGTCCTCTGGGCGTCTGACTTCGGCTCAGGTCATGATCTCACGGTTTGTGACTTGAGGCCCCATCTGGCTCTGTGCTGGGAGCTCAGAGCCTGGAGCCTGCCTGGGATTCTGTGTCTCTCTCTGCCCCTCCCCTGCTAGTGCTCTGTCTCTCCTTCAAAATAAATAATCGTTAAAAAAAATTTTTTTTTTTTAAGAAAAGAGGGGGATGAAATCACCGAGTGCCCAGGGGGGTCCTTTGCAACACTAACTATGACCATCCTTCGCATCCCCGTGGAGGACCCCCTCCTCCCTGGGCCTCCTCCCACACCCCCAACTCCAACCAGGGCTGCAGCCAGGGCCACGCGTGTTCCTGCCAGAGAGACTAGGAGAAGAGGGGTAGAGGCGGAGGGGGAAGGGGCGCACTGACCTTCTCCTTGCCCGTACTCGGTGTCCACTGCCGCCTCCGGGTCCCCTGGCCCAGCCATGCACCCAGCTGGCCACTGCAGGCTCCATGTGGGGACCGGGACAGAAGAATAGTGCTATATATTCAGAGATTCCCAAGTCTCCAGGTCTCCACGCCAACCCGGCCCAGCGCCCGCCCGCCCCCCGCCCGCTTGGGTTCGGGGTGGCATGAGGTCCTAGCGGGTGCGGGCGACGCGTGGGACCCGCGCCGCGCTGAGCCCTCGGGGTGCCGCGGCGAGACGCGGCTCCCGTGCACGCGCTGTCCGCGGGCCCGCGCAGCCCCCGTGTGCGCGCGACAGTGGACACGAGGCTCGGGAGCCTGGGCGCGGCCCACCCACCGCGGCCCGCGGGACGGAGGCCGCGCGCGCCCCCGAGCGCGCCCCGGAGCGCGCGCGGCGCGCCCCGCCCCTCACACCTGCGGCGGGCGGGGCGGGGCCGAAGCTGTCCCCGCCCACCCGGCCGGAGCCCGGGAGCCCGGGCGGAACCGAGCGGCGGGGCCCGAGCGGCCGGCGGCGCAGCGCGGCGCAGACAATGGGAGCGGCGCGGGCGGCGGCGGCGGCGGCGCGGGCGGCGGCGGTCGCGGAGCCCCGGGCCCGGCGAGGACGGGAGGCCGCGCCATGAGCCCCGCAGCCGGGCGCCCCCCTGGGCCGCGCGCGGGCCGAGGCGAGCGGCCTCTGCGAGCCCCGGGCCCCGCCCTGGGGCCGGCGATGCGCTGCCAGGGCTGAGGATGATGGTAGATTGCCAGGTGAGTGCCCCCGCCCGGCCCCGGCCGCCCTCCGAGCCGGCGGGGGTGGAGGGAGGACCACACGTCCCCGGCCCACACCCCATCCGGCGAGGAGGGTGCACGGCACCGGGTCCACGCTGAGCGCGCGCTTACGCAGTTCCGCGTCCAGCCCCTGCTGGTACAACTGGGAAACTGAGACCAGGAGAGGCGGGGACTGGCCCGGAGCCGTGGGGTGAGCAGGGTCCGGAGGAGGAGGGAAGGGCCCGGCTCCCGGGCCAGGGCTCAACCCTCCCATGGGGTTTCCAATGAGAATGAGAGCCCCTAAGATCCTGAGGGACCCTGTCCGCCCCCTACCATCTGGGGCCCTTTCCTATCCCCACGAGCCCGCAGGTACATACACACATTGACTTCACGCATGGGGACCATGGGATGGGGTCAGAGGAGGAGTGGACGCTGCGGAGGTGACAAGGGGGAAAGAAGAAAGGGATTGGAGGCAGCTCCGCCACAGGCAGGGACATCCAGGCTCCCGGCAGCATGAACAGGGCTCATACATGGGGAGGGGCGACATAACAGCCTGATGGCCTGCGGGATTCCCATGGCGCCCAGGGGGCTGCCTGGGCTGTGCACTTCCTCGGGGCACCTGGAACTAGGAGACACCCCCCTCGTTGGAGGGGGCTACAAGACCAGTCCTCAGCTTACTCCTGTGCAAATTGGGCTACGTAGACGAGGTGTCCTAAGGGTCCCACAGCCTTGTCTGTTGACCTCGAATCTCCATCCCTGACCCGAGGTGCTGCTGGGAAACAGCTTTCTACTCCCTTAAGGTCCTTCTGAGCAGAGGGCAGTCTGGGGGATGGGGGACTGAGGACCTGGGA
>CM053568.1:3280255-3311067 GCA_028646485.1 Cryptoprocta ferox
TCTGAGGCTCCGAGATGTGAGGCGCCCGGAGGGGGCGGGGAGCCGCTGGGCGGCGCAGGGGCCGTGCTCACCTTTTGAACAGCAGGTCCAGCACCTGCTGGGTGGTGGTGAAGGCTCGGTATGTGCACAGGAAGATGGTGACATAGGACAGGTCGCTGCCCTGGAAGGCGGGCACCAGGTGCTCCACCAGCTTCTCCAGAGTGCCGGCTTTCACCGTCCGCACCTTGCAGGTCTCGTACACGTTCAGGGCTGACTCGTTTTCACACTGCGGTGGGGACACAGGTGCTCAGATGAACTCCCCAGGGCAGGGGCAGAGAGAGAGGGAGACATAGAATCCAAAAACAGGCTCCAGGCTCTGAGCTGTCAGCACAGAGCCCAACGCAGGGTCGAAACCCACCAACTGTGAGATCATGACCTGAGCTGAAGTCGGACACTCAACCGACTGAGCCGCCCAGGCGCCCCAAAGGTTCTCAGCTTAAAAAGTGGAATCAGGGATGGGGAGGGCTAAAAACAATACTAACGCAGCACAATCGGGTCATCCTGTTAGCGACACGTAAACAGAAAGCCCTTCCCAGTATGACAGGCATCGCTCCCGTGAGCCCTGGCAAAGCCTGCCAACCACGGAGGCTTGTTCTGGGGCCAGAAGAGACACGCCATGTTCAGCGCAGTCCTGGGGAAGTGGCCGTGGGAAGTAGTCAAGACCAGTGCCCACAGCATTGAGAGTCTAAATCACTGCACCAACCGGCCTCCCTTCTAGAATGCCGTGCAGCCGAGGCAGGCCCTACCTCTGGCCTCGAGAGTTCCGGGGCTGTGCTGCAGGAGACAGCAAGCTACGCAGCAGCCGCAGCCTTTGCCCCTTTTGGGTAAAACCAGCCTTTCCAAGTGAGGGGATGCGGAAGGCCTTGTGGGTCTGCAAGGGTGAGCTCACAGCCCCGGACACAACCGGGGGCCGGAGTAAAAACAAGAAAACCTGGGGCAAGATACAAAATCACTTGCGGCCAAACGTGGCAGAAAACTGTCTTTGTTGTGTTTTGGGAAAAGGGTCTTTTTTGGGGGCGGCGCCTGGCTGGCTTGGTCGGTTGAGCGTCCGACTTTGACTCAGGTCATGATCTCGCGGTGTGTGGGTTCCAGCCCTGCGTCGGGCTCTATGCTGTCAGTGCAGAGCCTGCCTGGGATCCTCTACCCCCGCACCCCTCCCCTGCTTGTGTGTGCACATGCACTGGCTGTCTCTCTCAAAAAAATCCCCACAAACATCAAAAAATATATATGTGTTTTAGGGGCGCCTGGGTGACTCAGTTGGTTGAGTGTCCAACCTCGGCTCAGGTCATGATCTCGCAGTTCGAGCCCCACTTCGGGTTCTGTGCTGACTGCTCAGAGCCTGGAGCCTGCTTTGGATTCTCTGTCTCCCTCTCTCTGTCCTCCCCGACTCAAGCTCTCTCTCATAAATAAACATTAAAAAAAATTAAATATGAATGTTTTAACAAAGACTCTTTTTTTGATGTTGATCAAATATGTGCAGAGTGATGGTCCTGGCCAAGCCCAGGACCGGACAGTGGGGAGCGGAGGGCACGGAGGCCCACGTTCCTCTAGGAGGGGGACCGTGGGGCCCTCAGGCAGGAAAGCCCTGGGAGGGAGCCCAACAGAGTGGCTGAGTGGTGTCTGGAACCCGGGCCTTCTCAGGGTCCTGGAGGTGGAGGCCCCCACACCTGCACTCACCCCGAGCCAGCGTTGGCCCTTGTTGGTGCCATGGTGTGCCTGCACCTTTCGCAGGGAGATGGAGTAGATGACCCCGTTGACCAGCTCCTCGCCAATCTCCTGCGTGCAGCTCTGTAGAGACAGTGCCCGGCCACCGGGCGGGGGCGTCAGGGGCTGTCCCCAAGAGCCTCTGGTCCCCAGCTGAGGCCGTGTCCACACAGGTCCCCCAGGCCAGGATTCGATGGGCCACCAGCGCCAGGGCTCTCGGGCATAATATCAGGGCAGGTGCATGCCGCCCCCATGCCGCCCCCAGCACCCCCCTTCCCACCCCGCCAGCCACAAGCTAGGTATGAGCAAGACAAGTCCACCAGGCTCCCGAACCCCCAGCAAGCTCCTCGTGCCACCCAGAAGGAGCAGAAGAGCCCTGAGAAGGTGCCTTTCCCATGGCCTGGGGCCCCATGTCTCCCAGCCCATCGTGTGCCCCCACCTCCCGCGTCAGCATCCTGGCCCAGCCCTGGAGTCGGCATCACGGGTCTGGGGCAGGTGTTGGGCATCCCCGAAGGCCACATCCGATGCCACTTCCTTCCCTTTCTGCTCAATCAAGCCCTGGCGCTTTCTTGGCTAACAGAGGAGTTCCCCTTCCCTGTCCGTCATCACGTGCATGGGGACGTGCGTGGGCACAGGGTGATGGAGGATGGGGCAGGCATCTGGGCAGATGACTGGGCATTCACGGGACCCAAAACCACAGGGCTGTAGTGGGGACAGGAAGGGGGGTCATCTGGCTGCTCCCTGGACTGGGAGCAGAGAGGAAATCCCCTTTTTTTAGGGGGCAGCCACCCCTCCCACTGAGCAGGCTGGCCTGGGGCTGTTACCATCAAGCCCTGGCTAAGGCCACTTAGCCTCGCCCACCTGCCCCTGTCCAGGGAAGGGCGAGCCTGCGGTGGGAAGGGGACCTCTGAGAGTTTAGGGAGGAGCTGGGACATGCCAGCTGGCACAGGGCCACATCGCACAGTCCTCACCCGAAGCCGGGAGTGTGGGTCACTGCCCCGACCCAAGGCGGGCGTGGAGCTTACAGAAGACCCAGGCGAAAGTGCTTTCCCTGAAGCCCTCGGCCTAAGCTGGGCCCCTGCTGCACCCCTGGGGGCAGCGATGGGACGCCTGGGCCTCTCGCCCCCTGCCCACCCTCGAGGGCCCTGGGGGCTGCCCTCGGGAATGCCGCTTCCTTTGACCTGTGGCCGCCCTCCCACACTGGGCACTATGCCACTGGGGAAGCCACTGCGATCACATTCTCTCCGGAGAGAGAGCCAGCGGGCTTCTGGGAAGTTAGCGGGAACCACAGGCGGAGATCACCCCGACTGAGCGGACCCTCCCACGCCCATGCCCCTCAAAGAGCCGGGGCACGTGGAAGTCCGGCCCTTCCACAGAGGAAGAGAAACTCCAGAGGCTCACTTTCCCTGCCTGGAAGAGGCCTCGGACGAAACAGGCTTCCGGGACCAGCTGTCCCCCTGCAGGACTGGGGTCCCATCACCCCGGCACGTTCTCCGGGGTCAGGCCGAGCCTCGGCTGGGAGGGCCTGCCTTTCTCCAGGGTTTTGGAGCCACACTTGGCCCAGCTGGGAACCAGTCCATGTCCTGAACACCCAGGTTGGCGGCAGTGATGGGGAGGTCCCCATGCAGGACCCGCCTGCCGGAGGGCAGTGGACTTGAACTCCGCACAGTTGGGGAGTTCAACTGGCTCCCAGTGGGGTTCCATCGAGGCCAGCCATGGCAGGGGCTTCGGCCAGGCCATCGCCGGGCCCTCCCGGCGGGTCCAGAGAGCAGGCGCTGCAGTGAGCCACCAGCCTCAGCCTCGCTGGCAGAGCAGCTGGCCTGTGCGTCACATGGTCCCCGAGCCCCGCCCCCACCCCCGGGGGCCCCCTTCCGAGTGGGGTGTGGGGGGCAGGGCGGGACACCAAAAGGGACAGACTGGAGTCACTGCCCTGTCACACAGATGGGGAGCTGCTCTAGCTCCCTCACGCAGCAGAACAAAACCAGCGGCTCACGGCAATGCTGAGGCAGGCGCCATTGAAACCAAGAGAGGACAGAGACGCAGGTTCCCAAGTAAACTGCCCCCGGGCCTGGGCAGAAACTGGCAGACTGGGGCATTTGTTTCCAGCTCCCACCCCCTTCCAGGGACAGAGAAAAGACGCAGCCAACAGCCTGGCATCTGTCCCCCAGGACCCTCTGGCGCAGGAAGCACAGGGCCCTGGCCCCTGGGGCGACCCTGGGCCACCCTGTTGGCAGGCTGGCCAGCATGCAGGCCCGGGAGCGGGTGGCCCGGTGAGGGCAGGGGGGCTCTGGGGGAGAATGGGAGTGGCCCAGCAAACAGCAGATGTCCCCAGGGGAAGCTTCTGTAGGGAAAAGACTGCCAAAGGGATGGCTGTGTCCTTGGGGGACCAGTGTCCCCAGGTCCCTGAGACCCAGTTGGCAGCCGTGTCTCACACGCTGCCTGACCTTCCACGGTTTGGCTCAAGCGGGGTGGGCTTACCCCCAGGCCCCCGGTAAGCAGAGGCCGGCAGCAGGGGCACCTCTGTGCCCCACCCTCTGCTGCCCTCTGAGTACAGCCCAGAACCCCAGGGACAAGAAGGAGAAACAGCCTGGGTGGCATCTGGTAGTGTGTCACCTGATCAGCCTTCTCAGGGTGACAGGCCAGCAGGATGCCTGTCCCCATCTGACTGCAGGCCAGGCCCCATTCCCTCAAAGGAGAATAATGGGGTGGCCCGCCCCACCCCCTATTTCGGGACAGACGTGAGGGGACCTACTGGCTTTCCCCCAGTCCTGCCATCTGTCCCGCAAGGCGGCTCAGGCCCCCACATCTGGAGATGGCACAGCACAGCACCTTCATTCCAATCATCCCTCGGCCCCCCCTTGGGTATACCTTTCCCAGGGAAGCCACAATGAGGGGCCATAAGGGGCCTCCAGACCCACAGGCGCCTCCACCTCAGACTGGCTTCTCCCAAGAGACCTGGTCCAGGGCTGGGGCGGACGAAGAAGGGCCCCAGCCTGTACCACGGTGTCCTCCTGTCTCCTCTTTGGGCTACACATGGAGACCTGGTCACACTCACACTCAGGCCGGGGGGGGGGGGCGGGGGGAGGGCGCTGCCTGGGGCCACTGGCTCACGGAGGTTACCCCAGGCCCTCACCTGGACACTGGCCAGCACCCTGCAGCCCTGGGGACACGAGGCCCCTCCCCGGCACCCACCAGACCCCAGGGCGCCGCACCTCCCTGGTCCTGACCTCAGTGAGCTGGTCTGTGAAATGGGGAAAGGAGCAGCGGCTGCCTACAGGGCAAGAGTGGGGGTTAAGGGAATGCACGCGGCGTGCCCAGCTTGGCACCTGGCATGTGAAAGCGCCCAGGAAGCGGGGACAGGTGACCTTGTTGCTGCTGGGCAGCACCCAACAACCACAGCCCCCAGGGGCTGCTGACAGTTGGCGGGAAAACCCTGAGGGCACCTGAGGGAGGCTGGCCAGAGCCCTGGGAACCTGGAGAAGGGCCACTGCGGAGAGGGCGGGAGAGGGCAGGCGTCCTAAAACTGCCCGAGCCAGCCCTGCCAGCCCTGCAGCCTTCCGAGTTTTCGGCCTTTTGCTCAAATGCGGGAGCCACAGCGGGAAACAGATGAGGGCCTCATCGGCCCTCCCGGGATCCCAGGCTCCTGGGACAGTTTAAACGCGGCATCCCACACCCATTCACAGAGTGGAGACTGAGGATCCGGGCTGAGGAGAGAACTGGGACTTCTCAAGTCCAAGTCCTGGTTCATCTCTTAGACCATAAGCTCCAAAAACTGGGGAGGAAGGAAAAAGGCCCCTGGTGGGCAGCAGGGACCTGCCTGCAAGCTCTGGTGGGGGTCCTGCACCCTGAGCCTGATGGCACAGACAGGACCGGGTGGGGACCCAAGGTCACTCCTGGATGGGGGAGAGCCACACTCCTGGCCCCCCCGACACTGAAGCCCACAGAGGCAAGGGGACCTTTGCTGGGGACCCTCCAAGGTGCCTGGTTGACAGGGATACCGGGGAGCTGGGGGACCCCAGAAGCTGGAATTTGGGGACCAGCCTCATGGAGCCCCCAAAGAGGCTATTCCCAAGAACCCTCGCCATCAGCCCGAGTCCAGTTACTCATCAGCATTTAAAGAGGAGGAAGTTTGTGGCACCTGGGTGGCTCAGTCGGTTAAGCATCCGACTTTGGCTCAGGTCGCAATCTCAGTTTGTGAGTTCGAGCCCCACGGCGGGCTCTGTGTTAACAGCTCAGAGCCTGGAGCCTGCTTCAGATTCTGTCCCCCTCTCTCTCTGCCCCTCCCCTGCTCATGCTCTATCTCCCTCTCTCTCAAAAATAAATAAAAAACAATAAAACAAATTTTAAAGAGGAGGAAACATGCTTTGAGCGGGGAGGGGTGAGGGCGCCCCCAGGCTGGCCCTGCCCACCACCTGTTGTCCTCCTGTCCATCCGAGGCCGGCTCCTGACTGTCAGGCTAGCAGGCCACCACAGACCAGGCCTTTGAGGGAGTGTAGCTGGTAACAGCTGAGGAGGAGGGTGGCCTGGTCCCAAAGGGGGTGCAGGGCAGGGCGAGCTGAAGGGCCAGTCCAACCACAGCGTCCGATGTCCGTGGGCATTGCTGGGCGCCAGGCTTTGCACACACGCCTCACGTTTAAACTCCCCAACGCCTCACCTGATGGGTGAGGGAGGAGCTGGGCGGGGAACTCACAGGTCAGGAGCCAGGGAGGGGCGGCCCGGGCAGGGATTTTAACCTTGGCCTAGGACCCTCCCGGCCAGGCCTGGCCGCTGCCCTGGTCCATTGTGGCTGCTGCACTGGCAGCCTCAGAGCAGGGTCGAGAGAGGGGAAGGCCTTCTTTAGAGGACACAGCCCACTGGGGACGGAGGGGCCCAGCGCTTGCACCTTTCCACGCAGGCGGGGTTGGGGGGCGGAGGCCGGGGTTCCTGCCGCGGGGCCCGGAGGTCAGCTCTAGGACCCAGGCCTGAGAAGCACCTCGCCAGCTGCGCCACTGCAGCCCAGCCCCAGAGCCCGGAGCCCAGGCACTCCCCTGGCACCTTGTCGGACAGCCCGACCACGGCAGCCACCACCCATCTGGCTCTGACACCACGTCGGGCACTGCAGGGACTGCTCGCCAGGCTGCCTCTCTCAGTCTCCACTTGAACCCTAGGCGAGGAACTGGTATCAGGCCCATTTTCCAGATGAGGGAACCGAGGCTCAGGGTTGGGGAGCAGGTCCAAGGCTTCAAGGGGCCCCGCAGCAATCTTCCCTCAGAGCCCCAGCTCTGGACCCGCACGCCCAACGCTGTCCCTAGGTTCAAAAGGACATTCTGCCTCCAGGTGTGACTGCCTAGCGCTGCTGCCCAACCGTTCCCCAGGGCGGAGAGGGAAATGCCGAGGCAGCACCTGCACCCCGAGAGCTCCCCAAACGCAGGCCCCTGAGCCACATGCCCCTGTCCCCCGCTCACGAAGCAATCTCCCAGCTATTCATCTGCTCGCTCCCAGCCGTGGGATGCAGGCCCAGGACAGCTCGACGACGTTCAGTTTCTCCTTCCCCGAGGCTGTGGGTCTCTACTCCCACCCCGAGAAGTGCAGCTAGAGCTGCGTGTCCGGGAACAGCGCGTCTCTGAGCCCAGGAGGCTGGAAGCCTGAGCCCGGGACACAGTGGCCACAGCACGGTACCGAGCCACGAGTGCCATTGGGCGGCCGGCCAGCAGCCCCCTGGGAGCCAGTCCTCAACTGCCTGGGCGCCGCGTCCTGAAACCGCCTCCACCGGCTTGCTCAGAGGCTGCCGGGGGCCAGCACGCAGTTATTCCAATCCTTTCCACCAGCAGTGAAGACCAGGGCCTAGAAACACACGTCCAACTTCCAGGTTGAGGATGGAAGGGAGCCTCGCCTGTGAGCAGCCTCACCTTGGCTGCCCCAGGGAGGCAGCTGGGCAGAAGGCACGGGGACCCAGCACCAGCCAGCCTGGCCCCTCTTCCTCTTCTGGTGGGGTCCGTGGGGGCCCAGCAGGTGGCAGTCAGTCCCCTCCTGAACTTGATTCCCCCTGCAGCCTGGAGGCTGCCCCCTCCTCAAAGACTGCAGGGTGCAGATAGATCAAGACCCCCTCCCACCCGAGGCTAGGCCTCTAGGGCCTCCCGTGTCAAAGGCAAATGCACACTGGGGGTGAAAACTGAAGAGCTGCACAAAGTGTGACCAGGAGACCAGACGACCAGGAAGGAGGCAGGGGCCTGGGGGCAGGGAGACTCTCCTATTTATTTCTACCGGAAGAACAGAGAAGCCCTCCTTATTCCGTTCCATCCAGGCTCAGGCCTTACGGTTCAGAATCCCATCTCTGCCACTCACTAGCTTGCGGAGTTTGTGCAATCTAACTTCTAGGACCTTCGTTGTTTCATCTGTGAAATGGGCAAGCGATGATCCTGGCAGCAAAAAGACAATAATGCATGTGTGTTCCTTAGCGCAGGGCCTCCTACAAAGTGCTGGCTCATATGAGCTACGATTTTAAACCTCTGGGGTCCAGCTCCGGGCTTGCTTCTTCCCAGAAAACCTCCCCAGTGTCCTCTGGCCCAATGGACTTTTTGCCTCCCTCTGGTCTATAAGCATCGTTACCCCTCACTTGCCCGGGGGCTTCTGAGCTGCCTGGACCTGGGTCTTTTCCCCAGACAGCTCCATTGCCCTCCCCACACATTTAGAATCGCCCCAACAGTGAGCTCTGCCCTATCCTTCTCTGGTCCTTGCGGTGGGCTCTCGAATACAGCAGGCCCCCAGTAAAGAACAGCCCACGTTCAAATCCTGGCTGCGTGTCCTTCTTGGCTGGGTGTACGTTAAAATCAGGGACTTCACTTCTCTGACTCCCCCTTTATCTGCTAGAAAGTGGGGTCAACGATTACTCGGCAGGGTTGGTCAAGGCCAGCTGGAGAGAGGGGGTGGTGCCTGAGGCTAGTACTTGCTGCAGCCTGAGAAGTCCTCCCGGCCTGGCCCCAGAGACGACAACGGCATGGGCCAGATGACCTCCAGAAAGCAGAGAGCCCCTGAGGCCAAGCTGGGTCAGCAGTGATTCTCGAACACGATGATGACTGGATGCCCAGATGTGCAAGGACATCTGGCAGCCCAGAGCGGGAAGGGCTGGGTGGAGGCGTGGTGGGGAAACAGGGACGGGGGAGGGCCAGCAGAAACTGCCTGGTGGTTTCCAGACAGGACAGGGACCACAAGCGGGGCCGCTGCAGCTCTGGCTGGCTACAGAGACCAGGAAATCAGCCCCAGGATGAGGGGGGTGGGGTGGGGGCACTGTGTTGGCAGGAGGGACAGGGACTTCCCCGCACCCCCCCCCTTCGGCCCATGGTAAATGGTCATTGTGTTTGGTTTCCGGCAGTGGCCTCCTCTTCTGCCAGGACCCTGGTTTTCCTGCCCCAGCCAGAAGCTTCCCCTTTGATTTCTAAACAGCGGCCATGGCCTGGATCTCAGCGCTGAGGCCGGGTAAGGGAGAGCAGCAGCGAAAGAGGGAGACGGAGAGGGGGAGGGGGAGCGGGGAGCTGGAGGGAAGGCAGACCTCGGGAGCAGGGCTAAGGGCTCAGATCTGCCTCGCCCTCGGTTCCTCCGGGATGCAGATGGACAGAGAAGCCACAAAGGGTCGCCCCACCCAGGCCAGGAACCTGTCCGGCCCCTGTGCGCACGCACGCACGCACGCTGGACCCTCCCAGCACACAAAGCTGGAGCTGCTGCCAGACATAATGAAAGTCAGATGAGTACTGGGCTGGTGTCAGGCCTCCCACCCCCACCCTCCCTAGGGGGCCGCTCCAGCGAGGGCTCGCCTGGCCCCGCCTGGCCTCGCCGCCATCGGCTAAGCCATCCGCCAAGCTCCGGAGGAGACTCCCGGGCCCAGAGTCCCCTCAGCCAGAGCTCCCCGCCCCATCTTCCCCCATGCGGGGGCACGGAGACATGCTTTATCGTTGGGTACATACACATCTAGTCCCTGTCTGGGAACTGGGGGTACACACGGGCACAACATCCAGGCTGGCAATCTCCAGCAATTACAAGGTCCTGTGGCCTTATGTGATGGAAGGGGAGGGGGGACCAAGTGGGGGGGGGGTCCTAACCAGCAGGGGGCTCAAACTTCACTGTTAAGGCTCTGGCTTGGCCTAGATGCGCCCTGAGCCCCCAGACCCTGGGACAGCCTGTGTCCAGGCCCCACGCCCAGGCAGAACGGGGCGAGGGGGCCCGTCCCTGGATTCTGCCGGACTCTGCTATAGTCAGGTGCACAGTCAGGTGGGAGGCGGGGACGCCACGACCCACTGGGCCCCCCTGCCCAGAGCACACCAGAAACGAATGACCTAGCCCTCACCCAGTTATCTCCACCCCCCATTCGTGACAGGCACCTGCCCCTTTTCTGAACCCTCCCGAATCCTTATGAATTCAGGGTGTCGGCGTAGTTTCTAGTCAACCAGAAATGAGTCACCCCTTCAGCCTGAGAGGCCCTTCTCCCAACCTCCCTGCCTGGACACCTAGCCGCACAGGTCGGAGGCCTGCCTGTCTGCCCTCCACCCTGCTTCTCCGGGCAGCTCTGAACACCGGATCCCCGGATCCCCGTCTGCCCCCAAGGGGTATTGTCTGGAAGGCCCTTGTGGTCTCCGCTGACTAGGAGGACTCTGCCATCCTAACCACTAGTTCACCACCTGCATCGCGGAGCCTAACCGCTGGTGCAGGCCCGGCCCCTGCTGTCAGAAGTTCACGGACGTAAACAGTGACAGCGCCCCGGGAACAGCTCTACCTGGGCTGCAGGGGCGCGGGGCTGGCACACCTAGAAGCTCGGCGGGGCCAGGTCCCGGGACAGACGGTGGCGTGGGGGCGTGGGGGGGACCACTTAGTCCCGGCTCTGGTCCCCAAACTGTTGGACTTTTCGCGCGGCAGCCCCCACGCCCCCCTCGCTGTCCCCGCCTTTGCGCGCAAGGCCCCTCCCCGGCCCGCTCACCCACCTCCAGGCGCGGCAGGTCCGGGTCGAGCTGCGTGAAGCTGTGCAGCACCACCGGGCAGCTGTCGGGGCCGCCCACCTCCAGGCGCACTGCGTCCCACACGCTGCGACTCCGCCGGGAGCCCGGAAACAGCGGCTCGGCGCCGCCCGCGGGCCCGGCCGCCTCGGCCCACATGCGCTGCACCATAAACGGCTCGCGGGCGCGCGGCCGGCCGGCCGGGCCGCGAGACCCGGGGCGGCGCGGGCGCGGGGCCGGCCCGGCGCGCGGCGGCGGCGGCGGCGGCGGCGGCGGCCCGCGCGGCTCGGCGCAGCCCGCTCTCTGCGCCCGCAGCCCGGCCCCGCGGAGGCCGGGCCGGGGGCGGGGCCGGCGGCGCGGGGGGCGGGGCCGGCGGCGCGGGGCGGGGCCGGCGGCGCGGGGGGCGGGGCCGGCGGCGCGGGGGGGCGGGGCCGGCGATGCCGGGAGTGTGTGTGTGCGCGCGCGCGCCCTCGCGAGCCTGCCCTGAGCTGGGCCCGGAGTGCACGTGCTGTGCGTGCCAGGGGCCCGCGGTTAGGCACCCTGCGTGGGTGCGTGCGCTGGTGCCGTGCCTGCGTGGCGTGGGTGCTTAGACGTGGTCGAGCCGCCCTGGTGTCAGACCTGCCTCCCGCGAATCCCAGTTAAGTCTAACTCGGTGGCCTCGGACAAATTGCTCAACTTCTCCGTGGACCTCCTTCCTCTAAATGTGCGCCACCCACTGCCAGCCACCTGCCACCCACCTGCGGAGAGGATCGCAGCGGGGAAGCGATGTGCAGCGGGCAGCCGGTGCCTGCGCCGGGCTCTGTGCTCCTGAGCCCTGGGATGGTAACTGTGTCTTGGGTGCCCGTGTGCGCGGAAAGTCCTCCGGGCCGTGTGCGCGTTTGGTGAGTGGGGAGGCCCTTGCTGCGCTATTACCTTCCAGCCCTGGCGAGACTAGCAACCTCCCCAGAACCGGCCTCCCACCGCTGGGCCCCACTTTCTCTATTTGGAAGACCAGACTACACATTCCATAAGCATACCGTGTGTACCCACTGTGTGCCAAGCCTCAGTTATCCACGGATGGCGGGGCCCCAGCATGCGCCACCCACCTGGGCAGCTTGAAGACCATCCGGCCTTGAGGCAAGGCCTTGACAAGGACCGGCAGAAAACGACTGGGCAGTTTCTATGAAGGGTATTAAACATGCTCACGCCCTTTGATTCAATGATCCACGGGTAGGAATTCACCCGGCGGACGCAATCAGGGAAGGGACATGGGTCTCTGTACAAGCATATTTATAGAAACCTCCATTAGAGCTGTGCCGAACTGGGGGGCCTGGGTGGCTCCCTGGGTTAGGCATCTGACTCTCGATTTCAGCTCAGGTCATGATCTCATGGTTTGTGGGTTCGAGTCCCACATCCGGCCCTGCGCTGACAGCATGGAGCCTGCTTGGGATTCCCTGTCTCCCTCAAATACATAAAGAAATAAATAAACATAAAAAAAAAACCAGGGGCTCCTGGGTGGCTCAGTCGGTTACGTGTCCAACTCTTGGTTTCAGCTCAGGTTAGGATCTCACGGTTTTGTGAGATGGAGCCCCACATCGGGCTCTGTGCACTGACCGAGCACAGCCTGCTTGGGATTCTCTCTTTCCCCCTTTTTGCCCCTCCCTCGCTCATGCATGGATGCAGTGTCTCTCTCTCTCTCAAAATAAACTTTATTTCTTTAAAAATTAAAAGTAAATAGGGGCGCCTGGGTGGCTCAGTCAGTTAAGCGTCCAACTTCGGCTCAGGTCACGATCTCACGGTTCGTGGGTTCGAGCCCCGCGTTGGGCTCTGTGCTGACAGCTCAGAGCCTGGAGCCTGCCTTCGGATTCTGTGTCTCCCTCTCTCTCTGACCCTCCCCTGCTCGCGTTGTCTCTGTCACTCAAAAATAAATAAAAAACATTTAAAAAAAAGTAAATAAAGGAAAGATGGGTAGATTTAGTTTGGGGTGGAGATCCCTAGGAGGCTGCTTAGAAAGCTTCTAGGCTCTGTCACCCTGTCGCCCTCAGGGAGGGCGAGAGGTGGGTGGTGCACATTTAGAGGAAGAAGGTCCTCAAAGAGCAACAGATGGGTGACCTGGCCGCTGGCCCCTGCCCTCTGCCTAGACACTCCTCCTCCCGCTCCTTCTCCTGGGGCTAAGCTCTCAGCGCTGCCTGGGAATTCCGAGCGGATTCAGCACGAGCCTGCCCTCACTTATCTCTCTGCTCTCTTTACCTCCTTCTCCCAGGGAGGGGCCTGGGAAGCAAGCTCCGGCCCATTTTACAGCTGGAAAGGGGCCCGCGCAAGCCAAGTGACTCAAGGGGGTTGGGGGATTGCACCTGATACCAGCACGTCTCCAACCTTGAAGGTCCAGGTGCTGGGGTTGGGGCCCAGGTCGGTTGGAGAGGTGAGGAGTGGGGAATTCAGTCACAATACCACCCACCCCCAGCACCGGCTGGGCTGCCTGGCATCACGCACAACCTGCACATCATTTGCGTGGAGGGGTTGGGGTGGTGTACGCTTCACTCGACCAGTCTCTCTGGTTCTCGTCTGTCTGTTTTCACAAAGTCCCTTTCCCTGCCTTGTTCACCCCCCACTTCGGGGCTCACCTCGGGGGCCTTGGCAAACCTGCTCACTGCCCCCGCTGCACGCACATGAACGTGCACATGGGCGCATGCGCACACGCCACAGCTCCCAGGGTGCTGGTGTACACAGAGGACAGGCTCAGACACTGCAAGGCCTGGGTTTGAAGCCCAGCTCCACCCTTCTCCTACTCTGTGACTCCTTTACCTCCAGGCAAATCACCTCCCCTCCAAGGCAGTTTTCTCCGGTGTAAAGGGATAACTAATGGGACCACAGGCAGAGCACCTCACCCAGGTGCTTGGGGCCCCCAAGTCAGAGGGGCCAGAGACTCTGCCCCACACCGTCAGTGACAGCGGCTGTGAGTCACAGGGCACCTCGTGCGTGCAAGACCCTCTCCTGAGCCCTAACACACCTCCCTTCATAATCCTGCCCCAAAGCGGGGACCTTACCAGGGCAGGGGCCGCCCCAAAGTGGGGACCGGGGCAGGAGGTGCTCCCTGATGGAACAGAGCCATCTACAAAGTGTTCTTGCCAAAAACGAAACTTGCATCCAACCAGGCTTGTGTGTGTAACCACCATTTTGGGGAATTACAGGGGACAGGGGAACACGTTAAACACACCGTGCAGGGGACAGGGGAACACGTTAAACACACTGTGAGGACGCAATCCACGAACTCCAGACTGTAGGAATCTCTACAGGACAAACCACCCAGTTTCTTCAACAAATACATCTCAGGGGGAAAAATAAAGGGAAAACCGTAGATTAAAAGAAAACTAAGAGACATCGCCAATGACAGCATGTGGATTTTGTTTTGTGATTTGAACAGGGCAACTATTAAAAACAAAAACAAAAACCTAAGGGACCACTGAGAGTATGTGAACACTGCTGGATCTTTGAGGATATTCAAAATCATTTTCTGGGTGTGACCACGGTATTGCAGTTACTATTAGAGTAACAGGATTTTTACAGATGGAACAACGTGCCTGGGACTGGCACAAGCCTTGTTCCCGCGGGGGACAGCAGGACACAGAAGTGGTGAGCGGAAACAAGAGCGTCCTCGCACTGGAGTGGTTAGAGCTGGGGATGGTTTATGCACTTTCTCCATTTTTGTGTCTATTTGGAATCTGCCATCATAAAAGTTAAAAAAGAAGGACAGAGTTTGAGACTCACCCTCAATGCCCCTGAGGGTCCCAGCAGCCATCAAGGGAGGGCAACAATCTTCCGACCCCATGTCATGGCGGGGACACGTGGCCAGCCCCGCCGTTTTCCATGGTCCCCACTCACCCCATGCCCATGGGTGCTCCCCGCACCCTTAACAACAAAAGAGGCTGGGGGTATCACTTGGTAAGCCATGGCAGTGGGCGGCTGGCAAACCGAGTCACACAGTGCACATGGGGCTCCTGGCAGCCCAGTGACCTTGGGTGGGTGAAGACCAAGGTTATAACCCTGCCCTTGGAGAGTCTGCTGGGAGAAACAGCACAAAGCACTGCAGAAAGCGTGGGGTTGTTAGAATCAGGGCCTTCCTTTCATCCGTCATCCTGCTCACGCCTCACCCCACCCCCTGCAGTCCCAGCTTCCCAGCCTTTCCCTGGGGAGTGCACCTGCCAGTCCCCGGGGGCCACAGTAAGCTCTGAGAACAACCGCGTGCCGTACAGACCGTCCCGCAGCCAGGATGCTCCCCGCGGAGGCAGCTTACGAGATGGGCAGAGAACCGGCGGCCAGGGGCTGGAGGCAGGCCACATCGGCCCACACGTGTGTTTTGTTTGGCTCGCAAAGTATTTTTACGTTTTTGAGCCAACAGTAAAAGGTCAGGTGATTTCATATAAAAGTCCGCATTTCTGGCTTCTCCTTAACTTCAGACAGTCTGGCCACGCGGGGTCTGTGTTCCGGAGCGATCGGAGGCTGGGCGGGAGCTGACGGGCAGATGTCCCCTTTGGGCAGGTCCTGTGCTTGTGGGTTTGCCACAGACCCCACCGGGCCTTCCATCGCTCCCTGGCCTGGAGGACCCCTGGACAGCCAGCCGCCTCCAGTCAAAGGGAGAGGGGTCCTGAGGCCAAACCCTTGGAGCAACTTTTCCTTCCTGCTTCCAACCCACATTTGTCGCCCAGACAATGGCAGCCAGAGGGTTTTGACCCTTCAAAAGGGCCCCCACTACCCTCAGGGCAAAAGACCGATTGCTCAGTAGGGCCCCCGCCTGCGTTTTGGGGGTCCTCTCTCACCTCGCCCAGCCAGGCTCGCACAGAACTGCTACAGTCTCGGGCGCCTCGAGCCATCCCCTGCCTTCCGCCCCGGCTCGTGCTTCCTACCTGCTGCCCACCCCTTGCCCTGTACACAACAGGTGATTCATATGCTGCTCCAGTGGTCGCTCAAATCAGAGCCCTGCTCTGCCTCTGCGCAGGGTCTCAGGGAATGGGGTTTGGGCCTAGCTGCAGCTCTGGGGAGGTCTCAGTGCAAGAACTGGGCTCAAGGCAATGTCCGGGCAACCACCCAGGCCTTGCCCATCACCTCCTCCGACCTGGACTCAGCCAAGGCCATGGAGGGCGCCGGTGGCCTAGTGAGAAATAGCAGCCAGGTACCTGGACTTGGGTCGGCCGTCAGTGGAAGACCTTTCACCTCTTTCTGAGCAGGTGGAGATCACCTGTCTGTGTTTTGTGGTCTATATTTAGAGCCTGAGGAGGACACGAAGAGGGTGTAGCCTGGCCAGGCTCCGGAGTCACTTCCCGACATCAACGTCACCATTCCTGGCCTGCCTGGCTCCCGGGCTGGCCCTCTGTGGGCGCGTGAGCACGCACCTTGGAAGGAGACGATGACGCACCTGGGCTAAGAGCGTAGGCTTAGCCCCACCTCCTCTGTCGCTGGGTTCCTGGGAACCTCCAGGGGCCTCCCTCTCTTCCTCCATCTCCTCCTCCTCCTCCTGGAGTGGGGGTGGGATGGGGAGGAGAGTTTCCTACAAGCTGGAGGCCGAGCTCCGGGTTGGTCAGGAAGTGGAAAATGAAGCATCCAAACCTCGCGGAGACCATCCTGGGTGGAGGGCAGTGATATCATTGTCACCCCCAATCTCTGACCTCACAGGGCGTTACCGCCCCGGGGTAACTAGAACAAAATACATCCAGGCCTGGAGCCATGGAAACGGCCCGGGACTGCCATGCCAGGACTGCCATGACGAAGGTTCCGGATCAGCCCGGGGCTTGCTATGGGGGCCTCACTGTCCTCCCCAGGAAGTGGGCACTCGCCGCCCCTGACACTGACTCTTAGGGTGTCAGGGGGTCACGCAGAGGAGCACAGGGCAGCCCGCTGGCCCTGATAAACGGCATCCACACGGTGGGAGCCAGGGGCCACTCTGACAACGGTCCCCCACTCCTGGAGCGTTCAGGGCCCCCCACTCTGGGGGTCACTGACCCCCGACACTTCTGAAGGCCACCAGCCACCGTGTGACGATGGAGGTGAAGGGAGGAAGGAGGGAGAGGCAGGAGACCCAAATGGATGGAAATGCAGACAGGGACTGCAGAAGAGGCCGACACACAGAGAGTAACAGAGAGGGGAGCAGTGGGAAAGGCAAACAGAGTCGGAGGCAGGGTCCCATCCCTCACAGAGCCCCACCAGATGCTCACTGCCCACCCATGGTCGAGGGGGAGCCCTGTAGGTTTGGGAAACTCTCTCTTAAGATCTGGAGCCTAGATCTGTGCTCAAGTCCCTGCTCTGCGCCTTCCTGGCCTCAGTTTCTCCATCAGTAGGATGGGGTGATAATATTGCCACCACCTGGCTCTCAGGAGAGCGGATGATAAAACAATGCACAGAAGCCCTTGGTAACCGGAGGAGCACAACAGGAACAGGAGACGCTGGGAGAAGCCACGGCTACCCGGCCACGGCCGCCCAGGCAGGGGGCGGGTGGACAGGCCGGGCTGGGTGGGCGCACATGGGCACCGCCGCATGCGCCCCCTCCCCTCAGATGCGCACGGGGGATGGAGACGCCTGCTGGCTTCCAGTCAGACTCCTTCAACCAGTTCTGAGGGAGGGGAGGGAGGCACGGGCCCTGGCGGTGACCCACCCGGCCTCCCGGCAGGGGCCCTGGTTGCCCTGGAAACTCACCTCGGTGGCTGGTGCTGGCACAGGTGGCGGCCAGGGTGTGGGGCTTCGGAGAGTGGCGCGGCGGGCGAGGGCCCAGCGCCTGGCCGTCACCACGGAGACACAGGCAAAGAACACCCAGCCCTTCCTCACCCTGGGCGCAGCGGGCCTGGCTTCCCGGGCCATGGCGGCACGGGAGCCAGGCAGGGGGTGGGCTCCCAAGGAGGCCCTCTGCCAGTCTGCCTGGCTGCCTGTCTGCCCTGGTGGAGTCAAGCGCCCGAGTGCCTAGGCCTGGTGTCACCTGCGTGTCTGTCACACCTGCTCCCATGATGGGCAGGGCCAGGAATTCCCGCTGGTCCCAGGCCACAGGCCAGCCGAGGCCGTGTGGGCAGCCCCAGCCAGATGGGCTCCTCTTGGCTGGGCCCCGTTGTCCCCTCCAGTATCCCAGGGCCCCATTCCCATTCCCTAGAGTTAGAACGGTGGCAGGTGTAAGTCACCGAGATCAAAACAGGGCTCAGCCAGCGGGCCACCAGGCAGGTGTGAGCCCAGCTAGGCGGTGTTGGAGGGAGCACAGGACATCCCCGCTTACTCAAAGTGACCGCCTCATTCCTGAAGCCTTGCCTGCCCCCTGCCCTCAAGCACCTCAGCCGTGGTCCCCAGATACAAGACTCCACCTTAGTGTTTCTTTGTTTTTGAGAGAGAGAGACAGAGCGCAAGCGGGGAAGCAGCAGAGAGAGGGAGACACGGAACCCGAAGCAGGCTCCAGGCTCTGTCTGAGCTGTCAGCACAGAGCCCAATGCGGAGCCCGAACCCACAAACCGTAAGATCATGACTTGAGCCGAAGTCGGACGCTCAACTGACTTGAGCCACCCGGGCGCCCCTACAAGACTTCATTTTCAACTGCAAGACTAACCAAGGGTTGCCAACCATTTATTTTGCCAAGTAGCATAGAAAAAAAAAAAAAAAACACCATCGTTACTGTCATTCCAAAAAAGACACCACCAAAAATAACTAGGACACACCATCAGAAAAGAGGGCAGTTGTTACAAGAACGCATCTGGCTTTAAGAAAAGCTCACAACCCTGTGCCCGTTTTTCTCATTTTGGCGTTGGAAACCACTGAACGAGTCCAATACACCCATTTGACGAATGGGAAACCCGAGGCCCAGGGGGAGCAGGGGCTTGCTCGAGATCTCACAGGGAGAATCCAGGACTCATGTCTTTCTGTAGCTCCGTAGAGCCCACAGATGCTCCTCTGATCAGTGCTCGGAGCCCGGATCCCCAAACCCAGAGGTCCCAGGGCAAAGACAGAGGTCGAGAGGCTGGGCTGCTTCCTTACCCTCCTGGGACCCTGGAGGGCTGGACGTCCTGGCCCTGGCTGCCGGGGGGCCACCGGGGCTGGGAGCAGTGAGGCCTGCACAGTTGCTCTGGAGCCGACCTGCAGGCACATCAGGTCCCCTGGCTGTGGCGGGGTGCTGGGGACCCAGTACGCTGCCCCGACACGGAGCCGCGCCAGCCCTCGCTCTGTCTCTCTGAGTTTCACATCCTCTTCCGGTGGCTTTGTGGGGCACAGGGGACGCGGCTGAGCAGGCTGCTCGGAGCCCAGGGGCTGAGACCTGGTTCCTGTCCCCGCCTCGCGCTGCCTCCCTGTGGGACCTGCATGCTCCTCGTCTCCTTGAGCCTCAGTTTCCTGATCTGTTATGGATGTGGGGGCGGGAGGGGCAGACACAGAGGTTTTCCGACTTGAACCCTCCCAACCCCTGGCTCCATTGCATCTCTTGACCTTGAATTCTCATTGCTGGGCTCCAGAGGAAGATTTCTTTCACGGGAAAAAGAATCTCCATGAGCACAAGTTAGGAATCCGTTTGGGCGCCTGGGTGGCTCAGTCGGTTATGTGTCCACCTTCGGCTTGGGGCATGGTCTCGCGGTTCGCGGGTTCAAGCCCCGTGTCGGGATCTGTGCTGACAGCTCAGCATTCTGTGTCTCCCTCTCTCTCTGCCCCTCCCCCACTTGTGCTCTGTCTCTGTCTCTCTCTCTTAAAAATAATAAATAAACGTTTTAAAAAAAGGAATCCCTGGGGATGTGGGCATCCAGGGCTGGGGGGCTGGGTGGGCATCAGAAAAATGGAGCTGGAAGTTTCAGGTGGAACGTGCCTCCCGTGCCATCCTCGTGCCCACAGCCAGAGACCATCTCCCCAAATTCCTCTAACGGCTTCTGTTCCTCTCACAAGAGAATCCCACGTTCCCTCTGCCCCCGGGCCCCTCCCTGTGCTCACCTCCACCCAGGCAGCCCCTGCTCATTCTCCTCTGGCTACCGCAGCCTCCTGTGCACGGTGATGCTTAAATTAACCATGACCTTTGAGAAACAGCAAAGGCGACTGGGCTCTGAATCAGCGCTGAGACCCTGGGCCAGTGACTTGGTGTCACTTACTGCCTGAGTTTCCTCATCTGTAAAAGAGGCACAAGAGTGCCTGAGGATTCAGCAAGGGCCCAGCAGAGGCCCAAGGCACAGCAAGGCTGCTCCAGAGCCTGGCACGTAATAAACACTCAACAGATGCTGGCGGGTACTGCTGCCCAGCTCCCAAGCCCAAGGGCAAGGTCCACATGGCGATCTGGGGTCTGTCCAGTGCCAGCAGGGGCCCCGCAACTGGATCCCAGTGGATAACCCAGAAATGCCTGTTGTCTAGAAGCAGCAAACAGGTCCAGGGGGGTGGCAGAGGCACGGGACCCAGGACCCCCGCTCCGAGGCTGGCCTGGCACAGCAGGCCCCCCAGGGAGGCAGGGGTCAGCAGAGCTCCAGGGAGGGAGAGAGCGCTGGGGGGTGGGTACAGGCTGCTCAGGACCTCGGCCGCCCAACCCCGCGCTGCCAGCTGCCTGGCTGTGGGACCTCGCGCTGCCTGATGCAGTCTGGCTGCCCTCCACGCATACCAGCGAGCTCTCCTGAGCCTTTGGGGGCGTTAGCTGAAATGGGGGTCTGGGGATGGCCTTTCCTGAGGCTTGGCCTCCTCCTCCCAGTGCCGGCCCGGAAGGAGTCAGTGGATGGGAAAGTGCTTCCAACTGGGCAAGATCGCGTTTGGGGTGGGGGTGGGGAGAGCTTCAAGAGGCCCCTGGAGGAAGTGGGGGTGGGGGGTGGGAACCACCGGGGTACCAGGCTGCCCTGTCAGGTGTATCTGTGTACTCCACAAGCATTTACTGAGCTCTTCTCAGGTACCAGTCCCCTTGCAAGGTACCACATCGCCCTTCCACAGCTCCTGAAGGTCACACAAGGCTCCCGGTGGTCTTCTCCAGCAAACCCCCAGACGTCTTGGGGTATTGCTTTCGGAGCTACCGGGAAGGCCCAGGCAGGGGAGACCAGCTGCAGGCAAGAAGAGCGGGAGCCCCGTGGAGGCGGGGCAGGGGAGGGGAGGGGCAGGGCTCATCCACCCCTCCTCCCACCCGGGAGGGGGAGACCAGAGTCTCCTTTGTTCCCTGCCAGGCTGGTGTCACCACATGGTGCACCATATCACTGTCACGGCCTGGAACGAAACACCGGGCCGTGGAGAGCCAGGACTCTGGGGGCTGGGGACAGTTAGGGGCGCTCCACCTGCACTCCTACCGCTGTGCCACCTTTGGGGGCTGGGCCTCCCGAGGGCTGAAGCGCACACAAGCACTTCCTATGCACCCCCACTGTGCACGGAGCAATGCGTGAACTCGGCACCGGGGGACACGCACGCTTGTCCCAGGTCCTGAGGTCGTGTGACCTGCCAACAGTCCTGTGCTCTGCCCACCACACCAGATGGCTCTGGGTTAACGCACCTGGCCGGCCACACTCAAGCCCAGACATAGCAAAACCGCCCTCCTGAACACACGCGTGCACAGACACGCCCACGCTCCCCACCACCCATACCTAAGCCCTTCGGCAGGGGAGGGATCCCTGGGTGGGCCCCCCCCCCCGCTGCATCCCGCATCTGCGGGGGGGGGGCTCCTCTCACCCTCTGTGGGCTCCTGGGGGGCAGGCCCTGGTGGGGGCACAGCACATTGTTTATAAACATGTGTGGCTGTCGCTAGGAGCTGTGACTCAGAGCCCGAGCGAGCTGTGACTCTTCTCAAAGCTGTTTACTCAGCACAACATCCTGTCCAGGAAGCAGATAGGAGAGGCCTGGCTGGCTTTGGCTCCTCTTTCCGGCAGCCTCCTGACCTGACTCGGGGTCCTGCTGGGGGCGCACGACAGCCCGGTTCCCCTCCCCCTCATCTCCGGGAACCCAGCAGCCCCATCATCACACGGTCACTGCCAAATTGCTAGGTCAGGGCCACTGCCAGACTGCTAGGTCAGGTGACACTGCAGCCTCGCATGTGAGGGACCAGCCCTGGAGCCAGGAACAGGGCTTAGAACCAGGGTGCGAGGTCTCTGGCTTCCCCTCCCTCTTCAGCTCTGAGAGAGGCCCAGGGCCCCACACTGCAAACACCCTCCGCCCTGCAGCCAAAGGCAAAGGCTTGTGGCATTTAGAAGGAGCGGCCCGGAAGCCTCCTCAAGCCTCCTGGGGCACCCAGGGCCCTGCCCGACCCCGCCTCTGGCACTCCTCGCTCCTCTCTGGGGACAAAGGACTTTTCCACACAGCATCTGTGAAACAGACGCAGCCCCAGCGACGTCTCTGCTATAAAACTGAGAAAATCAAGGCCCAGAGAGGGCAAACAACTTGCCCAGGGATGCACATCGGATCACTTCCAAGGTCAGGTACACACCCTGGCCTGTCTGGCCCCCGAGGCAGCTGCTGGGTCCCCGTCAGCAGGTGGTGGTCTGTTCCCCTGTATGAGGCCCAGCTCAGGATTCTGACTTCAATCTTCCCCTTCCCTCTGCCCCCCAACCCAGTGTCTAAGCTGGAGTCAATGACCCCTACCCGCCCTGATATTTCTACTATTCACTGATGCACCGGTGTGGATATGACGTGTCACCATATGTGAAGCAGATTTACAGGTGAGCCCGGGGACAGAAGCTTGGAGACCCATCAAATTCAAAGTCACGCAGCAGTCTGGCTTTGAGGCTGATCCTATCCTCCTGGTGCCCTTCTGTGGGCAGAAGACCCCTCCTTTATAGAAAGGCCGAGAGGGGCCAGAGGAAGGCCATGGACCCAAATGGGGAGGCCCTTCCCCCTGCTCCAGGCTGGGGAGGCCTGGGGACCCCCAGGAACGGTGTTGGAGCAGAGCTGGGAGGGAGAAGGGCAAGGAGGGGCTTGTTAGTCTGGCAGCTGAGGCTTGGTCCCGCCCCACGCAGAACAGCCACCCAGTGGGAGGTCGGTCAGTGGCCCTCTCCAGCTGCTGATTCACCCACCGCCCAGGGCTGCCCAGGGCTCCCCTGTGCTGGCTGCCTGCCTGCCAGCGCTTTATACCAGCCCACTGAGTCACACAGGTTGCCAAGAAGCTGAGGATCCAAGAATCCGGGCCCTGCCCCAGCTGCTCCTGCTGGCTTCCGGCCTGGCAGGGCCCAGCACTGCCAAAGGGACCACAGGACCCCCTCTTGTGGCAGCCGAGGACAGAGCTCCCTGACCCTTGTGCCCATCCTGACAATGACCCCAGCGCCTAACTTTAACTCAGAGCGGCAGCCATGAGCTGGGGACTCTGGGTAGATGGAATCCAGGTTCAAACCCCCAGCCTGTCACTTGCTAAGACTTGTCCGGCCCCACATGTGGGGACGGCCTCCGCCCCCGATGGGTGGAAGCACTTAGGAGAGGGCCTGGCATAGGCCACATGGTCAAACAAACATTACCCCGAGGTGGCCTAGGACATGCTAAGTCAGGGACAACTGATACTTCGTAAAATGCAATAGAAAGTCCAACTGCCATGAAAGTCTCTAAACGAGTTCAGTTTACCCCACGTCCCCGGGGACCAGTAACAGTGCGTGGTACACCGTCACAGACCAGCCCTGGAGAATTTACAGAGGACCTGCCAGGGGTCGGGCCGTGGGCAAATGCCAGCATCACACCAGGGAACAAAACAGGTCAAAGTCACCCTCTGGTCGGGGGTATGGTAAGTGTAATACGTGTTGGAAAGGTGGGTAGAGGGTAAGAGAGGTTGGGTGTATTACACCCTCCGATAGGGTGGGCAAGGCAGACGGTGCCCTGTGGGGGCAGACTCAGGACAGGATTAATAAAACAATTCACCCACTCGGGGTGGGGGGGGTGGCTTCATACCCCCTCCCCCACCCGGCCACTGGGCTCTGAGCTCTTTCATACCCAAGGACCCAGAATGATGCCCGGCCCACGGTGCATTCTCGTAACCGCTAACGGGTAGGCGGGTGACCCGACCACTCACGTATGCACGCACGTACGCCCACGGGGGCAGGAACACACATTCTAAGTGTGTTTTTTCAGTTCTTCCCTCTTTTTAATGTTTTATTTATTTATTTTGGAGAGAGAGAGAGAGGAGACAGAGTGTGAGCAGGCGAGGGTCAGAGAGAGAGGAGACACAGAACTCGAAGCAGGCTCCAGGCTCTGAGCTGTCAGCACAGAGCCCGACGTGGGGCTCGAACTCACGAACTGCAAGATCATGACATGAGCTTGGATGCTTAACCGACTGAGCCCCCCAGGCAGCCCATTTCTTCTCTCTTTTTAAAACTGGAAGGGGCATCAGCTCCGGGAGGGCAGGGACTCTGTTTCCTGACGTGCCGATGCCTACGGCAGTGCCAGGCACACGGTGGGCTCTCAACAAATACCGGGATGGTCCAGACAGTCCCTCCAGTTTCAAGTTCCTGGATTGGAAAATACTCGGGGTTCAGAGCCACAGAGGGGAGACCAGCAGAAAAGCTTCCTGGAGGAGCCAGCAAGGCTGGAGAGGAGCCCAGGGGATGGCAAAGAGGAAGGGCACAGGAAGGGCAAGGTCCTCTCTGCCAGCCTGTCATCGTAGTGCCTTCCAGAGAGTGAGGCTGGAGGCAAGCCAGGCTTTCTGGGAAGCAGGAGCCTGGAGGTTCCCAGAAGCCAGCCTGCAGCGGGATGTCAGGGTGGGGAGGCAGGCGGTCGGCTCAGCTCTGGTTCAACCTGGGTTTTTTTTCTCCTTCCGAAATTCCTGGCGCAATAATTCTTGGGTAATGGGTCTCCGCTTACCGGGTAAGTAGAGGTTGCTCTGCTGTGCTAAGGAGCCCCTCCCTGAAATACAGGCAGGGCTTGCTAAAGGCTGGGTGGGGAAGGGGGGGGAGCTGAGCCCACAGTCAGGCCCCTGTGCCCAGCAGGGCCTGGTCACTTGGGGCCTCAGGGCCAGGGGAGTTGGGACAAACGGGCCGTTGTGGTGAGGAGGCTGCCCGCCGTGCCAGGGACACTGTGTGCCCGGTGCCACCACCCGCCTGCTGCCCGTATGCGGGGGCCCAGGGCCTGGGAAGCAGGGCTACCCTTTCAGAGGGGGGCCTCCTGAGCTGCCCTAGCCTCTGGAAGGGACCTGGGGCTCCAGCTGGCTGCCGGGAGGTGGTGGGGCTGGTGCCTGCTACCCTCTTTCCCACAGTCTTCCGGCAAGGAAGTTTCCCCGGGCAGGGAGGGGGCGGGAGAGGATGGGGGCAATGCCTTGGGTTCCCAGGGCCTTGGGGCAGACGGTTTCAGGGACACACCTGTGTCCCACCCTCCTCCTGCCACCCACGGTCCCTCTGCCAGTCCCAGGACTTGGCCCCTTCCTCGGTTTCTCCTCCTTGGCAGGGTTCCAGGGCCTCTCCTCCCTGCCTCCACCTGCTTATACACGGGACATGTGCCGAGCTCTGCAAGGCACCAGGTGGACCCCCTGCCAGGGACCCGCCAAGAACAGCGCAGATCTCCAGCCACCAGCAGGTGGTAGAGCGACTCCGTGCGCCGGGCACAGGGCTGAGCGCCGGGCGCAGTGCTGAGCGCTTTAAAGCCACCCCAACCTTGTAAGCTTCTGTACCTTTATTAACCCTTTTAACAGATGAGACACCTCGGGCGTCTGGTGGCTCAGTCGGTTAAGTGTCCGACTCTTGACTTCAGCTCAGGTCACGATCTCGCCGTTGGTGAGACCGAGCCCTGTATCAGGCTCTGCGCTGGCAGCGCTGGGCCTGCTTGGTATTCTCTCCCCTCTCCCCCTCTGTCTCTCAAAATACATAAATTAAAAAAAAAAAAAAAGATGAGAAACCGACACTGAGACGTTGAGGGGGTAGGAAGACTCCAGCCTCCTCATGGTCAAGACCTGGGCCTGGCGCTTTGAAAAAGCAAGGTGCAGACGTGCACACACGCGGACACACAAACACACGCCTGAACTGTCATGCCACACATGCACCCCTGTAACCAGTCCTGTGTTTCCACTCGCACCACAGCAGTCCCTTCACACACGTGCTCACTCAGCCACCGCCACACCAGTGGCACACGATGGGGCACGTGGCTACGTATTCGCTCCAATGTGCGGTCACCCAAAGACCCCGGGCTCCTTCCTCCGAAGACACGCACACGCACGCTGCCACACGCAGGTGCGGGACGGCACACCCAGCCCCAGAAGCCTCGATGTACCCCCAGCCCCCACACATCTGCCAGACAGCGATGGCCACCCTGTGTCCCCAGAGGACACGCCCTCAGGGCCCGCCCTTTGCCTGCTCCTGGCTGGGCTGGGGACAAGGGAAGGAGGCACGTGCTCTTCCCTCGCATGTGCAAGGACTTCCTGGCCCCACGGGGCTGCAAAGGTAACTCCTCACGACACAGTGAAGAACTGCAGTCCTCCAGCAGGGCCCAGGCTGCCAGCTCGGCCCTTCTGCACCCCTTCCGTGCGGGGCACTGCCTGCTGACCTTTCTGCTCCCCCCTCTCTGGAGCCCCAGGGCCTCGGGCCAGGTGGACTGCCTCACCCTTTTCAACCCAGAGCGACTAGAGGGCCAAAGGGCAGCCCCAGGCAACTTCCTGGTCAGCACACCCGGTGGGGGGTTGGGGACCTAGAATTCTGGCCTCAGGGAGGAGGGCCCTCCCAGTGGACCTCATCTCCGGGTGGGGCTCCCGCTATGGCCTGGCCTATCTACTCAACTTCTCTGGGCCTCAGTTTCCCCACCTAGCAAAACATGTGCATGCGTCTCAGGGCCGGCCCCCAGCTCCCCAGGGACAGTCAATGCCGCCTGTCCTCACAGCTGGTGGCCCTCATGCCATCTGCCTTCCTTGGAGGGGAAGAGACTTTGCCTGCCCCCTGCGGAGGGCTTGCTGGTGCCCGTACCTGCTGCTCCAGGAACATTCACACACCTTGACATCCACAGGTGAGGCAGCCAAGGCACAGAGGAGTCAAGGGGGTCCAGCAAGCCCAAGCCAGGGCTCCCACCCGGCCTTCCCAGACTTCTCCCCCCTCCCCCCCACCCCGACCTCCAGACAGCCTTGACCTCCTACAGAGGACAGAGATAAATCAGGGCTGGGCTCCTCCAGCTCCCGCAGCAGCCCTGCCAGCCGCAATGGGTGGAGCAAGAATCCGGCAGAGAGATTCCGTTCAGGCGGCGGCAGCCCCCGGGGCCTACACACCCCGGTTCTCCCCACACACTCTTCCCCTCCCAGTGTTGACCGGCAGGGACAGGGAAAGGAGCTCCTGGAAGCAAGGCCGGCGCTCACTCGCCGGGATCCCCAGAAGGGCGGGGGGCGGGGCAGGTTTCTGGACTCAGCCCCTCACTGGCCCGGGCCACGCCCTCCCCACCCCGGCGCGGACCCCACAGGTCAGGGGGGCACACTTGGAACCTCAGGGGGTGTCCAAGATGCCCTGTGCCTTCCCCAAGGGAACCCGCTCCGGATCCCAACCTAGAAAGGGGGAGGAACCCCAGGTGGAGCGCGTCCCCCTCAGCCCCGGGGGTGGGGCAGCGCTCCCGCATCTGGGCTCCCGCCACCTTGCGGTCCCTGCTCCTCCTCCCCGCGCAGCCCGCGGGGCTGGGGCTCACCTCGTCCGCCCGCACGCTCGGCGGGACCACCAGCATGAACGCGGGCAGGGGCCGCACCCCGCCTGGGGCCCAGGGCAGGAGCGCGCCGCCCGCTGTCGCCGGGCGCCCGGCCCGCAGCGTCCCGCCCCGCTCCGGGCACCGTCGTCGCCACCCGGGCCCGGGCCATTGTCTGCGCCGCCCTGGCCCCGCCCCCTCCTCCCGCCGCGCACGAGTGAGGGGCGGCAGGGCACGGCGCGGGAGCGAACGTGCGTGCCCGACACTGGGCAGAGGAGGCCACCATCCCTCCTCCCAGCGCCGGAGGTGGGCACGCCCCCTCCCTTATTGACGGACGGGGCATGGGAGGCTCAGGGGGGGTGGGTTATGGTCCAAGATCACAGAGTGAGCCAATGGGGTCAAGGTCAGACTAGAATCCCCTCACCAACAAGACCACCCATCACTGCCCTCCCCAGGGAGAACACCTGGGGGTACGGGGCCTCACACCCTTCCCAGCCTCAAAATCTACACCCCACCCCAGAGCAGTCTGGCCCCCAGAGGCCCTCTCTCCAACATTCCACCGCAAGGCAGGGGTTGGGGGGCTTTGCTCCCTCCCTGCTGGACACCCCCCCCCCCCCCCCCGTCTGTGCGCTCACTCCTGGGAACAGGGTTGGCACCTACGATGGAAAGCAGCCCCTTACAGCCCACAGGGCCGGATTTCCTTCCATCCCCACATTTTGCTCCCAGCTGGAGGAAGAGCAAGGCTCAGAGGGGTTTGGTGCCCATTCTAGGACATCCGGTAATACGCACTGCACTGGGATAGAGACACAGGTGTCCATCTGCAAAGCCAATGGCCTTAGCCGTGAGGCTGCCTGCCTTCCCCCAGCACCGTGATGGAAGCAGCAAGGCCAGCGGAGGAGCAAGCACAGAGGTCCCTCACTGTCCCACCCCAAAGCCCCAGTCGGTGACAAGATTTACAGGGCAGTGTTCATGCACTGAATGGTGAACACACTGGCACAGGGGGAGATGGGGCCACAGATGGGGAAACTGAGGCTGGTGAGATGGGACATGCCAAGGTCACAGAGCTAGTTGGTCTCGGCTGGCCCAGACCAAACCCACAGTCCCCTATTCCAGGGGCTCTGCCCCCCCCCCCAGCCACGCCTCACCCTGCCACCTCGCCACCCCGCCCCCAGCCCCAGCTCACTCCTGGCTGCAGTGGGTACAAAGTACAGGGCACCGAGCCCAGCTCCCCTTACTCTGCCTGGCGCCGGTCCCCATCTACGGTGCTCTCTGACCCTACGTTTTCTGACACTGTGCCACCATCAACTGTCACTCAGGTATCCAGGAAATAGCTTCTGTTGCTAGGGGAACAGCCTGATACACAGCGGCCCGCTTGCAGGGTGGAGCTGCAGGGGAGGGAGGAACAGACTGGGGTTTCCCTCAGGAAGGGTCCAGGGTGGGGGCCACTGGGCGGGGGTGGAGCCGGGGGTGTGGGGGGGCGGGCAGGGTGGGCCAGACTCCACAGCTAGCATCTACACACGGGCTGTCGGAAAGCCCCAGCCCTGAGCCTTCCTGCAGGCAAGTATTTTGGGGGCCTGTAGTTGCCAAGCAACCCCTCCAGGTTACCATGGGAACTCTCCCTCCTTCTGGGGCTTGTCATTTTTAGGGGGATGCCCTCTCTTTTCCACCTCCTCACCCTGGCTTGGCTGCCCTGGAGGGAGACATCCAGGCTCCCTAAGCCCATTCCCCACCCCCACCGAGATACACTCAGCAGTGACCCTAAGTGAAGGATCTGGGGATCAAACACCCAGAACTCTGAGAAAATGCAGAGCCCAGAGCCCAAGGCCTTCATTAGAGCAAGGGGATGGGGGAGGGGTGGGGAGAAGGAAGGGGCTCATTAACTCTGTTTATGTCTCCACTCCCGCTGTTAACCATCACCTTGGGCCAGCCCAGCCCAGACTTTGGAAGCTCATTGCAATTGCAAGGAATTTGGTCCCAGCACCAACGCCCAGCTCCTCCCAGGCCTGTCTGCACGTAGGGACGTGTCCCCACCAGCCCCGCCACTATCTAGCTGGGGAGGCTGTTCATCTTCCAGTGCCTTAGTTTCCCCTGCTGGAAATGAAGACGGCAGTGGCCCCTATCTTATAGATATACAATGAGACACGGCAGCCCAAGGTCAGGCCCGGGGCGGGGAGAACGTGGGCGCTACAGGCTGGCTGTCCACGTCCACAGCACCCTGCAGCAGTGTGGGAGGGTCTGAGAATTATTCTGCAAGGCACAGTCCCATGGCTGGTGTGCAGGTCCCCAGGGTCCCAATGCCTTCTAGGCTCTACGGTCTGCCCTACACCCCCTTTCCTGTATTTCTTCCCTACGCTCTGGTCCTCTCGGATTGAAGCCCAGGCACAATGCATGGAGGCCCTTGGGTAAGTATCTCTTGTAGAAATCAGCGAGTGACCCACTGTCAAGGGCTGGCGGCCTCAGCCATGTGGGACCCAGAAGTGCCCGGGGCGGGGGGGGACACAGTAAGAAGTGGCCTCGCTTCTGGGGCCAATGCCACCCTGGGTACTTCGCTTCATTTCACTGGTCCCCCTAGGAGCCTCCTCTCCCGTGGGGGTTCCAGGGCCCCTGTTCCTCAGCCCCAGATGGCCCCCTCTCCGGTTTGTATGAGGACAGGCCAGAACCTCAGCAGCTGAGCAGTGGGGGGCCTCAGGCAGCACTTGTCCCCCACTTTGGGCAGGGTCTCTGGCGACAGGGACCCCTCAATCTCAACAGCCCACCCATCCAGATGGCTGCCTTCTGTGCCTCAGACACAGCCGCCCTGCGCCCTGCCCTGCAGTAACAGGTGAGCTGCCCGGAAACCACAAAGCCTAATCATAGCTGCAGGGCCCTTGAAAAATGGCTGAGAAGGGCCGGCTCGGCTGGCAGGTGTAGAAGGAAACCCAAACTCCCGACCTTGGAAGGCGCCACCGGGTCACTGTACTGGGGCCCCACTTTGTTTGATTTCCTCTGTGGTGCGTGTCACCCCTGAAATGACGGTGCTCCTGGTATGTTTACAGTTGAGTGTGGTCTCCTCGCAACTGAGAGGTGAGATCTTTGTCTACTCTAGTGCCATTCCAAGCCGCCAAGCCCCGTTAGGGCGGCCGTAAGAAGGTGACAGCGCCACCTGCTGTTCCTGACAGCACACCCTCACGCTCCCCTCACACCCACAGTCCCCGAGACCTCCCCAGACGCGAACTGCTCCCCCCAGCCCTGTGGGCACCTGGGTACCTGACCTTCGGGGGTGGGGGTGGGGGTGGGGGGGAAATCACTCCAATGCCCCTTGTTGTGGGTTGACCTGTGTCCCCGAAAAGCTATGTTGAAGTCCTAACCCAGCACCTGTGCATAAACCTTACTTGGAAACAGGGTCTTTGCAGATGGCGTCAGGTTGTGATGAGAGCGCACTGGATCAGGGTGGGCCCTAAACAAACGAATGGTGTCCTTATACAAACAGGGGAAAACTGGACACAGACACACAGAGAAGCCATGTGAAGATGAAGCAAAGTTTGGAGCAATGCATCTATGAGTCAAGGGACACTACAGGCTCCTGGCACCACCAGAAGCAGGAAGGGGTAGGAAGGATCCTCTCCTAGA
>CM053568.1:3311567-3376857 GCA_028646485.1 Cryptoprocta ferox
GCTCGAACCCACAAACCGTGAGATCATGACCTGAGTTGAAGTCAGATGCTTAACCGACTGAGCCACCCGGGCGCCCCGATATATGTGGATTTTTGACTGTGTGTGGGGGGGGTCAGCATCCCTAATCCCCCTGTTTGTCAAAGGTCAACTTTATTTTCAACTTCATCCCCTTGATACTGCCTGTAAAGGCAAATGCCAGATGAATTGTCGGGTGATCTTGAGTTGTCACCAACAGCTGCAGGTGTCCCCCAGACAGTGCAAGGCCGGCCTCTGCCAGAAGGGTCTTCTCAGCACAGCCCAGGGTCCACGCACACCCCTGGACCCCGATGCCCCTGCCACTCTGATGGCCTGTCCACCCAGGGATGTGATTTTCTGAATGACAGCACGAATATGCTTCCCCCTGCAACAAGGGCGAGAAGTGCCACATCACAGGACTGGTCTAGGGTCGGTCCAAGGCACTGGGGTCTAAGGGGTTTGTTTCTCCTGCAGTGTCGGGAGGCTCCCGAGAGCAGACCCGGCAGGTAGAAACACTTAGAGAAAGTCATGTGTACACTGATGTGGTGGAGGGACACGTTGTTGCCTCCTTGGGCTTCCACTGGCCAAGAGTAGGGACAGTCACCAGGAGAGGCCACAGGGTTGTGAGGGTCCCTCCCCTCAGTCTTGGACAAGGAATCCCCTCCTCACACCTGAGAGCCTTCACCAAGCCAGGAAGCCCACGGTAACCAAGGGGGTCACAGGCCAGCCCAAGCGCCCCCTGCTCCTTGAGGGGGGTGGGTTTGCCCCCTGTTCAGCTCGGCCACGTGCGGCCCCGTCAGTCTTCCATCTGTGACTGGAGAGGGGAGAGTAGCTGGCTGGTCCCCTTGTGCTGCTGTCCCCATTCCCACCAGGCAGAGCCATTCGGGACTCCAGGCTCTGCTTTCCTGGGAGCCCTCACCGCCTCCCCAACAGAGACTAAAGAATGGGGGAGGGGTGGGGAGAGTCCCCCAACATCGTTTCAAGCACTAGCTTCGGACTTTCTGGGTTTGAATCTTTGCTCTGATGACCTGGGGCATGTGCCCCCCTCTCGGCACCCACCTGGTGAGGTCAGGCTGCGTAAGCACCCGCACGCTGCCAGGGCCCAGATGCCCAGATGTGGGAATGGCCCTGACCTCTGCCTCCCGCCCCCCCAGCTCGGCCAGAGCAGCCCAGCGCCCAGCCCACTTGCACCTCTTCCTTCTGAACTTCGAGTGTGATGCTTTCTTCTCGACTTGCACCCAGCTGGACGCAGAGCTCAGTTCCCCAGACCCCAGTTAAGAGCACAGGGGTGGCTGCCCGTGCCCCAGAGGACTTGGCATGGCTGGACTCCACTGGTCCAGGGGTGGGGACTGCCTGCAGAGCCCAGCTCCTGTCTCAGCTGTGGCCACCGCCCGCCCTGCCCCCTGGGAGCCAGCAGCCCAGGGCAGAGGGACCCGCACCTGAAGCCCAGTCCTGACTCTGACACTTCCTCAAACCCGTTTCCTCCTCTTTTGAGTGAGGGTGGCCCTCCAGGCTTCCTGGGTCTTCAGGACTGCCGGGGACGGTGGGGAAAGGCGGTGGGGCCCAGAGCATAACTAGAGCCCTGTGAGTGGGGGGGCTCGAGAGCAGAGAAGATGCCAGACAGAGAGGGATGAGGCTTTATTCAGGAAGAGCTCTGGAGGGGAGGTGGGACCCTGGGGTCTCACCCTATGGCTTCCTGGGGCTGAGGACATTAGAAGCCAATGACTACAGGCATTTGAGCCCCCTCAGAGTCCCCAGATGGTGGAGCAGGGGCAGCATCAGAGTCCCCCGAGGGGGGGGCGGGGGCGGCATCAGAGTCCCCAGATGGCGGAGCGGGGGCAGCATCAGAGTCCCCCGAGGGGGGGGCGGGGGCGGCATCAGAGTCCCCAGATGGCGGAGCGGGGGCAGCATCAGAGTCCCCCGAGGGGGGCTCGGGGGCCCCTTCTCCAGCCACTGTGGGCAGGGCCTGGTAGGTGAGGGTCCAGTAGCGCAGGTAATTCGTCCTCAGGTGCTGCTTCATAGAGCTGCCATCTATCTTCCTGTTGATCTCCAGGTAGTTGTCACTTTCCACAGTGTAGGGCGCCCAGTGTGTGGGCACCGCTGAGTGGCCCATGTTGGGGTCCCTGCAGGGAGGAGGAAGGCTGGGTTGGGGGGCTGGGGGCTCACAGGAGTCTGGAGACCTTTGTCCCGAGCCCACCTGGGCCCTGGCTGGCCTGACAGTCCTCCACCCTCTGCACCGACCCCACCGTCAGGGTCCGTCGCTACGTCCTGGGCACTGGCTGGGCACGAGCCCCAGGAGGCGCAGGTCGCGGGGCCCAGCAGTACCTCTCTGCACGCACGGGACAGAGGCACCGAGGCTCAGGGAGGTTAGGTGAGGGCACAGGTGCCCAGGCCCGCAGGGCAAGTTAGCAAGAGGCCTTGGGCTCAGCCTCACCCCCACCTTCCTTACCCGCTTCTGGCAAAGTTGGTCCAGTAGGCGATCATAGCCTTGGAGACAGTCCTGTCTTGGGTCCGGTAGCCCAGGGGGCTGGCGAAGGGCTTCCCAAAGACGTACTGGATGTCGTCCATGTGGTCAGCCCCCACCCACTTGGGGTAGACGGGCATCCGAGAGGGGTGTGAAAACAGGTAGGTGTAGGTTTTGGCGCTCCTGAGGAAGGGAGGAAGGGAGGGCAGACCGGCCACGTTGGCAAGGGGCTCACCTGGAGTCGCCCAGCCGAGAGACGAGGCCTGGGGGGAGCAGGGAAGGATCTGGGGAATCCCCCCAAGGTTCATGAAGAATCCTGACACGCGGGGAAGGGAAAGCCGCCGGCCAAACCCGTGGATCCGTGGATTCTACGATTTCAGTTGTATTTATAATTCACCTCCTCAAAACAGACTGAATTCAGTATCAAGAAAGGTTTTTTTTTCCCCCTGCAGGCGAACTTGTATCCTAATGTAACTGGACAAGGTATATGCCCTCGGATGTTTTCCTTTTTTGCCTTGACTGACAGGAAGCTCGGAGCTACGTTTATCGCTTAGCTGCTGCGAAGCTCTGGTTCTAGGTTCTAGGTATAATCTTCTTACTTTTGAAGCGTTCCTCACTTACTTTTTATTTTCATTGGCTATTATTCTACAGAGGTTGTTTCTTTTTTTTTAATGTGGCCACAGTCTTACGTTATTTTGAAAGTTGGCAAAGCTGAAACCCACCACAGAGGTCCTCGTCACCCAGTCCTTTCCTTCTCCACAGCATGAGGGAGGGAGCGTAGACTCAAAGAACTTTTTTTCAGCAGGAAGGACTGTGGGGTGACGGAGGGCGCACAAGCGCCGGGCTGGGCAGAGGATTGTGGGAGGGTTTTGTAAAGCCCCCGCCCCCCCCCCCCCGAGGCTGGAAGGTGAGGAGGGGGCTCTCTCAGTTCTCGTCAGGTCTGGGCAAAGCAGGTGTACAGGCACAGGTAAGGACCCGAGCTCGGCCTTCCCGGAGCCACCCAGCTGAGAGGCCTCGGGGCAAAGGTGCGTGGTCCCTGGCGGGCCTCCCCAGGGAGCCTCCCTGCCCGGGTCCTCACTTGGCATTGGCTCTGTGCTGGGCCAGGGCAATCTTGGTGGGCACCAGGAAGAGGATGTCAGTCTCGAAGTTCACCACGGTCTTCTTCTTGGTCTCCTGGGACGCGTCGAGGGCCCAGGGCTCGCCGTAGATGTCAAAGGTGGTGTTGGCTCCCCTGGGCCCCTTGGTGATGGTGAGCCCGCTGACCAGCTTGTAGAAATCCTCCCTGCAAGGACCACGCCAGCACTGGACCCAGCACCCAGCGCCGGTGGGAGGGTGTCTGCACACACACACCCCCCTCCCAGCACAGGGCCACTGACAGCCCCTCGGCATGGCGCTGACCTCCCCTGCTGATGCCTCCCTCGGCTGCCTCCGGGCACTGCCCCGGGGGCCCCACACCCTCCGCTTACTTGGTGACCTCCTGTTTGTCCTTGTTGATGGCTGGTATGTCGATGTTGGCAAAGATGTGGCCATCCATGTTGTTGGTGCCTGCTATGTAGTCGATGTCGGCCGTGTTGGCGTACAGGTTGACGGGGTCATCGGGGATGAAGTCTCCGTCGATGACAGGGACAAAGCCCAGGTAATGCAACATGGGATCTGGGCGGGAGAGCGGCAGGCTCACACACCTCCGGTACCCACCTGCTCCTCCCGTCAGCCTCTGGGGCAGGAGTCACTCCGTGCCAGCGAGGCTGCGGCGGAGACGCCTGCCTCCTCCGATCTAGACCAGGCACCACCGGCATTTAGGGCAGGATCATTCCATGTCATGGGGTGGGGTGGGGGGGCGTCCAGTCAGTTTAACAGCATCCCTGAACTCAAGCTACGGGATACCCGTAGCCCCGCCTCTCCCGTTGTAACAACCAAAACTGTCTTCAGACTGGGCCACACATGCCCTGGGGCAAAAACACCTAGGCGGACTACCACCCATCTAGAGGCCAAGGCTGTCCTCCCTCCAGCCTCGCTTCTCACTGGGCCTAAACCAGGGAGGAGGAGGATCTGGAAGTAACTGAGGGGGCCAATGGAGAAAGAGGCACCCCTTCCGGGCCGGGGTCCCGGGTGTCCGCCAGAAATTGTGCGAGGTCCACATTGTCCTCCAGATCCCTGAACTGGCCCCGAAGGGACCCGAGAGCCGGCTCGGGGCAGGTGGAGGCACCGGCCCTCAGGAGGCCCAGCCGAGCTCGTTTTCGCTCCGGTTCACGCCGGAGGAAACAGCTGGTTTGCATCTGGGGCCACGTGTTTGCATGGCTTTCGGTTTGCGTAGCCCTACGGTTTAATGCACATCGGGTAAAGGTGCAAACTGAGGGGGCCTCTTATCCAGCATCCAGAGGATAAGCACGAGTGAATGCCAGCCCCCTGGGCTGGTGGGGCCCCCAGCATTCCGGGGTACAGAGGAGCAGAGCAGGGAGACCCAAGCTGTGTCACAGGGGTTCACTGAGCATTGAATGAGGGGGGGAAACGGGGCACAGAGCGTCGTCTGGTACAAGAGCTCTTGGTCTGGGGTCCGTGTGCCCCCCCTAAAACTGTGTGCACTGTGGGGGCTGGGGCCCAAAGGCTCATCAGCTGCTCAAAGGGGTCAGGACCCAGGAGGAGAAGAAGAAATCATGGCCCGTCTCCTCCTACAGCTACCGGCGTGGCTGCAAGCTGCCTAGGGATGCCAGCAATCTGGTGACAGTGCCGGGCCTCGGACCTGGCAGTTCCTCTCTCCTCCAGGGGCAAGGCTCTCCCCCGCCCAGCATCCCCCACTCACACTCCATGCCTGCGAGGGGCATCTTATAGGCCAGCGTCAGGGCACGGGGGTCAGTAACCTTCAGACACCTGGCCATCCTGGCGGTATCGTCCGTGGGGCAGCCCACCTTCTCGGCGATCTGGGGGCGGTGGGGGGGGGGGGCAGGCAGGTGAGGCCAGTGCTCCGGGCAGAGGAGGACGGAGTCGGGACAGAGTGGGAAGGGGGGAGGCCCCTCCCCTGCCTACCACAGCCCCTCTTTACCCTTCTGGCCCAGAAGAGGGGGTTCTTCTGGATGACCCAGGGGCACAGTGCCACACCACTCTGGCTGATGGCTCGCCGGATGAGACCCTTGTTGTACGGAGAGAGGGTCTGCAACACATAGAGGCTCTGTCACTGAGGCCTCGCCCCGCATGCCCGCCCCGGGCTCAGCCAAGGACACCCCATGCATCAGTTCCGGCCTTCCACTCCCTGACCCCCAGAGGCTCCCTCTAGCCCCTTGGGGGCAGGTACCCCCCTCCAGGGGTCTCCCAGACCTGCAGAGAAACGCTAGCACCTCCGGCTGACTCTCCAAAGATGGTGATGTTGTTGGGGTCCCCCCCGAAGGCTGCGATGTTCCTCTTCACCCAAGCGATGGCCATGTGCTGATCCCGAAGGCCATAGTTACCTGGGGGTAGGGTGGGGGGTGGGCCTTCATCGGGGACCCTTGGCCAGGGCTGGGGGTGCCAGGGCCTGGCCTACACAAGGTGCATGGTCCACGTGGGTGGCAGAGCCACAGGATGTTGAATGGGCCCCCTGGGGGCTGGTCGGGTCAGGTGCTGGACCTGAAGTGGGGCTCGGGCTGGGGGAGGGCCAGCCTGCTCATTTCTCTCTCTCCCTGCCACAATCCCCTGTGTCTGTCTGTCCTGTAGCTACTGTGTCACCACCTCAATGTCTTCTCTTCTGTCTCTCTCTCTCTCTCTCTCTCTTTTTAATGTTTATCTATTTTGAGAGAGAGTCACAGAGCACAAGTAGGGGAGGGCCCAAGAGAGAGGGAGACACAGGATCTGAAACGGGCTCCAGGCTCTGAGCTGTCAGCACAGAGCCCGACTCGGGGCTTGAACCCACAAATGTGAGATCATGACCTGAGCCGAAGTCGGACACTCAACTGACTAAGCCCCCCAGGCGCCCCTCTTCTGTCTCTTTTACTGGGCTCCCTGTCCCCGGCTCCCCTGGGCCTCTCTGGGTCCCACTCTGCCTGCCTGTCTGTCTGTCTGGCCATCTCTTTTCTTTCACTACAGTTGCCAAGGGGCTCCTACATCTCACGGTCCATGTCCAGCTCCCTAGCTCTGCAAATAGGATTTCCAGGGGGGACTGTCGGGAGCTGTTCGGGCGGGAGGGGCGTCGTCGAGGGGCATCCCCATGGGGCTCAGAGCTCACAAGGTCAGGTGCGCGTTCCCCCCCTCTCCGTGCCCAAGACATCTGGCAGACCTGGCAGGTTGGCGTCCCCGGTGCTGAGGAAGCCCAGCGGGCCGACGCGATAGTTGAAAGTGACCACGATGACATTGCCCCGAGTGGCGATCTCCTCCCCGTCGTACAGATAGTTGCTGAGGAAGTTGGCCCCGTGGCCGGCCCCCATGAGGAAGGCGCCTCCGTAGATCCAGACCATGACGGGCAGGTTCCTGGAGACTAAGGCAGAGCGGAGCAGGCCCGGTGACCCGCGTGCCACCCTCCGGCTCCCCTCCGTGCCCTGTGCTGCTTTAGGGAAGCTGCGCTCTTGGGGGCCTCCTGCAGGGTGCGGGGAGGGCGGGCCCACCTTCCTTCTTGCCCTGGGGGACCCAGATGTTGAGGTAGAGGCAGTCCTCCTCCCCGTAGGTGCTGTCCTGGGTGATGGTTGCCTGCAAGCACCGCTTCTTGAAGTCCTTGGCCTTCAGGGTTCCTGTGGGTGGCCAGTGGGGCCAGCGTGAGGACGGAAGCCGCCCCCCAGGCACCCCCGGGCGCGGGGCCTCGCCAGCACCCGCCCACTCCCACCTTGCCAGCCGGGGTGCCGCTGAGGGTTCTCCAGGGGCTTGGGGGTGGCGGCGAAGGGGATGCCCCTGAAGATGTCCACATAGTTGCCGAAAAGGCTGAGCTTCTTATTGACGCCTTCCACGAAGCCTCCTTCTGTGTACACCGCGCCCAGCTGGGGGTGAAGGCCAAGGCTCGGGTGGGCTCAGGCTGCGCTCCCTCCCGAATGGGGGTGGGGGGCAGCCTGAGCAGCCCCAGGGTGCCCAGGGGCTCCCCGGAGACAGCTTCAGGGAGGGGCCAGTCTGCACCCCGAGACCGAGGCTCCTGCCGCTAGCCCTCGTCCCCCGAGGGGGTCCTGCCCCCTGGATCTGGGAGGAGGCTGCTTCACCCGGTGTGTTCGCACTCTGGGAAGCCTTCCGAATAGGCCAGGGGAGGCGGGGTAGAGGCTTGGATCCCGGCTACGGCCACCTAGCTGTGACCATGAGCCTCCTCTAAGATGGGCAGCACCACCTCTCCCCTTGTGTCCCCGCCACCAGTGTCCAGCTGGCCTGGGGTCCGTGGCCCCGTGCCGAGTTCTCACTGCTGGGAAAGACCCCTGCCCCCAGGCGGTCGGAACCACTGCTGTGTGCCCAGCCCTGGCATGAGCCGGCCTCCCTCACACGGCCAGTGCATCCAGTCCTCACTCGGGAGGGTCCTGGGGGCTGGTGCTTATCTTCCCGTTGTCCCAGGAGGGAACTTTCCTGATTGAAGTCACCCTGCGGGAAACAGCTGTCTGACCTCAGAGCAGGGCCCTCATCCCCTCCTGGGGTCTCGGCCTCCTGGCTCTCACCTGCACTGGGTTCCCGGGGGACGAGGGCAGGGCAGCCGAGCATGCCCAGGCCCAGCCGCCCTCCCACCCCCCAGCACCCTGTAAGGTCTAGGCTAACAGGGGAGGGGAGAGGCCGGAGCAACTCCTTCCTACCAGGCGCCCGAAGGGTGGGGCAGGGGGCCCAGAGGCGGGTCTGGCCCGCTCCCAGCCCTGTCTCTCCATCTCGGGATGGGTAGCCTTGTCTCAGGACTGCAGGCATTTTTCCTGACTGGCTTCAGGCTGCTGGGGTACTGACTGGGAAGTCACCTCTCAGAACGGAGATTGGCCTGAGGGCCCCGGGTGAGGGGTGAGGGCCATGGTGGCAAGGTGGGGAGGGTGGCATGGGCTGCTGGAGTGCTGAGGGGCAATCCTGGTCCTTTCTGCCCTCAGACAAGCCCCCCCCCCAAGAGAGGGAGCAGCCTCCCCTCAGGGCAGCACCCGAACCTCCAGGGCCCAGGGCAGCAGGGACGGAGGGGCAGGATGGGGGTGAGAACACCCATGGGGGCTGCGTTGTCTGTGGGGTCTCGGTCCCGAAGCACTTTCCCTGCCTCGTTCCTCACGCTGCGGCGGGGCGGTTAGGGAGGGCGGCCGGCACCCTCCCCAGCGGGCCTCCGGACTCCCGCTCTGGAGGGATGAGGCGGGGGGGGGGGGGTAACTTCCTCTGGGGAGATGGGGGTTATGTTGGGAGCCAGACTTGGGTTGGACCAGAGCGGGGTTCCAGGTTTCTGCTCAGGCACCGGCGGCTGGGTGACGGGCAAGCACACCATCTGCTCCGGGCCCACCTCCCCATCTATATAAAGGGGACACCGACCTCTCTGGAGAGGGAGGGACCGGAGGGGTGTTGTGGGTCAGGTTCCAGACTCAGCAAATAAAAATCCAGGACTCCCAGTTACATTTAAATTTCACATAGATTGATTTTTTTTTGTACAAGTATATCCCAAATATTGTACAGAACATACTCATACCAAAAATTGTCCATGTCTTTTATAAAACTCACTACTTGGCAGCTCTTTCTGCCCAGGGGTCCTGTCCCCATGCTTTAATAACAGCACCTTTTTGCCCCAAAACAGGAACTCAAAGTTGGCACCCGGAGTTTATCTGGCAGCCCAAGTCATCGTATGAAAGAGCAAACACACGAAGCATGACGGGCCCAGGAAACGCTGTGCTGACTGTTGAGGTCTCTTTCTCGGGCTGGCCCTTTCTGCCAGGGGCGCTGCCCGTCTGCCTTCCCTCCACGGTGCCCTGTGCCCAGGTCCCAGATCTGGCTTAGTGAGAGGACAGAGGAGCCCCTGCTTACCTTTGCTGTGCTCCCTACTGCCCAGCAGCAGGCGAGGCCCAAGACCACCAGCTCCAGGTGCCCCATGATGCGCGCCGGCCTGTGTGTGGCCCTCCCTCGGGCCCACGGGTATTTATGGGGCTGGAGCCAGCCTCTGAGTTGCCAGCTGCCTGCAGAGGGCCCCCTTTCCCTCCTCCTGCCTCTGGCCCTTCCTCCAGGCTGGCCACACTCCAGGCGGTGTTCCTGGGACCAGGAGACAGCTGCTGTTTCCAGCCAGCCTCAGGCTGGGCCAAGGTCACACAGCAGGATGGACACACACACACACACACACACACACACACACAGGTGCAGGGACAGTCTTTCCCAGGGCCGGCTGCCCTGGTGCCCACAGAACACCGGTGCCAGTCACTGCCTCCCTGGGAGCAGAGGCAGGTGGCACAGCACAGAAGGCTGCAAGGCCGGGGGCACACTGTCCTGCGTTCTGGCTCACTTATTCACAAGGGCTTGGTTTCCCCCTCAGAGAAAAGTGCATGATTGGTCTCCATGGCCCGCCTGCCACCCAGCCCCAACTCAACAGGAGTTTGCAAGGGACTGGGCATGGGGCTTCTGGGACACAGGTGGGTGTGTGCTACTGGGCAGCCAGTGTGGCTGACCCTTGTCACCAAGGGCCCACTGGGTGTGGGGACCCGGAGAAGCACGGGTGATCCGCCCTTGGGGTGGGGGAGACCCCACATGCAGCACAGGTCCTGGGACGGGAAGACCAGAGGCTCGGTTGGACAAGGGGAAGGGGGAAGTGGGGCCCCAGCCCAGCCTCACGGGCTTCCCTAAGGAAAAGGCAAAGCTGGGCTTTCTGGCCACAGAAATGGGCCAAGCAAACACCCTGGGGCAAAGCTGAGCAGAGACGGAGACCAACCAGCGGACAAGGGAAGGGATAGAGCCTGAGATGGAGTCAGAGAGACTGGGACGGGGAGAAAACAGAGCAGAGGCAGGTGATAATAGAAAAAACCGCCCGTTTTCTGTGACCGTGTAGGCCTTCGGTAACCAGAGAAAAGTTAATCAAAAAGGCAGGCCACCATGGCCAAGGCCTGAAGACTGTGCCCTTGAGTTCGGCCGCCTCCAGAGTCACGTCTCATGGAGGATGTTCAGGCTGTACTGCACAACCACCTCCAGTGATGGGGGCATAATCGGGAGCCAGGGGACAGCCAGAGCCTGGGAAGGCCATGGCCCTGTTACATCATGCCTGCTGCTGTCACCAGGCTTGGCCTCCACCACCAGCGCCAAAGCTTTTGGGACTCAGAGTGGACAAGAGGCTGGAGAGGTGGAGAGAGGTGGACAAGAGTGGAGAGGTGGGGAGAGGTGGGCAGCTGCGGGCAGGAGGAGTCAGGACACTGGGAAGGGGGTCGTGGGGGCCAGGCTGGGACTAGTGTGGCTTTAGCTGGGCCGCATGAGGACACAGGCGCAAAGGGCTTGGGTGCTGCCCCGGACAAGGAAACGTATTTGTTAACTTGTGCCTTTTGTCTGGCTGTCCCGAGAGTGTGTTCCACAGGAAGCTATGCTGAGTGCAGGGGAGGGGACCCTCCTGGTCCCCAGCAGCAGGGAGGGGGCCAGCCAGGCAGTCAGCCTGGCCAGCCTCTCCGCCAAAAGGCAGGTTCCCGGGACTGGCCACTTCAGGCCAACCGTGAGCCACTGGGGCTCCTGATCTGTCATCCGAGGGGGCTTCCCAGGAGCATGATCAGCAGACCAAGGCTGGCCGGAGGCACCTGACTTTAGAGTCAAAGTGACTTAGGGACTTGTCACACTAGGTGGCCCGGTCTGCTGGCTGATGAAGGGGGCGACCGGGCGCATCTCTGCAGCACGGTGGCCCAGCCACCCCACGGCACGGGTGGGAGTGCTCCCCCAGGGGGGCGGCTCGGTCCCACTAGGAATGCGCACCGGCTCTGGTTTCACACAGGGAGCGAGAACCTCTCAGGACCCCGTCCGTTAAGAGCAGCAAGGGGTCAGCAGGACCCTCTGGGGCCTGACGTGTGGGACACTTCCAGCTGCACTCGCCCAACCTGCAGGAAGACACTCAGCTCTGGCTCCGACCCCCCCACTGAGACACCAAGGCTCCTTGGGAAAGTGTATTTGATCAGGATGATTCCAGCTGGGCCCCAAATGGGTGGGCACCGAATGCAAGGGCAGTCTTCACCAGTCTGTGACCACGGACCAGCTGCCTCACGCCAGGCCTGCGTCAGGCATAAGCTCCTAGGCAAGCTCGGCATCTCCCGCCACCTCATCTCCACCTCCAGCCTCTGCTGCTCTCAGCCACAGGGAGGCGGTGGCCGTCGGCTCAGCCCGCTGGACACTGGGCTGGCTCACAGCTGCGCAAAGCCAGGTCACGGCCTCTGGAGATGTCCCCAGGCACCCCGGGCCAGAGGGTAGCCGGGCAGGACCTGGGTCAGCTGCACCCAGTGCTGGGGTCCCAGCTTTCCTCTGAGGGGCCTCCTCGGGCCGTTCTGGTTACCGTGGCAGCACCGGGGAGCCACGGCTCGTCCTGGCACCGCTAGCAGTCCTGTCTGATCAAGGAGGCCCTGCCGTGGCTGCAGGGCCAAGTCACACGTAGTCCAGAATCTCGGTCTCCATCTCGTTCTCGCTGCCGTCGGATGGCTTGAAGTCCTCCTCCTCCTCCTCGTCGTCCTCGTCATCCCCAGACTCGTACGTCAGCGGTTCTTTCCCGCCATCAGCCTTGGTCGGGCTGGAGAAGAGAGCTGGGGCCAGGAGACAAGGCCATGTGTGTCCCAGCTCAGGCTTCCCGGATGGCCCCCGGGCCAGCTACTGCTGGTCCCAGCCTCCAGACCAGCAATTGGGCTCCTGGAGGCCTGGTGACACTCATGGGTGTCTGGGCCCAGGCCTGGGAGAAGGTGCTGGGGCGGGGGGGGGGGAGGACATGAGAGGGCTGGGGGACTGGCGCTCTGCAGTCTTACAAGCACTTTCGGGGAGCATGAAGCCAAGACCTTTGAAATCCACTTCCCCAGAGGAGGCTGGGTGGCTTCATGGGTCCGAGGGACCCTGGGAGCACACAGGACATTTTGTGTGAGTGCTTTTCTCGGGGGGAGAAGGTCCACAGCCCCAGGAGGATTCTCCGAGGGGCCGTGTCCCAAACGGGGCTGAGCGCCCGCTCCTGTCAACTCCGTGGGGCAGGGTGGGTCTGGGAGGAAGCCGTGCTCACCCTCCCTCCACCTCATCCCACCCACAGACCAGCAAGTGCTCGCTCCTCTTCCTCACACCCCCACCCCCGGCCCATTGCCATGGCCCGCCGGTCCCAGGAAAGGGGCAGGCAGTGGGGTGACAGGCCCCCCACGCCTGCTGCCCCTGCTCTCCAAGCACAAGAAGACAGGCCAAAGGTGGCCGCACATGGCGTCAGAGCACAAAGTGGCAGCTCCGACGGTGGCGCCAGTCCTGCTCCAGCCCTGCCCTCCGGGCCTGTCTCCTGCCTCAGACCCCGGGCCAAGCAGCTGACTGCCACCCGTGGAGGCCTGGCGGGCAGGCTGGGGGACCCAGCTCTGGGGCGGGGACGATTCCACCCGGTGCAGCTCCTGGGGGATCGGGTCCACTAGGGAGACGGGCTGTGTCCCCGGGGCAGGGCCTCCCTTTGCCGAGAACGGCTCTCACCAGGCCTCTTGGAGCGGATGGTCTGCCGGATCATGAGGGACATGGTATCCCTCAGGTCGTCGCTGGTCTTGGGAAGGCACCAGCCATCGCGCTCCGTGCAGCAGTTCTCAGCCCCATCGTTGCGGTGAACGATTCTCTGCAACCTGGGGGTCAGGACACGGCGTTCCACGGCGGGCTTTCTGCCCACAACTGGGGGCCGCGGGGGCACGAGCAGGGTTCCGACCACCACAGACAGGCTCTGGACACGCCCAGCCAAGGTCTGTAACCGGCACAGCCCCGGACCCCAAGCTGCGCAGAAAGCGGGGTGTGGCCGCGCACACTTTCTATGAGAACCCCCGGCCCTCCCCAGGTTCCCAGCCGCATCCAACATGCTCCCGTCTTTTCCCATCCCAGCTCCCCCAATCCTTCTTTCGACACTGTAAGGACTGGGTGAAAGGTTCCTGGGATTCCGGTCGGCGGGGAGGACTAGGAACCGTCCTGGGCCTCCACGGGGGCAGAGGGGACAGAGGGGGCAGAGGGCCGAAGACTCAACAGCAAGACACGTCTGCGCCCAGCCCGGCGCCGCAGCTCAGAGGGTGCAGCCCAGGCGGACCCAGGAAATGGCTCCCGAGGGCCGCTGGGCTGACGGAGGAGCCCCGTGGTGCTCACCGCCCCGAGGGGGGGGGGGGCGGTGCTTCCCGCTGAGACGGCCGAGTGGAAAAGCTGCTGGGACACCGTGGCCCTGAGCCCCGCCGTCCTCACCCTGGCATCTCAGGGGCCCTACGTACGTACTCTTCCACGTTCAGGTCACATAACTGGTAGAACATCTGTCGATAGGGAGGCAGAGCCCCCTCCCGGAAGACGTAGACCGAGTCCTGGGGAGGGGACAGGGCGGGAAGGTGGGTCGGAGCTCCCCCTGGCCAGCCCACACCTGGCAGGCCTGGCTCTTCCCTCTGGACTCAGGTGGCGCGGACAGGCCCGAGGCGGGGAGCAGGCGTGCAGAGGCTCCGACTCCCCAGGAGGGGTCCCCCGGCCCTGTGACCACAAACCGCCTGCCTGCATGGCCAGCCACGTTGTGGCACGGGCTGTCCTGCTAGCTTTGCGAGCCTTCACAGTCTGCCCTCGCTCACCACCTTCTACCAACCAGTCATGTTCTGCTGCCCTGCACGCCGCCCGCCCTCTCCCCCTCTGCTGCCCTGCACGCCACTGCCCTCACCCCCTCTGCCACACGCCCCCCTACACGTTGCTCCATTATGAGGCAGCTGAGCCAAGGGAGGGGGTGCAGCTCACAGCAGCCCAAGTGGGGGCCCACGGAAGCCCACATCCGGTATGCCAGGGACCCTGTAAGCCTATAAGCCCCCCACAGCGGGGCCGGGGGGGGGCCTGCTGTGGCTCTGCGTGCATGCGGACACCCACCCCCATTTGGCCCATCACCCGGATGGCCACAGGCCCACAAAGGGCAGCCACACACAGTTGCTGGTGTCGCATTTCCCACTGACCTTGCCACCACCTCTTTGCCCAGAAGGTCTGCAAGGCCCCCGGTGCTGGGTGGCTCACACCCTGCGCTCACACCGTGCTCCCCAAGGCTGTCCTGGAAGCTGGGAGCCGTGCAAACGCACTGGGTGAAAGAGCTGCCTCAGGCAAAGCCTCTCCTGGCGGCCTTGACCCGGGAGACTGGGTGTGTGTGTGTGTGTGTGTGTGTGTGTGTGTGTGGCCTGCATGAGAGAGGTGCCTCCTCTCCACGGTCCACTGCACCCTGAACCGGGCAGGCAGATGCTTTCCTCTGGGGCTCAGGGGACACCCACCTTGAGCTTATACTTGTTAGAGGTCGACTTCCGTGTGCCGGCCGTCCCCGACGGGCCCAGGCCCTGCTTCAGGTCATGCATGGTGACGAGCTGGCTGGCTGCGAGGGGGCAGCGACACTTGGGAATCCAGGGAGACGTTTCTCCCCACCCCTCCCTGGAGCGCTGGCCCCTTGGGAAGCCCCACCGCACTGCACCCCACCATGCTGATGCCCACCTTCCTCAGCGTCTCTGTGGGGGCAAATCATCCCTGACCCACAGGGCGAGCAGGGCACTTACGCATCTTTTTGACGGTGATGGGAAGGCTGTAGTTGTAGGTGCTTCGCTTGGCCTTCACAGGCATGTCACTCGGGGCGTAACCTGCAGGCGAGGAAGGGCATCGGGTGCGAGTGGGCGCGGAGGACAGGCTTTGCGCTGTTGGCGTGCCAGGGTTCGCCGGGGCCAGCTCCTGAGAAAGGGACTCCGGGCCCCCAGGCCCCAGCGCCCCCCTTCTGGCGGTGACCACACAGGACTTGTGCTGACGCCCTGCGTGCAGTGCCCCGCTGCGGGCCTGGGCACCAGACGGTACTGGGTGCCTGGCCCCCCACGGCAGGAATCGTAACAAGTGAAACGCCCCAGCGGACGAATCACGAGTTCCGCGGCTTGAAGGCCAATGGCAGAGCCAGAACCCAAGCTGGGATCCTCGTTTCTCCGCTACTCTGCGGAGATCTCACCAAGGAGAAAAGGCTTTTTTATCTTCACCACAGGGCTACGTTCCCACCATAAAGGAGAATGCTACAGAAAAAAGCCATTAAGAGAAAGAAAAAGAAAACTAAGGGTTTGGTAATTTTTACCGTATTTCATTCCACAGCGGATCCGGAAATCAAGGACTTGATAAATTTTGGCATCTGGGTTTTTCCGGGGATCATAGCCGTATCGGATCCACAGGCTTCTCCAGGGGCCCGTTATCTAGAGACAAAAGGCGGGAGTGTGAAGTGATGCAGGCGGGGGGGGGGGGGCAGCTGAACACCCCCGGAGCTGGGGACATGGCCCTGGAACCCCACCCTGCTCTGCCAGGCGCAGCTCTGTCACCTCGGGCAGGTCAGCTGGGCTTCGAACCTTGGTCTTCCTGTTCGAGATGACAGGAGCCCCCCTTCCCCTTGTTTCTGTGAAGATTAAATGAGATGACCACCCAGGAGCCTTCACCACGACGCCTGGCACATAGCGCCTAATAAATGCGACTGCTGTCCTAATGGACAGGACATACCACCCCCAAACAGTACTCCTTCAGTCCTTCTGGCTAGAAAGTCTTCGCTAAAAGACAAACGGCGGCTCTCTGAAGTCTGGGATCCAAGCGCAGGAGGGATGGGCCCTCCTTGTGCCCCGTCTGTCACCGCCATCATGGTCTCATCTCAGGCTCGCCTCCAGTGCTCCATGTGGGGACCCTCGGCAGGCAGGACGCCTTCCCCCAGCAGTAATGACACCTCAGCTCCATGCCCGCCGGGACCGAGTCCGAGGTGGATCTGCCCCCACCCCCAACCCCACCCAGCCCAGGGAGAATGCGCCGAGGCTGGCGGCCCTGTGGTTAGGGAGCCTGGTCTCTGCAGCCCAACAGGCTGGGGTCCCACGTGGCTGTGTCCCGTGCTGCCTGTAGGACCCTGGCACATCCAGGCACCTCTCTGAGCCTTGGCTCTGCCTCAGAGGTACGAAGGGCATCCTGTCACCAGCCGCCCAGGGAGGAAAAAAGGAGACGACAGGTACACAGCATTTAACCCAGTGCCTGGTCCGGAGGACGTTCTCAATACAAGAGCGTTTACAAGCATATAATCCCTTTACTGAGAAGTTATGCGATTACTCTCGAACCCCAAGATCATCCTGCTATGGCTGGCATTACTGAGGAGGCTGGAGAGGGCCTGCCTGGGGGTGTAACAGGCCCCCCGGGGGTACCGGAACAGAGCCGCCGCCTTTGCTGTGGCTCTGAGAGGTCACACCAGAGATCAGGGTGACCCTGGTGGGAACCAAGGTGACAGACTGGGCAGGCACTCACCATATAATAGGCCACGAAGGGCAGCAAGACCTTGAGCTTGTCAGGGTGGATGCTGATGTTGGCCTTGACAGCATTTCGTGACCAGATGGGACGGATTTCAAACAGCTGGGGTGCAAGGCAGAGACCGAGATGAGCACCAGCAGCTCCCTGCCCACCCAGCCCCGCCTCCCCAGCAGACCCTTCGGGAGAGGAGCCTCTGGGCCTGGCCACACCCACTCTCGGGTCCCTGCCTTCTCAGGTGGGGCCTTGCACACCCAGTACGGGTCAGGTGTGGCTGCAGGGCCTGAGTGTCCGGAAATGACCACGAAGGACATGGTCTCTGTCCTCATGCAGCTCACAGGGCAGCGGGGGAGGCAGATGAGCAAAGGAGCCAGAGCAGGGCCAGGAGGGGGACACGCCAGAGTTCTGGGACCCCAAGCAGCTCCAGCCTAGAGGGCGAAGCCTGAGCTGGGATGCCGTAAAGGCCGAAGGGGATGGCCGGGCCCAAGGGAGGACCGCAAGGGGCCAGTGTGGCTGGCACACAGCAGGCCAGGGCAGGAAGGGCCTGTGCCAGGCTGCAGACTGGGCTGTGTCCAGAGGACAAGGAGGGGCCTCGGATGGTGGTCCCCCATGTCCCCCTCCAAGGACCAGTGACTGCTGGAGACCAGTAAGGTGTCCACACAGACTTTAAGAAATAGACCCCCCAAGGGAACAGTCTGCTTCAGCAAGGGACGAGGCGAGCCCCGGTCAGCAGCAACGTGGCCTCACGGAGAACCTGCCATCTGTGCCTGCAGGGGGAGGAGTGAGAGGCCCCACGGCTCTTCCCGGGGCCCACCAGCGGCGGGGGCAGGAGGAAGGCCACTCCGTCCACCCCGGCACCTCTGAGGATGAACCACAGTAGGTGCTCAGTGTGGCTTCTGGGTCCAATGATGGCTGAACGGAAGCTTCCCGAACCCCAGGCTGCACTGTGAAGTCACGAGCAGACAATGGACCGCCTGCTTAGCACCCCTAAGGGACCGGCTTGTACGGGCGCCGTGGCTTGGACATGTGACCCCTGGAGGTGAAAAGCTCCCCCGTGCTGATGAGCCAGTTTTAACCAGTCAGTACAGCCAGCGGCGAAATGACGAGGGGCAGGGCCCGGCGCATGCGCCGCGCTGGTCCATGCAGAGGCGGCCGAGCTCACCTTCCTCAGCTCCTCCTCCGCCTTCCGGTCCAGGGGGTTGGTGGAGATCCTCCTCCACGTCTGCACCGCAGCCTCCAGGGGCCGCACGGGCACCTCGTCCTCCTCAAAGTTGACGAAGATGGCATTGTGGGGGCGCCGGGCCCTGCTCAGGCCGATCAGGTTCTCGCCCGAGACGGGGGGGTTGTTGTAGCCTTCCCTGGGGCAGAGAGAGCTGGCGTGGGCCCGAGCGCCGAGGGGACCCCGGGCGGGTGGAGCAGTGAGGTCAGGTAGAGGCGCAGCCACTCAGGACGCAGCTGAGCGGCTGTCAGACCACAGGTACGCTCACTGACTTCCACGGCTCACTTGTTAACCCCCAGAGCGATTCCAGAGGAAGGAACCAATTTCCTCCGAGGGACCCGACGGCAGCTAGAAAGCCGCCTGGGGTGGGAGCTCGTGCGGACAGAGCTGGGACTCACACCGGGGGCAGCTGGCCAGGGGCCACCCTCCGGCCGAGCGCGCTCGGCCCAGAAGCGTCTTCCCAACAGCGAGGTGCAGGGACGAGGGACATCACTGAGCCAGTGCCATACGGCACAGGGGGCCGCAAGTGAGCGTTCTAACGCCAGGTCTGCGCAGGTCTCTCGCCGGGCACCAGGCCCAGATGTCGTTAAGGGGGGAGGTCACGAATGTCAAGCCTGGACGAAGGCAGGGAGAACAGCCTCAAGAAGCCCCACAACCCATCACGAGCTTCAACAGTTACTGCCATTTCATCTGTGCCTCACCCCAAACCCACGAAATTATTTTGAAATACATGTGAAAGGGCGCCCTGGACGGCATACATTTTCATAAAGGCGATTACTACCTTTTAAATTTGTTTCTGTTTTACCTTAATTTTCTACATGAGTACAAACCATCTGCATATTCATAAAGAACAAAGTGATTTTTCACACTGGAAAACAGAATTATAAAGACAGGAGCAAGTGAATCCATTAGAAACCATCCCGAACAGGCACAGTGTTACCCACTTTTCAACGACACCCCCCCCGGGACCCTGAGCACCCCCAAGAGGAAAGGCCCCGGCAGCGGCTCACTCCAGCCCGGGCAGCCCACCGCCAGAGCACGGCAAGGCGCGGGCTGACCACCGGGTCCCGTCAGCACAGGGAAAGGACTCCCTGCTAACTCCTCAAGGAGGGATACCCGTCAGGCCAGCCTCTCCTCTGCCCACCGTCCTGTAGGAAGCCGAACCTCCCTGGAGCCACAGAGGGGCCAGCAAGGCCGCGGCCAGGCCTCTGCTGCCAGCCCTGGTGAAGCCAGGAAGGCCAGCAGGGCAGACAGATCGATGGGGGCCTGGGAAAAAAGGCAGGTTCTTTCCATTTGCTGGAAAACCGATAAACCACACGGCGGCCAGCCTTGCTCCCTCGTCCCCCTGCCAGAGGCTTGAGAGCAGCTGCCTCCTGGTCTCATGGGACAGAGGGTGACACAGCCACCGCCGGCGAGGGCCAGCAATGCAGAGGGTCTGTCTTCTTCTATGTATTTGTGTCTGTCTGTCTCTGACTCTGAGAGTGAAATGCTTGTAGGGGAAAAATAATCAGAACATTTCAGAAATACCACAGATGGTCTCTCCCCTGCCTAAAACTCCTGTGCCGAGTATAACCGAGCAAAACACACGTGCGGAGAACTCCATCATCCCACGTGGAGGGTTTCTGGCCGGGAGGGTGTGGCCACCCCTTTCCGCTTCCACATTTCTGTCACGTTTTGCCCCTCTAACCACCGCTTGCTCCTGCAGTCAGGAGGGGGTGGGGGCTATGGATTTAACAGGCCTGAGGGCCTTCAAGAGGCCTGCTTCTTGTGGGGGGGGGGTTCTGAGAGCCGACTGGCACTGGAAGGCGCTGGGGAACATGGGAGACTCCCTCGCTCTGGCAACAGAGCAGCAGATTCGTGTAAGAAAACAAGTCCCTCCCCGAGGGGGGCACACAGGGTGCGTTCTCGGGCCGCGCTGCCGGGTTGGGGCTGGGGCTGCCGGGCTGGGGCTGGGGTTGGGGCTGCCAGGTTGGGGCTGGGGCTGCCAGGCTGGGGCTGCCAGGCTGGGGCTGCCGGGCTGGGGCTGGGGCTGAGGCAAGCAGCAGACAAGTGTCAGCTGCTGAAGCTGCTGCCGCAGCCGGGCCTCCGCTAGACGATTCTCACTACTCTGGGGTATGTTTGGAACTCTCCGTATTTTGCTAAAGAAAGAGAACAACATACCTTCTCCTTAGGACCAAATCTAGACCCCTTGCCATGGTCTGTGAGACTCTCACCCCTACCACTCACCCAGGCTCACTCTGCGACCACTCCACATGTGCCTATCCTCTGTTCTAGAATGTTCTCCCTGGATCTTCACCTACCTGGCTCTGTCATCACCCAGGTCTGTTTCAAATGTCGGCCCCTCTGGGGGCCCCCAGCCCTCAGCCCACTCACTGCGCCGATGACCCACACCCCTTCGATCTCCTCTGAGACGTGCACCTGGCCATGGGCTCACTGCTCACTCATCGTTAGCTTGTGCTCCATCCAGCTCCCGGGACCTCCCATGTGCTGTGCTGACCAGGCTCCAAGGAGTGCCCCCAGGGAGTGCCCCGGGCCATGATGACAGGCAGTCAGTGCTTGCTGATGAAAACACTTAGTGAGGAAAGAGAACATTCTCTCACCCTCTAGAGATAACTGCTCTGGGCCTAGTCTTCCAGATCTTTCTAGATTTCTGTGATCATACTACTGTTTACTTTTATGCTATAGAACACACTCCTACGCCTGCTTTCTTCACAGAGCAAGGCACCTGGGCAAGTGCCACGTCAGTCCACGAGCCTGCTGTCTGCGGCCGCGTGGTGTTCCCTGGCATGGAAGGGCTGTGATTCTGTTAGCCACCTCCCTACTGACGGCCTGGTCACTTGGTTACCCTATCAAACTCTGCCAGGCACTCACTGTTCTAAGTATTTCAAAGTCCGTGCTTTCGGGGACAGGTCTTCAAGTCTTAGGGTGACATCCTGATCACTGTCCGTGGTGCGGGGAGCTCCGAGCTCGGCCTCCAGGTGGGGCACAGTCACCAGCTGCTGTGTCTGCAGGCACTGGAGCCACAGGCTTGAACGAAGCCGGCAGTGCTGGTTACCTGACTCACGAGTGACAGATTGGCCGGCTGACTGCAGGGTCCTTGCTCTGAACCCTGATGCTGGGGGCAGGGGGGCAGGAAGGCTCACCGGTGCTGCGTCTCTGGTCGATAGAAATAGTCCACCGGGGTGTCCAGCCGAGAGAAGATGGGTGGGGGGATGTAGAGCGGCAGCTCCTGGTGGAAGAAAGTCTCCTTCTCGGGCTTCAGCATGAGCACTTTGTCGTACATGGATGTGCACCTGCCGCCTGCTTCCGTGTGCACAGCCAAGTACTGGAAGTCAGACATTCCTGGAAAGAGAGGGGCCAGATGGCGGACACCCTCTCACCGCCCCCAGGAACTCGCTGCTCCTGGGCACCGACACCCACGGCTTCCTGGAAGGTGCCGAGGGAGCCACGCAGCAGGTGCTGTTGGGCAACGCCTGGGGAGCGGGAACGACACCCTCCCGAAATACCTTCTGTGCATCGACCCCCTGCACCTGGACGCACGTGGAGGGGCTGAGAGGTCGTGTGGGGCAGGAGGCTAAGTCTGGGTCAACGCTTCCTGACATGTAACGTGGACACGCCTCACCGGGGACCCTGCCGAAGACTGCGGGACGGTACAGCTGGCACAAGCTCCCGGGGGGGGGGGGTGCTGCTGGCTGGGACACGCACTGAGCCGAGGGGCGCTGGCCCAGCACAGACAGAAGATGAATCACGGAAGACCTGCCCCAGGAAGGACGGCCCGCTGCGGTGCCACATCCCGCCAGAACGACTGACGTTCAAAACGCCCAATGCAGGGGTCCCAGGCCCTGATTTCGTTTCTTTCCACTTTCTAGCCCCCTCTCCCTTCTCAATCTTGTTCTGGTCAGATTCTCTGCGAGAACTGCAGCTGCACGTTCCTGAGGCTCACGAGTAATCCTGTGTGCGTGAACCAGCCCCTTAACGGCCCCACCCTGACCCGGACCGTCCACGGGGGCCTAAGGAACCAGGGCCCCACGCTGCACAGACAAGAGCCCGAGGCCGAGGGAAGCCGAGTTACCCACCCAAACATACTCGCTCTTTCTCACTCGCCCTCCCCACCCCATCCCTTAGCACCTCCTCCCTGGGGTTTCCTGTGGGTAGCAACTGGATTGAGGACCCCACGGAAACACCCAATTGGCTAAGTGTTCAAAGGAACATGAGGTCCCAAGGGGCTGAGGTGATGGGAGAAGGCTTCAGACAAGAGGCAAGGCTGGCAGCGCGGTCAAGACTCAGAGAAGCTTCCCAAACACGGAGGGTCAAAGATCCGAGGCCTGCTAACCAGCTTCATTCGGCCCCACATAAAGGCCTTAAAATTGAGAAGTTTACTCATCGAATGCAAGCTTTTCTTAAGAATGCACAAGGCGGAACAGCAGGGGCCCACAGGCAGTGGAGAGCAGCCCGAGCAGCGCAGCAGCCTGGAGGGAGGAGCGTGCGCGCCCTGGGCGGGGCCTGCACCGCCCCGCCCCACTCACGCCCCGCCCCTCATCCCAGAGCACCTATGGCCTTCTTCGCTGTGGGGACGACACAGGTCCTGAGATGACCCAACGCAGCAAGCTGCGGTTACCTTGAAACTTATAAATGGTGGAGATGACGCCAAGCATCTCGATGTCAAATGTGACCTCGGGGCGGGCCCCGGGCCCCGGCACCCCCGGCTGCCGCTTCGTCTTCCTCCTGATCCGCAGCAGCAGGCTGCTGGTACTGAAGCGGTTGGCACACACCGGGTGGCAGTAAGGGTCCTTGGGCCGGAAGTACAGCTCCAGCCTCTTGGTGGGGTCTGCGTAGATCTGGGGCAAAGGCCAAGGAAGCCAGTGAGGCGGTGACCGGCTAGGCAGCCCGCAGCCTGTCTCAACAAAACCTGACCGGCACCCAGCTGATGAGGGAAGGGCCAAGAGGCTCGTGTTTCATTCTGAGCTTCTAATTCTCAGAAGACCCATTTTTCAAATCTAGGTATCTTAGTTTTTTAAGTAGCAGAGAAAATGAGCATAGTCTCCTCCTTCTAAGAGGCTGGAAAGTTGGAGATAAGAACTACCAGTGAAGTGAAGCCACCGCCTCTCAGATGCCTGCTCACGGTGGGCGATCATGCGCCTCTCCCAGCAACACTGCGGGGGGGGGGGGCTTCTCATCCAGAGTTTACCATGGAGGAACTGAGGCTGGCAGCGGGAGGGGCCTGTCTTGACCTTCCTACTCTAGGAGCTACCTGCTCCATAGGGTCCTGCTATTCAGACTTTGCGCAAATGTTTCCAGGTCCGAAGGAAATGAAATCGACTAGGAACCGGCACAGGCACGGCTAACTAGCGATCGCTGCTCCTTCTGAAGCCTTGGTTCCTTCTCCTTAAAACGGAGGTACGAACAGCACCTCCTCACAGGATCGCTACAACGATGAAATGAAGACGTATGCAGGGCGCCTGGGTGGCTCAGTCGGTTAAGCATCCGACTGCAGCTCAGGTCATGATCTCACCATTTGTGAGTTCGAGCCCCACATTGGGCTCTGTGCTGGCAGCTCAGAGCCTGCAGCCTGCTTCGGATTCTGTGTCTCCTTCTCTCTCTGCCCCACCCCCACTCTGTCTCTGGCTCTCTCAAAAATAAATAAACGTAAAAAAATGAAGACGTACACAGCACACTCAGTCTGCTAAGTCACGGTAACCACTCAGCACGTTCACCCACATAGGATAACAGTAGCGTCAGCTGGGCGCATATGAAGGCACCAACGAAGCTCACTGGGCCAAGATCGTCTGCTTTCTAGTTTGCTGGCCCCCCAACACTAAGGACACAGCCTGGCCCTTAGGAGGTGCTCAGGAAGCATGGAGGGAAAGAAGAAGGTTAAAAGGAGGCCCAACCCTCCGGAATCCCTTCTCGCAAAACACGGGCCCATGAGACCACGAGGCTGGGAAAAACCCCAGACGTGGACCTGGCAGAGGACGTGCACACGCAGCCCTAAAGGAATGAACCAAGGACCAGTGTGTCTTCCCAAAAGACTCACGTTGTAGTTGGGTACAAATATCCCTGGGGTTACTGACAGTAAGGGTTCCGTCAGCCCCACAGTACAGTGAATAAATCAGGATCAAACAACAGAACATGACTCACTGAGCCTCTACGGCATCCTGTGCTTAACGACAGGTTTTCAATATTCATTAAGGACCAGGAAGCAGCAGGCAAGAGTTCAGACTTCAGAGGGGAGACATGCATGAGTTCAAACCCCAGTGTACCACGCGGGAGTTTTCTGACCCAACTTTTCTTGCCTGGTATCTTTATCTGAAAAGTGGGAATAATGGTACCTAACTCCCTAGATGGCTGTGTGGATTCAGTCATGCATCTGACAAGTATTTTGGAAGAAGGCACTATTACGGATGTTAGGACTACAGGAGCAAACAAGAGAGACCAGGTCCTGCTCTCATTCAGTTTACAGTCTCAGAGCCAAGCGGCCAAGACAGACAATAAACGCGTTAAAACGTAATTTCAGATTGGAATGAACAGGCTGAGAAGGCAGATATGAACCACTAAGGCCACTTTAATTAGGGCTGTCAGAGAAGGACTCTCTACAGAAGAGACACGTCAGTATTTGGTGCAAGGAAAAGCACTTCCCCGGGGCCTTGCACAAGGCAAGAATTCATCCCAGCTCCCTTATTTTCCCGCAGACCTTGAACTAGCTGCCTAGGTTTCCTGTAAAATGCGGACAACGGCCGTTGCTACCTGGCAGGGCTCCAATTTGGATGGGATGGAAGTAAAGCATCTGGAATTGAGCCTGGTACCGAAGAGGTTGTTGGCCATTACCATTTTTAACCCTAACAACACGACACTTCATCCCCTGTCCCATTGGTCAGCGGTCTTAGTCTCCCGCGCCACGGCAGCCGAGGCCGCGACTCCCGGGAGGAGGGGACGGGAAGGACACCCCGCCCCTCTCGGGGTCTCCCAGCGCTCCCGCCTTTCTCGCCGCCCAGAGGCAAGTCCCCGCCCACAGGCCGCCCCAGCGCCCGGCTCACGCGCCGTTGCCAAGGAAACCACACATCCTCCGGGGGTCTAGTCCCTCCCGCCGAGGTCCCGCGACTCCGCCTCCCCCGCGGTATCGCCACCCCCTCGCTTCTCACCCGGGAGACGCCCTCCTCGCCGCCCAGGGTCGGCAGCATCTTGGACACGTCGCGCACCACGCCTGGGTACTCCACGCACACCATGCGCCGCTCGCGCCGCAGGTCCACGGGGACCGCGGTCCCTGGCCCCGCGTCCGCCGCCGCCATCCCTGCAGGTCTGGTCCGGCTCGTCGCGGTCCGGCCCTGCACGCGTTCCTAGCGGCCTCAGCGCAGTGGTTCCGCGAAAGAATCGTTCCGGATTCCCTCGCCGCTCGCGTCTTTCTACACCCCTGGGCTCCGCGAGACTCGAAGCCTCTGGGAGCAAAGACCCGAGGGGAGTCCCCAAGGATTCGGGGTGATCGACCTCAATTCTGTGTTTAAAATGATGAGAGTACGCCGAGGGGCGGGACAAGGGTTTGCCGCTCCCAGCAACCCGCGATGGACCCGGACGGTAAGACACCGCCCAGCTCTCGATTTTAGCCAATGAAGAGTCAAGGGGAAGCCAGTTTCGCCCCTCCTACTAGCTCATAGGTTTTAGCCAATGAAGAGCCAAAACTGGGCCAGGTCCCCGCCCCTTCATAGGGCTCCTTCCAATGACGGCGCGGAGGCGGGCCTGGCAGACTTCCGGCCCGCCTTCTGGCGTTGGGCCGTCCCTGTGCTGAGTAGGTTTCCGGACCCGAGCCTGCCGAGCCGTTTCCGCGGGGCTCGGTTTCCGCGGGGCTCGGTTCCCGCTCCTGCGGGCTATTGCGGGAAGGAGTCTCCGGCGGCGCGTGGAGGACGCGGGGAGGTGGGCCTGGAAATGCCAGCGTGAAGAAATTGCGCTTTGAATGCTCGCCCCACGTCCACGCACAGAAAACCCCGGAGCTCGGGGCCGAAAGCGGCGGAAAGTCCCTGGTTTCTTAGACAGTTATTAAGCGCCCGCTGTGTGCCGGGCACTACTCAGCGGAGCGGAGCTCGAAGCGAGCGGCCCTGTGGGAGAGACCCTGAAGCGAGGAGCGGGGCCCATTCCAGGCAGTGACAGAGGACAAAACTGTAGGGAGCGGAGTGGGGGACGTGAGGGGTCAGAGGTCGACACATGCCAGGCAGAGCCTAAACATGTGTGCGCCCAACGGGGCGGCTCTTTCCGAGTGCGACGTTGAGCCCTTGAAGGGTTTTATACCGGGAGGGCCTTGATCTGACTTGTGCGTGTGAAAGACTCCAGTTGTTGTGTAGACCATGGATCAGAGAGGGGAGAAACCCGCTCAGATAAACCCACTGAGACGCTGCCTAATCCAGGCAAGAGATACTGTCCGAGGCCAGGGAAGTGGCGGTGAGAATGGGAAGAAGGGGCTGGATTTAAGAATATTAGGAGGAAAAAAAAAAAAAAGCAGGGGACCCCTTGGACGCGGGTACCCCCAGGTTTCTGGAATGATTTCTGAATCAAAAGATTTACTTCATTGCTCTAGAGGATGTAAGGAGGCTGAATAAGTGGCTGCAAAGACCATTAAATATATTTTAAAAAGCGAAACCTGTAAACCGAGTGTGAAATATATGTCATTATATTATAATTGGAAGACCCAGCCAGGAGTCCCCAAAACTGAAAGAAAGGCCCCCACATGTGAGGACTTGGCAGTCCCTGCCCTGCCTCTCTGGCAGGAACCGGTGCATTTTCTGTCACCAAAGAAGGTTTAATGCAGGGAGGCCGGGATAATTCTCCAGAATTTTTCACGCCTTGGGATGAAATTTCCTTCAAGTTTCTCGTGTCCTTTTGTTCTCATTCCATGCTCACCAAGCAGTCTTCTGGTGGTTTAATTTTCCAGAAAGGAGGCCCTAGAGAACAGATACGGATTGAACCCCTCCCAACAGTTGTCAATTAATTGGTGTGTTCTGTCAGACTCCTGCGAGATTGGTACACGGGAGTCAATCCTGAACCCTGGCTGGGGAGCCCCGTCTATGGGGAGACCTGGGGTTGGGAGGTTATTGATGCTGTGTTAGCGGAGGGCAAGGAGGGTGTTGGAAAATGTTTTCTTTGGGCCCCAGAATCGATAGTCCTTTCCGGGCCGCTGGGTCAGTCTGGGAAGCGCACAGCTGTTTATACTCCTCTCCAGGGGGGGCTGGATTCTCCTGCGCCCTTAGAAGTGGAGAGAAGGAGTAGTGTCCGCTTTTGGCCACGCGATGGCGACAGAGCGTCCTCGCAGGCAACGCCGCCACCTGGTGGTCATCGGTGCCCATGACCCCTGGACGAAGGGGAAGTGGCCGCTGAGGGAGGTGCGATGGGCTGTGGGCGCAGGGAACAGGGCTTCCCAGGAGTCCCGTGCTGGGCCTGGCGGCCAGCGGCTTCCGGTCACGGCCGACCGCGGGGAGGCCACGCCTCCTCCGCACGTGCGCGCACTCCCAAGTCCAGGAATCCTCTCCCGCCCAGCCCCACCGCTGCAAACGTTGGGGACCCCGGGCAGTGGGGTTTATCCAGAAGCTTCAGTTTTCTTTTCAGCAACAAGTGGGACACACGGTTGCCCAGAACATTCCCCTTCCCAGTCAGCTTGTCATCCCAAAGCAAAATTAAACTACCGCCGGGGCTGAACTTCACAGGTGGTTGATAAATAGAGTTTAGGTTGCCGAGTTAAGTAGTTTCACAGATGTGCCAGGCAGAGGCAAATTTGCAATGACACTGATAGCATTTAAACATCAGGGTCTGTGGCCATACCACCCTGAATGGGCAGCATCGGGTCTGTTCTTGGAAGCGAGGCAAGGTCGGCCGGGTTAGTAGGTTGGGAGCCCTCAGGGCCCCTAGATTGCAGGTACCGCTTTCGCAAGGCTCACAGAGGTGCCTTATCATTGTGTGCACGTGGGCATATGTTTTTATAAAAAATTAAAATAGTAAGACATTTTAACTGCAATTGGTTAAGACTACTGTCTCTTTCTACTTACCCTGCCCTCCATCCCACTTGCCCTTGTGTGGGGAGGCATTGAAGCGGTCACAGGTTCTTAAGGGACTTGACAAAGGGGAAGTCCCGCTGGGAGTACATTCGGTGTGGACTGCGGGGAATACACACGTGTGGTCTCTCGTCACAATCTGGGTAGAGTTCATCTATTGCTGGCCATCCTATGTAGGAACGGCTTCCCGGAATACACACCCTTGCACCTTCTGTGACACCTACGCGTGTTGTGATATGAAGGTCCAGGACCAAAGGTAATACAGCAGTCAGAGCCAGAAGCTAGTCTGGAAGATTCCAACAGAGGAATGGAAAATGCGCAGCCACTGTGGAAGAAAGTACGGCAGCGTCTCAAAAATTTAGATAGTGAATGACCATATGATCCACAATTCCACTTCTGAGTAAATATCCAAAGGCATTAAGTTTTTTTAAAGGTTTTATTTTTGAAGGGGGGAGGGGCAGAGAGAGAGAGAGAGAGGGAGACGCAGAATCTGAAGCAGGCTGTCAGCCCAGAGCCTGGTGCGGGGCTCGAACCCACGAACTGTGAGATCATGCTCTGAGCCCAAGCTGAACGCCTATGCGACTGGGCCGTCCAGGCGCTCCCGAAAGGAATTAAAAGCAGAGTCTTGAATGGGGCCCCTGGGTGGCTCAGTCGGTTAAGTGTCTGCCTCTTGATTTCGGCTCAGGCAATGATCTCACGGTTCATGAGTTGGAGCCCTGAATCGGGCTTCGTGCTGACAGAGCAGAGCCTGGTTGGGGTTCTCTCTCTCCCCCTCTCTCTGTCCCTCCCCTGCTTGTGCTTTCTCTCTCAAAGTAAATAAACACCGTTTCAAAAAAAGAAAAGCAGGGTCTTGAAGACATATGAAAACACCCATGTTCATAGCATAATTCACAATGTCCAAAATGCAGAAGCAGCCCAAGTGTCTATCAACAGATGATGGATAAACAAAATGTGGTCCACCCCTACGGTGGAATATTAGCCCTCAAAAAGGAAGGAGATTCTGACACCTGCTACAGCATAAATGAACCTTGAGAATGTTCTACTATGTGAAAGAAGCCAGTGACCAAAAGACAAATGCTGTATAGTTCCCCTGACCTGAAGTACCTAGAACAGTCGAACTCATAGAACCAGAAAGGAGATCGTTGGCTGCCAGGGGCCGTGGGAGGGGAGTGAAGGGGGAGCCAGTGTTTAACGGATCTAGGGTTTCAGTTTGCAAGATGAAAAGGTTCTGGCGGTGGCAGTGGCCGCACAACACTGCGAGCGCACTTAACACTACCAAGCTGTGCCCTTAAAAATGGTTCAGATGGCGGCGCCTGGGTGGCTCAGTTGGGTGGGCGTCCGACCTCGGCTCAGGTCAAGATCTCACAGTTTGTGAGTTCAGGCCCCGCGCCTGGAGCCTCCTTCAGATTCTGCGTCTCCCTCCCTCTCTGCCCCTTCCCCGCTCACGCTCTGTCTCTGTCTCAAAAGTAAATGAACATTAAAGTTTTTTTAAATAATACTTTTTTTAAAAAGAAGATGCCACCTTGAAAATTTTTTTAAATCAAAATTATTGTTTTATGAGGAGGTGAACCAAGAGTATGTAGCCAAGATATGTGAGAAAAGGTGTTACAGAGAGATGTCCAGCTGCCAGTGTACATTTTTTCCTGGATACTTGGATTGTTTTATTCTTTGGCATAAAGAAGGACCTTAGCTTCCAGCACCGGCCTCCCCCAAATCTCAGAACAGCCCCGAGGTGTTTCGCTGTTACCCTGGGAGCTTAGGGTCTTTTCAAAGTCTGTACTGTCCCTACCAGAGTCCCCTCTACCCGACCCCCACTCCCTGTCTCCCTCTCCCTGTCCCCTCAGTTGAAAATGTGTTCCAAATAGCCATTATGATTTTTTCCCCTTGATTCATGGGTTATTGAGAAGGCTTTTGCTTGATACCCCAAAATTGGACAATTGTTAAATTATCTTTTCTGTTCTTGACTTACAGCTTAATTCCACAGTAGTCAGAGAACATATTCTTTATGGTTTCAGCCCTTCCTTTAAAATTTACTGGGACTTGGGTTGGGGGGGGGGCGGGAGGCTCCTGGGTGGCATAGCTGGTTAAGCATCCGACTTCCGGTCAGGTCATGATCTCACGGTCTGTGGGTTCGAGCCCCATGTCAGGCTCTGTGCTGACAGTTCGGAGCCTGGAACCTGCTTCGGATTCTGTGTCTCCTTCTCTCTCTCTGCCCCTCCCCACTCGCACTCTGTCTGTCTGTCTCTCTGAAAAATAAATAAACATTAAAAAAATTTACTGGGACTTAGGGCGCCTGGGTGGCTCCGTCTGTTAAGCATCCAACTTCAGCTCAAGTCATGATCTCCCAGTTCATAGGTTCGAGCCCCACATCAGGCTCCGTGCCGTCAAAGTGGAGCCCACTTCAGATCCTCTGTTTCCCTCTCTCTCTCGCCCCCCCCAATAAATAATAAAAAAATAAAAAAATTAAATTTATTGGGACTTGTTTTAGGATCAGCCTTGTGAAGTGTTCCGGGTACATCCGAAAAGCACGTGTCAGGTACAAAGTCCTAGACCCTTGCTGGGGCACGTGCGCGTACACGTGTGTGTGAGTCTGCTCAGTCTGTAAGAGCAGCGTTACTATTTCCCACTGTAATTGTGACTTTACCTTTCCCCTCTCAGATCTGTCAATCTGGCTTTGTTTCTCTCCTTTCTGTTCTTTTTAAGCAGGCGCCACACCCAGCATGGAGCCGAACACGGGGCTTGAACTCACAACCCTGAGATCAAGACCTGAGCTGAGGTCAGGAATCTGGCACTTGACCTGGGAGCCACCCAGGCGCCCAATTTTGCTTTGTTTCTAATCGAGGTCCGCGTTGCGGTGTACATATACATTTAGCAATATTACACACGCCTGGCAAATGGCCCTTTAGTCGTCCTGAAATGTTCCTTGTCATCTCTAGGAACGTCTAAATCGTGTGATCCTGGCATCACTACAAGAGATGTGTCAGTGAGTGTTTTCCTGGTATATATATCGTTTTCTATCACGTCCAGTCCTGCTTGCTTAGATTTTGTCTTTTGTAAGCAGGAAATAGTTCGCTCTTCTTCCTCATATCCTTGGCCTTTGAACTGGAGTATTTAATGGTTTTATATTTAATGTAATGCGGATATATTTGGGTGTATGTCTTTTATATTCCTATTTTTTTATTTGTGCTGCCTGTTTTGTGTCTTCCCCTCCCCTTTCACTTCCTCTTTTGTACGAATTATATTTTATTATTCTATTTTCCCTCTAATAAATAGTTGGACACACTTTTCCTGGTTACCCTGGAGATTATAGTATGAATCCTTGTTCTAGGAAAGCCAAATGTGAATTAGTACTTTTACCATTTCCATGACAATGTAAAGAACCATTCAGACCCCTCTTGCCTTTGGAGCTATTGTTATCATGTCGTATATATGTACATACGTTTAACATATTGCATATAAGAATATAAAATATGTACATATTATATATTAAAAATATATATGTACTTTTAAATCCGTTTTATTGGAGTATAATTTAGATGCAATGAAATAGACCCAGTTTGAGTGCGTAGTTCAGTATATTTACCAATATGTGAATGTAATCACCACCTCAGTCATGACAGAGAATATTTCAATCACCCCAAGAATTCCCTGGTTCTCTTTGCAGTGAATCACCCCACCAATGGGGCAGGGAAACCAGACCGGGCAGGGCCCAAGGGCTCCGGGAGGCATGCGAGCCCAGGGTGGTGCTGGGAACGGCCCTCCCCCCAGACCAACCCACAAGAGGAAATTTCTCCACAAAGAAGGGGGAGAGGGATCCTGGACAGTCGAGGAGAGAAGAGGCAAATGATACCGAAACTGGATTCCCCTCACCTTCCTCCTTCAGGATTCCTTTCTCAGGAATGGAAACACCAGAAATTTGGGTGTCACCGTGGATTCCCCACGCTCCCCGGCCCCCCAATCCATCCACTGCCACGGGGTCCACTCCATCCCCTAAATCAGGGATCCATTCTCTCCCACCCCTTCCATCACCCCAGTCAGCTCACATCGCCCCTCAGCGTTACCCCTGTGAACAGCTTCTAACTGGCCCCTGACACTTTTCCTCCAGGGGATGGGCGTGGGTCAAAATCACCAAAACCTACAAAGAGAAAAGCCAGCTCCCAACTCCTTTCCCCAAACACTAAGACATCTTTTCTCTTGAGGTGACAATGTTATCAGTTTCTTGTTTATCACTCTGGAGATAATCTGTATGGTTATAAAAAAATTATATATATATATGTATACATACATACATATATATATGTAGTCTCCACCCCCTTTAAAATGTGAACAGCTAACCCTCAAATGGGCTATTATTCTATTTTCCCCTCTAATAAATAGTTGCACACACTTTTACTGGCTTCCCTGGCGAAATAATAGGACTCCTTGATCTATTAAAGTCAAGTATAAATTAGTCGACCACAAATGGTAGCTCGCTCTACACTCCCCTCCGTATCTTCCTTTTTCACTTGACAATATATCATGGAAATTACTCCACGTCCATTCACACAGCACTTCCTCATTTTTCTGAACAGATGCCCACTATGCCACCGTATGCTTGGTTGATTGATTTCACGAACCCTCTTTGAGGGATACTTAGGTTGTTTCCAACCTTTTGCAAATAAGCACAGCAATGAATCACTGTTGAATGTCGTTTCACACACGGGCTGGATGTCTGTAAGAGATTGCGGGGTCAAAGGGCAGGTGCACCTGTGATTTTGTTGGGCGTCACCAAATGTTTCCCCATTAGGGCCGGCGCCATTTGTAATCTCTCTCCGGGTGAGGCCAGGAGGCTGTGTTGGGGTCACAGGGCATTCCCCAGCACCCGCCTGCCAGGGTTCCCTAGACTTGGAAGCTGTTTCATCTTGAGGGGCTGCCCGACTCCCCCTTGGACAGCCTCCCCTCCCTCAGCGTCAGGGCCTCACCGCCTTCTCCCTGCAGAAGCCAGGGGGCGCTGCTCCCCCTCGATCGCAAATCCAATCCCTCCCCTGGCTGCTTATCCACAGCATGGCTCCCCATTGACGGAGAGTTCTGGGGTCCAGCTCCCCCTGGTTTTCCTGCCTCCTTCCAACCACACACATTTTGGCTGCCCATCCCCCAAATCCTGGCCCCAACCAGTTCCTTGCCTTCGCCCTCCCTTCTCTTTCATCTGGGGGTGACCTCTGAAAAGGGGTGTCTGCTTCACACTTTGAAGAGGCCCCTGGGGGTGCTTCCCCGGCCTGACTGTTGGGGGCTGGGTCTCCTTGGTCAGTTTCACAGGCAGACAGACACCTAATCGGGTGAGGACGAACAGAAGAACACAACAGCGAGTGAAGAGGGACCATTCCGAGCCTGGCCAGTCCAGGGGGTCCCGGACCCTGAGAAGAGGGGAGGGACGACCCATGCAGACACATACCTCCTACAGGGAAGAAGGAAGGAGGGTGGGGAGGGAGCAGAAGAAGGGACGAGTGGGAGCAGGGAGGTGAAGAAGGAGACATTGCAGTCAGACATGCGGGTCTGCGGGTCCCAAGAGGGAGAAGTCGAAGAAGGACGCCCCCTCCATTCCATGGGCAGGGCTTGCCTTCGGATTAGAAAGAGTGGGAAGAGGTTCTTTAAAGTTGTACTTTGGACAAGCCTGTGCCTCAGTTCCACCACTGGGAGGGATACATGGCCTCGGCTATCTATGTGGTAAGTGCTCAGAGTGGACAAAGGGTGCTGTTTGGTTGATCAGGTCAGGTGGTGGTGGGGAGGGCTCTGCTGTCTTCCCCGAGGGTGGTGGTGCTGCCTCCAGGTGCAGCCCTGGGCTGGGTCCCGGGCATCCTCTTGTTGACATGGGGGACGGGAGGGATAGGTCCATAACCCACACAGGCTCAGGTTGAGGGGCAAAGGGTTAGAAAGTGTCCCCTCACCCCCAACCTCACCTGTCACAAGCTCTGAGCACTCACCGTGCATTAGCCGCTTTGGGGTGGGGAGGGCCAGCCCCATTAATTTGTTTGCCCACCTACCCACCCACCCATCCACCCACCCACCCATCCACTCATCCACTCATCCACCCACCATCCATGCACCCACCCACCATCCCCCATCCACCACCCATCCACTCATCCACCCATCCACCCACCCACCCATCCATCTACGCATCCCCTCATCCACCCACCCATCCATGCACCCACCCACCATCCCCCACCCACCATCCATCTACCGATCCACTCACACACCCACCATCCATCCACCCATCCCCTCACCCACTGAAAGTACATGCTAAGTGCTGGGAAGCCACAAGACCTGCCTAGACTGTGCTCAGCCAGTGGCGCAAGTAGCTATTCAATGACAGTTATGATCAGCATCAGATGGGAACGTCACTGGGAGTCCGTAACCGTGAGGCAGGTCTCTTACAGGGTACGGTGGGGGTTGAGGCTAGAATGAAGAAAGAGTGAGTCTGGTGGAGAATTGAGGGCACCCCCTCCCAGGCAGGGGGAACAGTGTTCCAGGAGCCACAGAGGTGGGCAAAGCCAGTCTGGGAGAGGGAGGAGAAGGACATGGGCATTCTGGTGCCGCTGTCTGCTGAGTACTCAGCTGCTGACCCTGCGCTTTGCCCGCAGCCCCGAAGGTCCCCCCCTCCCCGCTCCAGCCCAGAACAGGGCCCCCTTGCACTGTTGCCCTGCCTGGAGGCGCCTCTCTACCTCGACTGGGAGCCGTTCGGGGCTGGGCTCTGGTTCCCAAGCCTCTCTTCTCTCTTTAGCAAATACCAAGGCCACACCGCAACTACCAGCTTTGCTTGTGGCCTTAAAACATACGTAGTAAAATTTGCCACTTTAACCATTTTTATGTGTACAATTCAGTGGCATTCAAAGTACGACACATTGCCGGGCAGCCATCAGCACCATCTGGTACTCAGGTCTCTCCCATCCTGCAAAACCGGAAACTCTCTTCTATGAAACACTAACTCACCATCCCCTCCCACCCCCCAGCCCCTTTTGAAGGCTGAGTAATATTCCAGCGAATGGACAGACCACATTTTGTGTACCCATGGTCCCTCCACGGACGTGTGGGTTGCTTCCACCATTTGACAGCCGTGCCTGATGCTGCCATGAAGCCGACAGACTTTTCTGGCCTCTTTGGCTCAGCCCCTTGAGCCTGACACATGCCCAACAAGCAGCAGGTGTTTTGGAAAACTCTAGAATGAGGGAGCACAGATCTTGTCTCGACCAACTCTTTTCCTTGTGCATCTCAAGGCCCCAGAGGAAGAAAGGGCCTTCCCCAAAGTCACAGCGGGCATTTGAGGAGTCCCGGTCAGCTTGGGAATTTAAACAGGCAGAGGGCCCTGGGGATTAAGCCTGTGCCTGGAAAGCTGTCTGTGTCACCGATGCCACACCGGCCAGCCTTGCCATCCCCTGACAAATGACCTCTGCAAACTTCCCTAGACAAAGCAGGAGAGGTGGCCAGACGCTTGGATGGCCGGACACTCGGCCCCGTGTGCCAAGCATTGTGCGAGCACTTGTCCCCAAGTCGCTCCTGTTCCAACCAGATGCTGACACCCCCCCCCCCCCACCGCCCCCAGCCTTGGAAACGGAGACCAGAAACTGGCTGGAGCCACGTGTGCTGGGTGAATGCACACTGACTCCCCAGGACAGTTCTGCCTGCGAGTTTCATGATCATTCTCATTTTACAGACAACCAGTGGGGCCCAGAGCAGAGAAAGGACTTGCCTCCGGTGACGGAGCCCTGCAGGAGGCCTAACCGCAAACCCATTGTCCAGGCCTCCGGCCCGCACTGGTGGAGGAAGGCCGGGTGTCCTCACTGCCCCAGCCTCCTCCCCATGTCCAGAGGTCTCTGGACATGGAGTGGAGGCCCCAGCAAGGCCCAGGTGGGGCCTGACTCCAGCCTTCCAGCCTGGAGAGCCAGGGTTGACCCTGAAGACGCCTCCAAGGCTGCCGTGGCCGAGCCAACTTTGACCTTCCCCAGCCCTCCCCAGAGGAGGCTCCCGGCCTGTCAGTGGCATCCCAGCTCCGCCAGGCTCCCGTGAGGCCCGGTGCCTTCACTTCCTCAACACAGCTGGCCCCTGCACGTAGCATGGTTGGCAGGCCACGCTGGCAGAGGGCCACCCGGGGTGGAGAGCATTTGTGGGTACCCTCCCGGTGAACTTTCTGAGAAAGGCCCTGCCCTTCTCTTTCTCCCTTCCAGACGAGGGGTGGGATGGCAACACCAGCCCATGGGTGCTTCCTCTTTGTTGGGCTTGCCGCTCGCGGGCAGGGGCCCGGGCCCTCAGGCCTGGCAGGGCCACCCAACGGCCTGTCTCTCTCAGCCACACTTCCTCGAGGCCAGGTCTCTGCCCCCTGCACCTGCGGCTGTCCACCGCTGCCACCCACCGCTGCTTTAGAAGGTTTATCTACCAGAGGAGCTCTGAGGGCGGGAGGGAGCAGGACCCTTATCTCCCTGCCAAGGGTCTGCCTTACGGTTGGGGCTTTGTAATCTGACATTGTGATTTTTTTCACCCTTGTTTTCCCCCCAGGGAGGGAAGATTTGCTGAATCATCCCGGGGGAGGTGGTTGGAGGGGGCTTGGGGGCAAGACAGCTGGAGGGCAGTGATAAGTCTGAGGTTGAGCTGAGGGGCGCTGGGGAGCCAGCCTGGAGGAAGCCCCGAACTGTGACGGTTTCCAGCTAAGATTGTTGGCTTCTGCAGACTGCCTTGGGGACGCTCAGCTCTGGAAGCCTGAGTCTCCCTCCCAAAGGAATCCAGAGAGGGGCCGGGCTGCAGGTGGGCACTCTGGGGGCCACTGGGGACTGGACAGCAGGGACCATGAGAGCCAACAGTGAGGGAGGGTGAATGTGGATGGGTGCTGAGACCCCACAGGACAGCTCCCGGGACCCTCTAAGTCACCCTAGCTTTACACATTGGCCTCTTTCGGCCCAACAGGGGCACTGGGTGGCCCCACAGCAGGCTGACAGTGTTGCTGGGGGCCGACCAGAGGCCTTTGTCTCCCCAGGGTCTTTGCACCACTGTTTCCTTGGCTCGGGGCAGCACTTTTCACTTTTGACAGATCAAAATCTTTCTGTCTGATCAAATTCCTTTTGTCTCTCACGTGTCTGCTTCCTCCAAGACTTCTCTGGCCCCAGGGTTGGGCTTGGTGGCCCTTCAGCCTCTTACCATCCCCTAGATGCCCCTTCTCCTGAGTCTTGCCCCACCGGGGCCCAGCTCGGAATGGACGCCCTGCAAATGCTTGTGGAGCAGAGTCTTGGGGTCCTCTCCTCAGTACCCTGAAAGTTGCCCTCTGTTGGGACTAAAAGTCTGAGACCTGCAAGTGGGGAGGAGAGCCCCAGAGGGGTGTGGGCGGGCCCCTGGCCCCTCTCTCGCTGGCACAGCCTACGGAGCGGCAGGGAGAGGTGGTCCCGGCCTCGGCCCACCCTGTCCCTCCACCTTGCCCCTCACTCTTCCTGCAGGGAGGGGCTGGCATTCTAGTGGCGACAGACGTCCCACCAGCATCGGTGCTGGGCCACAGACCAGGACAGGGGTCCTACTGGATGCAGTGGGAGGGTCTGGAGCCGAGGCGAGGCTGGACGTGCACAAGCTTCCCCAGAATGCTCTCTGCTCCCTGATTTCTGATTCCCCTCTGAGTGTGGTGGGCAACCACAGGCGGGGGCACAGGGGTGATTGACGCCCCTGAGTCAGTGGCCACATCCCTTGCTGCTCCCAAAAGGGGCTTCTGGGGCCGGAAGAGCTGCCCGCGGTGGTCGCCTCACTCCCTTCCTGCTGCCCAACTGAGCTCGGAGATAAGTCCCCGCTGGGCGGAGGGAGGCCTGGGGGGCTCAGGCCTCCCCAGAAATCATGTCAGGGCTCCTCGTGCAGAGGAAGGAGCCTGAGGGCCACGATAACCCCTTTATTTTTAAGAGATCGGGGAGGAAGTCCCAAGTCACCCTTTGCAGAAATAGCTCTGAGCTTCACTCTGGTGTCTGTGGCCCCAGCTGTCAGCAGGGGCGGCCCCGTGAGCCCAGGTCAGCCCACTGCACATGGCGGGGAGGACGCAGGGCTCTGGGGGGCCAGCCTGGAACCTGTCCCCCAAAGTCAGAGCCTTCAGCAAGGACAACAACTATATTCGTGCACAGCGGCGGCTCAGGGCCGAGAGGGGTCCCCAAGGGCTGGCCCCGGTGACCGCCTGGGGACCTGCACGTCACTCCACCTCTCTGGCCTTGCCTCTGTTTCCTCCCCCGGGAGACCGGGATGATGCCGCCTCCTTCAAAGACCTCACTGATGTAAAGTGCTCACCGGCACTGCTCAGCTCAATAAATATTCGTTACTAGTTTCTTGCCAGTAACGCCGAGCAGAGGCCGAAGTTGCAAAAATGTGTTGGGCACCACTTTCCTACCTTCCTCCATTTCAAGCCACGCCCCGCATGGGGACACTGGCTCACTGTAGGCCCGTGGACCCGAAAGCCACTGGTCGTCACCCCCAGCTCCCTATCCCTGTATTCAAGAGCTGATGACATGAAATCTGGGACCCTCGAGCATGCAGACTGACTCTAGAGGTTTCTAAAGACCACAGGTGTCACTTTTACAGACATGAGAAACAGAGGCCCAGAGGGCTGTGCCTGAAAGTTACCGGGCCAAGCAGGGGCCAGAGTGGTGTCCCAGCCTCCTGACGCCCGGTCTGGGGCTCTCTCCTTCCCCACATCTCTCTTGAGGAAGGGAACAACTAGCCCCTGTCAGTGAGGCCCACCCTGGCCACCCATGGATCGGGCGAGCCCAGTGTCGACACCCCCACCCTTCTCCCTGTTCTGTTTCTCCTTGGCGTCCCCACTGAGGCTGGGCCTTGCATCAGTTTCCCCACTGGCCTAGACGGTGCCTGGCATGCAGCATGTGTCTCTGGAAGGTCGTGGGCCTGGGCTGTCATGTGGGCTCCAGGGAGGCCGGCCGTCCCCTCTGCACACACTGGTGAGCCGGGTCCTCGGCTGGTGCCCCAGGCCGGGCAGAGGCGGGCCCCCTGTGGGCTAGGCCTGGACCCAAAGAGCCAGCCACGCATTCCCAGCCACTGCGAGCCCTTGTCCTCTTTCCTCTCCCTCTGAAAATGAAATCACCTTTCTCCCCGCTGCCTCCTGCTCCCCCCAAAAATCCCCACGTTGTTATTAGAGACATCATGGAAAAGCCAGAAAGAAAAAGTCTAGAAAAGGGAATTTTTAAATCTACTGTGATGCCCCCCCGTCCCCCCAATATAACTCTGTGGACTTGGGGTCTCCCTGACCCCCGGCAGGGGCTTTCACAGCCCAAGCAGGACCAGCTGGGGAGTGATTTCCCCTTAGAGGTCAGGAGCGTGTCTTGCAGACCCTCCCCACATGAAGGAGTGGGGTCACCAGGCCCCGGCCTCTCGTCCCTCCTGTTCCCCAGTCCTGGTCCCCCTGCCCCTCATCTACACTGGCTAAGACCCCTTTTCCTGGTTTGAGAGGCAGGAATGATGAGGTATTTGACTCCTGAGTGGTGATTCCAGGGTGGGACCAGCCCTGGGCGGGGCGTTCGGGGGCTAGGCTATGACTCCCCCTCTCACGAATGGTGGAGAAATGCCCTCCTGTTCCCTCATGTGTTCGGGGGTGAAGAACCTTCCAGAAAAGGAGGCTTTTTCTATAGGCCTTGCAGCGGGGCCGCCAGGCAGCGTCCGTGACGAGGAAGAAGTGGGTGTCCAGCCTGCGCCCACACGGGGCCAACTCCTGGCTGCGTTTGCTGCTGCGGCTGGGATGTCGAGGGCCCCCCAAGGGTCCCCGGGGGCCTCTTCCTCCCCGGCTCTTGTCGTGGGGGTGAAGTGGTTGCAAGTCTCTCTCTCTGTCCTGCTCTGCTTCTCCCGCTCCCTGGGTTACCAGGCCTTTGATAACACTTGGAAAGCGCTATCGGCCGGGAGCGTGCTCCTGCCCAGGCCCGCTGGCCTGCTCCGTGCCGACAGTTGGCAGCCGGCTCCGAGTGATAAACTTATCAGGCCAACCCTTCGCACGGCCACTCGGCGCATGCCCCTGCCTCAGATTTCCCTCCTCATGCTCTCCTGCAACTGCTCCCAGCCTCCGAGCCCCACGGGGCCTGCCTGGCTCCCCACTGGGGCCCCCCCTCGAAGCTGAACACCAGGGAGGTGTGGGGGAGGGTGCGGCCCATCACCAAGGCCAAGGGCAAGAGCTGCGTGTCCAGGGTCCGCCCCACCTCCCGCAGAGGAACTGGTGGGGGGGGGCTCCATCCTACACTTAACTGAGACCTTGTAGGGGCTGGGCCCCAAGCTGAGTGTTAGGACACAAAGGATTGGACCCAGTGCCTGCTGGGAGGGGCTCGCAGGGCTGTGGGGCAGGGGGCCAGCCCTCCAACACTTGTAAAGGAGAAAGGAACCTGTCTGGTGAGGGTGGGCAGCCGGGTGGGGGGCGGCAGGGCACGGCAACGAAAACCTCAGAGCAGGGATATGATGCTTGAGGCAGCGGGAGCCCTTTTTTGAAGGCCAGTGATAATGTTATCAGGCGTGCCCACTGCAGAAAATAAAACACACGCTGAAACGTAAGGGGAGAACATATTGTGCGCGGCTCCCTTTAGTCAGCGCTGCTGTCGAATCGCTATCCCTTATCCTCCCAAACTTCCTTCCGTGCGTCTAATGGACAAAATGGAATCGGGTGGCGTATACTGATTTTTAAACCACGCTTTCACTTCAGAGATCACCACCGGCTTCCTGTGTCGGACACATTTATTCTGCAGAATCGATTTTCTCATCAATTCTTTTTCAGTCAAAACACATATAAACACACACGGATCCAAGTGTCCTTCCTCTAGAGACAGGCCTGAGGGTGGAGGGTCCAGCCACCCTTCTAGGCCCCCAGAACAAGCTGCCGTCAGTGGCTGGGTGAATTCTCTGCAGATTTGTTTCTTTCTTTCTTCCTTTTTTTTTTTTTTACTTTTTTTTCATTTATTTAGTTTTGAGAGACACAGAGAGACCGAGTGTGAACAGGGGAAGGGCCGAGAGAGAAAGAGACACGCAATCAGAAGCAGGCTCCTTCTAATGGCTGTACGGCGTCCATTGTCCGGATGCACCAAGGCTCACTTGGCCCATCTCCTCTCGTGGGAGTTTGGGATGGTTCCGATTTTTTTTTTTCTATTACCAGTAGCTTCAGAAGATGCTCTTGTAGCTAATCCGTGTGACCATCCACAGCTGATGTTTTTTCATTTTTTTATGTTTATTTATTTTGAGAGAGAGAGAGAGAGAGAGAGAGAGAGAGAGAGAGAGAGCCGGGGTGGGAGGGACAGAGAGGGAGAGAGAGAGAATCCCAGCCAGGCTCCGAGCCATCAGCGCAGAGCCCAACGTGGGGCTCGAACCCACGAAACCGTGAGACCATGACCTGAGCCCAAAGCAAGAGTCGGACGCTTAACCGACTGAGCAACCCAGGCGCCCCCACAACTGTTTCTTTAACATAAACTCCTGGGAGTGAAATGGAGGGTCGTGGGGTGAGCACATGTGGCTGACAGCTTTAGTGCACTTGAGCCGGGTTTAAGGCTGAGAGACGGTTCCAGGGAGGGAAGTGTGTGTTCCAGGCAGAGGGAACAGTGCAGGCAAAGGCAGATGTGCGAGGCATCAAGAATTCTCTAAAGGCCTTTTTGGGGAAAGACCTTGCTGTTTGTCTAGAATTCCAGGGAAATGGCTTAGAATGACCTGGCCGTTCTTCAGTGTGTCCCCCCCTCCTTTTCGGGGAGCCCTCTACTCCCTGACCTGCCTGCGCATTAGCCCCCCACTGGTGCATTCCCCAGGCCACACCACACCCACCGGATCCTCTTTCTTTTTTAAAAATTTTTATTTATTTTTTTTTACATGTATTTATCTTTGGGAGACAGAGAGAGACAGAGCGTGAACAGGGGAGGAGCAGAGAGAGAAAGAGACACAGAATCCGAAGCAGGCTCCAGGCTCTGAGCTAGCGGTCTGCATGGGGCCCGACGCGGGGCTCGAACCCACCAACCATGAGATCATGACCTGAGCCGAAGTCGGAGGCTTAACCGACTGAGACACCCAGGTGTCCCCACCGGATCCTCTTTCTAAAGCTCGTCTGAGATGTCTGCTGGCTCCTGCCCTGGCCTCCTGAGCAGTCAAGGGCTCCGGTGCCTTTAAAAGACTCTGGTGGATCTGGGTCCCCTGCGCTGTCCCTGGCCTGCACCGGGTTCTGCCCCACTGCTGGTGGCCAGTTGGCTTCATAAACCTCTGGCCAGCCCAGACCTTCCTGCCCTTCCCTCTGGGGTAATGTGTGCCCACACCGACTGGGAGCCCCTCCAGGGCAGTGACATCTAGGTCATGATGGTGAGGGCGTGGCGTTTGATTCTTGAGGGGACGGAGGGAAGTACATTTGGTTTCTCAGGAATGTTCAGAACTGGTCCTATTCTTCTAGATCCCTCCACTTCCTCCACTGCCCCAGCACCCTGCCTCCTCACCTCGGCCCATCTGTTCCTTCCAGGCCGACACACCTCACTCTGGGTGGGGGCAGGTGGGGACAGGCTGGGGCAGGTTGGGACCAAGTCAGTCACACGCGGAATTCTGGGCTGACCCTGGGAGACACATTTCCATCCTTATCAGTAATTTCCATGGAGGGCTGCCTTGGGCATCTCCCAGTTTGTTCCTCTGGGGCCCTGGTCCCAGGGCTGGCAGGACCTGGCTGCCATGTGGGACCTGGCCACGTCCGGGGGGCACTGCCCAGCACAGGGAGCTGGATGTGGCCTGAAGGTGCCATCACTAACAGGGCATTTTATTTGAAAATTCATTCTGATGTTGCATCCTATTCCATAACGTGCCTGGTTTGTTTTAATAGTGAAATATTTTAGGGGCGCCTGGGTGGCTCAGTCGGTTAAACGTCTGACTTTGGCTCAGGTCATGATCTCACGGTCCGTGAGTTCGAGCCCCGCGTTGCGCTCTGTGCCTACAGCTTGGAGCCTGGAGCCTGCTTCAGATTCTGTGTCTCCCTCTCTCTCTGCCCCTCCCTGACCTGTGCTCTGTCTCTCTGACTCTCAAAAATAAAGAAACATTTAAAAATTAAAAAAAATAATAAAATAAACTATTTTAATATTGTTAACTTTGTTATTTATGGTTGGGTAAATTGCTGCTCTGGGTGGAGTTACCGAGGGTGTCCTGAAGTCTCCCGTGCCCCCACCCACCTTCCAGCAGCGGGGCCAGGGCAGCGGTCACCGAATCACTTCTGAGGCCCGCATGTGCACTGTACGCTACATAAACAGAATCCTCTAGAGCTCTGTAATCAATCCCACAGTGGGGAGGGGGGAGGCCACTGGGCTGGATTTTGAGGCACTTTTGAGCCATGTTGCTAACAGATAGTGTGACTCAGGCCGTGGCCTCCGCTCGCTGGGCCTCTGTCCCCTTATGCGGCAAAGGGAGGCCACGGTCGGTCTCCACGAGGCTAGACAGTGCCTTCCAGTTCACACACTGTGACTCGGGTGGTGGGAATTTCCGGGCGGGCAGGCAGCAGAAGAGGGTGGCAGGTAGAGGATGGGACCGTGGGGCCCCCCTGCCCTCACAGACGGTGATGGCGGTGCCCCTCTGCACCCGCTGCGCCGCCCCCAGCCCAGTGTGAGGAGCGCAGCCCGGGTCCTGAAGGAGATAGGACTTCGACGGGGAGCTCATGGCGTGCAAAGTGCTGGCTCATCTAGGCGCCTTCTCCGGGGTGCCCGGCCCTGCCTGCGACAGCCCCGGGCTTGTGCCAGTGGCATTGCTCTTAGGCTCAGGACACATGCAGGGCAGCCTCTGCGACTGTCTTCTGGAGCCATGGGGAGCCCCAAGCCAGGCCCCTCCACACAGGGCTGAATCTCCCCTGGGGCGGGAGCAGGTGTCACCTGCGGGCACTGGCCCCCTTCCTCGGCAATGTGCGAATGGGGTTCTGGCCTCCACTGCTCCCCAGCGCCCACACCACGGGGGCTTGGTGGAGGGGAGCTCTGGGACCCCCGCGGGCGAAGAAATGGGTGTGCTGTCTAGCTCAGCTTCTCTTCCTCACCCCACCCTGCTGCACAAGTGGCCAAAATCTCAATAGTGCTGTGGTTTTGTTTAGCAAACAAAGAACATGCAAAGCAGCTCTGCATCTGTGTGTGTGTGTGTCTGTGTGCGCGTGCGTACACGTGTGTGTGTGTGTGTGTGTGTGTGTGCCCCCAGCCCCCTCCCTAGCCCCCGACACGGAGCAATGGAACAGCCGTTCCAGGCCTGGCCCCGATGTGTGGCTTTTTTGGGCAAGCCCACCCCCCTCTGCAGGCTCCCCTGTGTCCATGGGCCGGAGGAGAGGAGGAAGCACGTGGTCTCCAAGGGTTTGTTGGGAAACCCCACAAACTGGGAGGCTGCTGAGGAGGCCGGACGACCCTCCTATGCAAATCTCACCCCCTCACCCCTGCTTTCATTCACCTGCCAGGGCACTTCTGGCTACAGTAAACAGAAAGAGCCTCTGGAATGGAATGTATAGGGGTCCTGCCTGGCCAGACTCAAAGCCTGGGGGTGAGGGATTGCCACTCCGCAGGAGGCCTCAGGACCCCACAGGGTCACAGCAGACAGGGGGTCTGGGCGAAGCGTCTGCGGTGTCATTGGGAGGCAGGTTGAAGAACGCATCTTGCCTTGGAATCAGACTCTTGTCCCAGCTCCACGCTTGCCCGCCGTGTGATCTTGGGCAAGTTGGCCGACCCTTCGGGACCTCCATTAGCCCCCTCTGTAAAATGGGATAACGACACCTCCTTTGCAGAGGGTTGTGCGGGTTAGACTCGACATGTGGAAGCCCTGGGTCCCGCTCGAGAGCCGGAGGAGACTCATTCTGGAGTGTCCGTTGCTGTGGGCCAGGCAGGGGTGCTGAGGGCTGGGGCCCAGAGAATACCTTCTGGCAGAGGGGCGAGTTTTCCACATATAACCTTTGCAGGTTCAGTGGGTCCCAAGCTGTAAGTGGGAAGCCCAAGGAGCTCAGCCTTCAGAGCTTCCGGCTGGAATAACCAAGGGCGGCTTCATGCAGGAGGCAGCATTTGAGTGGGCCTCAAAGGATGGGCAGGACTTCCAAAGGGGACATTCGTGGCCCTGCTCACCGCTGCATGGTCTCAGGGAATCCTTCCAGTGGACGAGGAACCTCTGTCACATTCTACAGCTAGTGAAGGGCGGCATCAAGCTTAACTGGGTCACATCTCCAAAGCCCCTTTTGCCATAGAAGGTTGCGGGGATTAGGACGCGGATGTCATCTTTGGGGACCATCATTCGGCACACGGCAAGGCGACGACCTCGAGAACCTTGAGGTGGGAAGATTACCCTGTCATCCAAGTGAGCCCCATGTGCTCGCAAGGGTCCTTACAAGAGGGAGGCCAGCGCAGGGGTCAGCGCGGCCCATGGCCTCCCCCCGCCCCGGAGGCCCCAGCAGGAACACAGCCCCGGGAACTCCTTGACGAGTCATTTTGGGTTCCCAACCTCCAGAACTGTACGAGGAAAACTTGAAACGGATACCAGCCCGCAGCTGCATTCGCCTCCCCCTTCCCGGCAATCTTGCCGCAAGGGTCTCTTGCGCTTTATTCCAGCGCTTACCAGTTTGGTCTGAGCACACGTCTCCCAACCTGTCTGCCAGCAACCCCACAGCGTTCTCTGTTTGGGGTTTTTTTTTTTTTTTTTAGTTTTTAAATTTTTTGTTAGTAATTTCTACACCCGACGTGGTGCTCGAACTCCCAACCCTGAGATCAAGAGGCACATGCTCTTCGGACTGAGCCAGACAGGCGCCCCAGCTTTCTCTGCCTTTTAAAGCTCCCCTCCATCCCCTCCCAAAGCCTACCTTGCACCCACTGGGCACTTAATAAACCAATAAAATAAAACCGATACAATTTGGTCAAATGTAAATAAATCTGTGTCTTTATTTTGATTTACAGCTGTTGAGAGGGACAGGCTTTTGATAGCGGTTTTGATCTGCGGGTTTCTCCAGCCCCACGGCCTCGAAGCCGAACTGGACCCCCCGTGGTCGGAAGCGGGGGGGTGTTGGGCCTCCCACTGGGGCAGGGGACAGCTCTGGCCATCCGTGGCAGCCAGGAAGAGGCCCGCGAAAAACCAAATCGCAGCACGGAGGGCATCGGGTGGGGGTGGGGGGGATTATCTCTGCGGATCCCAGTTCTGGTCTATTCTCGGCATCCCCCATCCACAGGGGGCTACGCTGGCCTGGGCTCTGCCTCAGGGAAGGCGCCCAAGCTCTTAGATCCCTAGACAACTTCAGTCCAGAAAAGACCCAACCCCACTTCCCACCGTTTGCAGCAACAGGAAAATGTCGGTCCAGAGAGGGGAAGCAACTTGCTCGAGGTCACACAGCAAGTTCGTGAGTCTCAAAACAAGCCGGAAGATTCTCATCCAGTGCTAACTCCAGGAAGACTGGGTGGAGGCGGGGGTGGGGGTGGGATGTGGGTGCACGAGGCGGCCTCCCTCTGGGTCGTGGGACCTCAGGACAGGCTGGCCGGGAGCCGGGGGCGGGTGCAGCCTCACTTGAGATTGTGCTGGCTTTCCCGGTGCCGCCGCAGGTCTACCTTGCGCTGGAACCCTTTGGTGCACAGCTCGCAGCTGAAGGGCTTGAAGCCGGTGTGCTTGCGGCTGTGGGTGATGAGGTTGGAGCTCTGGCTGAACGCCTTCCCGCACACCTGGCACTTGTGTGGCTTTTCACCTGCGGGGCAGCAAGGACCGGGTCAGGGCCGCCCGCGCCAGGCCCGCCGCCCCAGCGCCCTGCATGCGTTCTCCGACCTTCGCCGGCTGTTATCTCACGGCCCACCTACATTCACTTCTCACAAGAGGGAGACGGGAGGGGCGCCGGGGTGGCTCAGTCGGTTAAGCAGCTCAGGTCGCGGTCCCCGCGCTTTGTGGGTTCGAGCCCCACGTCGGGCTCCGCGCTCTCAGCGCAGAGCCTGCTTCAGACTCTGTCTCCCTCTCTCTCTGCCCCTACCTTGCTCGTGCACATGCTCTGTCTCTCTCTCTCTCTCTCAAAAAGAAATAAACATAAAAAAAATAAATAAAAGGGAGCGGGGAAAACTACAATTCTGTCCCCCCCGCCCCGCGCCCCCTGAGGTCAGGCAGGGCCTGGGTCCATCCTGCTTGTCAACGTGCCCAGCACCTGGTGCAAAGGAGGCACTCAGTGAACAGCCACGGAGGGAAGGACGAGAAATAAAGGGACGACAAATTCACCGGCCACTCTCACTTGTACCCAGAGATCACGCTTTTAGTGTTTTTCCTTTCCTGGTGTGTGTCCCAGACACTAAATGTGGACTCAAATAACACGGTGCGTCCAGCCCTCCGCGAGGAGGGGATGTGACCCCACCCCCGTCGGAAGCAGGGGGCTTTTAACGAGTGGGGGGCGCCCAGAGGCTCCGCTTGGGCAGGGGTGGGGTTGGCCGGGGAGCCCAGCACGCCTCACCAGTGTGGATGTAGGTGTGTTTCTTCATGTCCGACTTCTGGTGGAAGCGCTTGCCGCAGAACTGGCAAGGGTAGGGCCTCGTGTCCGAGTGGATGAGCAGGTGCGTGGACAGGGTGGACGAGCGCTTGAAGGCTTTGCCGCACATCCGGCACTCGAAGCTGCGCTCCTGCCGGAGGAAGCGAGGCCCCGGGGGGTCAGGCGCAGGCGGGGCCTCAAGACCCGGGACTGCCGGGATCCCCTGAGGAACAGGACACGCGTTGGCGTGGCCTCGAGAACGAGGCCTGCAGGGAGGAGCCGGACCCAGAGACCCCCGTTTCTGCATTTCCGACAGGGGCCGTGACATGGGGCCGGAGGGGCCTCCTGGGGGGTCTTTCCCTGTAACCTTTACGGTATCCCATGCAAAATAAGCCTCGATGTGCGTTTGCTGACTGACTGATAGACCGACTGATGTGGCGCATGGTCGTGGGCTCTGGTCGAGCGTCTGTATATTGGGGCCCGATTCTGGCCTCTGCCCCTTATGAGCCAACATGCCCTCAGGCAACTCATTAAACCCCTTGAGACTCAGTTGCCTCATCTGGACATTAGAACAGCAGGAAGGACCTCCAGGGGTAGAGAGCGGAGCCGGCACCTGGCACATGGCTGCATTCACAGGCTCTCACGGTCATATCCTGCCTTTCCTGCCTGAGCTTTTGTTTACACCGGTGGTAGCAACTCAGGGCATTTCGGGTACTTTCCCTGGAATGGAATATTCATGAAGGACAAAGCAGAACAAGATGGACATTTCAGTCTGACCCCAAGATTCTCCACGTCGAGGGGCGCCTGGGTGACTCAGTCGGTTGGGCGTCCGACTTTGGCTCAGGTCATGATCTCACGGTTTGTGGGATCGAGCCCCGCGTCAGGCTCTGTGCTGACAGCTCGGAGCCTGGAAACTGCTTCGGATTTTGTGTCCCCCTCTCTCTCTGCCCCTCCCCCGCTCGTGCTCTGTCTCTCTCTGTCTCAAAAATAAACATTAAAAAAAATTAAAAAAAAAAAAGATTCTCAAAGTCGAGAGCCTCAAAGCTGAGGACACCTGCACTGACCACACAGAGGGCAAGACCACCTCTCAGCATCACGGCCATCTCCCTGCCCCCCGAAATCCCACTGGCCCAGGAGCCTCTTCCAACAGCACGTGAGGCTGACTTGGTCCATCAGGGAGTGAAGTGTGTGAAGAGTTATATATATATACAATATATAATATATAAATACAAATATAATATAATTTATATTTATATATTATATATAGTTTTGGGAAAACTATAACATAACTAGCATCGAAGAACAAATATTCTCTGTAAAGAACAACATAAAAATATCTATTATATAATATTTTAAGAAGAGCAGGTTTGGGGGACCCAGATGGGGGAGTGAAGGACCCCTGATCTGCGTCACCCTCAGGGGCAGGGCGAGAGACCCGCAATAGCCCTGGGCTTCCTGCAGGCGGCAGAGAGCAGGAGTGGGCAGTGGCGGGGGGGTGGGTCCCGGGCTTGGCCAGCTGCCCACCTGGGAGTGGACGTGTGTGTGCTGCTCCAGGCTCACGGCGTGGCCGAAGGTTTTGCCACAGACGTCACAGGCGAAGGGCCGGGTCCCGCTGTGGGAGCGGCGGACGTGCACCTCGAGCCCGTGTGGGGTGGAGAACACCTGAAGGCATGGCAGAGCGTGAGGCCATGGGGGAGGCCGAGAGGGAGGTGCGCCTGGGGTCCCAAGGCCACCCCCACCCCCCCCCACCTCCATGCCCAGGCACAGATGGGCATAAAGGAGGGGAAGCCCTGGGTTGCCAATTCTGCTGGCATTTGCTGTGTGGCCTGGGAGGGTCCCTTTCCCTCTCTGGGGCTCGGTTTCCTGTCTATAAAACGGGGACTGTGGGAGCACGTAAAAGAACCCTCCTGGGAGCACATGAAAGGATCCTCCTGGCCCGATCTAGAAGCTGAACAGCCTAGTGGTTAAGAGCCAGGAGTTCACCAGAGCCAGGTTTGGATGCTGGTACTGACATCTACTTACTGTGTGTTTGGGCAAGTGACTCAACCTCTCTGAACCTTAGCCTTTCATCCACTCCCCAGGGCTCAAGCATGCCAAGTGCTTAGCACAGGCCGGGTGACAGTCGGGGCTCAACAAACCGTGCTGGGGACGAGCATTTTGAAGCCCCGGCCCCACCAAAGGACCCCAGATTCACAGCACGGGGACCCCCCCCCCCGCTCTGAACGCCTGCGCCTGCCAGAGGCCTGCAGAGGGGGTTCGTTCGGAGCAGGGCCCGGGATCCCACCCTCCCCCCAGCTGCTCACCTTGTTGCACTTGACGCAGTGGTACGCGTCCATGCCTGGGGAGCAGCGGAGGCTGAAGTCCAAGGGCGGCTCGGCGCTGGGCACCAGAGGGCTACCGTACAGGCTGACAGAGCGCTCGAGGAAGGCAGACTGCATGGTGGAGGGGGCCTGCCGGTAGCTGTGGCCGTAGGACGAGGCCAGGGCATCCCAGGAGAAGCTGGGCTTGTAGAACGGGGGTGAGTCGGAGTCCCTGTCCTGGGATCGGGGCATCACAGCAGGGCCCTCTGTGGAGAGCGGGACGCACGTATGGTGGTGACTCATTTATTTATGATTAGGGCGCCACTCCGCAGAACTCCCCACCTAGTGACCTCACGCTGCGAGTTTTGGTGTGTGGCCCGAAATATTTACTGTGGCAGAGGGTCTGGGCCCTCACTGCGGCTCCTCAGCTTTTCATTCTGGAAACATGCCCTCAGCACCTGCCGAGTGCCCGCCTCACCCACTGCATCAGCTTGCCCTCAACTGGGAGTGAGCTCCCTGTCCCGAGAAGGGTCCCGGTAGACGCTGGAGAGCTCGGATGGGATCCCAGTGACCTTGGGCTTGTTCCTGACTCCACAACTCCAAGGTCCCCTCCCTCCAGGGCCCATTTCCTCTCCGTTCCACTCGCACGGGTTGGGGGGTGGGGGTGGGGGGTTGTGGATGGCCGGGGGTCCCAGCCTGGGTACCTGGCACCAAGGCCGTCCTGGTCAGGCTCTGGTCCAGCTCCAGCTCTGGCTCCCGCTTGAGGTCAGTCCAGGCCAGGCACTGGTTTGGGAACAGGGTGCCGAGGACAGGATCGTTGCTCAGGAGCTGGCCCCTGGCCCCTGTGGGGACACAAGACCATCAGAGCCGCCAGCCACAGCTCTGGGCAGTCCAGAGGGAGCGGGGTGGGGGGGACTCCCTTCCCAAGAGAATGGGGACCCGGAGACCCATTTGCTGGCATCCCCAGCTGCTCGTGTGCACGGGCCCTGACCCGGCCCCAGGATGGGGGGAGCAGGGAGAAGGCCAAAGGAGACCCAGGAGAACTCCTGGACCAGCCTTGGTTTTCGGACCACCTGAGCTCAGCCCGAGATCTTTTCTGACTCTGGTTAAGGACCCACGTGTCAGCTGCTGAGGACCAGCTCCAATCCTGAAGCTCCCATCATCCCACGGGGCCAGAAGAGATGGGTGCATTCATTCATTCGTTCAACCAACATGTGCCCAGTCCCCCCTGCTTGCAGACTTGGAAGGGGGGGGCTACTCAGGAGGGCTGGGAGGGGGCAGGGAGCCCCGGGTGCACGCGGCAGGGGAGCCCTGACTCACCAGGGCTAAAGGCAGGAGGCCAGACTGGTTCATCTTCCTGGATGCGGGGCTGGTGGTAGGTGTGAGCCTTCTTGCTCTTTACGAGGAAGGAGCGTGGCATCGTGGGTGTGCGCCCCGCACCTGCATGGGGAGAGGGCGAGAACGGTCAGGAGGCACAAGAGGACAGCCTTCTCTGTGTTCTGGAGCGTCTCCCTGAAATCAGAATCCAGTGTCTGGTGTTGAATCGTGTCCCCCAGAAGTTCATGGCTCTCCGGAACCTGCGAATGTGATCTCATTTGGAAATAGGGTCTTTGCAGACTAAAAAGAAATTTTTTTAATGTCTATTTATTTTTGAGAGGGAGAGAGACAGAGAGAGAGTGAGGGAGGGGCAGAGAGAGAAGGAAATAGAATCTGAAGCAGGCTCCAGGCCTCGTGCTGTCAGTACAGAGCCTGACGCGGGGCTCGAACCCATGAACCGTCAGATCATGACCTGAGCCGAAGTTGGACGCTCAACCGACTGAGCCCCCCAGGCGCCCCAGGTCTTTGCAGATTTAACCAACTTAGGATGAAGTCATGCTGAGTTAGAGCGGACCCGACGTCCAATATGTCCACTGTGCTTATAGGAAGAGGGAAATTTGGACACACAGAGACACACAGGGACAACACCATCTGGAGGCAGGAGCAGAGATGGGAGGGATTCGGCTACAAGCCAAGGGGCACCGAGGGTCACGGGCACCCCCAGAAGCCGGGGGGAGAGGCAGGAAACAGACTCCCTCAGGGCCTCCAGAAGGAACTGGTCTTGTGACACCTTGAGTTTGGATCTCTAGACTCCAGAACCTTGAAAGAGTACATCTCATATTGTTTTAAGCCACCTGGTTTCTAGTACTTTCCTACGGCAGAAATCCTAACCTTCCCTCCCCTACTTCTCCCTTGCCAGGAAACGAATACACCCACCTTCTAGAAAACCCTCAAAGGACAGCCTGCTCCTGCCCACATGCCCCGAGTTGCACTGGGAGCAGAGAAGGAAGGGCAGGGGTGTCTCCCCTGTGGACCCCGGAGGCAGAAAGCTGCATTTCACCCCTGTGGGGTCTGCTGAGTGCAGGTTTTGGAGTCAGATGCTCATGGGTTAGAATCTCAGCTCACCTGCTGTGCGCCTCGGGGCAGATGCTTAACCTCTCTGGGCCTACTCCCTTTTCTGTAAGGCGCGGCGTCCAGGCGTATAGTGCCAGCCAGCGCGTCTTATGTGCTCAGTGCTGACCATGGAGGGGGCGGGGGACAGGCAGGTTGCCTCAGGGCCACCTCAATAGCAAATCCACATTACCCCCATGCCAGAGCAGGGCTGCCCCTTGTCCATGGCCCCAGCCCCGAGTCCAGTGCCCAGAGAGGGAGGAGCCTTCCCTCTGTATGGGGGTAGAGGGGAGGCTTGGAGTTGCATGTGGGGCTCAAGGCCTGAGAAGACCACCACTGCACCCTCCTGGGAGGTCGGACGTGGAGAAAGAGGCCAATGTCCACCAACGGCAGGAACAGAGCAGTGGGCAGCCCGTGGTCACCCAACCGGGGTCAGGGGGGTGGGGAAGACACGGAGGACCAAATCGGTAAAGGGACCTGCACTTGGTCCCAGGCGGGGGTCGGGGCATGGCAGAGCCAGACTAGCCTGAACACCTTGATACTCCTGGCTTCCCTGGAGGGCTCCCGGGAGACAGAGAGCGTCTGAGTGGTCCTCTCTTCTCACCCCCGGGCCGTGCCCAGGCAGGAGCGCAGGAAATACTTCGCCGATGCCATTCCTGGTGGCTCCTTGCTGGTCCCTTTCCCGGGCACTGGAGCAGGAACCCCCGCCCCCAGGCCAGCGGCCATGTATGGCTGCAGGGGTGATAGGGCCCAGCGCGGGAAAAGGATTATAGCTGCTCTAACAACAGGCAGGGCTGGGTGATAAGGCCAAGGCGAGGAGCCGGCTGGGAGGAGGGAGATTAGAGAGAGCAGCTTGGAGCAGCCCTGCCTTTAGAGCAGGCCCAGGGAGTCGCCCCTTCCCCCCGAGGGGGAGGACCTCCGAACCAGGCAGGAGAGGAACCCCCAGCCGTGCCCAGGCATGCCTGCCCCTCACCAGAGCTCCCGGGGCATCGGGAGTCTGGAGAGGCCTCTCTCTGCTCCCGGGTCATCCTAGGCCCTGCCCTCCTCCCCGTAGGTGTCAGTGTCCAGATCTGCCAAATGGGGATCGCAACCCACCTCCCTGCGATTGTTGGGGCCAAAAGGACCTCTGTTACAGACAGATGTGCAAAGTGCTTGGCGTGGTGCCTGGGCTGTAGGAGCCCTGAGCAGATGTCGGCGTCTCAGCCCATGGGAGAAGAAGCTTCAGGATGGCGGGCACAGCCCACATCCTGTCCTGTCCTGTCCTGTCCTCTCCATTTGCACCCCCAAAGCAGGTGCACTCTGAGGACAGGGACGAGCCCTGGACCGGGAGCGGTGACATGCTCAGGCCCTTCCCCTCTGGGATCTGAAACAATGAGGTGGGGCTTGAAGGCTCTGGGGTCCCGTCCAGCTGTCAGATTTTGCCTTCACAAGGCTTGCCTGGCCTGTTGTCCCCTGCCCCCCAGGGCTTGTCAGGCAGCCTGTGGTAGCCTTATCTCCCAGGGACAGTCTTCTTCTTCCTGTCCCTGCCCTCCCCCCCAGGGCTCCTCACAGCCCCCTTCCTTCCCCTTCTAACTCTTGGCCCCAGGAACCCCCTGGGGAGGCCAGACCCCAGGCAGAGCCAGCGGGGACACCCACATACAGGGGGAGGCAGAGGCTGGGTTTATTTTTGCCTTTTGTTCGGCGGGGGGGGGCCCAAGGGGCCATGGTCTCTCTATCAAAAGATGATTTATTATTTTTATACAGTGTTTTATTAGGAAGCCAACTAGAACCAAAGGCAGGCATTCTGCGCTGGAGACCCAGGGAATCCCTCCCGTAGCCAGGGTCTGCGTGGCCTTACCTCTGTTAATTCTGACCTATGAGCTGAGTCGCTACTGCCCCATTTTATGGAGGAGAAATGGAGGCTTAGAAACTGGCTCATGATCTCGGGCACTCACTCTGTGCATAGGGAACTCCTTTCAGGCATTAGAAGGTCCCCAGTGTGCATCATGGCCTCAAGCTGACACCCACTGGGGGTAAGGGAAGCAGCGATTGTCTTCCAGGATCACAGGGGGAAACTGAGGCTGAGAGAAGAAGGTGGCTTGTCCAGGCCCCGTGTCCTTTGATCTCTCTGTTGTTTTTGGAACCCAGAAGCTCCACATGGGTTTATGAAGAGCTTTGTGTGGAGAAGCAGGTGAGAAAGCATCCCTTCGGTAAGCTTTGGTGTTCCCTCGGGCTCAGAGCCTCAGGACACCATAGAGGTCAACTCATTAGAACCCAGGACCGCACAAGTTCATGAGCAAGGGGTCCCAGCTTCCAGGGTCCCTGGCTGGAGGGAGGTGACTCTCCGGGCCGATTCTCTCGATCCCCTCCAAGCCCCCGATTTCCTCCCCTTCCCTCCCCAGAAAGTTCTCTCGGCTAAGCCTGGCAGAGAGGCCCAGCCAGCCTCATGGCCCAGCCTTCAAGCTCCAGTGGGGGCCAAAAACACCACCAGAACTTCCTTTTGGCCCCTGTTCGCTGAGTTAAAAAAAAAAAAAAAAAACAGGAACCAATCACCTATATCGTAGTTAATTAACAGCCACACCGTTTTGATTCACACGACGGTTCTGAGAAAGAGCTCGGAGCAGAGATTGTGAAAGAACCCTAAGATTTCTTCATGAAACAGAGGCCTCGATGGTATCGGCCTCCGGAAGGAGACTTGGTGTTAACATCTCTTCCAAAACCCTTGATCCCGATAGAGGGTGCCCCAACCCCGGGTCAGAATCTCGGCCCCACACCCCTACTTCCAGGCAGACTCAGAGCCGCAGCCTTGTGATTTCCCCACGAAGCGCCGCGGGCCTCCCGTGGGGCTGGGTTTGATTTTGTGACCTTGAGCTTGACCGCGTCGGCCTCCAACCTGGGGCTTGGTTTTCCTATCTCTTGAAAGGGACCGTTGGACTAAGAGATTTCTAAACTTCCCTTTTGCTCTAAAATCCCATGCATAGTTTGCTGACCTTCAACGCGGGACTGACCTACCTTGACTAAGAAACTCATCACCCGGCTTCCCTTTTTGGGAGGGTTGGGTAAGACTCCGTTGTTTCTCAGAGTCAGTGATAGAGGACGCTTGGGACTTCCTTTCTGTTTCAAGACGTGACTCAAGGGGAAACACAAACAAGCAAGCGAGCAAACAAACAAACCAAAAACCCTTTTCCATGTAGGGGTCAGGGGAAATGGGTCGGGTGACAATCGTTATTCTTATTTGGAATTTGCAAGCACTTCTCAAATGTCTCCTCTTAAATTCAGAGACTGCAATTATCATAAGTGAGTGAGCTAACTTCTGAGTTTATGCCTGAAAAGAACTGAAAGCAGGGACTCAAACAGTTCTTCCCAGATTCACCGCAGCGCTATTCACAATGACCAAAGGATGGAAGCAAGCAAATGTCCATCAGCAGGTGATGGATAAATGAAACATGGCGGGTCCATACGATGGAACATTATTCAGGCGTGTAAAGGCAGGAGAAGACCCTAACACCTGCTACAACATGGATGGACCTGGAGGGCATATGGTCGTGAAATAAGCCAGTCATGAAAGGGTGAGTGTCATAGGACTCGGCTTACACGAGGTCCCTAGAGAAGTCAGATTCATAGACACAGAAAGGACGGTGGGCTGCGGAGGGAAAGGGCGGGGAGTTAGTGTTCACTGGGGACAGAGTTTCAGTTTGAGAAGGTGAAGAGAGTTGTTGAGATGGATGGTGGTGATTGTTGCACAACATCGTGAATGCCTTTAATGCCATAGAACTGTACCCTTAAAAATGGTTGAAACACTTTCCTGTGCCGTATATTTTACTACAATAAAAACCAAAATGAGTGAACAATACATTTTCCGGACTTCTCTGAATTGGAGCAGCTTCCATTGGTCTGAATTCCTGAAAACAAATGAACAAAAAACCTCCCTCTGAATTAAGGGGTGTAAGGTTTTCTGTTGTGTCTGAAAAGGGTCGAGATCACATGTGATCAGGCTATTTTCCTGGGGGCAATCTGACCCCAGACTCGTCGGGAGTCCTTGTGTTCTCCGAGGGGACTCCAAGCCCACCCACCCTCCTGAAAGCCTCGAGAAAAATGTTCGGCATTGGTTTTGAGTAGCTCCATCCACCAACCCCAACCTGGATATGGCTCTCTCATGCTCTCTAGGAACATTCTGCAGAGAAACCAGCATGCTGGCCCCCAGACCTTGAGCTGCAAGACACCTCACACATCTCCTTATGTAAAGAGTCCCTTGTGTCCCACCTCTGAGGACAAGAAACTCGCCAGCTCACTAAGACTGAAATCTTTTCCCTGCTCATTGCCGCCGAAGAAATATTAGGAGGCGTGAGCCCCGGTGGGCAGGTGCACCTCAGTTAGCTGGAGCCTGCAAATTAATTTGCCCTCCTCTGGGAGACTCATGAACGCTTCTGACTTTCTCAGAAAACTGTGTCCAGGCACCTACCCACAGCGACTCTATGGACCCCCCCCCCTTAACAAACCTTATTTTAGAGCCGGTAGCTCTCCCCAGATGCCCAGACTCTAAACTTGGCTTTTTCTCCAAAATTAGGTAGAAAAGACGGAGACGCCACGTGTCCTTCTACAGCCTCTTGTTCCTAGAGGCTGGGGGCCAGGGCGGTGGACAAGGCACTCTCCCCTCTCCCCCCACGAGGCTCTGGATGAGAGAGCACTCACTCTCATAGTGTCCCAGGGAGTTGAGTTCACTCCTATTTTATAGACAAGGAAAGTTCAGAGTGCTGGGTGGGGGGACGACACAGCCAGTCTGTGCCCCAGGGCACCCCCCCAAGCCAGGCACCTCAAGGAGTGTCGCCCCACGCTCTGCCCAGGTCCCTGGGTACGACTCGCACTCGCAGACGGTCCCCGGCAGACCCGATCGAGTTTTGGAAAGGATACTTAACGCACGGATGGCAGAGGGCGGCGTAATTCCCACACGGGCTCTGTCTCCCACCACCTCCTCCCCACCGGGTTCAAAGACTGAAAGTTGTGCCCCCCCCCCCCCCACGCCGTGAAAGAGATTTCCCAGCCCACCTTATTCTGCCCGGGACTGCAGGAAGGCCCGGGAAGCTTGGAAACAATCTAAGTCAGACATGCAAATTTAGAAAGAAGAGGCTGGGATGGAGCACTCACCTGTCGGTGGTGGTCTCGGTGGGAACCTCTCTCAGCCTCTCTGGGGATCGGCTCCTCTCCGTCAACCTCGGACTCTGTGCTCCAAGATACTTCTCCTTTTTTTTCCCCAACGCTTTCCCTCTCTCACTCTCTCTGGTTTTTTTTTCCTCTTCTGTTCCCCTCCTTGATTTTCAATCTGATTATTTGTGTCAAAATCTGGCGGTGAAGGCACAGCCAATAGGGAGCGCCCGAGCGAGCGCGGGGCACCATTTGCTTATCAAAGCTTCCCCGGGCTCGACAGCGCGCTCCCGCCAGGCAGCCCTCCACCCTGGGAGCTGCGCTCCCTCTGCGCCCCGGACCTCCTAAACAACATCTGCTGGAAGAGAAAAGAGTGGCTACAACATCCCATTTTAAAAATGAAAGCTAACTTAGAGCACTTACTTGTACACCTGATTTTGTATAAACTCGTCACTTCTTTAGTCCTTCCTTCCTCTCTGTCTCTGTCTCCCCCCCCCCGCCCCCCCCTCCCGTCCCAAGCCAGGAGCACGGGGCTCCGAATGGCCCTTAGAGAGTCTCCTCTTGTCCTTACAGAGGTGACCTTTGAGAAGAGAGGTCAAATGCACGCTTCCCCGCACGGGACCCCAGAACAGGTGCAGATCAGCCCAGGCTCTCCCCCGAGTGAGCCAGCCCCTCGGCCCTGCTCAGGCCACCTGCAGGCCGTCCTCCGAGCCCCCAGGCCCTGTGTGTGTGTGTCGCCATCTGGTGGCCTCGAGGAGACCCCGGGGGGTGGGGGAAAGCTGGGGACAGCCAGGCTCGGACATCACATCCCATTTGGCACGGAGCCCCGTCCCCTGATCCCCCACCTTCTTCCTCCTGTGCCCCTCAAGCGTCGCTGGGCTTACGGGATGACTGATTTATTTCAGGAGGTTTTGCATAGGAGGAGAACTCACAAGACCGAGCACTGTTAGGCTGATTTGCATGCCTTCCCAGCCCAGCGCTGGAGAGATTAGGTTTCCCTCATAAAGAAAACACGTTTGGAGGCAGGAAGCCCCGAGTTAACACGCAGGTCCGAGGCCCGACAGGAGGAGAAAGGGGGTCTTGGGGGAGGCTGTTCTGCGACTAGGTCCCGCCTGGAGGTCACCTGGGCCTGCGTGATGGTGCAGGGGTGCGGGTCCCAGCACACAGGCCGCACGCAGGAGACCATGGCCCTCAGCCCTTGGTCTCTCCTTGGTGGAGAGAGAGTGTAGAAACATCTGGAATATCCTCTGGATGTTGCACGTTGCCGACAGTCAGCTGGAGCTGTCTCTCATTATGCAGAAAACTTACAAAATAATCCAAGGACATTAAGAAAAAATTCCCATTTCTTCCCATCCTCACTCTAGTATACGTGCGCATCTATATTTTGCTTACGCAGGGGCGCCTGGGGTGGGGGGGCTCAGTCAGTTAAGTGTCCGACTTCGGCTCAGGGCATGATCTCACGATTCGTGGGTTCAAGCCCCCGCGTCAGGCTCTGTGCTGACAGCTTGGAGCCTGGAGGAGCCTGCTTCGGATTCGGTGTCTCCCTCTCTCTCTCTCTGCTCCTTCCCCTGCTCACACTCTGCCTCTGAAAAATGAATAAGCGTTAAAAAATTATATTTTGCTTACCCAGTGGGTCTTTCTTTTTCCACCGAGTGTTATTTTATTTAGAGCCTCCCAAATTCTCCTGCGGCTTTTATTAACAGAGTTAATGGTTTCGCGGCTGTACGTGGCTTACTTTACCAACCACTTGCTGCATTTGGGGTTGTTCGTTGTTTGGCGTAGAGCGGCTGAATGGGGTAGACGCAGGCCAGCTGCTGTTCTAAGCTTGTGATCCCACAGCCTTATTGTCCCCCCTTTAGTAACCCACTCAGGGACTCTCTTCCTAGACCAGGATCCTGGCCTGGAATGGGATGAAAGCAGGCCTTCTCCGGAGTCCCCCCCTGTGCAGGCCTCCGGAGCCCCCATGCTGCATCAGGCGTGCCCTTGCTGTCTGAAACCTCCCAGCCTGCGGGTACCCTCCAACACCACTGGCCTTAGCAGGCAGCCCCAGAAATGAAGCGCCTTCATTTAGCCTCTCCCAAGGGCCGGATGCCCCCAGCATCCCTGTGCCGGTTCATCTACTCATTTATTCAAGTTACTACTGACACGTGTTGTGTTCCAGCCTCCCCCTTCTTCCCTCCTTCCCTCTGCACTTCCTCCCGGTCTCAGTCGTCTTGGGCTGCAACCAAATACCACAGACCGGGGGACTTAAATAACCTTTATTTCTCGCAGAGACCGGGAAGTTCAAGGTCAAGGTGCAGGCAGAGTCAGTTTCTGGTAGGGACAAGCTTCTTGGTTTGTAGCCGGCCACCTTCCTGCTGAGACTTCACTTGCCAGAGAGGGAGATAGAGGAGGAGGGAGGGAGGGAGGCGGAGATGGAGAGAGAGAGAGAGAATGAGAGAGCGCTCAAGCTCTGGCTTTTTGTACTCTTCTTATAAAGACATTAATTCCATCATGGGGGCCCCACCTTCATGAGCTCATCTAATTACCTCCCCAAGCCCTCACCTCCAAATACCATCATACTGGGATTAGCGCCTCAACATGAATTTGGGGGGGATACATTCAGTCTATAACTGTCTTCGCTAATACATGTCTGTTGAGTGCCTGCCAGGTGCTAGATGCTGGGGTTTCCAACACGAACCAGACAGGGGGCGCCTGGGTGGCTCAGTCAGTTAAGCGTCCGACTCGGGTTCACAGTCCGTGAGTTCGAGCCTCGCGTCGGTCTCTGTGCTGACGGCTCAGAGCCTGGAGCCTCCTTCTGATTCTGTGTCTCCTGCCCCTCCTCTGCTCACGTTGTGTCTCTCTCTTTCCCGAAAATAACAAATAAACCTTTAAGAAATTATATAGGGGCGCCTGGGTGGCTTAGTTGGTTAAGTGTCTGACTTCAGCTCAGGTCATGATCTCGTGGTTCGTGAGTTTGAGCCCCGCGTCGGGCTCTGTGCTGACAGCTCAGAACCTGGAGCCTGCTCTGGATTCTGTGTCTCCCTCTCTCTCTACCTTTCCTTTGCTCATATATATATACATGTATATATACACTTCCTGGTCTGGCAGGTGGGACACAGTACCCTGAAATTTACAAATCGGGCTGATAAGTGCTGTGATATAGACATGATATGCAAAGGAGCATGGACATGGGGAAATGAACCCAGACTTGGGGAGGAAGGAGAGTTATTCTAGTGGAAGTGACGTCTAGGTTGCTGCCAGGCTGAGTTAGTTGGGAGAAGGAAAGTGCGGAAGAATGTCTAAAAAGAGGAACACCATGGTCAAAGAGCTGGAGGCAGGACCTCCAGGGAACTGACAGCAGCCAAGTTCAGTACGGATGGAGGGTGGAGGGTAGAAGAAGGGGGGGGAGGGCAGGACATCAGAGAGATGAGCCTAGAGAAGAAAGAAGGAGCACGTCAGGAAAATTCCTCCCTGATTGAAAAACCTTCAGTGATTTCCCTTTACCTAACAGGACACAAATCTCAGCTTCAGAGACCAGCATTCAGTGTTCTTCACAGCGTCAGACCTCCTTCAAATGACAGCGCTTTTTGGGAAGCAAGTTGCAGAACCCCCATTTATACGAGTTTGATAACAACAACAAAGCCATTAGTTCATGTCACTGAAAAGTGTCAGCTCCAGGCATGGTTGGATCCAGATGCTCAGATGATATTTTCTGGATCTCATTCATTCCCACCTCAGGAAATTTGCAATTGGCTGTCACCTCTGCCTGGACGGCCTTACTTCCAGATCTCCCCGAGGCTGACTCGAAATGTCATCTCTGCGGAGAGACCTCCTTGACCACCAACTGAAGCAAGACCTTCCCACCGCAGCCCCTTTCTGCCCCATCATCCTACTCTTTGTTCTTCTCGATATTCATAATTATCTGAAATTGTCCTGTTGATTTATTACCTGCTTATTTACTTATACGTATTTTTGGCCTGACTGCTGTCCCGCAGGCACGGCAAAAGCGGGGACAGAGTCTGCCTGGCTCCCAGACAAGTCTCCAAGGCTGAGGACAGAGGGTGGTAGACACCAGTGGTGTTTTCGCAGAGTGAATGAATGAACGAATGAAGAACCCACGCATGCATCGGTCTCTCTCCATCTCTCAGCTTTGCTTTCTTCTCTGCTGGCTCTTATTCTGGGGCTGAGATCACCAGCAGCGGCGGCTGGAATCTACGATCTTAGAAACAGCAGCGGAGAGGAAGCCCCTTTCTCTGGGGGGGTGGGGTGGGGGGGTCAATCAGAGGCCCCACACTGACTCTGATTGGCCCAGCCCAGTCACGAGCCGTCACCCCTGCACCAATCACCGTGCCAGTGGGCGGGACCGGCGTCTTCCATCAGCCAGGGCTGGCAGAGCCTCCTGCCCAAACCTCCGGGAGGCAGGGGTGAGTTCGGGAGGAGAGAGCGGCTGTCACCACTCAGAGTAAGGCCAGGAAGGTGTCTGTCTGGACGGTGGCTTCCACCTCCCACCTTACAAGCATTCTCTCGTTGTCGCTTGGACAGGCTGCGTCTAGTCCCTGCTGGGGACCAAATCCCAGTCCCTGCCTTTGCCCTTCCCCCTCCCCATGTTCAGCTCGGTTCTGCTCTCACCTCCTCCAGGAAGCCCTCCCTCCCAGATGCCCACAATCCCTGGGACCACCCATGACAGCCCTTGGATTCTTTGTCAGTGGGCACTCAGCTGCTTGTCGATGGGACCAGCAACTGCCCACAGGCAGGAACGCTAGGGAGTCCTCTGTCACCGGCAACGGCACAGGCTGACCTCTGCGACGCTGGCCTGCAGGAAGCACCGTCAGGCTGAATGAAGGAGCGAGAGCCGCTGCTGCCGAGGGCCCGGCAGTGGGCAGCGTGCAGAGCCCCCCGTACCCTCTGTGGTGACATCCCAGACGAGTGCAGGCGGGCTCGGGAGCGGCGCGGGAGACGAGGGCGGTGAACGTGCGGTGCCGGGTGGGCAGCAAGGGGCCAGGCTGTGGGCCCAGCACACAGCATCAGCAGTGGGACCCTGGGCACTTTCTGGCCTCGGCCTAGAACGGCCACAGAATGCAGCAAACACGAGCTGAGTCCACACACCCCGGAACTTCGAGGACCCCCGGGGGTGGGGACACCCTAGAGCCGCTGCGCCGTGGGACACCCTCCTGTACCAGAAAGGCGCCCATCCTGTCCTGCTGTGACTCGGTCACTCAGGGAGATTGTGGAGCTCTTTCCCGGCCCAGGCTGCTTGCCGAGAGACGCAGGGAGTTGAGGCGGCCGGAGCCCCGCAGCCTGCGACTGGCGGTTGGCGGTGCCCTGAGGGCCAACAGCCCCACCACCCAGGCGCCCCGCTCTTCCGGATGAAGCAATTCACCAGGTCGCCACACGGTGGCGCTCCTGCCTCCTTTTCCTGCGGCAAAAACCTGCCTGAAAACCTCTGACCTTCTGTCCATCCACCTCCGTCCATCCATCCACCCATCCATTCATCTAATTACTGCTTGAATTACAAGAGCGATCAGAGTAGAAAGGAAAAAGTAAAAGAGTATGCATCTCCCGATGTATATTTCTTTTAGTTTCTCTTTTTCCCTCCCCCCTCCCTGCGGCCCTCCCCCTCCAGGCTCGCTCTCCCTTCTCCACAAATGTATGGTGCCTGTAATGTTTTTCGGTCCACACAAATCTTTATTGATCCTTTGCTATTGAGTACCACACAGTCAGGCAATGCCTCCCCCAATCTGTGAGCTCAACCCTCCTGCCACCACAAAGCTCCAGATGGGGACAAGAAGCAGCCTTGGGAGACCAGGAGACGACGGGGGCGCTCACTTCGCTAGGTGGTCTGTCTGCCTCAGAGAAGCACGGGTGGAGGGGTGCTCTGCTCAGGCAAGGGGTGTGGGCCCCCAGCCTGAAAGGGCCTGTGTTCCTGCCTGGTGCCTCGCAGAAACCTGGCGGGAGTGTCAAACAGGGCACGTGGGGACCCCAACATGGACCTGCTCCATCCACCCCAACAGTGACTTTTCACGGGAACCCTCCTCAGAAAGTCTCCAACAATTTCCCTGAAGCAACCGGGAAAGCCCGTGGAAGGAGGCTGCTGAGGACTGGAGAGGCGGGGAAGCCACAGGTCCCCAGTTCAGCCACCCGAGCTTTCAGAAGGGGAAACTGAGGCCTTGAGAATCCTAAGACGCAGAGTCAGGATGGAGACCCTGGCCTCCCAATCTTCTTGAAAGCCCTTCATCGTGGTGACTGTTGTTTCAGTGCTTCAAACCTCGGTGTATCATCTACGTCCGATAAAACGTAAGTCCCCAGTGGCAGTCTAATTCTGCAGTCACGGGGGTGAAATGGAAGCATCATTCTGGTGTCCAGTCGCAGCCTGGCCGTGACTCACAGCAGCTGCATGACCTCGAGCAGGCACTAGCTTCCCTTGAGCCTCAGACTTTACATCTCTGAAATGGGGCTTAAGATAAGGCTACCTTGGGGTTGTTGCAGGTAGCAAATGAGGCAATGCATGCAAAAACACTTATACATGCTAAAGTACTTTGTCTGTGTGAGTTATTATTACTTGGCAGCAATACTCAATAGCTGGTGATAGAATGCTGCAATTTCTCTCTTTAATGGGAGAGTTAAGAGCAGCCATAGCTGCTGAGGACATAAAAGAAGGGGGAAAAAAAGGCAGAAAAAGAGGGCAGTGTCAGCCTGATTGCTATGAGGTGGGCTGTGCTGATTTACAAGGCAGGTGGATTATTAATGAAACACCTGACATTTGGTTACTGCTCCGTCAACTCCCGATGACTTCTGCGTTCATGTTCATGGATACTCACAGGAAACTCACTCAGGGGCTGCAGACACGAGGAAGGAACGAAAGCGTCGTGATCGCCTGCCTGGGCCCGATAGGGTGGAGGGGCCCCACAAACCTCGTCCCTTTCAGTCCGCGAGAGCATTTTGCCGCTTGGATTATTGACCGAGTGACGGGAAACCGAGAACCAACCATCAGGCGAGGCTGGCACTAGAGCCAAGTCCGCACAGGATAAGTGGGGGCGATCTGTCCGATCCACTGGGATGGGCCCCCCACTTTTACTCCCCGGTGTTTCCCCAGCACCACACCTGGCACATCATAGGATCACTAAGCGTGAAATGCATATATGCAAGTCTGTGCAAACCGTGCGTGTGTGCACGCATAGCTGTGCGGGTGAATAGGTGAATATGTGTGTGTGCTTGTGCACTAGCGGACCTTGGGAGGGTGACGATCGCCCAGTGGGTCCTCATCTCTCAGTCAAGGCCCAGCAAGCGGTGGCCTTGCTGCCTGGGCAGAGGAGTTTGCTGACGCTGTTGAGCAGGGAGCCGCCCTGTGTCCTCCCACACCCTGCCTGGGCCTGGGGGCCTTACTGAAGCTTCCAGACCCAGGAAGCAAAGCCTCGAGGGAGCACAGAAGCGGCGAGCCACGGGTGTCCGTACACCTTTGCAGAGGACTAGAAATTCACACCTATCTGGGAAAGTGCCCCCTCTGTCGCCTGCCCGCACTAGGAATAGCCTGCAGGCTGACTGCGCAGAATTGACAGGAGGGAGCCTTCCAGCCCCTGGGATTTACGCCCAGTTTACATCTATTTTGCATGCACTGGCTGCCTTCACTGATTTTCAAGTGACCGTTTTATCAGAGCCCCCGAAAGGACAGCGTTTTTCTCCACCTATTGCTTCTTCTCACCCCACGAGCGTGCAGGAAGCTCTCCTCCGCCGCAGAAAGCGACCTAGATGTTGGGCGGAGGGTGGCGACCCAGGGCCCTCATGACTCAGACAGCGTGTCCTTGAAAGGTGGTATGTCTGTGCATTTCTGCAAGATGAGTGGTTTGTCGATTCAAAAGGACACTCGCAGGGGCCCCTGGGGGGCTCAGTCGGTTGAGCGTCTGACTTCAGCCCAGGTCATGATCTCGCGGTTGATGGGTTCGTGCCCCACGCTGGGCTTTGTGCTGA